>CM053170.1:3552909-3654198 GCA_012977825.3 Pteromalus puparum | reverse complement strand
CTCTTCTTTCTTCCCTCTCGGTTGCGCGTGCGTGTGTATAAATAACGCGCTTCTTCCTTTTTATATATATATATATATATATATATATATATATATATATGTATTCCAACGCGTAGAGAAGAAAAATCGCGCGCAATTTAATCATGCGTGCGATAGCGCGTATATAAATAAGTACAGCCGATGGACGGTGTGGTCTAATGTGCTGCATCTACTTTAGGCGCTTCGCGTCGAGAGAATCGCGGTATTTTCACCCCTCTGGCGATCGGACGGTTTTTATTAAGAGAACCTCGCCTTTCTCGGTTTTATCTTCTTATTGCTCTAGAGTCGCTTTTTCCTTCGTTCACTTGACTTGATTGTCGGGGTGTAAGGAGATGAGGAATTTCGTTTGGTTGACGTGTATGAAGGAGAAATTGAGTCACGTGGGAAATTTCGAAATTTTTTTTTTTTTTTTAGTATAGTTGTGCGGTATCATTGCGGGGGTGATGATGCAAGGAGTTAACGAGCCGCGACGTTCGTGCTTACGTTTGATTAAGGAATGGATGTTCGCAATTGTTCTATTAGGAAAATTCATTATCATCGTATACTATATACTATTATAATATTAAAGGACTTTATTTTAAACTTGAGTTTCGCAGGAATCAAGCAAAGATAAAATTTGATGTAATGATCGGTTTTACATTAGACATAAACTTTGTTTCAATAATAAAAAAAAAAAAACTTGAATATAAAATTCTCCGTTTTAAAAAATCAAGCGAAACTCGCATCATTACCGCAGCCCAACGCGTAGATTGTTAAAGAAAAGCTCTCGATCGGCCCCAGTATCATTGTCAGCCTTCACCCTCACCTACACACACATGCACTATAGTCTGACGTCAAGGAATATTCAGCAGTTGTCCATTCGAAAACGAACAGCTTACCGGGCAAAATCTATGGCAGTCTCAAATGAATGGAAGCTCGAGAAGAAAAAGACGGAGAGAAACAGTGTGTAATGTACGCACATATAGGCATACAGACAGAGAGAGAGAGAGAGAGAACCAATGGGAAGAAGCTCCTGGTAGGAGTAGTAGCGGACCAATCGGCTACGATCGCGCCATTCAGCCAAGCTACCCTCGACGGAGGGGGTGAGAGCTTAAGTACCCTGGGAAGACTCCTGGATAGGACACTTTGGCTTCTGCACTTCTTCGACGAGTGTTTGTGATTCTTGTGAAAGATCGTTTTGTGATTTTGAGTTATATCGCTGTGCGGAGATAGGACAATTCAACAAGTTTCATCTCTGTAGCTTAGAAATTTTCGACTGAGTTGTAAAAGTAAAAGATCGTTTTAACTCTATAATTTTATTCGGTCGAAGAAAGCTAGTTTTAAGCAAAAATGAGTGGATCTGGCAAAGGGTTGCTGGGAATGTGGCTATATAGAAGAGACGAAGAGTGGACCATCAAGGAAGGTAGTCCTTTGCACAAAAGTCGCGATGTGAGTGTTTTCGATTATATCTCGCGAAACCGAAATTATTCAACAGGAAAATGAAAAACTTATAACTGTCTGTTAAAGGTACCAGCGGTTGAGAAAGTTACGAACAGCGACACTAAAAACTCCGTTGTATTCTCCCTCAAAAACCAAATCGGTGGTCTTGCACGAGCTCTCCAAGTCTTTCAGGCATGCTTATCTACCCTATATACTTTCCAACAAATTATATATATATATTTTTTTTAAACAAATTCAAAACTAAAAAATTTTTTAATAAATATAAAGGACCTCGGGGTGAACGTCGTGCACATAGAGTCCCGAAAGTCTGTACGTCGCGGCTCAGAATATGAGATCTTGGTGGACGTCGAGTGCGATACTAGACGAATGGAACAGCTCACGCGTATGCTTAGCCGTGAGGTAGCCGCGATCAATTTAGCCCAGTACGAGGAGATCGGTAGTGTACCACATCCACCGCTGTCGGCTGCACCGAGTTTTGGTTGGTATAGTTTTAGATTTTTTTTTTTTCATACAAGTGTGTAGAGTTAAACGATGAGGGTTGCATGGAAAAGCTAATCTAGGAAAGTGCGCGACTAGGCATGAATAATGCATCGCTTCTCATCAAAGAATAAAACTAAGCGTCCGTCACTGTAGTTTCGTTTGTAATATAGTAGATACGTGATGAGAAAGTATTTATTATCTGGAGAGAAAAAAAAATTAAATGAAACATCGATTGTTTTAGATTTTAGCGAAGTAGACATGGTGTGGTTTCCCCGAAAAATAGCAGACTTGGATCAGGCACAGAAAGTACTAATGTACGGCGCCGAATTGGACGCCGATCACCCCGTAAGTGTAGAGTACTCGTACGCTTTGAAAAACGCGCAAATTTTAATTCAACTACTTTTTTTTTAAAAAAGGGCTTCAAGGATCCGATATACCGCAAGCGACGCGAGCAGTTCGTGGATATCGCCAACAATTACAAGTAGTAGGTTTCCCTTGTCCTTATAGTAACTTCCTTATTTCCCATGAAAAATATCGTAAAAGATAAATTTTAATAAATTTCAGCGGTATGCCCATCCCGAAAATACAGTACACAGCCGAAGAGGTAAAAACCTGGTGAGTAAAATTCCAAATCGTAACCTAATACACTACAGAATAAGTTTAAATAAGTCAAACAATTTTCTCCCCATGAAAACTATATCCTAATGGCCACGAGCCAGTCTATAACATCCACGCGCAGTTGAAGAATCGTGTTTCTTCCTTTACGAAGGCAATCCCGTATAGCAAATTCTTTCAACTAAGAAACTCAGCGCAATCGCGAAAGGAACGAGAGAAGCGAGTTTGCCAGACTGAATGTAGCCTAATTGCCCTGATTTGATTCGACGGCGATAGCTCTGCGCGTGTGTGTATATATAGAGAGAAAGCTGTACGTTTATAGTTGAGCCAAGTGCTAGGTTGTCGAGAGAAAACAAACGCGGCTTTAGACATTTTTAAACGAGACGAGGATAAGTGAATTATATTACAGTATAGAGCTTACTTAACTGACTCGAGTCCTTCGCGTTTGTCTAGCGGGAATGAGATATTATTAGAAGTTTAAAGGATTTGATTCGATTGTGCTTTCTGTTAGTAGAGATTGTTGGATTGTATTGTATTTAGTTTTGAAAGGGATGATTAATGATGATTCATTCGTATAGGGGAACGATTTTCCGAGAGCTTCGTGAACTTTATCAGAAACACGCTTGCAAGGAGTTTCTCGAGAACTGGTCTAAGCTTGAGAAATACTGCGGTTACAGGTATTGCAGAAATACACGTAATCTTTTTCTTTTCAACACATTTGTGTACAATTTTTTTTTTTCTTAATACAGGGAAGACAACATACCGCAATTGCAGGACGTTAATACATTTCTAAAAAGTACGTATAAAACCCTCTTATAAAATTTAATACTACTGAAAGAGTCAAAAAATTAAAAAATTTCTTGTCAACAGAATCGACAGGATTTCAACTGCGTCCAGTAGCGGGTTACTTGTCGCCTCGCGATTTCCTAGCTGGCTTGGCTTTCCGCGTATTTCACTGTACTCAGTACATCCGTCACTCGTCGGATCCGTTCTACACGCCAGAACCGTATGCAAATCAATCCAACAATTTTCACTTTGCAATTTCCTTACATTAAATTTTAAAAATTATCTCCACAGCGATTGCTGTCACGAACTTCTAGGACACATGCCTCTCCTGGCCAACCCAAGCTTCGCTCAGTTCTCTCAGGAACTCGGGCTCGCTTCTCTCGGAGCGGCAGATGAGGACATCGACAAGCTTGCCACTGTAAGCTCCAGTGCAAACTGAAAACTCTTTCGAATAATTGAATATGACTTTATAATCGATGATTTGACGTCCACAGCTTTACTTCTTCACGGTGGAATTCGGACTCTGCAAACAGGACGGCAATCTGAGGGTCTATGGAGCTGGATTGCTGTCGTCGATCGCGGAGCTGAGGCATGCGGTTTCTGCGCCGGAGAAGACTTTCAGATTCGAGCCTGAAGTTACTGTCAAACAAGAATGCATCATCACGGCTTTTCAAAATGCTTATTATTATACAGATAGCATCGAAGAGGCCAAAGAGAAGATGCGGTAAGTTTTTATTTTAAAAAATTAAGCTCACCATAATTGTATACTTTTTTTTTTTAATTTTTGGAAGATTTGACGATTGCACCACATTGTGCAAATAATTTAATCTTTACGTTATACCTCAAAAAATGTTCCAGACAATTCGCCAGCCAGATAAAGCGTCCCTTCGGTCTCCGCTACAATCCATACACTCAATCAGTAGAAGTCCTGACCGATGCCCAGAAGATCACCGCAGTAGTCAGCGAGCTTCGTGGCGATTTATGTATCGTCTCGAATGCTTTACGCAAGATTCACGAGCAAGACGAGAGCGTAAACGTCGAACGCATTACCAGCCTCTTAACCCAGGGTATCGATCTCCAGCTGGAGACGTCGCCGTTACACTCGTCCTCTGGTAGCGATTCCGATGATAAGAGTCCGAATAGAGATGAGGGTGTCAGAGATGGCAGCAATCCCATGACGAGGCAGTTTTAAGTTGTTAGTTTGTATTCTGGGCTGTAAAAATTTTGAGGCTTATAATGAGTATACGTGATAGTGGGGAATAAGTTGATGTGAATGCAGAGCGATATTATTAGAGGTATTGTAAGAAGTTAAAGATTAGGATTTGTGGGGATGAGATATATAGTGTGTTATACCTATTTATATTCCAAAATATTTATAAATTATGCGTGTTTTGTTTATATATATGTATATGTATGATTGTAATTGTTGCATGTTATGAATATTCTATTCACTCGAAATGTAATTATTCAGTGTTATATGACAATATAATTACAGAAATCCTATTGATGTCGTAAAAAATGAGCTGTTTTTATTGAAAAACCTCGACATCGCTACCATCATCATTTCATTATCTAATAATGCATTTTCCAATATTAACCTTAAAAACCTTAAAAAACAATAACGTTCCTCCATATATACAACTTTTTTCGGAAATGTGTATACTTTTATTCCCATCAGTCAAAATTCACAAAAAAAAAGTCTAACCAAAAAATCAAAACAAAACACTCGCAGGAGAGCATCGACCTCACCTTTTCAATACAAACATACCCTATGTCCCAACAACAGGTGCTTATACTCCCAGCTTTTCTTCCATCGTCTCCTCCGATCCCGACAATACACGCACACCTACACAGGTGCACACAAATCATCCTCATGGCGCAGGTAAAATCCACCTGAGCCGACTCACTCTCGGGGGGCCCGCGGAGAGTCGTAAACCCGCGACTACTACCTTTCCTACAAACATCCAACGGACCCCCGTCAACTGCACTCTACCTGTATATACATGCATCACATATATGTATATATATCCCACTCCGCCATCAGCGGAGCACTAAACCCGACGCATATATAGCAGCTCTTCGGCAGTGCATAAGAGGCGCGCCTCGCGCGAGTATATAGACAGACTGCTGGAATGTCTGGCCATCAACCACCTGTAAGATTCCTGGCCATGCCGCTGCAGCAGCGCAGCTAATAGACGAAATAGGCAAGTCGTTTTCCCTCTTTCCTCACTTATTTCGCACTCGCGCGGCCGCTCCGGGCGTATATTGCGAGATAACGTACTCTCGCGAGAGTATACCTTCTATATGCATAGAGCCGTAAGGTAAACAACCTTTGTTTACTTACCTGGCGCGCTGCAGCTCTGTGGGAAGTGTTTTTTAAAAGTTAGCGTTAACTTTTCCCCCAGGTACCATGGCCCAGATCACCAAGTCAAGCATCGATGGCCTGCCCAAACATTTCGTCTCCGCTATGCGGACCCTTTTTGATATTATGGATGACCAGAATACGGGTGAGTTTTTACGTTTGTGTATCATGCTTACTCGGTGTGTGCATTTGCACTGTTCATGTTTACAATGCGATTTCGATGTATATCTTCAGGGTATGTCAACTACGCGGACATAGAAGCGCGTTGGCGAGACGACGGTGCATCCGGCTTACCAAAGGGAGTTCTAGATGGTCTGAAGAAGGTGACTCCACCAAATGGTTTGCTGTCGTTTGAGAGGTTCTGCGCAGGCCTCAAGATATGTTTGCTGCATGCGCAGGCTGACAGCGAGTCTAAGAAGCTCGATGCTGGCCAACCAAACAGACCTCCCTCTGCTCCAGTCCTTGAAAATCAAAGCAAAGCTGCTTGGACTTCACCAAACACAGCTACTATAAGGCCAAATAATGTTATCTCGCAGCAAAGAACACTCAGTATGCCACAGTTGCCAGGTAGAAAAGAAGGAAATCCACAGTTCGATGTTGATTCAAGGATTTGCTCGGAGTCAAAGCTCATGAAAGGTGTGTATTTTGTATTCTTAATGCTTGAATCTCTGGATTGTGTCTTTATTTGGTAATGTTTGTGCAGCTTATGGACCACCAAAACCTCCTCGTACTGGTGCAGCTCTCGACAGCAGAGTTTTAAATGCAGACAGGAGTTTTGACAAGTCTGAAATTCGTACAGTACTTCAGAACTGGCAGATGGGCAGATTGATGGGTGGAGAAAAAGGTACTGACAAACGTCAAATACCTGGTGCCAAATATCGACCAGATCCAAACACTTTACTTCATCCAGCCAGGGTGTTAGGTGATGGAAAAGCCATAGATGTGCAGAATGCCCAGCAGTTGGCCTTGCAAGCACAAAACAAAAAATCACCTAGTCGACGTAGAGAGCCAAGGCGACATACCCTCCAGAATGGTATTGATTACAACATGGTAAAGCACACTTTATTTTATGAGAGGTAGAGTCTGGGAACCTCACTTTATCCATGCAAAGTATAAATTGGTTCAATAAATAAACAATTTTCATTTTACAGATGAAAAGAATGAAGCAGATAGAGCAGGAAAAAGATGTGCTGCTCCAAGGTCTTGCGGCAGTTGAAAAAGCAAGGGATTGGTACCACAAGCAAATTTCAATTACCCAAGAGAAAATTAAGCACTTGGGACAAATGGGTTCACACGTGGTAAAACTTATTTAACAATATTTATAATTTGTCACATGAGATTTACAGATCAACTCGTTTATGAACAAAAAATAATTAAACTTTTAGGAGCAATGGACTGAAGCACAGCAGGAAAGATTGGAGCTGCAGAGAGCCAGAGTACTTGAAGTCAATCGGCATCTAGCTGCTCTGATAAGCAGTTGGGAAAGAGGTGGACTTCCTCTACACATGAACTTAGCATTCCTGAGTACCCCGACGTCGGCGCAACTACAAACCGATATGATGTCCAGACTAAAACAGCAAAATCACAGGTTAACAGAGGTGCGTGGAACTATTATAATAATAAATACTTGAGTTTATATTTGTGAATGGTTAGTGCAATCTGCAAAAACTTTACAGGAGGTCAGCAAGAAGAGTCATAGAATAGCTTTACTGGAGCAAGAGAAAGATGGCCTCATGCGGGAACTGTACGACCGCCAGACTGGAATCGTCCAATCGAGAAGATCTACAATGATTCACGAGCAGCATGATCAAACATTCATGTAATGTACTATTCAAGTACCTACGCTTTTAAGAAGAGTATAACGGAGTGCTATTATTTCGTTTTAAGAATACAAATAGAGTAAAAAATTTATTTTTCCAGAATTTAAGAAGGCTGAGAGAAGGTGCATTTATTGGAAGAAATTGCTCAAAGAAATTTCTTCAATGAGAGTGATCACGAAAAAAGAAGTTATGCGTGGTACATTAAAAGTCGATTCCGACTTCTAACATAACTTTAAGGACTTATATTTGTATATCGGTAAAAAAAGTATATTGTAAAATACGTCTGTTACTACGGCCTACAACCGTATTTTGATCAAATTTTATGATATTTTTTAAGATTTTTATAGTATTTTACGAGTTGTATATCTTGTATTAAGATAATATTTTATACGTCGCGACAAAATTATTGTTTTATATATAACAAGGCGCGAGCCATTAAACTAACGCTGTGAAATCGATCCATCCAATTGTTCTAATTAAGCATAATATTGAAAAATTATCTCTTTGATATATTTTTTCAATAAATTATCATCGTTCCACTGTAAACCAAAACAGGGCTTATTTTTAATCGACAAACCTCATTCGATACGCCTTTCAAATCCGGAAGAAACGCCGTAAAGTAAAAAAAAATAGTTCAAAGAAATTAGATCGTTCCAAATAATTGCGCTAAATGTCAAATGTCATAGCGCCTCTATCCTGCGATGATAAAGCTTCCGCTTCTGCACGAGCGAAGCGATAAGATGCGCTTTGTATATAAACTTTTTCACGATTATTAATTAGAAAATCACTTAGACGAGGCGATAAGCGAGAACGGAAATCAAGAAAAAGCGCACGTATCCGCTGAAAAAATCAGACTCAATCTAGTATACAAGAGCGTAAGAATTCAAGCGCTAAAAATTACCATAGTAGCGATGCGAGGGAAAAAAAGTAGTGAATAAGTAACTCACATGCAACACCGGGGAGCGCAACGAAAATAAAGAAACGACTGGCGCGCAGCGGAGAGTCGAGAAGAAGGAAGGGGCGAGACAAATTCAAGTGAAGAAGATTGAGGAGAAGGAAATGCCTGCAGATGTGCCCAAAGTGTGCAGCAGCAGCAGCATGTAACAGAGTAGGGAGAAATCTGGCATTCGTGTGTTATCTTGCTCTCGTGCGACGCGTGCAGCTGAGGTCGTTTTGTTGCACCCCACGCGCCGCCGTTCCTTCATTTCTTCTTCTTCTTCGCTTCATGCTGAGAGCTTTCATTTAGTCGCTTTCCGTGCTCCGTTACGTCGAGATCCGCGCGTGCTGTTGCTGCTTCTTTTTATACTCTAACTCATAGTTTAATTTTTAGAGTTATCGGCAGTCGCGCGGTTCTTGAACCATATACTTTCTGTTTTTCCCGATCGGACGGCTGATCGCGAGCTTATCTCGACACAAGCCTATTGCAGAGCTTTTTTTTTGTAAGATTGAGAGTGTCGGTCAGTTCGTTTAGGGGGATAACAAAGAGGCGACTCTTTACGCTGCAGCCGGTATCTGATGAAGCTTTAGTGGTGCAAGTGACACGCGGCAAGTATTACTTTATGTAAGCGATTTTGGATAGAGTTTTATTGATTTGTATTCTTTGAAAAATCATTTTTCGGTTCTAATTTTCCTTTCTGTAATTCAGTTTATGTAAATATAAGCTAAAAGGGTAGAAACGATGATATTCGTAAGCTACAAAATGTACAGACAGAGAATATAGAGAAGCGATAAAAGGGTTTTTGTGTGCCGGCTACATAATATTAATTTCTTACGATCGTCAAGCTGCGACCTATGACCCAACTGGTGAGCCCGCTACACTGACTTATCGTCGTGTACCTACTTATTTCAGATCACCAAGTTCGACGATCTTTCTTATCTGTGTGTCTTTGTCGCGCGAATTTACCGACATACTACCATGCGGGGACTTGCGCTGCTGTTTGTCATTTTTTTCATCACATTATTAGGTATTTATAACTATGAATAATTATAATTTCACTTGTATTTTGTAATTAGTTAATCTGGCGGCTCTCGAACATTCGTGATGATTTATTATAATGAGAATGATTAATCATTTATCTGCTACTTGTTAACGTATAAGATAATTTTTTTAGTTTCTTAAATTTTGAAAATGTGGTATAAACTTGATTATAATACAGTGTTATTAGTGAAATCAATCTACAATGTGCAATCGAATCATGTGTGTAATTTTCACTATAAAACGTGTGTTATTCTGGATATTTACACCGTGTAACTGATGTTTAAAAAATAGCTGAAACAAAGTCGTATCTCTTATAACTCCCAATTATAATACAGCGAACTAAAATCAAATCAGATTCGGTGAAAAAATCTCAAGACCTACACCGAATCCACAACAACAACATCATTTCTCAATTACATACGACTGATTAAAAATTCCTCGAGGAAAAACCTAAAGATACACTTAATCCGAAATCGGTGACTATATCTCGTACGTTGAACCAGTCGTCGCATCGGTCCACGAGTTATCTCCTTCGTCGCGGGAAGTGCCATCGTACACAGCGACAATCGCCCGGATGCGATCGTCGTACACCCTTCCCTCATCCTTATCGGTTTCTCCTTTGCCTATCTTTTAGGGCGGCCGATATGAGGAAAATCGTAGGAGAGGCGAACATACGATAAAACAGTCACGACCGTTATCTCTATGTCTCTCTTGACCGAATATACGTTTAATCATCAATCTCGTAATTATAAAGAATTCGTCATGACGATATCGAGAGTCGAATTTGTACTATGACGTTTTGTATGATGACGGACGTTTGGAAATTTTGCAGAGACGCAGGCATGCGAGCTCGACAAGATGGGCAACGGATGCAGGATCTTCAACGGTCAGTGCTCCTGCGGTTTTGGCTGTAAGGCTGAATTCAGATACCCCAACATGGAGGAGTGCAGACTCGCAATCGCCGGTAATAATATGATTTTTTTTTTTTGTTGAGGAAGCTTTTTGAATGATAAAATAATTTAAAATTAAAATGTGGTATTCTTGTGATGGATTATCGCAGGAGGACGACACAATGCTTGCTTCATATCGACGACGTGTTTACACGGAGGCAGTTGTCTCCAAATCACATCCGATCCTGGTTTTAAATGCCTCTGCGAGGGAACTGGCTTCTTTGGACTGAACTGCGAAAGACGTGAGTTCAAAGGATGCATTAAATTTTATGATGAAATATAAATGAAAAGTACTATAACGTGAATTGATTTGCAGCATGTCCTGGACCTGCAAACCCACACTACCGGGGACCTTTCCCGTACGAGTGCGTCGTCATATAAAGAGAAATAAAAGATCCATCAAGACGTTATTTTTTTTTTTTTTTAAACAAGACTATTTACTTCCTATTGGAATGAATGCTCTAGAATTAAAGCTTTTGTACATAAAATATAGATATACATGACTGGAAAATACCAAAAAATTGAAAAATAATAAACGTATCTGCTGGTTTTTGTAAATAAGGTATATATAATATTGATTTTTTGGCGTGAATCAAAGGACATTTTTATACAAAATGGTACAATGAAATCAATCGATTTGGAGCTATCGATTTTCACGAGATGTGATGTGAGTATACTAATGACACTGTTTGGTTTTTTCTTGTTCATTCTGATGCTTCCAATGTTTATTCACCAAAGGAGGATTTACAGTATGTTATGGTACGATGTTTTTTTTTTATTTTTTTATTTTTTTGCTTTTCGAATCTATGGGGCACAAGATGATAACAAGCGTTCAAATTCATTTTTCGCGTGTGTGCTTGTTTTTGTTTTTCTTACAATTTGCAATTTCATTCATTCGCCTCTTTTGTGTCTCCCGTTTACGCTATTTTCGTTCGAGATTATACGGAAATTTTACCATCGTTTACGCTTGGCTTGTCCCTCGTCCCCCTTATTTTTGTGTTTTTATATTTTCATGTGCTTTTTGTCTAACCCTTTACGTTAGTCGCCGATAAACGATGGTAAGATTTCAGATCAAAATGCAATCATTCAGCATGATCCTCTACTCTCATTATTATTCGTTTTTTTTTTTTTTTTTACTTCGAGTAGACTGTGTCTTTCGTTACTTTCACACGACGTTTCTCTTACGTTTTTTCCCTAGTTTGGTTGTCAAATTAAAGATTTCAACGGAAAGGTTTGTATAACTCTAATTTGATTTTACAACACGACATTGCATCAGGAACTTAACGACAGACTCGTGCAGGTGCGCGTACGAGCGTTTCGAAGGATTTTCGCTTACGACTGGTTGTCGTCTTGTGTATAGTTTTGCTTAGGTTTCGTAACAACGGTGTGACTGAAAAAATGCTCATACACGCACGCGCACCCCAGGCTTTTATTTAGATTCTCATCTTTTTTCTTTAATATACTCTTTCGGACCAGTTGCTGCCCGGCGTAATGTCTTTTTTACAAGTTTCGTTTTTAGACATCACAGGTCGACAAAGTCGTCGCCGACACATATGCGTATAGAGATTCTACTTCTCTCGACACCTCTTTCGTTTGTTCCGTTATTATATTCGAAGTTTCATTTGATTCCTTAGCGCTTCTTTACGCGAGCGCGCGTTTGCGTCGCTCGATTTATTATTTTTTTAATTATTTGTCATTCTTCAGAACTCGCTTTTCTTGGGTAGAAAAAAAAGTACGGTTCGAAGAAATCATAACGTAAAAAATAGTATCAACATGTACGTATATTTTTATAAAGACAGACAGGACAAGTTTCATTGTCCCAAAAATTACAAACAGACGACAGCAGTGCGACCTGCCCTTTTTTATACTTTTTTTAAAAGATTTTATTGAACGTTAAAGCCCGTGCCTATACTTTTCTTCGTTACTCTTTTGATGATTCTCTCGTTATTTTTTTCTTTCTAACACGTGTACCCGCATATTCCCTGCTGCACGCTGTTCGTTTTTGTTCCTTTTTTTTTATTTTTTCCGACTTAAAACACTAAATCGCTTCCGAAATCTTCAAAAAATGAGCTTACGTATGACAATTTCACAAATAATTAACAATGTTTGGCGATCTCCCTCCGCGATTTCAATTAATTTAATAACTACAGTGTTTGCGTGTGTTTATTTTGTTTATCTCTGTTTTTTTTTTGTATGTACGATGAGAGGATAAAACACTCTCCCCTCGAATAAAAATAAAAAATAAAAAAAATATAGACTCGTTGTCCAATTCGTCGCCGCCGACTATGCGCGTTGTCGTTACACAATCTTTTGTATTTGTTACAATAAAGTGTCTTAGATTTGGCAAATGTTCTTAGTTTCGCGTTTCTTTCACCTTAATAATAAAATTATAATGATAATAATATTAATAATAATAATAATTATTTATTACAATAATCTCGGCGTCGACGCGTGCATGGACGAAAAAGTAGGTAAAGTAGGTTTGCAATCCGAGGTTATGTCTTCTTTCCCTCCGTCCTCACTCGTTAGGTACAACGGTTAACATTATTCTGCGATGGCACCTGGTATGCGCGGCATCCTCTCTTGACTAAAGCCGAGAGTCCCATCCGGACCCTTGGGCGCCCTGACTACGATTATCTTCGGTCCAGAGTCTTCTACAGAAACGGTGCGTAGCCGACTGATCAATCTTTCTGGCCGTTGTGCCACTGGCTCACTGTGAAAACAAAAAAGGTTTTCTATAAGTTATACACGCAAACATTTTTAAAGTATCTATAGATAAAAAAATTCGGAAACTTACTTCAAACGAACAACATTACATGCCGAAGACTTTCCAGAACGCTGATTGGTGACGAGCACAAACTCAACTTGGTCGCCAGGCTTTAGCTTGGCGTCATCGCAAACCTCGCTCATATGGAAAAAGAGCTTCTTGCCCTCATCGACCTCGTAGGCAAGGAACCCGAAGGGGCCTTTGACCGCGTCGACGGTGGCTCGGCGCTTTTTCCTCACGGCGGCGATATTGGTAGCGTGATTGTCTGAGTCTACCTGGAACTGCACGGGATCGCCAGTCTGCAGGAGCTCGCGCTTGTTCACTAGGCCCATGATGCCGAACTCGTATTCAGGTGTCTCCTCGTCTTCCGTCGTTGGATTGACCTTGATCAGGCCAGCATATTCGACCTGATCGGGGTTTGCGCTGCGTAGCGGACGGATCACGGTTCCGTCCAGGACCTCGGCGTTAATGGTTGGTCGTGGGATACTGCCCTTCTCAAGCAGCCGCACCGACTCCGCGGCCGTACAGCCGCCGGCTCCACCACGGTTGTTGCCCGTACTTATGTTGCACTCGACGTCGGCGCCCAATTCCAAAGTGCTTGCGTCACCGTCAAAATTACTGCAAAAAGAGTTATATTATTTTGGTGGTTTTTAAACGAGTGTTTATACAAAAAGAAGTATTTGGTACGTACCTATAGTGAAAAAATATTTCTTTATCATGATTTATTGTTTCAATAAAACCAAAGCCGTCCTTCAGAGCCGCAATAAAGCCTTGAATTAATGGACCAGTGCCTGCTGATTTTTTGTTGCCATTTTGATTTTGAACCTTTTCTCCGCTGGCATTCAGGAGAGAAATATCTACAGCAACGAGTTCTTTATTCCGTTTTACTTGGCAGATACTGAACTGTACCTAAAATCACAAAAATTGATTGCGTTAATGTAAGTATGTTTTAGTATAAACGTACTAGCAACCTTTATTTATACTCACTTTGTCATTCATTCTTGGAACATTTTTAGATTTACAATCTTTTGTAAAGAAAATAATGTTTTGTTCTAAATCGTCTTTGAGGTAGGCTATCAGTCCAGGTTCGTTTCCATTGGTGTCTTCGATTACTTTTCCCAGAACATCAGATTCTATAATAGTTTCAAACTGAACACTTCCGGTTGGCAAGTGCTTCAATCTAATTCCGCTTTGTCTCGTATTCGAAAATGATGAAGAAGGATCCTAGGAAACATATGACACATTTTTAGTAAAGTTGGTTATCACCAAAATAGCGAAGTATAATATTTGATAAGAAAACTAAATTACCTGTATAACCGTGAATTCCACTTCATCACCGACGCTTATTTCTCTATCAACGTCTAGCACCTCATTAAAATGAAAGAAGAGCCTAGCATCGCGATCAACACAACGAATAAAGCCAAAACCATCCTTTAAGGAAGCGATAATACCCTGTTCGCGTCGCTCACCGGATACCTCAAATGATTCAGGCAATAAAGAAATTTCTGTGGCTCTCTTTAATTGATCTCTAGTATCTGTTGCAATTCTAAACTGAACCCAATCCCCGTGTCTACAAATATTAAGATGTAAATTAATCCATGTTCCGAAAACTATCGATTGAGAAGATTATGAAAAATTCAACTCACTTCAAGGTAAAATCACCCTTTTGATCTTTGTCACCAAAAGGCACTTCGACTTCCGAGTGATCAGGTGCTCTATAACGAATGCGGCCTGGTAGCGGATCGTTTTGGTGTCTAGCTGAATTACCCCTTTCAAGTGGTTTCAAAACTTGTCCTTTAATAACTTCGTCACTGATTTCCTCGAAAATTATAGATCCTGGTGGCAACTTTGTTATATTACACGCTACTTCTTTGCCCTGAAAATTCGTTAAACCGAACTTTTTAAATAACTGTAGTAAGTTATCATTCACATGCAAAATCAATATGCTTACGTTTCTAGTTTGTATGATAAATTCAACATCGTCGCCAAGCCTCAGTTCATCTTTCATAGACTTTGCTTCACTAAAGTGGAAGAATATTTCTTTAACAACATCGGCTCGCTCGATAAAACCAAAACTTTCTTTCATTGAACATACGACCCCACGATAACGGACAGGATGGGCTGGGTTTTCTAATCTGACGTGGCAAGCTCCTAAGTTTCCACTGATAAAAAGAAATTCGGATTATTCTCTTAAAATGTTCTTTGAAAATAATATTCTTAGTGATACATACCGATGATTTGTAGCAATTATAAATGATACTTTATCGCCGTTACGTAGAGTTACATTCCCCTCGACATCGTCTTTGGTATACGGTAGAAAAAAACATTCGCCCCTATTCTCGTAACTGATTCGACCCTGAGAATCACCATTTGCCTGCAATTCTGTTGTTACGTTACCCGTGACTCGTTCTTCACTCAAAACCTGTGAAACGTTAGATTATGTTTGTGAGTATCCTCGGAAACGATTCGATGAACGACTTTTTCTCGCATTGGACACTTACCACTTCAGGTGAGATTTTACTGACGATACTCGCTATCGGTTTTCCAGTTCGACGATCGTATGTCATTTCAAATTCTACGGGATCTCCAATTTTCAGGTGCTCAATATTACCGCTGAATTGGCTGAAGTGAAAGAACAACCTTGCTTGTCTTTCACAGCATTGAATAAATCCATACGAGTGCTGTTAATGTTAAAAGATCATGTGATTAGAAAAATGAGATGGAAATGTAAAATGCATAAAAAAAGTTATTCACAACACAGATCAGAGGAGAATATTACCAAAAGCTTTTCAATGATTCCAGTTTCACGTGTGCCCTGATTTGTGGACTGATCTGATTGGTAAGAAGAATTATTTGTCGTCACTGGCTCTCCTGAATTATTCACAATTCCTTCTAAACCAGTAAATGTACTAATGGAAAACCTCGCTGTACCGTTGCGAGGAGAAGTTTGTGCGCCTGAATAATTATTGAACGTTGTAGAATTCTTGCCACAAGCAGGAGGTGAGTCCATGTAGTCACCGCTGTAATTGGTGCCATTTCTATAACTGTTGTTTGCTTGATGAGTGCCACTGATAACTTTAGGACTTGGAATGGCCATGGACTTGTACTCTAATATTGCTGGGTCAGAGTTCATGATTGGCGGCTGGAAGGTTTTCCACTGAGGATTGTTGGACATGTCTCAAATTCTTTAGTATTTTTAATGCTTATTACTACCCCTCTCTCTCTCTTGTTTTTTTTTTGTTTATCTGTCTCTTTGTCTTCTCGTTGCAGGTGATGGAAATGATCAGTCAAGCTTTTTCTGCTGCCCTTAGTGTGTCGATGGCTTTGTCAGCCACCCACGATATTATATACTTATACTTAGAAATTTTAGTCTTTTCAATTATTTAAGTGTTAACATAGATATCACAGAATGGTTCTTGGTACCTTATATCTTCGTTTATTTATTATTTACGACTTTACGAGAACTCGACAAAGAGGAAGAAAGGCTCCTTGAAATGCCGCCAAAGAACTTTTGTTACCTTCCTCTTTTTCCGTTTGGGAAGTTGGAAGGAAGGCGATGATCTTGTCGCTGCTATTTCTTAGCTATTTTATATTTTTTACGTATCATCGATACCATTCATTGAAAAAGCACCGATCTTCAAGGCAGGCGACTTGTGACTCGTTGGCACTTTCTGCAATGCTGCAAACGCGATTATACGTATACGATTTTGCTCCAGCCCCGTAACAGTTTTGCAATATGTTATATTTGAACGCGTGATAGTATAAATTCAATAAAGCTAGCTCTATTGAATTTGTTCTTATCGTATATTACCAATTTTCTAAGAGCGTATAAAATTATCAGCACAATATTCATGTGTGCCAACGATGATACTTTCCATTCGCATGCATACGAGATTTTTTCATGAGGAGGAAACCGTCTGCCCGACAACTCCGTTTTGATACGATTTCTTTAAAATTGCAGATAATCAAGGCATAACAGAGAAACAGAGAGAAGAGAAAAACCGCGTTTTTGTTCAGACATCAGTCATCCCTTATAAAAGGTATACAAATCAGAAACTTTAAAAGATTTTAAAGGATAACTGTTGTTGACTTAAAAATCCTCAGATGTCTTCAATGTGTGCTGAGTGTGGTTGTGTCGTTTCAGTAATTCCTATATTGTCGTTTCCTTGTTCTTCGGCTTTGAAAAGTTGAATTTGTAATGAACGTTGTTTCAAAAATGTCCTAAACTAACAATTACACAAGCTGAAAGCAGAAAAAAAACGTATGTTTAGTCAGAATAAAGGTTAAAGTCTCAGTACAGTGTGAGAATGTGAATCGCCAGCTTTGGTCCCCCTGCTCACTTTTTTCCTTTTTTAGGTCAACGTACATCCAGAACAAGAGTTCCGCTCATAATCGCGCTTATCTCACAACAATCCCAGCGTTAAAACAAACTGCATAACAAATGCGAAAATAGCCTCTGCTCTATTTTGCAACATATAACATACAGTAAACTCGATTCCCGACACATATTCTCTCGCTCGCACTTGGCCCCCCCCGAGACATTCGGAGTCGCGACGAAATCCCTCGGAATCTTGCAACAATGATCCAGCAACGTTTAACCAATAAAGCTAAATTTCCAAACAGCAACAAATCCAACAAAAAAAGTCGCTTTTATTGAGCAATTCACGTCCAATCTGGATCACTTGACTCGTCGGCCGAGGTTCGTCGGGCCGCGCGCTCGGAGCAACGACGACGACGACGACGATAGAGGCGCGGTGGAAAAAAATCTCCTCGTCCGCATCGGAGCCAATATCTCCGCTCTAGACGATGATTCACGAGAGGGCGACGATGCTTCCACGCACACACGCACCTAGTCCCGATAAAAATTCGTCGCGCATCGAATCGAGAGACTCCAAATTTTTTTTCACGTCTACCGAGGCGAGGGGCAGAGCGAGCGAGTGACGAGTGGCTTGACTCGACGATTAAATTCTGCCGTTTGAGAGGTTATCCGGAGACGAGGTTGACGCATTCAGGTAGACCAACGGGATAGGAGTCGCCCCGATGGTTTTTCGGACCAAAGCAGGCGATTTTCAGGGCGTCAGGAGACTCGGAAAACTCACCACGACACAGCACAGCACTGACGACATGCCGCCATGTTGAATGTCAACATTCAGCATTCGCACACTAGTTTTGTCTCCCTCCATCTGCCGGTTTCGCGATGTTGCCATGTGTTTTTTTCTCGATAGATCGTTTTAAATGGACTGACATGGGACTGACGGGCCAATCGCGTGGCAAGCTCGAAGGAACGACACTTGCATGGGGTTCGATTTTCAAAATTTTTTCGAAAAACTCAAATTTTTAATTACTTTGGTCAACAATTGATGGATAATTTTGCTTTTAAATCAAAATTGAGTTTCTGTGTTAGTTTAGATCTCGTTGGCTTGGAAGTGGGAGAGATTCGTGTGTTTGGAGGTTGGCGTATGAGACGGAGCGGCAACAGTGTAAAACCTTTGAAAAGTGGACAAAAATAGCGGATAAATGAAAAAAAAGGTGATATTGGAATACTTATAGTAGACGCTATGAGAAAATCGTGTAAAGGCGGACGGTAAAAAATAACGGTTTGGAGAGTAAATTCGATAAATCATTTAATCTAAGACAATGGAAATAAATGGCTTTACACTTTAATCATAAATTATCAAATGCTTAGGCGCGCGCTTTGCAAAAGCGAAATGAATGATAAATAGTTAAGAAATAAATGCTTTTTTTTTAATACGCAGTTCTGTCAAAGTACAAATATCTTGGAAAATATCTTATGTAAATTCAATTGTTCTCATTAAAGCACAATATTCATTATGACATTAGGTAATCATCACTAAGTCTGTCTGGTATTTAGATCTAGCATATTGCTTATGCAATGTTCTAAATACTCATTCAGATTAATTACCATCATAATTATATAATAATTTATTAAGCCTCGGTGGACTCTTGCTGTTCGAACTTTGGATACTTTGCCTCGACATCCGACCACGTTGTTTTTCCCAGCGACAAGTCTCTCACGACAGCCGGCAATTCTTCCAGCTGCAAAGTAAAAAAGATCATTGTCAATCAAAATCTTGGATTTTAGTTCAAAAGCGCCTTTGACGAGAGAAAAATATTTACATTTATTCTGACTTGTCCCATGCTGTCTCTTTCTCTCAAAGTTGCACTATGGGGCTCCTTCAGGGTATCAAAGTCGATGGTGATACCGAACGGTATGGCGATTTCGTCGGTTCTCGCGTAGCGACGACCAATGCTGCCCGAAGAATCGTCAACTTTGTGGGATACATCCACCCTCGTGAGTTCTTGAGCTGTGAGAATCATATGTTTTCGTTTAAAAATAAGAATAGTTGAGCGATTGTCAATTTCGGAGCTGTAACTTACATAATTTCTTAACAAATGGAGTGAATTCAGCGTTGGAACTGAGCGGCAAAACGGAGCATTTCAAAGGCGCGACAACGGGTGGCAAGCTGAAGTATCTTCTCTGTTCATCGCCATCCCTCATCTTGAAATTGTGCTCGAATACGGAGTACATGATACGGCCGATACCGAAGGATGGTTCAATAACCGAGGGAACGAATTCCTCGACGTGAACGGTCTTCTGATACCGTTTAATGGTGATCATATCCTTAGTAATTTTGTACGGAGCATCCGGCGTTTGTAATTCGTACTCTCCTTTCTCGTTGAGATCCTTTTCTAGAACATCAATGTCTTTCTCTTCCAGTGCAGCCAGTGCATCTAGAATTACTTTTGCTTCTTTGCGGAAAGTTTTTCCAATGAGTCCGCGATTTGGCGCTGCCTCACATACGTCGATGGTTTTGGGCTGGGGAAGTTTCTTCTCAGCAACCAATTTTACTCCTGTGGCTTGTGTGTGCTGTGTCAAATCGTAAGCTGACCTGTAATTAAAAAAAAAAATTTATAATATCCGGTCACAAATGTTACAATATAACAATGATCATGTGTATTTACCTGTCAGCGCAACCAACACACTCAACCCAACCATAAGAAGTCAGCAACTCTGCATCCCAGCAGTCACATGCATAATGAGCCATTTCATTTCCCATATGCTGCCTAAACCTCAGTTTCTTAGGGTCTACACCTACTTTAACAAGGAACTTTTGAATTCTAGCCATGAAGTAACCCAGTGTTTCATTGGCTACAAGACCAGTTTCAACAGCCTTGCCTATAGTCAAATATTCAGCACTTTTGCCATCCATCTGATTGCAGGCAGAGTACAGAAGCATGCTGGTGTCTTTGACAGACTCAAATTTGTGATGACTCTTGTCAGAGGGATCACAAAAATGTTCAATTTCTGCCATGGTGAATTCTCTTACTCTGATCAGACCAGATCTTGGAGAAATTTCGTTTCTGAAAGAGTTACCAATCTGAGCAGCAGCAAATGGCAATTTTTCTTGATTGAATTCGAGCAGACGTTTGAAATTGACAAAGATGCCTTGAGCAGTCTCTGGTCTCAAGAATCCCTTGATCAGACCAGTTGGTCCAATTTGTGTACCAAACATCAGATTGAATTCAATGGGTTCAGTCAAATCATTTTGTGTGATGGGAGATTTCATGTTGAACTTCTTAAGTACAGCTCCCATCTCCTCCTTGGTCATGCCATCGAGTCTGATTACTATGTCTTCGCACTCCTTCTTGGTTTCTTCTGTTGTCTTCTTATCTGCACAGACCTTTTCCAATTGTGCTTTTATCAAATGATCCAGTCTAAAGCATTCTCCATTCTTTACATCTTTGACCATCAAGTCTGCAAATCTTTCCACATGACCAGAGGCTTTGAGAACAGGTTCTGGAGTTAGAATAGAGCAATCTACTTCTAGCATCTGCTCCTCAAGTACGAAAAAGTTTCTCCAGGCGCTAAGAAGATTTGCTTTGAAAGCACAACCCATGGGACCAAAGTCATACTGTCCAGTGATTCCTCCATAGATTGCAAAGGACTGGTCATAGAAGAATCTGCGCTTCAAGAGATCTTCCATCCTGGCTCTATCAAAAGTTGCTGCATCTGGGACCAAAGAGAGCTCTTTGTCCTCCAGGACTTTCTTGCGCAGCTTGAGCTCTGCCACAGCTTTCTTGACATCCAACTCTGGGGCCCCATCTGCTTTGAGCTTGCGGACCAGGTCTCCCTGAAATTCATTATCTTAAATAACTAATTTGCATTCAATTTAAATTGCATTACTGCTTTAGCATTTACTTGTCATCAATCAATAATCAAAAAGTCATATCATAGTTTTGTTTAGATATGACATCATACAAAAATAAGTGAACCCTCTACAACAATGAATTGCTCTAAAACAAAAGTTACAGTAAACGTCAAATCCCTCTATAAAACAATAAAATAGAAAACAAAACAGAACGTCTTGTCAAACGCCATAAGCCCGGTAATTGAGTGATGCAAAAAGCACGTGTACCACCGCGGTACAACACAGCAGTCCCTAAACCATATGGCAGAGCTGACCTGCTCCTTGACGCTGGCCCTCAGCGGCGCCAACTCAGCTTCAATTTTCGGATCAGCCATGTCCAGGAAGAGATTGAGCTTGACCTTTCGATGTTTCTTGTTACTGCCCCAAACTACCGGAGCAACTGCGGCTTGACTTTTTAACCTCGCGGCTGAGACAGGCGTCTGCTGTTGTTGAGCTGCGCGAAGCAGTGAGCGGCCGAGTCGCCAGCTGCAACCTAGGAGAACGCGCATCCGCGAGGTGATTTCCGCTGAGAAAGAGAGAGAGAGAGCGAAGAGCCGTACTTTCACGAAACTGAGTTGCACATGATTATTGCATGGATTGGAGATTGAAAACCGCGAGTTACGTGTATGATTAGATGGAATTTTGAGAATGTGAGGTTAGAGTCCAGGGGCCCGAGGGTTGAGATACGGGGTTGGAGGGTGTTCGGTTGATAAGGGAGAATCCTGTTTCGCTCTTTTAGAGAAATTGAATGGATTTTCATATATAATTTGCCGTGATAAGTTTAGAAGCGTTTAACGATGCACTTGACATGTGCTCTACATATGATAACGGGTAAAAAGCAGGTGGCATATTCTATTTCTGAATAATGATAAAGAATTGATAAGGTGTATATTATCACAGTGATTCACGGTTAAATATAAACTGTATATATCATACGCTGCAGCTGAGCGATATATAGTACAGTTACATTTGATGAAAGAAAAACCATCCTAAAAATAACCGAAAAACTATTCTCGATTTGATTCTCATCGAATTCGCCAAACAAAGCGCATCATTACTCAACAATTAAAGAAGCTGTTTATTTTTAAATTGCCGATGACGTTTCACTGGCATTTACAGTATGCTGGGAGGGACTTCCCTCGGCATCATCATCATCAGCCGCGCCTTGGGCAAAAGTCCCTCGGTCAAACTGAAACTTCCGCCGAACTCGTCGTCTCCCTTCCATAGATCCGCTCCTGTGTGTTTCTGGGATTGGTCGCGGCATCATCATTAATCCAATCGCTCGGTGGCGCTGCTCTCTCTATCTCTCTCTCTCCGCTCTCCGCTCTCCGCGCATACAGCAGTTCAGTCGCTCGTACTCGACTGGGCTGGACCGTGTGTCAAAAAAAGAGGAAGGGAAAATAATAGGTGTATAACGGGGCGCCCGAGGCACACGGCAACAGGGCAGAAGATATCTGAAGAGGAGCAAGATGTCACACCAGACGGGAATCAAGGGTGAGTACGAGTTTTCTTTATTTTACAGACGCTACAGCTTCTTTGTTTTTTTATCTCGTGGACCTGTGTTTTATACACTATACTTTACGAGCTTGTGTCCCTTTGTCATGGAAATTTTTTCACTTTTTTTCCAGCCAATGATGCGCTCAAGAAGATCTTTGCCAAGTGCAGAGACGGCAAGATACGTGTTCTCAAGGTCTCCATCGAGAACGGTGAGTTTTCTCTCTCAGAGATTATAAATTCTAAATTCGGAATGCGTGATTCACTAGGCTTTAAATACAAAGGAAACAAATTATCTATTTTCGATAGCTTCCGTTTGGACGATGTTTTTTTTTTCTTTCTTTATATTACCGATGGCCTACATTGTTTTTGTGAATGTTTTTTAACGTTTCGATTCGGCTTTTTTTTCTCTAATTGGATTGATTTATAGATACTTACTGTTGATTCGTGTCATTGCTGATAATTTAATTTATGACTGTATAGAGGAACTGGCCCCTTCCACCTCATCGAAACCTGTTGGAAAATGGCAAAACGATTATGACAAGTTAATCAAGCCACTGATCGAGGAAAATCAGCCGGCCTACATTCTCTATCGTCTTGATACCAAGTCTCCTGATTCTGGCTACGATTGGCTCCTAATATCCTGGTCTCCAGACACTGCTCCGGTCCGACAGAAGATGCTGTATGCCTCGACTAAAGCCACGCTTAAGCAAGAATTTGGATCAGCATCCATAAAAGAGGAACTCCATGGAACTGTACCTGAAGATATTAGCCTAGATGGATATCACAGACACAAAAGAAATGACGCAGCTCCAGCTCCCCTAACTACTGCCGAAGAAGAACTTGCCGAACTGAAGAAGACTACTGTTCATACTGAATACAGTGTTGAGACTAGACATCAGACTTTAAGTGGTGTTGCCTTTCCTGTAACGGACGAAGCTAAGCAGGCTATAACAGATTTGGGAAAAGGTGTTCACGAATACGTACAATTAAAGATTGACACAGAGGAGGAGAAAATACACTTAGTGATGGCGGGTGAGGTTTCCTTAGACAAATTACCAACAAAAGTACCTTCTGATTCTGCTAGATATCACTTGTACAACTTCAAGCATACTCACGAAGGAGATTATATAGAGGCTATAGGTGAGACATGACTGTTGCCCTTTGAGTACACAATTATCTTATTTCTATTGACACTATTCTTTGGGATGTTTTCAGTCTTCATATACAGTATGCCTGGCTACAGCTGCACTATAAGAGAAAGAATGTTGTATTCATCGTGTAAGGCTCCATTACTCGAGGCCATTCAATCCTTAGGAGTGACAATAGCAAAAAAGGTGAGCGTCATTTGAATTGTTTTTTCTTCTCAAATAACACATTATTTACTGCATCGTGAATGGTCAATTGCATGAATGGGGATCAGATTCTAAAATCTTAAAAATCAATTTTGTAAGTATATTACAGAAAATAATAATTATTGTGACTAACTACAATTTAATAAAGTGTTAATCATAAATCACAGGAAATACGGAACTAAACGGAATAATCTAAATGTTTTAACAGTTACCAATCAAATATTTTAATTCATGAAAAAAAATCGATTTTCCAAGATTTCCAGATGAATCTGTTCCCTTCACAGATTATAAGCTCCACAGCTTCAAGTCTTTGTCTCCAAAGATAAATCGTGCTTTATAAATAGACTTATAGCTAGAGTATGTTTTTTGCGGAGTGAAGTTTGCTTTTTAAATTGTTTGAGCCTTGCAAAAAAAAAAGAAAGAAATCAAAGAAACCAAAGATCTAAAATTCTATTTCACAATACTGCGCTCAATCGCAGTTGGAAGTGACTAGCGGCGAAGAGTTAGCTGACATGTTGGAAGACCCGCCGGTGATAAAAGGGACGGGCACATCGACGCCGGCGACACCGTCGACTCCTTGTGCCCCGCCGAACACAATAATCCAAAAGAAATCGAAGCCGAAGCGATCCTGTGTTTTAAGTTAACAGGCCTAATATTAACTCGTTGCCAATTGCGTCTCCCTCCAAGAGAGAAGAGACTCTAATAAAACTGTTCTCGATATGTGTTTACCAAATGAGAGCGAATGAAAAAAAAAAGAAAAAAAAAAAGAATTAACGAATAACGACAAAGAAAGAAAAAAAAATGATGATATCGTCCAGAATTTCGGATTTCGAGCTTGTGATATAACGCGAATCTAATTCTCAGATTATATTTAAAAATGACAGCCTCCGCGGAGGTCGTATTTTTCTGAATCACACAAATTTCCAAGTTGATAATATATAGGAATAGTCGAACAAAGTAATACGTATTACAGTAAAGTGTAATAATAGAAGAGGTATAGATCTAATAACAGTGTATTTTTCTAAATTTTCGATGATAGTATTCTTTGGCAGTGCAAAATCTATTGACTCTTATATTTCAAAATAACAAATCTTTATATATAACAGCCACATCTTTGCTTTGTGCGAACTGAAGGAAGCACAAGGAAATTATAATTTAGAGAATATTATTAAAAAAGTAGTTATTTTTAAGGAGAAGCCTGGAAAATACTTGGATATCCATATAAACGGTGATATTATTACGAGATCCTGTGTGTACGTCGACTAGAATTAATAGGCTTAGGAAAAGTCAGTTTTTATTTTGTTGTGAGATTTGTAAGTTTCTATCTCGGCCCAGTCGTCCGACTCGCCTCGAAGTTAAGTCCTTTGCACGAGTTATCTAGTATTAGTTGTCTCTTACGATATAATCGCATTGTTTCCTATGTTTTCTATCAATCAAACGTTATACGTTATATTATAATATACACCTTATTTTTTCGCACAAAACTAAACGTATACGCCAGTGCCGTCGCAGATCGTACAAAATTTTCGTTCGCTGCAAAACTTTACCTTTGCTCGGCGAACAGAATTTAAATAACAAAAGTGAACGGAAAGTCTAGCGCACTGCCTCTCTAATTAGTTCCTAGTCTTAAAAAAAACGTGATATATATACTTATACGTATAAGTTACGGGTACACGTGTTACTCGTTGATACTTTTCAACGTTAAACAAAGGCTTAAGTCGAGTTCGACGTCGGACCTTGATATAATTATAATGTACGTGTACGAATTCGCTGAGGAAAGTTGAGTGAAGAAGGACAGGTTGAGAGGTGTTCGTATATAATATATTCAAAGACCAATTATATCTTTTAATCTCAAAAATTTTATTTCACACGCGAAATTCGATCGAGCATTTTTTGCATTCTAAAAACCAAACGATTTAGGATAAGTGACTTTTTAAATATTTAAAAGAAAATGCGAAATTTCCAAAGATACGATATAAAACGTCCGTTTCGATTTTAAATAATAAATGTACAAGTACTTTGAGATTACAGAATGATTGTTCTTTTAGAAGTCGACCGATATTATCAATATATTATTTTATTAGTATAGTTTTGGTGAAATGCTCTTTAATATGTGACGAACAAAAAAAAAAAAAAATGGCTTAACAGTTAGGACTATATCTAAAATGCTTGAAGTACTGTAATCTGCACTTGCCTAATTTCTCTTTAGGCACTAATAAACTTATAGATACTGCCTAGAAAAAAAGTACGCTTCATACACACGGAACAAACAAAAGTGACATTTGATCAACTGTGTTAAATTTAGTTTCGATAAACGCGATGGAATCCCGACGATTGATGATAATTATGACAATTCAAACCATTTATATTTGTAAGATTATAAGATTTACGATGTGAACACACTTCACGTATTTTTTAAATGAAAATTACTCATGACTACACACTGACAGTACACGTTTAGAACAATAATAAATAAAAAAAAGTAAAAATTAGGATTTTATCTTTGATGACTGTATTTATACGAATAAGTCGTAAAAATACTTAAATGTTTAGCTAGAAATTCAATTCAGAATTGAATGCAAAGTCTCACCATATTTTCTGAGAATCGCCTTTCACGAACGAACGATTAAAAATGCTCAAAAAATGTATTCCAAAGAGAAAACTCGTTGTTTTCAGAACAATTTTTTTTTTAATTACTTTTGTTTCTTACTAACTATTACGTTCAGTGATTCTCTTCACGATGTTATTCAAGCATATTAAATATATAGGTATATGTATGTATATTATTTCCAATGCCAATGTAAAAATGATATATGACAGTGGGAAATCGTAATGTTTAAGACTGATACTGGCAGTTTTCCACTTACTTTAAACTTTTTATCATATATATTTTTTAAGTTGTATTAATTATACCCTTATGAGCTTGTAGGAGAACTTACTAACATTCCAGATCTGTGAAATAGAAATAGGAATGAGTGTTTCGAGAATTACTTTTAATCTTTGCTATTTTTGCGCTTTTACCGATTTTCGTTTTTGAAGTTGCTATGCTTTTTTCCCTTATAATTAACTCATTCGTGTTTCTTTGTGGAAAGCTTTTAAAGTAGGTGGAAAAACCAAAAGGTAGCCATATAAAGAATGTGAAATTAAAGAGGCATTCTCTATTTTGTGTGATCTGTATTTTTTTAATAATAGCTTTTTATATAACTCAAAGTTTCGAATCCATTGGTAGTTTTCCAACTAAACTGAAGCAAACTTCCCATTGTAAATGTAACGCACAGATAGACATTTCAATTAAAGCGAATGATTTTTTATTTAAAAAATTCGTCACAAAGTCAACAATGTAAAATCATTCAAAATGAACACGAATTAACGTTGATAATTTTTGTAATAATAAGTCAGCACATTTGATTGCCTGGGGCTGAATTATTTTTATTTTGAAGAGAGCGACGCTTGCTCCAGGCCTATTATGTAACCAGTTTTACACTTGTTTATCAAGGAACCGTTGTTTATGTGTAATGAGACGAGCAGAGTTCTGTTAATAATATAGATATGTAGGATTTCATCAGTTAAGGAAGCATTGTGAATGAAGATTTAATTGTATATCTTGCCAACGATACGTCTAGTATCAAAAGTATAATAAAATGCTATGCCATAAAACTGTAAGAAGAAATTGATTAGTTTTGTTTTTTTGCCATTCTTCCTTTGTCACTTTGTTGTTACTCTAGGCTCGATTTTCCAAGACAAGTCATCCACATGGTATGTAATAAAATCATAAGGATTAACTCATTTAAAACTAAAATAGTTTACAAAATAGGCCTGAAGTATTCGTCAACGGTTTTGAATACTCTGATAAATTCGCACTAATATAAATTTACTGAGTAGAGAATAACTTAGTTTTTGAATTTTTTTCTTTCTCATGTAGCTTGAAATAGATGATGGAAAGGAACTGACGGAGGCTTTTCTGCAAGATGAATTACATCCCAAAGTGAATTTGCACCGACCAAAGTTTGCCAAGCCGAAAGGTCCACCCAATAGAGGTGGAAAACGCATTACAAAGGTTCAGGAAACTGAGCCCTTGGAATAATACATTTATGAGCAAAGACTGTCTCAATTTTATGTACATAAAAGAATAATTGAGGGATTATTGTGAAACAATCAGGGTTAAGGGCTGTTGTTCGATTAAAAAGTGTTAATTTAAGTATATGAATTGTGAAGTATAATCTTGTTCTTTACTCGTGAGTTAAATTAAATGATCAAGTATTTGAAGCTTTTAACAAAGTTTTGCAAAGTATTTAAAGAGAATTTTAACGTTATATTTTTGAACAAATTTACAGTGTTTGATAATAATCAGGCCTATTCTGTAAGTGTGATTTTTAATTACTCCATTCTGTATAAGAGTGTTTTCATCAAAATTAGCATCATTTTATTTAAAATACTAGTTGAACTCTATATAGACTGTCTGGAAATTCAATATGTATGTGTATTACTCAAATGAAAAAAATGAAATCACCGCTTAGAGTATTATAATGATAATATTGTATGCAAATCTGTGCACCTAATGATACTTATTAATAGTTACATGAATATTTTTTTTTTCAATTTGAAGAATTTTAAATCTGTCATAAATAAATCAAGCAGTAACATTAACTAGACCTGTTTTCTTTACACATTCCTGATTCAAACAAAATTTGTGTAATATTTATTTATAAATTTTATTGTTAACTGTACAGGTAAATTCTTATTTTACAAACATGATCTTTCCTCTAAGTATCCCCCTATTTCGGTATCAGCTGTTGGTCAAAATCTTCTTTTATTGATTTCATTAACATTCTTTTCTTTGCCTGAGTGATGGCTCTGATGATGAAAAAGTAATGCAAATTATTAACTGCAACACAAGTTAAAATTTAGGCAAAAGGAAAAATATACTCACTCTTCTCGCAGGACTTTATTCTGGTGAAGAGATTCCTGATACTGTTCTTCTGACCATTTTAATGCTAATAATGAAAGACGATGTAAAGTGCCGTACAGAGTTCCAAACAGAGCACCAAAAACTCCACCGGAAATCATTCCCTTAGGACCAAGAGGAAATTTGTATATAGCACCAGCGTAAGCTCCGCCAGCTGAGTAATACCAAATTGCATCTTTGTTCCTATAGGTAGAAATCAACACGTAGGAGAATCTGTAAAAAATAATGCATCAAATTATTAAACAATCATAATAGTCATGAAACAGATGAAAGTGATAAGTAAAGGCATTACATGAGCGATGTGCAGAAGAAAGATACTTTCATACCCATCCTCACCCCACCTTCAACAAAACTTGTAAACATCTTATCAGACAGCAGTCTTTTTGCGTGGAACTGACTATCAAATTTTGTTGCTTCATTATTCTCGATGAATTGTATAAAGGTATTCCTAGATTTCTTTACAGCTCCAATGACTCCACCTGTTATAAAACTCGCTATGCTTGCATGTACAACGGTTACAAGCTTGGGATGAAATATAGAATCCTTTCTGAAAATACGTTAATCGATTAACCGCAACTGCTGTTTTTTTCGTTAAATTTCATTGTTGCATTACAAATTAAACGAGATACTTACTGTTTCGAGAATAAGTTCTTAACCCTGTCCCACCCGGTCTCCTTGCTACTGTCGAATATTTTCTCTTTGTCGACGACGACCCTATCGTGTGGATTATCCTCCTGTATGAGAAAAGGGAACATGGCGTAGATCTTTCCATTTCTCGTTAATTTGTTGAACATTTTATTAATGTTTTGTCAACTCGTCTTTTTCATTCCCGAACGTTTACAATTTTCATGCCGTCTGCTGCATGTGTATTTGGATTGAGTAACATGATAATATACACCAGCTGATCGTTCCGTAAGCATCAGTCGGTAAAGAAGACGTTCTGCATCGGGAATCGCGGCGTATATAATTATCGTTTATTTTGATTCTAGCATTCTACTCTATCTGTAGTTGATCTTCTTCAACAAAAATCACAATCTTATTGTCATCAGATATATTACCTGCAGAATTTACTTGGCCATTATCATTAAAAATCAAGGATATAATAACAAACAAATTAAACCAGAATTTTTCTTAAAAAAAAAAAAAGAAACATTGACATTCCTTAATTCCAGTAGGATTAGATAATTCGACAAATCCAAGAATCATCCAGACGCAATTCCCCTGTACACAAAAAAAATCAAGCCATTCATCTCGCTCACCCAATCTCATACGAGATGTGAAGAGCAATTCTGCATCCCGTCATCAGACTCTCTCCTCTCATTAATCCAATTCCCCACCCCGGACGTCCAATTCATCCCCCTCGAAAAATAAGGAAACCCCAGTTATACGCCGGCCGGCAGTTTCTTCCTTCATCCCCCCCCCCCCCCCCCCCCCTTCTCTCTCACTTCTGACGTACAGCGCGACGTCGACGTTACGCGTGCGTGGGTGAGTGTGGAGAGGAGCACCGCGTGCGCACACGTCAATAGGGTATACACGTCCTTAAAAGGGGTCGCACGCGGCGGACCTACTGACCCCCTCCTTCATGAGGGAGAGATAGAACCAGGGCCGTATAACACCTACATTTCTGTCGGTCATTTACATTCGTTATAGGGGGATGAGCGATGAATCGTATAGAATTAAATATTCTTCTACTTCTTTCGAATTTTGTGCGCGCGTATACGTGTAACTTAGAATTATTATATACGGCGTTGATCGAGCGCTTTCTGCGGGAGTTTTAAAAAAAATAGTTGAATCATGCACCTATACACGGCTGACCGGAGCTTGACTTCTACTACTGCAGCGCAGCTTTTTGCTTTACAATTCCTCAACGCGTAAAGTAGAGTCAGAGTAAATCCGCGTATTCTATTACATTCGCTTTGCTATATTGAATGCATTATAGCTATACATATACGATGTAACAAGATATATAAATAAAGAGGGTCAGCTAAATCGAGAGAGCGAAGGATTCGCTTCGTTGAATTCTTCAGAGAAGCTTGATGTATGTGTCTGATTGGTTGCGTGGTTGTTTTACTTTCCCAAGTAGATGAAGACAGTTTCGGTCAAACGCGCGCGAATTAAAAAAGCCTCGCACAGAATTTTCATTCAAAAAGCAAAAGCGACATACCACCTGCAGCTTCGCATAAATTCTCCCCTCACGGCTGTATGTGCACATACGGCCTTGGATAGGTATGTATATATGTATACTCTCTATACGATCACATCATCCGTGTATAGCGTTTGCGAGAGCATCGAAAAAGGGGAAGTACAGGCTGCGCATGCGCGCGCAGCCTCGATCCTCTCGCGTACCATATACTCACAGTGCTCACATCAGTCAGTCTCTCTCCTGGAGCCTGGGGAGCGCGTTGTACACTTACGATACATATTATAGTCTCCAACGAGGACTATATCAAGAAAGCTCATATCTGTGAAAGCACATCTTTCTAAATTCGAAGCTCGCTCGGGATGTGAGTGCGACCAAAAAACGACTGTTACATACATAGTATACAGACGGGTGCGCGAGTGAGTATAGTTGACGAGATGACGGGGACGCGACTTATGCAAATCTTTTAAGATCAGAGTAAAGCAATCGGGAGGAATTATTATACGTATATTGCATATATACACAGACACACATATACACACACACACGCGTGGAAGGAAGAGTTCAACAGGAAGACAGATAGCGAGGAACACGAGAGAGTATACTTCTTAGTGCGTTATCGATTATCCGAGCACCAGCGCCAGGCGCTACTGCTGCTGCTGCTGCGGTTGTGGGCAGGTTGTATAGGACACGGTTTATATAGTCCTGTGTGTCCTCGGAACTGCAGTGGATACACACACATACACACGTCCTGATGTGGCCGCCCACTTTGCCCTGATGAGATAATCCACCAGGAGCAACTGACACTATTAAGACCATTCGACATCTATTGCGTTACGGTGTCGTAGACACCGAAGAGGGTAAGTTTTATACATTGGGAATTTTTTCGTTTGAAAAATTTTAAGTTCAATCAATTTGCTAAAGGAGAGAACGGTATGCAGAAAAAGCTTGAGAAAGCTCGCACTATATAGCTTATTGATTGCTTCGCGCTCGACTTTCTGAGAGAGAAGCAGTCGACGCTAATATTGAAAACAAAGTCAAAGCGATGGAAATTCCTGTAAGACTTTCTCTTCTGCCGGTGAATACTTATACTTATTTATTTAATCAAAGTCTCGCCGGTACTCTGCTCTGAGAACTTTGACGCGGATGTAATTGAATATTCAGGTATTTTACCGCCGTGCTAATCGAACGGTGAAAAAAAAAAAAAAAGATCACACTTTTTTCTCTTCCGCAAGTTTCTTCACGTATGAGTACAGCGAGAAGCTTTTGTGTTTGGTGATTCGCGGCTCCATTGTTGGATGAGATCGACGATCGATATAGTTTTAGGGTAGAATTAGAAATTGCGGACATGTCGATCTTATTCGAGTGAGGGACAAGATAACGTGCTAGTGAAAGATTATACCGGGGTGACAAACATATATCCGAAGTGGCTGATAATCGCGTGATGAGGTGTATATATTGTTCGATGATGAAACGGCGAGTTTTTGAATTATGGATTTCTCGTGTTTATTCTTGAAAGGGTTTGACGGTGTGAAAAATCGTACAAAAGGTGAGCGTCTAATTCGATGTAAAAAAGAAAAATCTTATAAGACTGTATACAGCACTCGTAGTATATAGCCGACGGCGAAAAAAAGAGCAAAAAAGGGGCCAACTCCTTGCTACCTCGAGTACGTATATATATCTCGAAAAGGCTTTGTTCCCATCCGAAAAACTCGAGACTCTCAAAGCTCGCGTATATATAGTCCCATTGTTCGACGCGCGCAGCTCGCCGGAGGATCAACAGGATGATTCTTAAACGCGATATCGGCAAGGAATTATGTTACGTCGAACACGCTAATGGGGCTACTGTAGTCTGAAAATAGCCTTGAGGGTAAAAATACCAGAGCTAGACTCGAATGTTAAATATAGCTTATAGTTTTCTTACGATACGTGCATAGAGGGAAAAAAAAGCGTAATTATTATATGCGCAACAGCTGATCCTTACAGTAATAAAACGACACGTATACGTCACTGTGAATATGATTTTTCAATCGACATCTGGTCACTGAGGAAAATTACTCGCTTTGCGGCTGTCGTTTGTCTTTCGGCTGGTGTGTATAGTGCATCCCCTCTTTGTACAACACGCGTCTCGAAAAATCGATAGGGAACATCGGCCATTCGCTTCTCTCTCTCTCTCTCTCTTTCCGTTTTCTTTCTATCCTGTGCAGTATAATACACCCACACCTATGTATCCACATGGAGCCATATAATGGTTTTCCCAATTGAAAAACGAGCGGCTGCGTTAACGCAGATAACGGATTTTCTTTCCGCTACATCGAATTCGGACCTGACCTCGTTGACTGTATACACACACACACACACACACGTATATAACAGGAATACACAGTGTGTTGCGGTTTACACGCGAACGACTGACCTCGATGTGTGTGCAGCCTCTCGTAGGAATAAAATGAAAAAATAACGGGAACCAAAGAGGATATAATACGTAATATTCGACGACCGCGACGAAGGAGTGTATATAGAGATCGAATGGCGAAAATGGAAAATATATGTGTCGGTTGGGACGAAGAGCTTTTTTTTCCTACTACCTGTGGGCTTGCGGAATCTGGGACAAACTGTCATCGGAGGAAAGTTGAATGAAAAAGCAAACTAGCTCCCGCTAACGAATTATCGCTCCTCGTAAGCGTTCTACATTTTCCCTCCGCATATAATACGTACGCGTATAGATTTATTAATCTTTTTTTATGCTTGTAACAAATTTTTAAAGTCTATATCACTCTCATCGACGAAATTCTTGACGCTGTTCTAGCCTGTTGCATTGCCGCATACGTGTGTGTGTGTGTATACTCTCGAGCTCTTGATCGCTTATATACTCTAGCTCTCGAGCCGATATATCCCTTATCGAGTAGGTGCGGGTGTATACCGTCAAGTGTGTAGGTATGTGTATATATAGAGCAGCGCTTGTTGCTAACGCGCGACGACGCCTTCGGCATGTTTCTTCGGGTTATGCATAATAGTCGCGGGGATGTATATATACAAGCGGAAAGTGCTTACGCGGCTATACATGTTTAAACACTCATTAATAACTCGCCCATTATCCCGATTATCTGTGTAGAGGCTTTTATCGCTTCGAGTGATCGATGAATTTTTTTTACGAGCTTGGAGTATATATGGATCGATTCTTGTTATAAATTTTCAAATTTTCCCGCCAATCACGTTCTATATGTATAACAGAAAAATTAACGTATCCCCAGAGCAATAATATCCCGAGAGCCAGTGACATGGCTCACGTGACTCACGGTCGCACGTTAATCCCTAAACGCTCGGGCCGAATTAAAAGTCATTACGACGAGAACCAAGCGCACAACGTAATTACGGACTATACTGGCCCGTCACGCCTATATCCCTTCGAGCTATGTATACACGTGTATATAGCTCTGAGCTCTGGTATTTCATGAAATACCGCAAGACTCGAATGATTCACGTGCTTCGCTTTTTTTTTTTCATTACATTAGCATAGCGCTAAGCTGCTGTAGCCCTGGAGGATGAGGCTCTGGAGAATATATATATATTATACATACCGACGAATTTTATCATATTCTGTTAATGGGATGCAGTATAGGAGACGGGCGGATTCTTTCAATTTCGCTGAAAAATGAATTCAGGTCATCACGCGCTGCATATATCTATATTTTTTTCATTTTTCACGCACTCTCTGCACCTAAAATCCCACAACGGCTAATTATATCCGTCGCTCGATACTCTCCCAATAATTGATATACCCTTTGAACTTTCAACATATCACACGCTCGCAAGTCTCAGAGTATACATTGCTAGTCAGAATCGCTTGGAGCCTCCTAATAATTATTCCGTCGATAATTATTGTATCGATCAAATTGTATACAACGTAATCCGATTATATACCCCATCCAAACGCTTATATAACGACAATTTACACACACGTCGATTAATCATCGGACACGTAAATATCCGAGGGCTTATATATAACGCTCAAAGATCTCAGGCGATTTATTCCGAAGCGATAAACATTTTTCAAATTACGCGGGCGAAAGAATAGCGACGCGATATATATATATATATATATATTCCGTTATATAACGACGTGTATCAGTCGCAGAGGAGCCGAGCCGTAAAATGGTTTCAATAAACGATAAAAGGCCTTTATTATTTGGGGCGGGTGAGCGGAGAGTCGAGGGTACTTTATATGCAGCGAAAATTTGCGGATCAGGGCGCGTTAGTTTTTGTATTTTAAAGAACAAAAGTGTCATGAGTCGTTGTTTGCACGCTGGTTATATGGGTAGGCGGAAGATCGTAAAAGTGCAGCGCGAAATTGTTCATATTTTATGTGCTGAGGTGAGCACGTGGGTTTATTGGTTTGCGCATCGGTGTTCCGTTTAATTTTCTGACGATATTGAAGATGTGGAGAGCTTTGTTTAACTTTCGTGTGTGAGTTCATTCGATTGACTTTGGTGTAGGTCGTATAATAACTTAACATTGTGTTGAACTTGAATTTACTGAAATTTATTCTACCTTGAATAAATTGTTCGGTCATACAGTAAAATTGTGTATTCAAAAAGCTTTACAAAATTTTTTTTTTTTTTTTTTTTGTTTAGTTCACACTTTTATAATTATTTGAACAATGCATTCACGGCCTCGATGAAATCGACAACAATTTCCAATTTCAAGCTTCAATAACCATCAGCTTTTCAGAAACTCTGTTATAGGTATATACTACATTTTTGTTTTACTCTCGTCCTCCAAACTCGTGACATTAATGCTTCAACGCTGCAAGCATATTCACATACCCATATAACGCACAAGCTGTGCACACGATTCATGGACTATGTCCATTAACCCGGCGATTCATTTCGTTGTAAATAAATGCATATATACATATCCAGGTCCTTTATTTCATGAACTTTCATCGTGATATAATCGTCGTCCACTGCTTTCTCCAGAGAACAGAAGCCGAAGATATACAATAGCTATGAATGTACGTGTCCAAACAATACATCGTTGTGTGTCTTTTTCACTCGAGGCTGTAACGCACAAAAGCTAAATTATCGTATTGTTCGAAGAAAGCCATCATTATTTGAGTACATACATTACATTAAATTAATAACAATAAAGCACACCTCGAAACGCTGACCTCACGTCCTAAGACACCCAACGCCGGAACTATATTGTATATACGTTCCCAAAGTTTGCACTGACTCGTGCCTCAGAATATCTAGCAGCTAAACCGCCGTTAAGATGCAAAGCAAAACGCTTAAAGCGATATGCCGCGTTATATATACCTATACACAGATATACATCCATCAGATGGAGCATAAAAGCCGTTCCATGTACTTTATTCAATCGAGCATATAATATCACGCGCGAAGCTCGCTTTGATGCAAAGCCGAGTGAAATTCCGAAACTTTTCTCGCTGTCTCCGTATGAAATACGTAGAAAAATATAGCTGTATCTAACGAGCTAATCAGCTGATTGGAAACAGTTGGTGACCCGATTCTTATGTGCTATTTGCTTCTTATAGAAAGAAGCTTTAAATTTTGAAAAGGAACACTTTAAGGATTACATCGGAGCTTTCATCGTTCCTTTTTCTTTACAGAGATGATGAGTCGCTCTCGGACAGCTGTTCGATTGTCGCATTATACTTTTGTTTGCAAAGCAGTGTCTATACTCTCTCGAGCTTCATTCGAAAATAATTTGAATATAACATCGCTTCTACAAAAGCTGAATAATTTATTCACGCCAACGAGAAAAATAGCACAGCGTCGAAAGCTCTCGACCTACGATTCAATTATTCATCAAACAAGTATATAGCACCGCCCACACTTTCCCCGAAATTCCATATAATACTCATCGATACATAGTCAATGACGATACATCTGTAGGCGTGTGTATATGCGAATATCCAAACTTTTGCGTCACGTGTATATCGTCCGCATATTCGCGCCTGGAAAATTCGATACAGGAAATGAGGCGAACCGGCCATTATTCTCCGCGACAACGACGAAGTGCCGCCAACTAATACGAAACTGCGATATTAGATTTTCCGAGTTCCGGAGAGCTGTGTATAGCTCGCACACAAGCTATCTATCCATCGATGTGTGGAACTAGACGCGTGTGTGCACAGGAAGATTGGGACAAAGTTTGCTCGTCGATTAGGCGAGAGACAGCGGGCTGTTGTACGCGTGAATAGCTTATAAGTGTTTCGGAGGGGATGAAGGATTATATAGCTGTGACTTTTGGGTTTTTTTCTTTTTCGGGTTTGGTTATTGGCACACGTGATCGATTTATTGCTTATGATATATTTTTGATTTTTTTTTTTAGTTTTTACAAAACTACGTATAGGGTTTGGAAAAAAAATTTGAAATTCAAAAAAAAATAGTCTGATCTGCACAATCACATTAGAAATATTTCCGGTCAAAAATTCATGTCACGTACATCGGCTTCGTTCATTCTTCATCTCCATACCTGTCCTGACGCTTTCCTGTGCACAACCACATCACGTACATACCACATACACGCAACATTCCGGCACTCAGTTATCGGAAAGCCATCAAAAATATTTTCGAAATCACCGGCTAATAAACGCAATTCCGTCGACGTTCTACAGCGTATTCCGCTCACGTACCTGAGCGAACTTTTGGAAAAGGCAAATCGCATTTGCGAGCGAGCGAATAATTTCTCGATAGCAATTTCAAAATTAGTCATATTCCTCTCCGTATACGAGAAATTTCCCGTGGATTTTCCTGGCACGATAATCGCGTCCACTATATCGGTCAGTATTGACCCACATATGTGAGTGTGTGTTTGAGATTATAAAAATTGTTCGTACAGTGATGTAACGTCGAACTCAAGATTTATTATAGGACGACTGAATTGCTCACCCGGTACGAATGGAATTATAGAGTTTTCGTTGCTGCGTTTAATTCTGATCGATGCGTTGGGTGTTATCGTTTTTTTTTTTTTTTCGGAAACTATATTGTACACGTAGTTTGAATTTCCGAATTAATTGGGTGAACTCGAGTGTAATTATCGAAGTGAATAATCGATCGCTCTTAATTACTCGTGAATAATTGATCGCTCTTAATTACTCGGCGAATAAGGGAATCGAAATTTATAAAACAATATACAAACGTACTTCTTTCCATAATGTATCATACATATACGTATATGTATATACCGAAGTAACAAATTGACGACGGCACTACGCGACGTAAAATATGCACCTCACCCACGTCACATCCGGTGTATATATGTATACCTCACTTCGCCGCCCACGACGATATGCCCGGGCAATTACCGATAATGATTAATTAAACGTGCGGTAGTAGTAGTAAGGCTATACACAGCATAGTACGCACGTACGCCTACGCCCTTCATATCAATGGGTTATTGTATGAGGTCAACGTCGTTGGTAAAAAAAAAAAGGAAGATATGTATAGGCATAGCGGCGATGTCTGACCACAGCCGGACATTGACTACTGGATATGCATGGACGTGATGATACCGCTCGAGCTTTGGATTTCTATAGGCCGCATATGACCAGTGGAAATATTGACAGGAGGCTAAGCGATATTGCCGGCGGATGTACGATCGTCGCGTGTGATATATACAGAGATTACAGATTGTTTTAGTCGGAAACATTATGTTTGTGCGTTAATTGCGTCCGTTTTTGCGAATTGCTCGTAATCTATCACCGTATAAATCTACTACATTCAGAGTAATTTTTTTCGGTATTGATGCACAACTTTAAAAAAAAAAACTCATTAACCAAAATGAAAACAGCTTATTTTCTCTTACACTCTAAAAAAATCCCATCAGCGAAACAGCCGTCCGAAATTTCGAAATACCCTTTTCTCAGCAACGTCACTCTCGCACCGCTTATACGACTTTTTCCTTGGACAGAGCTGCAGCTTTTTTAATCGCAGCTCACGTCTGGTACAAAGAAGTGAACTCCGTTGAAATTAGAGTCGAGAGCTGGCTACTCTCTCTTGGAGAAGAATGCAACTAAGGAAAAGCATCAGCGCAAAAAGGCGCGAGAGTTGTGGGAAAAAGTTTGATGATAAAGGAGTTAAGGGCGGCTTAATTGCTTTGAACGAAGGAAATGGCAATGAGGATTACTGTGAAATTAGCCGATTATTGCGTCTCATTCGTTGTAAGAAAATTCAAGGTACTGTAAAAGCTCTGCTAACTGATTCGGTACTTTGCTTTTTCAAAGAGGCAACGATTTGTTCGTTATTAAAATAAGTTTGGCTGTGCCTTCTTGTTTCAAAAAAATGTATTTATGAATAAAAAAAGTGTTGAAATGAACATTGGAAAGTATTATTTTAAAATTGTTCTCAGTCGTATTACGTTACTAGTTAGTTCATAATGAAAAATTGTTCCAATACCTTAAATATATACTGCGCCAACATTATGCATAATTAATAATAATCTTTTACATAACAAAACTATTAGCATGACTATTACTCATTTTATAAAATAACATTCATTTTGATTGTAAACATAATTTGCCGAAGTATCGTCTTATTAGAAAACACCCTGGCTGAGAACAATGAGAAAAATTGAGCTACAATATACATATAAATTTTGTTACTGAATATTACATAGATTTTTAAAAAATTGTTAAGAACGGATGATAAACATGCAAACGTTTATAAATTAATCTAATAAATGCAATTCACAAAAGGATTTGAACCAAGAAACTATTGTTAAATCAGTAGCTAAAACATTTAAAAAATGAGAAAACCAAAAAATTCAACACTGATCAGGTATATTGCGTTTTTCTTGATAAAGCTTGACGAATGCGTATTCTAAAAAAAATGAATATTGGAAAGAATACCGCAGAGCGTCATGATCTTTTAAATTCTTTCTTAACAGTTTACAGACTTCTATTGCTTCTTTGATTGATTCTCTATCAATAGGCCAATCAGTCATTTGTTCTCGCAATTGTTCATTAAGACGGGATGAGTTATTTTTATAAAACTCCCATAGAAACTTAAAATCACTATTGAATTTATAATCTGCTGCCTATAATTAGTAAAATTAGGTTTAGTAATATGATAAAAGTGATAATGAAATAAAAAACTAAAATCATTAATCAATATGTTAAATAAATTGTAGTTAATGTAATATTTTAGTATATTCAATTTCTTACCACTGAATTAAACTGAATCAAATTTTTTGCAGTCCAATTGTTTTGGCAAGCTGGACATTCACAGGTAAAGTGATAGTTATTTTTTAAAAATGCTTGTCTATCTTGTTTTTCTGTAGTCATTAATGCTCCATAATCAATAGACAACTGGAAAAAATTTCATAGTTAACTTTTTTTACAATTATATAAAAATTTTATAAAAATTAAATAATTTATATATTTAAAATTTACTAGATATATAATTTATAAAAATACCTGTTCACCCTTTTTAACAGGAAGCACCGTCATCATGACAATTTTTCGTTTTGGCTTAAATAGTCTATGAATGTTAGCATAACAGCTGTGGCTGAAAAACGAGGAGAATGGAGTAACCATAACTCCTTTAGTGCTATCGGGGAGCGATTGATACTTAACTTCAAGATTCAAATCATCATTTTGGTGCAGGATCTCATACTGTAAATGAAAACAAAAAAGTAGTGTAATTTACGAATTTACGTAGGGTATAAAGATATATCAATACGCATAAATAAATGTTACTGTACTCCAAAGCCGTTGACAGTAATGATTTTTCTTAATTTCACGAGTATTTTTTCCAGAGCTAAGTAAATCTTTACATCACCATACACATTTTTAGCATCAGCATCAGTTTTCTGAAGAGTACTGATAATGTCAGTATATTTGTATAGCAAATTCAGTATGATATTTGCGTGAAAATTATAAGTGCATTCAAACTCTTTGTTTAATAATTTTTCATGGCTTATTAAGTCATAACAACTTCTAAATGTTTCATAGTGAAACCCTTTGTTTGACAAAAAACTTGTGCAGGACTCTAAAATATATTCACAAAAAAGATTTCAAAAAATTAAAAATGGAACAAGTATATGATAATAATTTCAATTCAAAACGTACCTTGCTTATCCATGGATTCAGCAATATGTAACATGTTTTTTAGCCCCTCTTTCTTGGCTGCTGTTAGAAAAATTCTAGCTGTAGTCATAATATGACTGCAGTTTGATTTGTCAAATGTCTTTATAAAAACATATGGAATTATGTGGCATTCAATATCATGATACGCATTCCAAGCTTCCTTTTTGCATACCTCACTGCAGAAAATGGCAAAAACACAAGAATCACAAGGAATTCCATTCCAAGCTAAACGTAGACAATGAGAGCAATTGAGATACAATTGGTTTGCATTAGGAAATGCAGCATAGCCGGTTTCAGCACTAATCACTTCACCAGGTTCAATATCACGAGTCGCTATAATGTGCCTACCAAACTGCTCATTGTAAACAACTTTTACACAATCAGCAGCGCATGGAACTTCTTTGGATGGGGTGAAAGCTGGAAGTTCCAATTCATCAGAAGTATCAGAGTCTTCTGGATCAGTGGACTTTTCTATGAGTTCCAAACAACTTGCTTTTCGTGAAAAGAGTTTTGTTCTCAAATAAGTTGATTTAGTAATTTCCAATGCTTTGGCAATATCGATTAATGAATTTTTTGGACGATGCAAATGTAACAACAGAGCTGATCTGTTGCTATACCCTAAGGCAAGCTCTTCAGAACCCTTTGGAGCAAAAGCAATACTTTCTGAATAAAGCGACAATATTTTTTTATGGATTTTACTATCATGGTGTTTGCTTCTGTATAATTCATTTCCACTTTTACGCAGATTCTTCGACAGTATCGAACATTTTCTCAAAATGTTTCCCTTTTTGTCTTCTTCTGCTGTTATAGATAACCATATTTGTCTTTTTATACCAACAGCACAACTGTAAAGAAGGTCCTCCATGGCTATTGTTTGCGCGTTGAAAACTTACCTAAAACAGCAGATCATGCATACTCATTTAAAAAAATTAGACAAATAAGTTAACGACAGCGCAATTCACTTTACAGCTTAGTCAATAGTTCTGAGAATTAATCGACTAAAAGACAACAAATGTATGAAAAATCTACGTTTAGTTGCGACGACTGAAGATTGGTTCCGCTCGAGCGACGGGCCCTTACATCTGTTGTGTGGCTTTTTCACCCGTTTTCGCGAGCCATGAACGTAAGAAATCTTCCCGAAAAAGGACAAAATTCGCACTCGAAACTATTTAAACTCTGATAATGACGTAGAAATCTTAAACACTAAAATGGAGAATTGCATGCGCGCAGCGAGATGAAATAACGGCTATGACGTCACAGCATAGCGTGTCGACTGACAAAGACAAAAATTTACGAATTTATATTTTATAAGCACACGAACGCAATGAAAGAACAAGAAAGAAAAACACACATTTCACGTAAAACAATGGCTGCAGTCGGTCAGCACACTCGGCTAATCAATAATAGCTGTGGAACTTCCAACAAGGTGAATATTCTAACAAATGCCGATCGCTACGTTTATAAGTATATACCGTCACTACAATCTCGAAATTCCACTGGCTTTTTCAAAGTGAAGACTTTTATGGATGATCTTCGAAGAACGGTATATTCTAGCGGTTCTATTATATTAGCTCTGATCTCGTTCTCGGATCGTAACGACGTAATAGTGTCGCTTTGTTCTTTGTCCTTCCTCTTGGGCGGTCTGGGCAGGTCTGGGCCTGAAGTGATCACTTCGCTAGCTTCTTTTGTCTCGCAGCGGCGCGCAAAATATACATATATCCCTCATAAAGTTCGCTATATAGATGGCAGCATTATTAGGCTTTGAAGGTTTTGTGACGCCGCGCAAAACCGATCACTTTGGGAGCACCATTTGTTGAAGCGGGAGTTTTACTGATTAATTCGAACGAGCATTGAAATGCTCTCTCTAATCGCGAAAATAAATTAGGTTGGTGATATTAATAATAACACAAGGTGATTTAAGGTTAAACAAGTTTTTAGGATAACCTCCTAAAAACTTATGTATATTGTCAAGTAAAATCCTAACATCAAAGTAGCTAAGATTCTAAAGTTAAATCGACTCTCATGCTATAAGCTAACTCTACGAACTCGCGACTCTGACTGCTGCTCTCCGGAGCTGCGATGATGCTGCTGGGCCTCTTCTGCTGACGTTGAGGGCGTGACCTTGAGTAGAGGGACACATCTTGACGAATCGGAACGACTCCGCGCGGACTAACGAAATGCTACGAACGAATCGGTATCGATCAGCTGGTCTACGCGGTGGTGGAAAATCTATACAAAGGGCCTGACTGTATGACGCACTTCGCGTACATGTGTTGGCCACCCGAGCTCTCAGTCCTTAGTTTTTATAGCACATAAAAACCACGTGTCGCTCGCTAATACAATAGTACAGTTTTTGTCTTAAGCTTTCTACGAATTTTTATTTACCTAAACATAAATCTATACTTGAGATTTTGTGAACTCGAGACTCTATGGTTTCCTATTCTAAAGATTTATTTTACCATTTGCCTAACTTTGAGTGACCAAACAGAAATGCCTTTGTACTTTCTAATAATTCTATAATAATAGTTGTATATGTATTAAATACTAAATTTAAATATCGCGCTTTAATCATATCTAAAGTCACGTGCATGCGCAGCCCATCACAGTTTAAATATCAGGTCATTTATACGTGATACGCGGACTAAATAACTTGATTCTAGCCTATAGAGGCAAGTGGAGTATTTTTGTATTCTTTTTTTTTTTAATTCTGATGAGAGCATGATCTGATTTTGTGAAGAACAAAATAATGTAAATAAAAAATTTTTTTGATAATATTACAGCTAAAAGTACAGCAGCTTCCATAAGAAAAACGTAAAAATCGATACGAAACTTAGAACTTTATACAAAGCTTCCTCGAATCTCAATCACGTATAATATCCGATCTAAAATTCTATAATATATTTTATCCCTTCTCCCCACGTATAAACAGTTCTCATTACGAAAATCCGGACGATAATCATAGTCCAGCCACACAAGCCTCGCACAGCCTCAAGTTACGCAAAATTCGCCTGGCGCAAAAAAAAGGAGAGCGAAAATGCGATTAGGGTCAGACTTGCGGGGGCGGTGAGAGTAGACTCTCTCTCTGGCAGCGTTCCAAAGCGTATGCCCTTGTCTCTCAATCCCTTTTCCGCGAATAAATTCTGCGCCACGTGCCTCCACCCGTGCATGCATTAAAAGCATTCAATTTTTCTTCCTCTGGCGCAAAGAGGACGATGTGGATTAATTTTCGAAGGTTTTTATTATTTGTATATATAGGTATACGTAGACGGAAATGATAAAACCAACGGAGACAAAATTAGGCCAAGAAACAGGCATAACGAGGCTGCTTTGGCATAGGTGGTACACCGCTATAACTATATAGACTCGGCGCGTAAGTTCTGATAAGGGAAACAAGAAAATGTCTATACGCCACCTTTCGTCGCTAGCTGTCGATTATAGATATCCATAAAGCTATTCAAGCAGTGTGAGAACCGGGACATTAAAAAACTGATATAAGTATAATGACTTATTCCATGATAACGTCCAAGTTGATTGGAATTATGTATTTTTGATTGATTCAAAAAAAAAACATTTTTATTAATAATAAAAGAATTTATGATGGATTTCTAATGAGTGATTTATGTGTTGAAATTAATTTATATGTATACATATTATGGTATTTCAATTTCATAATTCGATATTGACATTGCAGTAGAAATGTAGTGGCGTCGCTTGAATTTAGTACTGCGTGATTTCTAACTCAATAAATGTACGACCTGCTTATATATTTCTCCTTTCCAAAAACTTGGCACTCTCGGAAACAAATGACACCGACGCGCGCACGTCTTCTTACTTATTCGCAGTCATTAATTTCCAAGATTGATCGGGCATTTTTTTCATGTTCTGGACTATTTATCATCGCCACCGCAAAAGTTGCGTGTGTATGTGTAGGTACCTGCATATCTCTCTCACGTATAACAGCGGCAGGCAATTTCTCGGTTTATATTTAACATTGCAATAGTAAACCGCTTATATGCCAGCTCTGACAATTAACTCGGCGTATACGCACAGTATTATAGCTCTTCGTTCTTTCTTTTACAAAAAAAAAAAAGTTGACTTTTCATCCATACTTTCTCTTCGATACATAAAGTGTGCTATGAAAAAATCATAAATCGCGCTTAATAGCTCGGAAATTGAGCCCTCCTATACACAGGCGCAAACTCGACATACGGAGCTTGCGACCCTTCTGAGATCGATAGCTTCCCCGCCACCTTAATCTAATTTACAAAAAAAAAAAAAAAAAAGAATTTTATCTTCGCCGCTCTCTCGTGTAAGACAAATATTGCCTTTCGTTTTACCGTATACTATACCTACCTCCCGCGCACTTCGTATCAGATCGCCGCGGAGGGCGTGCTGTGGACATCGATTTTTCGAGGATTTCGCGTCGCGTCTCTCGTGATCCAAACCATTTCTCAATTTTTAAGTGCCTGAAAAATCCGGAAAATACGAAATCGAGAGAGCGCGCGACACTCCACTATTTTTTTACATTCTCGGCATATGGGGTAGTTTCGTAGATTTAATAAAATCGCGCGACGTCAGACTTTTAAGGGTATAGGCACACATACGACGTGCAAATGTAAATTCCTTTGTTGAATATTTAGTTTCTGATACAATAAGTATACCTATAGTGTGCTAATAACATTATGCATAATCAATAATGAACTGCTACATAAATAAAATATTAGTATGTTTACAAGTCTTTTATTTTTATAAAATATTTTTCATGTCTTACTAAATGATATGAAAAAATATTAAGGATAATAAAAAAAAAAACAAATTTTTGCCAGTTAATATAATAAATCAGTTGCACAACTATTGTTAAAATAATAGCTAAAAAAATGTTTAAAACGAGAAAACGAGATATTTAAAAAAAAAAAAAATTTAACAATGATTAGGTATATATCGTTTTTCTTGGTAAGAAAAGATGAATGCCATTTCTAAAAAGACTGAATATCTAAAAGAATACCGTAGAGCGTCATGATCTTTTAAATTCTTTCTTAGGAGTTTACAGACTTCTATTGCTTCTTTGACTGATTTTCTATCCATAGGCCAATCTGCCGGTTCTCCATTAAGATGGGGTGAATTAATTTTGTAAAACTTCTGTAGAAACTTAAAATCACTATTCAACTTATAATCTGGTGCCTATAATTAGTAAAATTAGGTTTAGTAATATGATAATAGTAATTATGAAATAAAAAACTAAAATCATTATCGCATATTCAATGTCTTACCAGTTTAAACAAATTTTCTTCAGTCCAATCGTTTTGGCAACCTTGACATTCACAGGTAAAGTGATAACAATCCCGTAAATATGCCTGTCTCTTGTGTTTTTCTAAAGTTATTGATGGTCCATAATTGGCATACAACTGCAATAACATTTCAGAGTAAATTATTTTGCAAATCAAATATAAATTATGGAAGAATTAAATAATTTATATTTGCAAAATTAGGTATAAAAATACCTGTTCACCCTTCTTAACAGGAAGCACCGTCATCATAACAATTTTTCGTTTTGGCATGAATATTCTAATAACGTTAATAGGATAACAACTGTGGTTGAAACATGCAGAGAATGGAGCAATAATTAATCCTTGAACCCCATTGGGTAATTGAAAATTAGAATCATCTTGTTCCAGAGTCTGATACTGTAAAACAAAACAAAAAATTTGTTTAATTTATATGAAGTATTACTAAAGATATATATAAATAAATTGTACTGTACTGCATACATAGTAGTTGTTAATAAGACAGATATTTCTTAGTCTAAAGAGTATTTTTTTGAAAGCTAAGAAAATTTGTACATTATCGTGTACATTTTCAGCATCAGCATCAGTTTTCTGAAAAGTACTGAGAATGTCAGTATGCTTGTATAGCAAGTTCAGTATGAGATTTGCTTGCTCCTTATAAATAGATGCCCGCATCCAGTTCATTAATTTTTCATGGCTTACTAAGTTATAACAACATCTAAACGATTCATAGACAAACTCTTCAGTCGACCAAACATTTGTGCCAGTCTAAAATACATTCACAAAAAATTTTTTTTTTAATTAAAAATTAAAAAAGTATACATGATAACAATTTCAATTTGAAACATACCTTGCTTTTATCCATGGATTCAGCAATATGTAACATGTTTTTTAGCCCCTCTTTCTTGGCTGCTGTTATAAACATTCTAGCTGTAGTCATAATATGACTGCAGTTTGATTTGTCAAATGTCTTTATAAAAACATATGGAATTATGTGGCATTCAATATCATGATACGCATTCCAAGCTTCCTTTTTGCATACCTCACTGCAGAAAATGGCAAAAACACAAGAATCACAAGGAATTCCATTCCAAGCTAAACGTAGACAATGAGAGCAATTGAGATACAATTGGTTTGCATTAGGAAATACAGCATAGCCGGTTTCAGCACTAATCACTTCACCAGGTTCAATATCACGAGTTGCTACAATATGCGTACCAAACTGCTCATTGTAAACAACTTTTACACAATCAGCAGCACATGGAACTTCTTTGGATGGGGTGAAAGCTGGAATTTCCAAAGCATCAGAAGTATAGTAGTCCTTTGGACCAGTAGACTTTTCTATGTGTTCCAAACAATTTGCTTTTCGTGAAAAGAGTTTTGTTCTCAAATAAGTTGATTTAGTAATTTCCAATGCTTTGGCAATATCGATTAATGAATTTTTTGGACGATTCAAATGTAGCAACAGAGCTGATCTGTTGCTATACCCTAAGGCAAGCTCTTCAGAACCCTCTGGAGCATAAGCAATGCTTTCTGAATAAAGCGACAATATTTTTTCATGGATTTTACTATCATGGTTTTTGCTTCTGTATAATTCATTTCCCTTTTCACGGAGACTCGTTGATATTATTGAACATTTTTTGTAAACGTTTGCAGATTCATCTTGTTTTGTTAATTGAGAGTAGAAATTTTGTCTTTTACTAGCGACATGACTGAAAAAAAGGTCCTCCATGGCTATTTTTGTTTGTGCATTAAAAACTTACCTAAAACGACATATCATGCATGCTAATTAAAAAGAATTAGACAAATATTATATTTACGAAATCGCAATTTAGCACAGCTCAGTCAATAGTTCTGAGAATTAATTTACCAAAAGGCAAAGAATGTATATTTATACTGCGGGCGCGGCGCGTTTATAAATTATGTGAGAAACAATAGAAACAAAGAAATTTTTAACTAAAAGGATAATTGCATGCGCGCCGGCGAGATGAAACGACGGCAATGACATCATAGTATTATTATCTGGCGTGTCGACTGACAACAAGGAAAAATTTACTAATTCATATTTTATAACGACACGAACGTGATGGAACAATATGAAAGAAAAACTTACGTATCGCGTAAAACAATGACTGTAGTCTTGGTCAGCACACTATGCTAATCTCGAAAATTCACTGGCTTTTTCAAAGTAAAGACTTTTACGAAGAATCTTCGAATATTGGTATAGTTCTGGATTGATATAACTTATAACGTAACGTTGCGTTGTCGCTTTAAGTATGGCTTTGTTTGTCTATCCCCGAGGTCTTTCCTCCTGGCTCTTGGGCGGTCGGGGCAAGTCTGGACCTGTGATCAACTTTCTTTTGTCTCGCGGCGTTCGGCGCGCGTAAAAATATCCCTCTATAGATGGCAGCATTATAGCTGGCTTTGAAGTTTTACTGGTGATTCATCTATCAAGCATTCATACTTATTAACTTATAATATTATGATCACGTGAATCATACGTCATTTTGTGATACGATACGCCGGAAACGCGGACTGATTATACTAAATAAGTATTGCCCTTCGTTTTATTGTATAAATATACCATATACCTCCGCACGTGTATATGCGTGTGTATATATGTCGATCGATCGATTTTTTGAGAATTTCGCGTCGCGTCTCTCTTGATCCGACCCATTTCTTTATATTTTTAAGTGCCTGAAAAATGCAGAAAACAGAGAGAGAGAGAGAGAGAGAGAGCTTTCACGCTCATTATCTTTTTACGACCTCGGCATATACTGAAAAGTATATAATTTTGTAGTTTTAATAAAATCGTGCGACGTCAGACTTTCAAGGTTATATACGACGTGATTGGACGATCTGATGATGGTGAAATTCTTCAAAGGAGCGTAACTTTGTCGCCTCTCTATATATTGTACACTTTGCATCGACGAACTAATTATCCGACGCGTTTTTTTCCCCAGGCTTGTATATAATCGGAAAACACAAAGCTCCCGACACACGATAGAGCTTTCGCCTTTGAGAGAAAATTCGCCGTGGATCGACGTTATAAGAGACGGGAGGGGAAAGAACGTCATTATATTTTTCGGTCTCATTTATATATTTCGGTATTATATTTTTCGGTCTCATGTATAAGATACCTTTATCACATCAGTGTGTGTGTGTGTGTGTGTGAGAGAGAGAGGCGCTTTGATGCCGTGTGCGGGTATATATACATAAGGAGGGGAAGGAAGTCGTTTGCGGATAAATACTTGATGCGTTCGTTGCCGCGTGGGTGTGCAAGGGCTTTGTCTCGGGAGATAAGCTGGCGCATTGTTCCTTAGCTTCTTCGCCCCGAATCGACGCCTTGTCGAAACCTCTGGACTTATACACCCTCTTGTAAGAACATTTGGATCCTTCTTGTGTATTATGTATATGACGTCGGCTCTCTCCCCTAATATGTATACGACTGCTCGGATCGTTATTCTCCGAATTTTCGACGTTTTTGGTAAAAGCTCGTGGGGAATTTTGCCTTTGACAGCGATTATATACCAACGATAATATTATAACGTGCACATGAGCCGTTGAGAATTTCGCGGATTATATCATAGAGAGCCTTTGAATATTACAGCGACGAGATAAAGGGATTAATTAAAAAAAAAAGCTCGAGCCCGCGAATTTTATATCGTACTTTTCGCGCGAAAAAATTACAATTAAATCGTCAACCGTATATATACACGCGTCGAGATGAGGAATTATAACGAACTCTGAATATACATGGATGAATTTTATTTTTCCTCGTGTCGGATGATCTTTTTTAATATGTCAAAGCAGCTCAGAGTGAAAAATACGAATACAGCAAGAGAGTCTTTCAATATTCAATCTCATTCGTGTTCGTATAGCGCCGTGTGCTTGGTATATCGCTCTGTCCATAGATATAATAATACATCTATATAGAGTTCGATGATGACTCCTCGCGCGGTTGCTAATCGGATTAAGCGTAGCGGAGCGCGACAGTCGATGGAGGATTAAGCGCGACTTCCGACCCAGATGTCCTAGATGTGTATAGATTATGTATAGATATATGTATACCTGTGTATAACGAGATACTCGAGTCGGAGCTTGCAGGACTTATTGTGGCTGACGAGACAAATCAGCGATTACCGCTATGGCTATTTGCGGCAAGGATCACGGACAAATATATATTTAATTTCGTTACAGGCAATATTATACGCAAAAATTGAAATAAATCAGCAATTCATAAGCAATCCGGAATAGCGACGACAGTCCATTAATTAAAAATCATCGAGCGAGCGCCACTACGACGCTCTCGACATAATTTTCCGCGCGACGCATCAAAAGCCAAGGAGGAAAAATTGCATCGTCATAGCCATGGCCAATAAACCACAGCAATTCAATTAAAGTCGATTCAACTCGCCGTAACAGCTATATAGCGCATCGATTCAGTGCGCCGTAAATTGGAAACCGCGCGCAGCGTGTCATCTACATAACCGTCTGTTTATATATCCCCGACGAGATCCTTCTCTAGCATAGTATATAGAGTCGACTCGTTATCAACGGCGCATATACAGCTGTTTCTACGCGAGAGCGATCAATACGTGGAAAAATGAAATTCGCCCTTGGCGCAGAGAGAGAGAGAGAGAGAGAGAGAGAGAGAGAGAGATCGGTAATCGGCATCCTATTGAAAGTCGCGCGTGCGAGAGAGGGAAACCCTGGCTGATTGCAAGCTTCGAGTGTTCGAGGTATATATACGTGAGGATATGATATTTGCCCTGTGATGAGAAGGGAAATTTGATGATGGTGTGGGTGGAATTTTTCGAGGAATAATATCTAGGTTTTTTTGGTGCAAATCAATCGGGAAATTAAAAGTATAGTCCGAAGCATTTCCAAAATGAGCTTTTATTGCGATGAACAAAGTTATTTATTTCACAAAAATCCTTATCAAAAGAAAAGATAAAATTAAAAAAAAAAAGCGTCTCGACGCTATCAAATCGGTCCCGCAGTATTTCCTACAAGGATCCGGTCAACGATTCAATGCGCCGCAGTGATATGGAAAATTTTACGTACCGGAGATGTCGACGGATAAATAAATCATATAGTGTGTACTATCGTTGCTGCGAGAATTGCGTTTTGTATGCGCACGTCGTCTCTGGCTTATTTCTCTTCCCTTGTATTCTCACTTATAACACACGTGTGTGTGTGCGACGAACTTTGAATTTTTATTCCGAAGCGAAATATCGAATACTGCAAAAATGTATTGAAATCCGTCCACGCGTAAAATTAGCTTTAAAGAAAAAAGTTTACAAGCCTCGTATGTGTCTCCTAGGCTACTATATATATCGATTCTCGAATTTCATGCGTAGACCCTCTTGTCGTGAGCGGCATATCTATACGAGCTTCTACTATACATCCCCTACTTCTGGCATCTCTTCGCAATATTGATATCCGACACGCGCCGACGTTAGATCTTCATTGTAACGACTACGCGCTACTGTTCTCGGAAAATTTACGAGGCTTCACTGCCGCCTCGGGATAAGACTTATTTTTGGGGGATGAAACGATTCCGGATATACTTAGTCCTACGGGATAGCTTTATTTGTATGTATTGTACTACTAGACGTCTGGTTGACTGGACGGAGATGATGCGAGTCTTTGCTGATTATCGTATCTGTGTCATTGTTGAGTTTATATTGTAATACATAGAGGATATGTCATGGTTTTTTTTTTCAGAATATTCGAGATTGAGTTCGAAAGCTCCTTTTTATATATACGGAGACATAAAATTTTAGGGCGCAGTTGGAGTAAAAAATTTTACGACTCTGAAGCACGGCCTTTCTATACTATATAATAAGGGTATATGGAGAGATGCCAAGGTATATACACGCGGTAATTTTAAAATATAATATTACCGGAATGAATCCTCGAATAAATCCCCGCGGCAGCATTAATGCTGTATAAAAAGCTTGGTTTTTACACAAACTCGAAATATCGAGACAGAATTAAAAAATTTTCTTTTATTTTCGATCCTCTACCGTATACAGAAAATTAAATTTCGCGCGCAAAGCTCCACACAGAGAAAAAAAGCTTCACAGGTTATATATAATTAAAGTACACACACGTGTGATCCGAGGAAAAGAGAGAGAAGGTCATCGCGCGTGTGAGCAATTTTCGTCGTATTGTGTGCAGCGACTCGTACTCGGGGTGTCCTTTTATCTCTCTTGAGCCTCCGGCTGGTGTGTTTGCCGCCATTTTGAATTACTAATTGTCGAGTGTGTCTGTGCGAAGCTGGTTCGGGAGATTTTAAACGGATAGAGCATTTTGGGAGGGATGAAAAGTTAAAGCCTTTTGAGTCTCAGTATTAGACTCTGAAATATTCTTTTTGCTCGCCGAGTGTTATATATATATCATATTCTTTTATATACTATATACTTTTTGCGTTAAACTTCACGAGCTATTGTAATCATCGTGACAATAAAAAAGCTGAGACGTCCTTTGTACTTAATTATTTTAAAAATCGTCACAGAAACAATGCACCTCTACGTCAAAAAATACTCTTGATTATTATATTATACACGATCCTGCCATTGTCACTATATGCTATAGGCGGAGCTTGAAAAATAAAGCTCTCGAAACCGTGTGCCAACATTATTAAAATTCCGCGAGCGTCGCGCAGAAACTATAAAACAGCAGCTTTGGCTGCTCCGAAAAAGAAGAAGAACAAGAAGAAGCATAGAAAGCACACAGAAAAAAAACGTGAGCTATAGCTACAGCTATATAAGAGAAAAAGAGGCGTAGAGGTAGGCGGGATATATAAAGTGTTTCAGCAGTTTCTCGCGTCGTTTGAGAGCGGCTTAATTTCCGGGAATAAAAAAAGCAGACCTGCATTCTTCCGTGTGATGTTACTGCTCAGTCAAGGCGTGGAGGATGGATTCGCCCCCGACGGTCATTGTTCGCTGAAAGCGGATATGTATATAGGGGAGAGTATAGACTCTCGGCTCTTTTTCCGCCGCTGCTGTTTTTCTGCGTTGGTTGTGTATACGAGCTGTTTATTTTCTTTGGGTTTTATTATTTGCTAGAAATCGTTATATTTTTCGTTTCGTTCATCAAATCCGGAAAAAAATCGAATTACTCCACTTTTATTCACGTTTATAAACTTCGTTAACGATAACACGGCGTTAAATCACCTTATACACGACTCGTGAGCAACATTCATTAGTCGCCGATGAATAATTAAATGGACTTGTGCTTGGGAAGGGACAATATAAGCAAAGTTTGATTGCTTGACGAATAATACACCGAACGTGTTTTTGCCTTCTGTGCATGTTGCAGCTGCATCATGAAGCTGGATTTCATGGATAAGGAAAAGGGCCTGGAACTGTTCAGCAAGTTCATACGAACGAAGAATATCGATAATCTTCAGGGCGAAAAAGCGAGGGCTGGTTCCGAGCAATATTCGGCCGGCTCGAAACAGAAACTACAGGTGAGTCGTTTGATATGTCTCGTTAAACGTTAATTTTTTAATTCTGTTAAAATAGTTTTATTCTTTATTATCAGAGCTTTTAAGGTGGATTTCACATGCAAATGTAATTTAGACCTGTTTGTGAATATTTCATGCTAATGGAACTAGTCGTGCTGAATATTTCAAAGGGTTTTGCTGATAGTACGACTCGTGCGTTTATGATGAGGAAATATATAGCCAAACGGTATATAATAATAATCGAATGTATATAACGTTTTTAAAAACAGAAATGGTACCGCAATCTCTAACGAACTTCGTCCCTCGCATCCGGAAACAAGATTGAAAATCTCGGAACTGTGCTTATATTTCATTGCCGATCCAAGTTTCGCGCGATACGCCTCTTCTCTTTGCGGCCAAAGTTTCCCCAGCGTTGTCCCGACGATTCTATACACATAAGAACTTGTTCTCTTCCTCTTTCTCCCACGCGAATGACGTCAATAAGCTCCAGCTGTGCTGTACACCAGATTTTTTTTTCTCAAAAATTAGAGTCGCCCCCTTCTTTTTCAATATACGTATAAATACTTTTGTTGCAAACGAGAAGAATTTATTATTCAAGAATACACAAGAAGCTATTACAAAGAATTAGAGCGTTTCCAGTTATTTAACGCCCGTCTCATTTATGAGTGGCGCTCGATTACTCTCGCAGCTGCTGTTATGTACATAACGACTCTTCTCTCTATACTCTCACGAGTCTTATCACAGTGGTTCCTATTATATGCCTTTTTTGAATTTCGCGCGCGCGCGCCGTTTAATTAGGACTAAGAGAGCGAGTGTGCGTTTATAACGTTAAATTTTATCGCTTTAATTAGTCAGAGTTATAACGAAGCTTTATCTCTACTGGGACGCATTGCACAGATGTTATAGCTATGACGTGGAGATGACGTGGTTTGCTTCAATTATGCTTTAATTACTTCTCTGATTTAAATAGATATTCACTCTTTCTCCACGGCGTATAACTTTGTGTATAGTGTGTTTACTTGAATATAGAATTTCTGTATTATATAATAGAGGAGAAATTAATTTTTTTATTTATAAACACTCGTACAAAAAAAGAAACGGTCGATTGGCACAACAATAAACTTTCGCGCCATTTCCTTCAAAACATCGGGAAACAAGTCCAAAGAAGAAGAAGAAGAAGAAGAAGAAGAAGTAGAAGAAGAAAAGTATCAAAACTCCGAGAGATCGCGCAATAAATATAGAGTCAGTATCACGACGGCTTGCAATTGCTCGTTGGGGAGAGAGAGAGAGAGAGAGAGCTAGGCACACACTCCGAGAAAGTTCAGGCTCAATGAATCGCGTGCAGGCATCGAATAAAGTCGTTCGCGCTTTCACGCACCGTTTCTTTCTCTCTCACACAGGCGTTTCGAGAAACTTCCTCCTTCTCAATTGGATTCTTATCGTATCTCTTTTTTTATTTTACTGAGGTAGCGATATTATTAGCGATACATATAGCGTTTGGATATTAGGCTATAGTTATTAGATACATTTATAATTCGATTTACAGAAGTGCCTGACGACTCTGGACCTGACGTCCCTTGGTGTGGGATCATGCGTTGGGACAGGGATGTACCTCGTTGCAGGAATGGTGGCGCGGAGCGTCGCCGGTCCTGGCGTCATCATCTCCTTCATAATAGCAGCCATTGCATCAATTTTTTCCGGTGAGTTTTCCATATACACTGCAAACACATATATAGTTTTTCCTCTCTTATATACTCTAATTATACCTATACACTCTTCCAATTCGCGGCTGCACTACACAAAGCTCTGAAAGTTTTAGCGCGCGGGTATACAACATTGTTCCGTAATTTGTTTAATGGAAAACGAGCTGATGAAGTTTTCTCGGAAAAGATTATCTTCGTTATTATATTCCGCGCGCGCGCGCGCGTGTACATAACGAGCTTCGCTCTACGCTGTATATAATTTACATTTTACAAGCTTTGTAAGTATAGATCTTTAATCAAAGCACTACACAGTAAATTTTATAATCTGTAATGTTGCGTAATATCCGTTACGGTAAGAATAAATATTTTCCATACAAAAATATCGATTTGCAGTACACATATAGCAAAGAGTAACTACGACAACTATTACACGAAACAATTATGATTTCAGGGGCGTGTTACGCCGAATTTGGAGTAAGAGTGCCTCACACGACGGGCAGTGCATATATGTACAGTTACGTGACCGTAGGCGAATTAATAGCATTCATAATTGGATGGAACATGGTACTGGAGTATCTCATAGGTACAAGTGCCTGTGCCTGTGCCCTCAGCGCCTGTCTCGATGCACTAGCGAATGGCGCAATCTCCGGAGCTATCGGTGATACTTTCGGCACCATTTTTGGTAAGTTATCTTCTGCTCTGCTTCAAATTTAACTAATCGTGTATACCTTAAGGAGGTTCGAAAGTCAATTCAAATCTAGATTTCGCGCCACAAAATAGCAGACGACAAAAGTAACTAATTTGCTTATAACAAACAATAAAAGCAAAATTATGAAAAACTAGGACATCACTGCCCTCCGTTATGTAATTATCTACCATTTTACAAAGTTTGACACTTATAAATAAATATCTCGCCGAATGGCATTCGAATAATGTCTCAAAATCATATAATTTGAATGCCATTCGGCGAGATATTTATTTATAAGTGTCAAACTTTGTAAAATGGTAGATAATTACATAACGGAGGGCAGTGATGTCCTAGTTTTTCATAATTTTGCTTTTATTGTTTGTTATAAGCAAATTAGTTACTTTTGTCGTCTGCTATTTTGTGGCGCGAAATCTAAATTTGAATTGACTTTCGGTCCCCCTTAAGGAGATTCGGTTACGGTTGCTATTATAACAGTGAAGAAATTGTATATACAAATAGTACCTTACATTTAAACTTTTCTCTATACTCCCCTGCAAGCAAACCGTCATTCCAGCCGCGAGATAATCCAAAATTTTAATCAAGCCCTCTGGTGGAAAGAAGAATCCGGAAACTCGAATAATCCTCCGTCGGAAATTCGACTACACACGCCGGAATCACAGCGAATTCAAAATCGCAAACTTCTGTAATTACTGCGAGGGATATATGTATACTCTCCTATAGCCGCGACTGAGTAATCATCGCATTAGCATAAACGCGCATTGTGCATACATCGTTCTGCTGTTTAGTTTTCATTAACTTTATTGCACTGGCTTTTAGCTTTCATTGTACCCGAACACAATCAATTAGTTTTAATAATAATAGTGTTATAGAGGGATGCAAAAAAAAAGAACAATGCGTGTATACCCTCATAACACAGAGTGAGTATGTATTATGGTCGGCCTTTTAATTGGAAATTATAGCGCGGCGGCTTGGTTACACACTCGGCAGGTTTGCAATTACGTCGAGGCAGCTGTTATCTACTCTCGAGGTTGCCGTTCGACAATGAGTAATGTGCATCTAATAAAAATTCTTCCATTATACTTTTATCGACGTCCCAAGCAAACTTTGGTATCATTTACATACGATAATGACTGCAGCGTGTATATATACTCTTTTCCATTGTGTGTGTATTTTATATATCATTGTATAGGGGTGTATTGAAAGTAGTCGATAACTCGGAGTAGCTCTTCTTTGTGGGTTTAGCAAAGTTAGCAAGTATAAAAGTGTATATACAATAAAACTAGCGCGCGCAATTTAAAATCTCACGCCCGTGCAATATCTCAACAGTAGTAAAGACCAAGCAAGGTCGGACACGAGATGCATTAGACTACCTCGAGTCTCTGTGGGATTCTCCGCATACACAAGTATCATCGACCGTATGTACTATGCACTGGAATAGCATATATGTATTATACACGCGGATATAAGGAGAAAAAAGTCTAGTCGCTATATATATGTAGGCAATAAAAAAAAGAACACGATCAAGTGTATAGAGGGGTGTGACTGTAGAGAAGAAAAAGGAGAAGAAGATAACGAAGCGGGGGTGGGATAGGGCGCTTGCGCGGATGAGTCCAACGGCTGCAGGGCACCTGTGGACCTCATCGATCCCTTATATTCGAAGCGCGCGCGCGCCGGTGTGACACTTTAACCTGCCCCTGTACACCTGGCTTCCTTCTCTCTCTCTCTCTCTCTCTCTCTTACTCTTTTTCTCTACTACTATAGCAGCAGCTATACACGTCTTCCGCAGCAGCAGCAGCTATTCGCCATCCAATTTTCTTCGCTCGCTTTTGTCCGCGAGAGCTGCTGCAGCGACTTGTTCTTTTTCGATCCTCTATATATAGCTATATACAAACGGCTATGTTTCGTTCGTTTTCACGCGATCGATTTGGAACAGGCTTTAGCTGGACAATGAAAGGGGAGCGGAAGATTGATTCTCTAAACGTTACGTGTTTGCACGTTTTTTTTTTTTTTTGATACGACGATGTTCTCTTTTTTCGTGTGTCACTCGTATACTTAATGGGTAAATGTTTATTCGATACGAGAGCTTTGCTTTTTTGCGTATGTTGACTCTTGCGAACACATGCAAGAGTATATTTAAAACTAAAAAATAGGTATATGCGTACATACCTTTATAAACTACAGTTGTCGGTTACTCTTTCAAACTCGCGTAAGCAAATTTAACGCTTTAATCAAACACTACAACAGTTCACGAAAAGTAAGTGTTATACACGATATCCAAAAAAAAAAAGCCGCATATAATATGACACGATATCTAGTCATGTAATAATAGCTTATACCCACGAAATGTGTATTTCTGAATATGTGGGGGGGAGAGAAAAGTACATTTTTAGGGACGCGGTTATTCTGAATTCGGGTCAAGTGTACAAGGGCTCGATCGGATAGGAATGTCAATCGCGTGCTTTTATTGTACGATAGCGCTTATAGCACCGCTCGCGTGTAGTAGACGGCTGTGAATGCGTGGGAGGGCTGTTTACTTTATTCGTTCGTGATTCTTTGTTTGATCGGTTATGGGAGGGTTTATGGTTGATGATTTTTGGAATGCTTGTGAGTTTTTGAAGAGAAATTTTTATAAGTGTTAATGATACTATAATTATTTGAAATCCCTCTATATACAAATATTAGCGTAAATACTCACTTAGCAAAGTGATATGGAAACAATTCTCTTGTATAATACAGCACATTAACAGCCGCATGTTTACCATACATCAAGAAGCTTGCATTCAAAGGCTCGTTTGTCGAGATGCATATTCCCGCGAAATTCAAAATATCAGTTTAACCGGAAGCTCTAAAAAAAGCTTAAGCGTAGGATTTTCTCAGTATATATATGGATTCTCCTATATGTATACACACATATGTGTGTATACAATACCAACAGAGTACTTGCTGTGCATAACTCGGTATGCGCACGACGCGACAACGACAACCAAAAAAAAATACGCCTCGACATGCAAACTACCAGCTGTACACTGTTAAATAAGCTGAGACGATGTGAATTTTTTTTTCGGCTCACTCGGTAGCTCATAAATCTACGTTGCGCGCAAGGTGCATCGCATACGGCGTGAGATTCCGATCCAGCTGTGCGACGCTTGGAAAAATTACTCGAGATTAAAAGAGTTCACGCGAGCTTCTTTACGCTATATGGATTCGCGCAGTCATTCAAACTCTCGCACACGTGGCCTGGTTTCCCTCTTTTTTTTTTCGAGTGATATACTTTAGGAAAAAAATTGAAAAGTTTCTTTATCCCAATAACAACAACAGCAATTTCTGGTGTAGTATTATAAAATCGCAGCAGTACAAAACTACAATCATAAATCCTTTCTTACTTTTAATTATAAACACACACACACACACAGAACAGCGCAAACAAGTCCTGAAAGCAAATCGATAAAAAAAAAACTTTCGCCCAGAGAACACGACACGCGTATAGCAGCAGCAGAAAGACATCCCGGCAATTCGCCGTATATGACTAATTAAACTCCCACATACTACCATCTCAAACGAGCAAACATAGAACAGCCTTTCACACACCCCCTGGAATGATTAACAAACGTGTCGTCGTAGCAGCGCTGATATATATCCAGCTGTTCGCGCAAATGAGAGGGTAGAGTTAACGTGTATACATATATAATATATATATACTGAACTCGTTGTTTTTTTTTTTTCACTTCTCTGTTCACAGGCCGGCCGCCCGACTTTCTCGCGTTCGTTATCACGCTGCTAATGATGCTGCTGATGGCAGCGGGGGTGAAAAAGTCTCTGGTGTTTAACAATGTCCTCAATGCGCTCAATCTTGCTGTCTGGGTGTTTATTATGGCTGCGGGTATGTTCTACGTTGACTCGGCAAACTGGACTGAACATCGAGGATTCATGCCGTTTGGCTGGAGTGGGGTGAGTAGCTTTTTTTTACTTTTTTAATTTTACACAGTTTTTAAAAAAAATTTGGTAGTCACGTGCGTACAGTATATGCAAATTTTGTGTCACTACGTGTATACACGCATATTCATAAAATAATCGATGGAGATCGTTTTATAATTATTTCGGGACACGTGCCATCGCATACGAAAAAAACCTCCTCTGCTGGATAAATAAAATCACGATTTCTCTGTGAGCTATGTCTCGTCCTATACGAATAAATAACAAATTTTAGCACTGGAGGTATATAATACGAAGGGGAAGGAGGGAATCGAGTTTTCGCGTTATTCTTCTTAACCGCCGGCTTGGGGATACGCGGAGAAGAAGTAAACGTATGTTTATTCACCCCAACGTCGACGTAGGGAATCTTCTCGTAGTGCATAAAGTCTAGTCTAAGTGACGGGGGAAGAGAGCGTGACTCCCGGGGGTGGAAAGGAGGCTGTGTTATATATACCGGCTGAACAATGTCATTTTTTTCGGGGTGAGAAATCAGGGCGTTTGGGGCAGAGACGAAGGGAGAAGGAATCGTAAAATACATACGGTTTTATCTTCTCATTGCAATTTGCTGCGGGAATAATTTAACGGAAAGAACGCGTGGATTTGGGTGATTATTATTTTAATGCGTTTGCGATTTGTGTGGGGGATACGTTTGAGATAAATTGTTGATTTATTGTAGGCGAGTGTTAGGAGCAGATATGTATGTTGATGTGAGAAGTAGTTATCGTTTTTGGGAAAATGTAAACCGTGTGGTTTTTGCTTGAGCGGAAGGATGATAGAAAAAGCTTGATGGGAATTCAGTAGGGTTAAACGTATATGCAAAGTATGTTTTGTCGGAGAGGTTCTTCTAGTGTAAAATCTAATTTCAACCTTGATTCATTAAACTAAACGTATCAGCCAGCTACATACCTTCATGATGTTTTTACAGAAAAGTACACTTTTATAGAGTAAAATCAAATTTAGCGCCAATTTGACCGTTTAAACGCTTTCTCTCAACAGCTAGAAATTATTCAAAGTAAACTCCTGCAATACTCCTGAAATCAGAAAGCCACACACACACAACACTCAAACATCGCAGTAATAATCCAAGATCCCAACGATAAGAACACACTTTCAACAGTACATAGGCACTTCGCCCGAAGCACTCGAATAATCGCCGAGTCTCTCTCTCTCTCTCTCTCTCTCTCCACCCACGCAGAGAGATAAAAAGATGGTCGCAAGTTACCTTCAGCGCAATCATCCAAGACAATGGCGAACTTGTTGCTCGCTGGATAAAAGCTTCCCGCGAACACACTGAAAACTGTGTCAGTTATAAAATCGCGAATTATTATACCGAACGTTATCATTTCCACCTCGGCCACGTCGTAAAATATAAGAGTAGCACAGCAGAAGCAGTAGTAGCATCTAACTTGGAAACTCTTTTCTCTTCCGACTTAAGACGTGCTCTCCATTTCATCACCGCCTAGACGAGCTTGACCTTTGAGCTTGCAGAGCTTTCATAGCAGTACACGGTATGAATAGAGTGAGAGACACCTGGAGAGGAAAATGAGAAGGTCGAGTCGCTTTTTTTTATTGAAAAGGAGAACGAGAGAGGCTTATCGAGCGCTCTTCGCGACACTTCAAAGGAGAGCCTGACGTCTTGTGCACGGATTCGATTAAGAGGCTCTGGTTTAATAATTACACTATATTTCGAGTAGCAGCTCGTTTATTTTTTATATATAGTTAACGCGCAAAGTGTATACTATAAAAGAATTTTCGTGAATTTTTCCTTAATTTCTTCGCTTGATTGCAGGTGTTTACGGGAGCTGCCACATGCTTCTACGCGTTTATAGGATTCGACATAATCGCAACGACGGGAGAGGAAGCGACTAATCCCAAGAGAAGCATACCCCTAGCAATAGTCTCCTCACTGGTCATCATCCTCATCGCGTATGTCACCAGCAGTATGGTCCTGACACTGATCGGTGAGTCTACGCATTGCACCGCAATGTATTCACGACGATTACATGCTGCGTTTGTTGATTTATCGCGTTAAATCTGCAGACTTTAAATTGAATTTCTTGTTCGAAATAACTCAGTTAATTGAAGCAAATGTGTGACTTGTCTTGCAGTACCGTACGACGAGGTCGATCAAGACTCGGCGCTGGTCGAGATGTTCGGCCAAGTTGGCGCTTACAAGTGCAAGTACATTGTTGCGGTTGGAGCCTTGGCCGGACTGACCGTATCCATGTTTGGAAGTATGTTCCCCATGCCGAGAATAGTTTACGCAATGGCTCAGGATGGATTGATCTTTCGGTAATGGACTTTACCTAAATTTACTACTGTATACAGCGTTACTGTTACATCCATTGATATTTTACATATTCAATTTTTCTATGAAACATTCGGACAGATTCTGTCTGTAAGAAAAGGAGCTAAAGTAACGAAACGAATTTAAAATAAATTACAGGTCCTTAAGTCAAGTGTGGCCGTTGACAGGAACACCAGCTCTAGCAACACTCACTTCAGGCTTGTGCGCGGCCGTCGCTGCCCTTCTGATCCAGCTCGAAGTGCTCGTGGAAATGATGTCCATCGGTAAGTATTAATCCCGATTTTATTTTTCACTCTTTTGCTCTTTTAATCATACAAACTCACGATAACATGCACACTGTTAAAAAAATAAGTTGAATATTCGCCGTTAAACGAAGAAAGATGCCCATAAGTAAGGTAAAAGCCTTAAAAGGGGGTATATCGGGGCTTGACTCTTTGGGCTTTTTCGATACCTCCGACCGTTTTCTCGGGAATCTAGACCCCATAGGCTTGAAGGGGGCCGAAAAACGAAGAAAATCCCGTAGAGTGAGCCCTGGCACAAGCCCTGGTATGGGTCGGAAAATCACCTCGAAACGGGACCTCGAAAATCGCGTATATCGGGGCTTGACTCTTTGGGCTTTTTCGATACCTCCGACCGTTTACCACACACACACACGGCACACAACTTTTGCACTGCACGATGGAAAAGAAAGATACTCAACATTACTATTTCATCGTACGACAGGCACGCTGTTGGCCTACACATTGGTATCGACCTGCGTTCTTATCCTGCGATACCAGCCGCACACGACGAACCTCGTGGAGCTGCTGCCACAGAGTCTGCGCACACCCTGTCGTTCCCCGACGAAAGATCCTCAGGCCAACGGTCATCAAGTCGGCTACGGCAAGGAACTGCGACCGGATCAACTAACCACTGCGCTGAATACGGCACAGAGCCATACCAGTCAGTCGGAGCTTGGGATCTCTAGTAATGGACAGCGTATCATGGTAACTGTCTCATTTTTCTTCCGTTTGTTTATGGGATAGTATAAAGGTCCTTCAGACCAGCCGTTAAAGCGGTGAAATGAGATTTTGTTATGAAGGTGTTGCTTTTTTCTCCTTTTTATTTGATGCGTGGGAGAAAAAAGATTTGATATAAGAGGACATGTCTGTAATAGAATGACTTATATATATTTTTATCTTCGTATATAACTTTTTCTCTTATATTAATTTTGCGAAAAATTCAATCCCACTGAAATGAGAGAAGTTTAATAGAAGTTCCAAGTCGAGCCAGTGCTGAATTTTTAATCTTATCATTCCTCGCAAAGTTTGATAAATTTTTACGCGTGAAACAACTTCCAGTAGTCGTAGGTCGAGTTTAGTCAGACGTGAATGCTTAAAATTAAAATAAATCAATCATAGGTCCGACGAGTTCGTCGAGCCAACAGTTCATCACCAGACTCGGATGACACTTACGGCGGTGAGGAAGATGAAATCGGCCTGGGTAAGGACGACCAGTACCTGGTGAGCGACAGAACGGAGAACAAGTTCTACGGAAGCGTTCACGCTGCGGCTGCGGGATCCAGCTGCGGAAGTGCCCATCAGTACCCGGGAAATACGCCCATCATTGGGCCGCCTCTTAACTACCTGCAGCGAAGGTTACAGGTATAGATGTCTTTCCTTTCTCTTACGTCTCGTTGATTTTCGTTTTAGACGCTCGATCGGGAGTATATATATATATAGGATTCTATTAATGGATTTTGAATTTTCAGGCGGCGCAGTACTTGTGTCCGGCAATATTCCCCTGGGTCGATAGGGGACCAGCGACGGAAGCGTCGGGGAGATACGTTATGAAGCTTGTTGGTATTTTGTACCTCCTTATTCTCATATTCGACTTGATTATTGTTTGTGGAATGGGTAAGTGATTATTATAGGGATCTTTATGATCGATGTAAGTATTAAGGGGTATCTAATGATGATGATGATGATTTGATCGACAGGTAACATGGGAGGCTTCACGACATTCATGCTGTTCGTCTTCTTCTTCGCCATCATCGGTGTTCTCCTCGCGATTAGTAGAAAGCCTCAGAATAGGTGAGTCCAAGACGTGTGTCACACTGTTATGTCACGTACTTATCGGTGAAAATTCTTTGCTCAGAAATACCATGATGTTCATGACACCTGGATTGCCGTTCGTTCCGGCCATCGCCGTCACCGTCAACATCTACCTGATCTTCAAACTCAGTATCCTCACGCTGGTTAGATTCACCGTTTGGATGACCCTCGGTAAGTATAAGTTTTTTTAATCTTCTTAAAAATGAATCTCAAGTTATGCTAATCACACCGTATACCACGCGCAGGTTTCATCATGTACTTTTACTACGGCATAAAGCATAGTAGCCTGGAAGAAGGTAACGCGGAAGCAGGTGCGGAGACATCCGCAGCCGGTAACATCGAGCTGACAGTGACGGATCCGTCCAAGTCGTCGCATCATCCGCAACCGGCCTCTTCACCTTACGCAGCCTCAGACCGTAGTATCTACGAAGGTCAGCAACTCGACGCTTTTGGCCAACCGGTATTCGGAAGTACCAATTTCGGTGGTACACCTTCGTCGCATCAGCAACAGTCTGGCACTTCCGGGACGTCTGGTACTCCTCTCTTCGTTCCCCCGGACAACTTCCCCAGCTGGGATGACTGAAGGAGTGACGCTTGTTATCAACGCTTTACTCGAATAGTGACACCGTTTCTCGTCTAATTCTGCTGCTATTACTGCTGCTGATACACTACACTTGGTTGCGTTATCGCGTCGTGTTTTAACGACTAGTCGTTGTTGATGTTGCTATAATACTGCTGCGCAATTCGTTTATAACAATGCATTACATATATTGCACGATCATGTAACACCAACAATTTTGATGCGGTTGTATATGACGACGACGACGACGAGAAGGCGAAATGATTCTCTTAGCTGCGCGTCCAGGTATACGTCTTGATTTATTATACGATATCGGATATAAAAGGGCTGTCGCATAGACTCGGGAAGCTATAGGTAGCCACTGCGTTCAGTATTATTAAATTTGTATGTATTGCATTGTGTCGCGAGTCTTCGAGTCTCTGTTTCGTTCTTTTTGCTATATAAAAGGTTGTTTTGTATATTATACTATACACAGCGACACACGAGCGAGTTACATCAGTGATATTATATGAAATGATGCGATGCTGAATAATTGAGTGTGTACGTTTTTTGGGAGGAAGTGAAAAATTAGGGAAAAAAAAATGCTATTTTTTTCAAAGTTGGATCTAACAGATTTTAACGACGACGATGATGATGGCGACGCATATCGACTGCGCTATACACACATATCATTAACGATTATATTAATATATCGGGGAAAAAATATTATGAATAACTGGGTCGAGAACTGAAGAAAAAAAAAAATAACTCGACATATCAGAGAATTTATTTGCTTGACTGAAGAATAAAAAGAGATTTAACAAATGATATATACTGTAGCTTGAACTTGTATTTTAATGAGGAATATACAATGAATATGATACATATTAGTTTAGCAGATATCGTCTCACCACGTACTATTCGAGTAAACAAGAAAAAAAAGAAGAAGATACATTTTTTCTTGGTATGTATACATAAACGAGCATCTTTTCGGGCACTCTATGCATAATATACATATATACACATATGAGTTCTTCTATATGATATATATATATATACACGGCGTTATAGTCATTCAAGACGTATTGTTCAGTGACAAAAAAAAAAAAAGTTTATAGTAGTCTATAATTAGCGGTTGATGAAAAAAATTCGTATCACTTTTATACAAAAAAAAAACATGTATGGAACAGCATACGTAGCATAAAGGAGAAACGCAAGACACGTTGTTTTGCGATTTTGTTAATTCTTGAACGCAAATTCTATTATATATATATATGAGAAAAAAAAACTTGCCGTCAATCATGAATATACAATATAAATATATCTATAGTCTAATCAGTAATGTTTATAAACCGATATAAGCTTAGATTTTAATCTATGTAAGCATTTTTTAATCTTCGGTTATTGTGCTTCCGTAAGTTCGACTCTGTATACGTTACCTTGTATTGGCACACACGCATATTATGAAAAATTTTAGAAAATCGCACGCGATCTCAGTACGAAAGAGTAACCAAAAAAAAAATATATTATAGAGCAGGAGGCACTTGTTGACTATGATGATCCTTTTTTCGACGAAAAATGCGTAGCAAATAATTGCGGCAATATTAAATATTATATTATCGTAGTAATGTACTTAAAAAAACGACTGTTGACGATAAAGAGAGAAACAAGAGAGAGAGAGAGAGAGAGAGAGAGAGAGACGAAGAGACCACTTTGACGTAATACATACGTATATACATATATAAATATATATACAAAAAAAGAAAATATTCAATTTTCCATAAATCGTTTGAGTTGTTAAAGATTTAAGGGTTTGCTCTCGGAATCGTGAGTGCGAGCGAGTATAATAAGTTAAGGCTAAACATAGCGTGAGAATGATTTGTAATTATACATGATATTACGCCTAATTCTTATTATTATATAATATTTCCCATCAGGAACAAGAACAGAAAATAATATGCAGTTCTCTAAAGAATCAAATCCAAAAGAAATAACTATGTCACAACACACACACACACACACACACACACACTCTATATCCGTCGTCTTGCCCCAAATATGTTACATAATGACTGTTCCTTTTATGCCGTTTGTATCATATATTGATTATTCTATTACGCTAGTCTTAAGAAAAGCTCTCATCGTCGTCAATCCACGAATTACACGACGGCGTCGCAATAATGAAACAGAAATTCGAGTAATAATAGAGTAGCGTGTATCGTATACTTTCGTTCCTTCGAATTTAGCCGGATTCATCAATTCCTTGCTGTCTAATGTCTATACAGATATATACCCTAATATTCTACAGATGGATATAGATAGATACGCTGTACTAATATATATTATACGCAGGTCGTGTGACTCGGCAATTCTCGACGGTGAGCTGATGAAAATATCGAGCGTTATATATTGTAAGGAAAGAACGCTGTGCGGATATATTATATTATTATACATATACACCTTTGGTTTTGTAAATATACTCATTGTCTTCTATAAAGCCGTTGTCTTCGTGCTCCTCGAAGGTGTAATATTTACGACTTTCGCTGTGCTCGTCTGTTTGATAATCTCTAAGACTATGTATAACAATTTTTCGAATCGGGTATATATATATATATATATATATATATATATATATATATATTTAAACGCACTACCTTCTACTGTACCATCAACATACTTTTAGCTTGGAATATTCGATCTCTTCCGATCCTTATATATGAACGCGGTTTTCCACGTTTCCATACATCAAAATACACCGCGAAATGATGATATATACCTTTGTTAATACGCAAGAGAGTTTTGTGCTTACCTAAGGTGTGTGTAACTATATACTATATGAAAAAAAAAAAAAAAATCCGCGAGGTCTCGCTGCTACAATTCCTTATACATATAGACGTTGCAACGCATACACCTGTACACGGTTTTAACGCATACGAGATAAAAAAGGAGAAAAAAAAGTAAGAGACAGATGTTTATACAAAATACACATCTGGCATACACACACGTACATATTCATCAAGCATATCTATACTGATTATATATGAAAAAAAAATATCGTAACGTATAACGATCTCTCGTTTAAAAAAAAAATCTATCGACGAAGTGAGAAACAAACGTTATATTATAATTCTGTGAAAGAACAGTGCCTGTACCCCAGAGGCTAGACAAGAATTAGATTATCTTCCGTTCCGAGATATGTAACGAGTCAAATTTTATTAGGCCGAGAGAAGCTGAAAGTCCAAAGTGCCGAGAGAGCGACTCTGATTTTATTGATATACACTAATGTTATATACTCTCTGGTAATGATCGAATGACATATCTCTTCTATATAATACTGCTTCCTTATACATATACATACACACGACTTTGAAAGAAAGAAAAATCCGAAAATATTCAACTCTTGGCTCTCTGGATTTTGCCGAATGAAAGTATATGAAGTGAAGATAATGCTTTAGTTCTATTATATTGTATAATTATACAGAATAACTGAAATATTAATTGTGATTCTGCGAGACAGTCGTTATTTCAACAGAATATATATACAGTCACTTTTATTTCCGTGGCTTTTATATTACACGCAAATGATATTTCCGAAATAATCGACGATTTTCCAATATTTTCCTATAGATAGGACGAGCTTGGCCTATGTTATAAGTTATTCTACGTACGCTGCATACATATGAATATACTTTAGTACAAAAACCTTCTATCTTTAGTACAAAATGTCACAGGAGACCTCACACGCACGCCGTTTATTTTTCGAATTTTACGAGAAAGATCGAGCTAGCGATCTGAGAGAGAAAGAGAAAACAATAGTGTCGAGAATCTTTATTATATTGTACGTATAACTCGTTATACAAAACGCATATATTATCGTTCTATATTTTAAACAGAATATTGTATTTAATGTATAGCGACGAGGAATGCCGAAGAGGGATTTAACGTAAAATAGTTAACTAAAAGGGAGCTGAAAAGTTAGAAATGAAAAACGAAAGAAATAAACCGTTTCCGCCTGTGACATATATATTATGTGTTTTTTAAAGTATGTAATAACCGAGTTATCCCGATGAATCGTTACGTAAGAGATGAAGGAGAGAGAAAAAAAAATTATTAACGATAATAATAACGATAAATCGTATTATAAGCTGCTCGCGAGTCCAGTAGTTAGGAAGAGCGCACTTTTTCGCGCCACTGTGAATCTTCCAGAGAAAAATTCTACGTTTTAAGAATCCGAGGGAAGAAAAACCAAAATGATTGAAGCGAGAATCAAGAGGGATTATATGTGAAAGCGGGTCGTTGAAACATGTTGTATATCCTGGTGTTTAGATGAAGTTCCGATCGGATCCGAACCTACAAAGCAATGCACACCGCCCAGTATATGGAGTGAACGCAGTAGATTAATTCTGGAATCTACATCTGATGAGGATGGAAAAGATTTGTTTTCCTTTTTTAATTATTGTATATGCGTTCGTTTGCCGACGATGTTTTTCAAGTTTTATTTACGGGTCTAGTAAAGTGTATATGTGATGTTCCTCGTATAAATATAATACGTTAAGTTTCCATTATTTTCTTCGTACACACAGCAATCGCGTCGTTGTACTGTTCAGAGTTATTACATTACGCAATTGAATACTCAATCTTGTATTAATCTTAAGAATCAAAGTACCAAAGGGGGTTGTGGAATTAAGGTTGTCCTTGCGGAATGTGTGAAGAAATAAAAAAAAAAATGAAGAAAATAATAACGCAGATTTGCAGAAAAACGAAATTTAAAGCAAAAATTAAAAGAAAGAAACAAAAACAAAAAATAATAAACAATTGTTTGTTAAGTGTAAAGAAATATCTGCACATTTAAGGACGCGTTTATCGCATAACGTATACTTATGTGCTGCGCGCGAGCAATGACTTCTGAATCTCTATAGTCCATAAGACTTATGAAGGAAACAAAATGAAATAAAAATAACATAAAAAGTATAAAAAATTCTTTTCATTGTTATTATTTCTTTATTGAACACCTCTAGATATCTCTTATACTCTAGTGATACACGTTGCAGGTCGTAAAAGTGTCGCAAAAAGAAGACGCTCTTGACGGTGTTCTCGAGGAACTTTAGATGACGAAATATTTCTAAAAAATAACATCAAATATTAATCATTGCTGCGTGTTTTTAGTAAAATATTATTTTTGGTATTACTCACCGAAGGGTTGGTTTTCTGGAAACATTGAACGATGTTTAGCGCCGAATCGCAGGGGTCTTTTCCGGCTAAAATCGCAAGGATTAAAGGTTTCATCAAACAGATATAAAACAAATGAAAGTTAAAATTACAATACGTACTCGTGGAGCGACAGGCCGCGATCATTTCATCGCCGTGTTCCTTGAAAGATTCAGGAATCCTCGGGATCAGTTTGTCCCAGTCGAGGTGACCGTCCTGGTCAAGCTAAGGAATCAAACGAAATCGTGATAAAAAGCTTCAAAATTATTATTTTATAATAACGATTAATATCTAATTAATAATCTATTATTATAGATTATTAATTAGATATTAATCGTCAAATATATTTACGAGATTAAAGTGGTTGAATATGCAAGAGAAGTAGCATCCAAGCAGTTCGCTAGGGTGGAAGTATCCCTCGACTGTCCTGTCGACGTGCTCTGTATTGCAAACAATTTTCCTTCAGTTTAAAAATTGGGAAATTTTTTTTAAAAGTGCGCGTGAAGTAAGAAATTTGACAACATTAAAATCGATGAAAATGTTAAAAAAATTACTGAGCTTGAAATTACTACGATTTTTGTAATATAGCAATGAGCAAATCTCCGATTAAATTTTTTTTACTTAATGTTAAATCAATAAATATTACTTCTACTGACCAATATCAACTCCAGTTTCTCGGTGACACTTATCACGAACTCCGACTATCATGTGTCGGATTTCATGAGGGACTTCCTGCAAAGATTATAGAATATCGTGAGAATTTTATTTCACACTAATAACAAGTGATATATATCCGCTACTCACATTGGAGTTCACTTTGATGACACCGAGAACCACGACCAAAAAACACAGAGTCAAGTTATTCATTTTGCGGATTTGAGTTATACACTTGGAAACTGATGCACGAATGCATAGATCAAGGAAGTGACAGTCTTATATACACAACCGTGGTATTAACCACTGGGTATGCAAATAGCCATTAGGCCCTGAATCGCAAATATGCATTCGCACAACGGCTTATGTTGACCAAACAATTATAGCTGATTCATTCTGTGATTTCGTAATATTTCCTGCTACGCGCTTCAGCTTTTAAAAACGAGAAAAATACGCCCTTTGAAACGGAATATTTTTTTTTTCATTTTTTAGACGTGCAAAGCGCATAATAAAAAATAGTAATATAAAAAATAAAATATAAAAACATAATAAAAAATAAAAAGGTAAAAAAAGCTTGAAAATGAAAATTTTAATTACTGCAAAAAATACACGCCGTCGGAAAAAGGGGCAAATATATACGAGTTACTATAGCTACTTCAGTCAAATCAGAGCTTGCAAACGCTTTGTAAATTCGACGGAGCGCAAAATTAAATCATAAAAAAAATTATATCCAGGTCATGAAACGAGATATATACGAGGAGTAGACGCTATGCGTTCGTCCTATACGAACATGACAATTGCTTTCGGTCGGGATTGTCATAGTCGAAAATTGCGCGGACTCTAATTGCAAACGTGTCATGACTAAACAAACGTACGGTTTATATATACGTATATATATATATATATATATACACACCAGCCACAGTCGAGCGGTCGCGCGTACCTATCGTGCAGTTATACACATGTCGTAATTTTCAAGCGCGACGCGCAGATGTGTCAATTTCAATTAGTTTCGCGATGGAGCTCTGATCGAAGGTAAACGCTGATATACGCACGGATATGGGTCGTATTTGTTACAATTGAATATTAATTTATACACGTGACGATGATGAATGTGATTGTTCTTTATTCATTCTCATATAGTCTCAAACGCAAATTCACACGGCACTACAGGTGTACACTTACAATCATTACGATGTATATAATTATATAGTATGTGGTATATAGAGTTTGAAATATTTACAACACATTTTCTTCACTCACGATGTAAAACTCAAGACATTATATTTTATCAACTCATGTATTCTATGAACAAATTATGAGGCTATGACTACGTGTTTTTTGTTCCTAAGACGATATAACTTTGCGTTCGAAATCTTGTAATGTACGATGTGTATACGCTCATTATAGCAAAAGCTCCTGTTTCTCGTATAGATGTAAAGTGCGTGTATTGTATTCTGTTCTTTTATTGTTATTATATTAAATATACGATTATTATCGGTATATATCGATTGTACAAGTACTACGAATTACAGCGATTCAGTCCATGATAACTCGTCGATCCACTACTTGACGGGTGGAATCGAGCTACTCGGCGAATTGACATTATTTATTTTTTTATTTTTTTTTATCTGAGCACACTTGAGATTAACGTCTAAACAGCGTCCTTAATTCGGATTTTGGCGTTTCGATCAGTTCAAAAGAGGTAGTAAGTCTGCAACACAATCGTACAACCGATTAGTCACGCTTAATATATATATAAAAAAAAAAAAGAAATTGTTCACAGGATGCTGATAACAATGATATACTCACTCTGGGTGATCTTTCGGCGTAGCATTTGTTAAACGTGTACGCGTACTCGCAAGTATCGCCAGTTGCTAGAAAAGACAGGAATTTCTCGGTTTAAACGTCGAACGATTCTCGAAATGATTATTTCCTGTGCAACAGTTGCGACTAATCTACTATCGTATATGTATACAACTGGTTCTGCACAGGTCGGGTCGACGGATCGAACATAATCAATGCAGTGACCAAAGAAAAGTAAAATATGATAATTAAATTATAAAATAATTGAAGGATTTAAAAATAAAATATAATCAAATAAACGAAACCAATAATTGAAAATAATCGATCGATCGAACTGAAAATAAAGAAAATCATAAAAAAGCTCGGATGAGAGCACACAGATACCGAAATATTTACCCAGGGCCTTGCACTCGTTAATTGCCTTTTCAACCTCGACTCTGTAAGCCGGTATTCTCTGGAAGAATGTCAGCATGCCGTTCAGGCTCAGTTCGCGCTTCTCATCGATCAGTCCAAATTGTTCCCAAAGACAGTACATGTAACACTTTTCAAACAAAACCCGCTCGCTTTACATTTTTGCGGATAGCGCAAAATCGATACACACACATCGAGCCCGTTTCTCTCTCTCTCTCTATGCGCCACACGAAGCGAAAAAAAATGTCGCGATTTTAATTGGATTTTTTTTTATCGTAAATTAATTGCTTCTCGAAATAACGAATGGAGTTTTCGATGAAAATCCACGCGTTAAATTCAACCATCAGAAAGCATTTATACGAGAAGACCGAGTAAAGCTTCTCGTTTCACGTCTGGACGCGGTTTTCCCATTACGAGCTTAGAAATTCAATATAAGCGACGCGCCCGCGTCGGGTCTATATATATATTATATACACCCTAGCGCTTACTGATGCACCGAAAAAGTAATGACTATACGTTGAAGCTCTATATCGTATATACACGGTATTTTATCACGTCGGTGGCCACTAATAACGAACCGATGTGTCTGCGGGCTGTAAAACAGTGGGATGTCGTCGGCGAGCTTGCAGTGAAAAACGAGCTTGCGATCATTTATCGCGAGTAAAATAAAAACTGCATAGCGTGTGTACACTTTTACTGCGGTTTTCATAAGAGCATCGATATTATAGTGTATATATTGACATTTGATGTATACAATAGTTAAAAAAAAAAAGAAACAAAAGGCGCACAGAGAGAGAGAAACAGCACATTACAAACGCAATATATTGTCTACAGATAGAAAAAGTGAGTGTTTACCTTCAGCTCCATAGTATCGGGCCACTGGCCATTTCTCACCGACTCGATGTCGGCTGTAAATAAAAAAAAACGTTTCAGAATCTCTCCCTCTATATATAATGTACTCGCGGCTGCTGTTTTGTTTCGTCATGCGTTAAAAAGCTGTGTAGGATAAAAAAAAAAGAAAAATTCGCTAGAAATTCCGGGCGCGAATAGTAGTAGCGCTATATATATACACGTGAAAGTTCGTTTCAATCGTATATATACGCTTTTTATACACATATATAGCGAAGCTCTATACTACAGAGCCATTAATTCAAATAAAACAGCAGCGACGGCGTCGCATTAGCCGAAGATTCTCTCTGCGAGAGAACTAGCGCAGTATACAGTATATATATATATATAGTTCCACAACTGAGTCGCGCATAAGTTTCTCTTTGCGAAGTTTGGCCGCGCGTTGTGTATACGTAATCGGCTATTACGCTCGAAACAAACAGCTGCGAGCCTGATAATTGAAAATCATCTAATTAGACGAGTAGCTTGTATAATATGAAAAAAAAAAAAAAAAAAAAAAAATTTACAAGTGCGTTAAACATATAGCTCTTATAATATATACCAGTGGCCACGCCCGTTTGCATTTGGCAGGCGTTCACGACGCTAGCAGCTGTGGCAATCATCTTGTCGGATACGAAGCTAGGCCGCGTCTGTAAACAGAGGAAACACGCGAGGATCGATCGATGTTACATAGACGGTATATATATAGCAACTGCAGCCTCTAACTCTATCTCTCCGTGTGTGTCTGGCGCTCATCTACGCGCTTATGGGATAAACTCCTGTCGCCTTGCGTTATATAGAGTGACTCGTTGTTTGCGCCGGGATTAGCAAGGAGGGAGGATCGAGAGATCGATATGCCGATGTACTTATATATATATATATCGGCGGCACTCGACGAGCGCCCTCTCGGCGCGGGATGTACGAAAATTGAAGCTGATGCTGTACAGCGATTATAAGCTTGTGTTTTAAATTATTTGTTATAACAATATCTCTAAATAACGAGGATATAGGGAGAGACAGACAGAGAGATCGAGTTAACGCCCTCGTGCTTCTCACACACGATATTAAATTCAATTGCAAAACACTTACCCCAGCGAGACAATACGGTAGAAATATCCCAAACGCGAGCAGTAGTAGCTGCAGGGGTTTGCCGGACATCCTGGACAGAGACTATATATATATATGCAACGATTCGGTATAGAGGAGGACTGCGCTGCTACTGCTGTTTCCGCGGCCGGGAAGGGTGCGTGACTGATCGCGCGCCGCGCTAGAGAGAGAGAGTAAACCGAGATAGGGCGCCGCTGCTGCTGCTGCTACTGCCGCCCCTCCCTATATATATATATATATATATATATATATACCCTCTCTTATTCTACCGCTGCTATACTACTACCTACTACTACTACTACTGCCGCAGCTTCTCTCCGGATCCCCAGCATACTACGAGATCATGCGAAACGGTCGACTGGTGGGAGGGACTTGACTGTGTGTATAAGAGTGGGAGAGAGAGATGAGAGCTTGAAAACTCTCGAGAGGTTCTATGCTGTGGGGCTGCTAAGAGATCTCTCTTTTTGGAGTAGTAGTGCTATATCCTTATAGCCTTTCTGTATTGGATTCTCCTGGGGGATGAGAGATTGAAAGTTTTGGTAATTGATTTTTGTGGATGGATGGATATGGATTGAATTTTGTGGCTGTGAGCGATTGGATAATTTTTTTTTCGAGAGGATTATGAAAAGCGTGTAACGCTGTGTTGATTAATTTTTTTTTTTTTTTTAAGATGCTTATAACTCTGCTACAGACAGGTGCAATTTCTAAATTAAAGCGAGTGCGTAAAAAAAAAAAGAGCAGCGAAGCAACTTTCATTAAAAATTTTTCAGCTTTTTATAAAGCACAAAAATGGTCTCCCACAGCGTATAAAAACAGTCCTATATATAGACCGAAGTCTCTCCGCTCTGTTATACAGACGTCGCTCTCGGATTTGATGGAGAGAGAGAGAGAGAGAGTCCTTTGAGCGCGAGCGAATTCCAGATTTGCATAGAGATTAAATAAAGTTTCGAAAATTTTCCCGCGGAAAATCCGATTTTTCAACTTTTTCATGTCGCTTAATTAAAAAACTTGTTACACACCGCTATACACGCATATCGCATTTGTAAATCCTACATTTCCGCGTAGGTATATATATACGTCAATACTCGCGTACACGCACCAAGCGATAATATATTTACATTATTACAAACGCGACGCTTGGCATAACATTATACGCGTATATTAATCCTGCGTATACAAACACGTGAATAATATTCATACACCGCAATTAAAAGTGAAAAACGCGAGGTGGTGCAGGGCGCGATGAAAATGAAATATAATCCTATATATATATATATATATATATATATATATATGCGAGAGAGCGCAATTAGCAGCGCATTCGCACGAGTCGGAATTTATAATGCGGATAAGAAAAAGCACAGTCGCTCGCGCGCGGGAGAAATAAAAAAAAAAAAAAAGTGGATTAAGTGACTGCGCGGCAACGTTCCAAATCTCGTCACGCTACTATATATATATGTGCTGCAATTTGTCGGCCCTGTGTTTCACCTACTTTTTCTACGCTCCGCAGTCGTTTATATATTTCTGACCCACGGCTAATTCAATTCTTTCTTAATTTCGTCTTGCTGCATGCGCAAAAGAGTGACAATTAGACGACAAGTCGAACTACTTCTTTTGAACGTGTGCTGCATGAGTGTGTGTATCTGAAAAACCGTTACCCAGATACTCTCGCTAACTGTTCTATTTTTCTCCTTCTATAGTGTGTGTGTGCAATATAGGTATCTCGAGAGAAGTTGGGACCTCTTTTTCGGTCCGACTGTATATTATACCCACCACACACTATATCGTGAGATGATGCACCGAGATTTACATGCTCCTGTACTGTTTTTCTGGGTTGATTTGCGCGACTGCGATGAGCTTTTTTATACCAAACACGATATGCGAGAAAAAAATTTTCTCTGGCATATAGTAAAAAAAGTATAATCGTTTTAAAACAGATATACATATATTATACAGACAGTCACCGAGGCCCCGAAAAATTGGTCAGTAGATCAAAAGCGTCATAATTTGCAATTGTCTTTCAGAGAGCTGAGCGCACGTGTTGTATTATTTCACTATACTGTACTCGCGAGCGCGCACTGATCGGCGGATGCAGTAGTTTATATTCCCCTCTATATCTCGAAGCTCTATTATATACCCCATCTCTCACTCTTCGTATATTATCCTATACACGTGCGAGATTCTATTTTCGTTTGATTTTCGGTTATTTTCGTTCCAGTGTCGCGAACAAGGATTTCCTATATAGCGCAGTGTTAATTAAAGCTCGCCTTTCAACAATAATCCTCTATGTGTTATATATAACAGTTAACCAAGTTATACATTATAGCCATGAAGTAATAATTGGATAGTCGCTCGCGCAGAGCATATAACTTTCAAGGAAGTTTTTGCACGGTATAGTATATATGTATATACCTACAAGCATCCCTTCCAATTATACACTCCTCCACGATCTTCAACGAATATTATACATCGCTATGCGCCTGAAGCGATAACAACGTTTTCCGGTTGAAAAGTTTAATTTTCTACTTATATCTATATATATATATATACCTATACTTACGCGTACATTAGTATACGAAAGCTCGCTTTGCTTTTCGTTTTCATTATGCAAAATACCAGCGTGAATAATTCACGTGTAGAGCGGCGGCTACATTCTTAAACGAGAAATTTCGCTAAACTCAAGCGCAAAAAAATCAGTATAACGATCTCTTCATCAGTATAAAGTCTCTATCCATCTCATCCGATGGCAAAAGTGAATTTTAGCTTCATTAAGCAAAGTCTTTTACGCAAATTCCTTCTCCTCTTTCCATAGCGAGCTAATTTTTCATCTCACCGGGAAATGAAGAATTTCACGCAACCCCGCGACGACGACAGCCGGAATCGTTTTTCAATTTCCGCGCGAAAGCTTCTCTGGCTCCGAACTTACTTCGCTTACCCCACAACTTATTCTATATATACGAATCTCTCACTCTCACACACACACACACAGTAGAGCACAAAGACTTTAAAAGGGGAAGGTGAGAGAGTTGAAGAAAGGCTGTGTGCGCGACGGCAAAGCGATTTTCTGGGTCAATAAAATTCCGGTTCTCTATATATATAAGGTGTGTGTGTGTGTGTGCAGCGCTGGCAAAAGCTCGCTCGCGTTAGAAATTCTCTTTTCAGCCGCCGCCGCCGCCGTCTGTTATGTGTTTCGGCCGAGCGTGCACTTTTCTAGGAATTTCATTTTCATAAATGATGGGATTGTTATTCTTCGTCCGACGCGCCGCGGGTACGTGCGAGCGTATAACGCTTTAACGTATTTTCCTTCTCGGTATATATCTATATATATAAACGCTGATTGATTGCTTGGAAAATATTACGTGTTGGGGCGAGATTGAACGAGATACACGAGAAATTTTTTGTTTTGAAAGTTTGAATAGAATACTTGCGATAACCATCGAATTTTAATTATTATCTTAAGATGATTTAAAAGGTTATTGAACGGAAATTCGATGAGCTTTAAAAGAGCTATATTTGAAAAGAGACGAGAGGATAAATCCATTTTTAACGAACGAGCGCTTATAGAGCTTGCAAAATTGAAGCTCTTGAATTGGAATAATAGACGTTTTTTGTCTGCGGTCCTTGGTTTTTGCACCTTCTTTGGTATAATAGAATACTCGTGTCTGGAATTTTCTCATTCGTTCGCAGAGAATTTCTGCTTTGCGGTACTGCGAAAAAGCAAATACTACGCAGCTTTTTACATCGTTTGAAAATATATAACAGAAATTGAAAAACGAACTTTACTTTGATAAAATGAATTTCAAAGAAATCGAGCGTTTAGAAAACTGCATATAGGCGCTTGAAAACTACGTTGGTATCCACTTTTATACTGCTGCAGTACAGAGAAAAAGCATTTTATGATATGAAATCTTTTCGTATTCCAAAGGTGTGTGTCTTGCCGTACTCGGCATTATCTACTCTCTCGTATATATCGTTCACATTATGCGGCACGTTATTTCTAGTTTTCTGTGAAATGGGTATACCTATATTTAGAAAATTTTATTTTTACGCAGTTTTTTCATTTTGAAACTGTAATAAAATTTGATATTTTGTTATATATCGAATAAGTTTTTTAAAAAAGAAAAAAATTTTGTATACGTATAGCTCTGTAATTTTTTCAATTAAAAAAAAAAAAAATTTAACAATATAGATCTACGGACATAAAATATTTAAGCATATAAACAGATGCACTGACAACAAACGGTGCCAGAGGTATCTAACCTTGACTGACTGAAAACATACGTCACGCTCCGAAAGCCCGGCTCGGCCGAAGACCAGTAGACGTCGCAGTGGTTACATCCGTGCAGTGTATATAAGGTGTGTTATGTTTGTCTCGGGCGAAGATAAGCCGACAATACAGATTAATTAAACAAAAATTCGTAATCTCTCGAATGTTCGGCTCGACAATTTCGTGACGATCACTGCTTTTATATACACTAATGCAGTAAGTGTACGTGTTATAGAGAGGTTAAAGTGAAATATGTAATCACTGCACCCTAAAAGCTATAATTATTCTCGACTGGATGCTATTGTTGCGTTTTATTTTGGAGTATAATTAAGTTTCGCAGCATACAGCTGCTGTTTTACGTTTGCTTCGATACAGAAGAGAACTTCTGCTACAATCATGGATAAGGTTAGAGATGTTCTTTTGAATATACTTATATGCGCAATTATTTTTTCATGAATATGAATAATAAAATGATGCAATTCTCGTTGCAGTCTGTAAAGAAGAGGCAAGTGCCTCCAATTGTTGAAAAGCTCTTGTCCGTAGATGTCTACATGACCGATCAGTTTGTTAAGGCTATGGAAAGATTTTTAGCTTTCAGACAGTTGAAAACTCATTACAAACTGCTGGAGGTAAGCAAATTCCATAAAAGCTCTCGATGGTTGCAAAAGATTGGTGTTGCAAGCATTTCCATTTTTTTTTTTTTTTTGCAGTATTCGTGTCATGGACTGCTATGGATCCCTTGTTGGATAGGCTTTATCTGGGTTCTAAACAGCAGAAGTTTATACCAAATGCAAGTCAATCTGTTTATAGGTGGGTATTCAATTATCACAAACATGAATATTTTGGAGATTAGATTATTAATCAATGACTCATCATCTCAATATGATTCATAGGTCTGATTTTGGATGTGACAATAATCGCTTTGATAAAAGCCATCACCAGGAGGCGTAGACCAGCAAAGAACGAGTCATTAGAAATAGGGCCTGACAAATTCTCATTTCCTTCTGGTCATGCATCCAGAGCATTCTATATCGCTACCTTCTTTATTTACAACTGGCCTGTGCACTTTATATTTGTGCCACCTCTAATGTGTTGGTCCATTTGTGTCTGTTTGTCAAGGATCATGATGAGAAGACATCATCTGCTTGATGTTGCTGTTGGGGCTTTTTTGGGTATTGTGGAGGCCTACTTTATTGGACTGATTTATTTGGAAGATGAAACTTGCAGAGATTTAATATGGTATATCACAGATGAAAGGCTGGATGGTGGTGAATACCATGTGTGAAGACAATCGACTGGTTTTACATTTTTTAATATGTTGTACTGTTAAACTATTACTTATGTTTAGGACAGCTTTTATTTACTGATGTGCGATATCGTCAAAGCGAAAGATAATAAAATGTATTTTTTAATATACCTATTCACACATCTCAAATTTCATGTCAAACCTAACTAACCTTCTTGGTACCGGTCGAGAATTCCGAGTCGGTCACATAAAATAATTGCAAAATTCAGAAGAAACATAAGTAATTACACAACATACCTCGCTAAATTCAAAGTTGCGGACAAAATTCCTGATCTACTAAAGGCACGTACCCAATCGGGCTACACAAAGCACAATCCACTACGCTACATCAGCTGTTCCGGAAGTCTACCGCACTCGCAACATGGCGACGCCGACGAGCCAATCGCGACACATTGGCATTTGCTGCACAGTCGTGTAGCAGACTCCCCTGCAGGGCAGATTTCATCAAAATTAGGCTAGGCGACAAAGTTCGGCAGGGTTTGAAGTTGATTATTTATTGAAAAATCATCAGCGCTGGTCGCAAGCCAGAGCCAAAATGCCGCCGAAGAAGGCTTCTTCTGCCGCTCCGAGCAAAAAGACGGAGCAAAAAAAGAAGGAGAAAGTGATCGAGGTAAGTTCGCGAAAGATCGCATGTTGCTCTCCCATCACACGTTGCTCCTGTGCTGTGTACCTATATAGTTAGCTCAGGAACGAAATTTGCTACGTATTTATCTCGCCGATTCTTTGTTACCATTTGTTTAGTATTCTATTGTTCACTTTGGTGGTGTTTACTGAGTTGTGCGTCTTTTCAGGATAAAACCTTTGGTATCAAAAATAAGAAGGGAGCCAAGCAGCAAAAGTTTATTCAACAAGTTGAGAAACAAGTCAAATCTGGAGGTCTTCATCCGAAGAAGGCAGAGGATCCCAAGAAGCTTGAGAAGGAGAAGAAGCTGAAGGAGCAGCAGGAATTAGCTTTACTTTTCAAACCTGTCCAAACGCAGAAAGTTGAGAAAGGTTATTGTAGTTTTAATGTACAATGGAGAAATTGATTTCGAGCAGTGTTGAATGGATTTTTTGTTGTTTTCAGGAACTGATCCAAAATCCGTTGTTTGCGCTTTCTTCAAGCAGGGACAATGTACAAAAGGAGACAAGTGCAAGTTCTCGCACGATTTGACTGTAGAAAGGAAGGCAGAGAAGAGGTCACTCTACTGCGATATGGAGAAGGATGCGGACAAGGAGGCTGATAATATGGATGACTGGGATGAGGAGAAGCTCAAGGAGGTCGTGGAGAAGAAGCATGGAAGTGGTGGAAATAGACCTACGACTGATATTGTACGTGGTGCTTTTAAACTTTTTGTGTTTCACATTAAACTTGTGTGTGCTGATTCAAGTTATTTTATTTCAGATCTGCAAGTACTTCTTGGAGGCAGTAGAAAAGTCCAAGTATGGTTGGTTCTGGGAATGTCCATCTGGTCAGAAATGCATCTACCGTCATGCTTTGCCTCCTGGTTTTGTACTGAAGAAAGATCTAAAGAAGGAAGAGAAGAAAGATGAGATTTCGTTGGAAGATCTCATTGAGAAAGAAAGAGCTAATCTAGGACCAAACCAAGTAAATATATTTACCTGTTTACAAATTTTATCTGCATGAACACAATTAATAACGAAAAATTTATTTTTCAGACCAGGATAACATTGGAGACCTTCTTGGCTTGGAAGAAGAGGAAACTAAAGGAGAAACAACAAAAGGCCATCAAAGATGAAGAGAAGAAACGAAATGACCTCAAGGCTGGACGTCAAGTCGGAATTTCTGGACGAGAAATGTTCTACTTCAATCCTGATCTTGCAACTGGAGATGGTAAATACTTGCCATATTCTTATTATATAAGATGATTGGGTTTTCAGATAGCACAATACTTCAATATTTTATTTGATTTGACAGGTGCTGATGATGGCGATGAAGCTATCACCAATTACGATCGCGAAGAAGGCGATGATGAGGACGCACAGTACCGTGAATTAGATTTAAATGAACTTGTACTGGAAGCTAGTCAAGTTGATACCACTGGAATTTGTACCGTCGCAAAAGACCGATCGAAAGATTTGGCTCAACCTTCTCAGTCAAATGACGCTAGTAATAGTGAAAGTCCATTATCATGTAAGTACTTGAAAACTGTGCACAAAAAAATTGTTAATGATTGTTTGCCAACGAATATTAATTAAATTTTCCTTCAACAGCTGCAGACCAAGCAACAGCTTTAACTATCAATGAGAACCTCTTCATGGAAGAAGACCTAGAGGGCATTGAAGAAGAATTAGGGGACCTGGATTTGGAGGAGTGATCCAGGCCTCCCCGTTTTCTGTTCTCCTCTCTGTCCTTAACTGGTCAATTTCAAGCAATTGTTGGTCTTTCATCACATTTTGAAAAACTCAAAACACTTCTTGCGTTATTTTTCTGTTTAGGGCGTGCAATTTTTATACATGGTACTTTGCACTCATACCTATCAATATCACTAAACAGCTGGCAGATACAACTTGTGTTAATAAACGCTTCAAACTAGAAATAAATACTGATGTTCAGTGATCTATTTTATAGATTGGTTCTGAGATTCTTGACTGCATATTATTCTACATTATTATCCAGTTATTAGTATTTATATAATTAAATTTTTTTAAAGTAAATAAACAATGCCACTTTTATTAGGATGTTATTTTATTCTGAAAATAAATTTTGATATCAAAATATATTGTTAAACTTAATTTTTCAAATAACTCAAATTATAAGTAAAATCTTAAATAAAAAAAATCCATTATAGTTTGAAAAAATTATTATATTGTAAAATATTGCAATTAAATAGTCGTCCACTTCCTTTAATTTATAAAAAGTTTGAAATATTATATTATAATTTGTAATTATGTACAATTCAACAATTTATGGGTTGTATGGCTTAACGAGATTTTCCGAAAATTCTTTGACTTGCGTAACGCCTCGCACCTCTCTGTCCAATAAGGGTAATTTCGTCACATGAAAATCTTCGTACAGATCCATTATCTATTAAAACAGAAATGAATATTTGTTACAAAATGTGAATAAAAAAATATGGGTTTCCAATGTATAAGTAAAATGCTCATATAGCATACCTGATCCAAATATTTCTCTTGAACTTTATGTCTAGCCTGGCATAGCCTACATGGAGCATCTCCCTTTTGTAAGAATAATAATTGGTTGACAACAATATTGTGAGTATCAATGCCACATTTTGTTAATTCTTGTACTAATCGTTCGGTTTCATACAGTGATAAGAATTCTGCTATGCAGACACAGACAAAAGTGGTTTGATCTGGATTCCTAAACTGTTCATTTACTTGATGTATAACAGCAAGCATTTCTTCTACTTTGTTTGAAAACGAGTCTACATTGAAGTCTGTAATTCCCAGTAATGAACTGAACTGTAAATTGAAATATGTATTACAACATGGTTGCATTACAGTTGATAAAAATTTAAGAATGGAAAGATTAACATACCTGTGAAATGAATGGGCTAATTTTCATTTTTAATTTCATTAATTTTCCTAAACCCTTTTCAACTACTTGTGGGAAGGATAGGAGTCTCAACGTATGACCTGTTGGAGCGGTATCAAACACAACCACTGAGAAGTTCATACTTTTGACTAACCTGAAAGATAAGCAAGATTCAAAATCAAATCTCGGAATATTTTATCCATGGAATTAAAAACTGTATAAGGGAGAATTTCCTTACTTCATCACTTCAGCGTAACTCATAGCCTCATCTATACCTGGAAATGCTCCTACGATTTCTTGCATAACACTTTTACTTAAACGCATAGTCTCACCAACTCCTAAAACAACAGATTGTTCTTTTAATCTCTGTATACAAAATTTATATTAGTGATTATAATTCAAACCTGTTTCATTTTCAAAATAATCATCTGGCAACTCTGTGATTCCAGCATTCGGATCAATCTCCATAGCAAACAGGTTCTCGAAACCCTTGACTTTAGTTGGCACTTTGCTAAACTTCTGATCAAACGCATCAGATATGTTGTGTGCTGGATCCGTAGAAATTATCAAAACATTGTCTCTGACCTTTGATAATTGTACAGCCAAAGAGCAGCTAAAATGAATTGTTTGTATGAAATCAAAAGCTCCAAAATTTGATTAATACCTTTTTTTGGTAAACTTACCTGCACGTCGTTTTGCCAACACCGCCTTTTCCGCCGACAAATATCCACCTCAACGTGTGCATATCAACAACATTTCTCAATGAAGGTTCTAGTACCTCCAATTCGTCGGCACCACCGCTGTTTACGTCTATGTTCATCGCACTCATCGTTCTAAGCTTTTTTTACAAACTAGATAGAATCAAACAAACTTTTAAACAAAGAAGTCTCTGAATAATTACAAGCTTATGTGCACAATCATACGTCACGTCGTATAATGTTAGATTTTAAAGCGAAGTAAGTATCGAATCACTGTTTTTCGTCGACTGTACACCACGAAAAAACTGCTATATATAGACAGCAGACAACACAGTCAGCTCCAGCTGTGGAATTGTGACGATACGCGTGTCTGATCGCGTGACCGAATTGTCGGTCGCTGATAGTCATAAATTCACTGGCGCAAATGGTCATTTTAAAAATTAAATCAGCCTCTATTTTATCTCGCTGACTACATAGTTGGACGAATGACAAGCTATATAGTTTAACCTAATCTTATCTTGGAAATCATCGGTTAATTCAGATTTTCCAATAGAATAAAACGTTTATCTTTCAGTATTTTTATATGACCAGTTCACTATTAGTCATACATATGCAATCTGCCAAGGTTGTCCTATTTTTGCTCTTACAACTGTGATATATAGCTGCTTAAATTTGAGAATGAACAAAATCATGATGTTCTTTTTTTTTAACTTCATTTATTTGTTATTGTAACAAAAATATAATCTTTGCACATTATAAAGATAAGCTCGAATAAACTCTTTCCGTCTCTGACGTCGGAATCGCATCTGTACATTATTATTCCAAATCGCACGATTATACAACCCTACATTTTCTTCGTTGTACTGGTTATTATCAATGTTTATTTGTGGTTTAATTTTTATCAGATATTACGTAGTATGGCCGGTTACCCTTATTGTAACGAACTGACGCTTTATGTGATACTTTTCATGCGGTTTCTGCTGGTAGCATTTGCTGCTGAGGTACAAAGTTTACGACTTCGTGGTAGACTAGTTCTGTAAAAAAAAATTACACGAAATTTAGTACATGCGATATTTTTTTTTATCACATTGTTTTAGTGAATTATAGCCATTTACCTTTCCACTTTTCGACAGGCAATTCCATATCCTCGAAGCTTTGATCGTAGGGCGAGGAGACAGGCTCGTCTGTAGGATCGGCGTATTGAGCGAGATATGGGTGAGCCAGTGCTTGTTCTGCCGTTATCCTTTTCTCGGCGTCCAACTCTAGCATCAACTCCAACAATTCGATGGCTAAAAAATATGAAAATGTCATCATGTATGCTGATATAAGAACGATTTTTTTTTAGTTTTGTAGTGAGCCTTACCCAATGGATTAGCTCCTCGGAAAACTTCTTTGAAGTTCTTCTTCTTCAAAGGCGGTAGGCTCTGTATGTAATTTCTCGCCTAAAACAGAAAACAAATAATTTTGTTTTAAGTAGTTAAGAGAAAAGTTAAAAATATATTTTTTTTATCTGAAAATCGATAAGTATAATGGTATACATATTGATATTTTTGAAGACCGCATTTTGGATTTCCAACTCTCAATCATCATAAATTATAATATCTATTATCTAACACTTAAGCAATAGCTATTTCAGTTTTACGATTTTTCAGGCGATTATAGGTTTGCACTATTATCTAGCAGCAACTATGTACGCTTTTAGCATGATAGTAGCCGCGTTTAATATAATTAGAACTGCCGTAAAATATATATGGCAAATCTAATCTTTTAAATTAAAAAAAAAAAAAACTGTGAGATATTGCACAGTTTTACCTGGCAATACATTCTGCAGTTACATCAAAATTTATAGTTATTATATCATCACAAAAGCCATTCTTCATTATTAATCGTAAAAACATGAAAATTGTTAGAAATAATAAAATTCAAAATTACAGCTTTTATGAGTATTTTGCGGCAAACAAAAAGGCTGCCAATCCACACGTTTTTGCTGCTTTAATAAAAGTCACGTTCGGAAGAGTTTGTCTCAGAAATGCTACACGAAAGATTACATTTATCTTTAAGTTTGAAAAGAACAATACAATTCGAAAAAAAATTGAGTTTTGAAAATTTTCAAAATGTTTTTTTACCTCTTGACTAGTAATTTTGCTCAAAGTTTCCTCTGTGGGTGTACCACAAAGCACAAGAACTCGAGTTAGGTGATCGATGTCTGCCCGACTATTTGTTAAGGTTTATAGCTAACGTTATAGCATTTAGTAAGTACACAAAAGATGCGATTCTCGTACGAATCGAGTTGATGAGAATGAAACGCTCGTTTTTACAGCTTTTTTACAAGGATTTTAGAATCTGGCATTCTTTTGTTAATTACAAATACTTAACAGGATACTATACATACATCCTCAGAAAAAAAAATTAACGATACCCCAGTCAATTCCGATTTGTTTATCCTAAGAATGGTTTTATTAATTGGATACTGTTCCGCATTGATAGTTTTTTAAATTGAAAATGCGATCAAAACAAATCTAAATTAAACCTCAATATTTATTATACAAATATTCTCTGTTATTATGTAGTTTTGAACATAATAACAATTTTGAAAGTAATATGCTTTACCTCTTGACTAGTTATTCTGCTCACTGTTTCCTCTGTGGGTGTACCACAAATCACGAGAACTCGAGTTAATTGATCGATGTCTGCCCGATTATTCGTTAAGGTTTATTTATCAAAGCTATATTGTTTATCGCAATGATAAATTAAAAAATTTAGCATTTCAAAAAATTTTGTATTGATAGAGGCAGTATAATGTGCGTCGACAATAGTAAATCTTAAAAATTATTGTTCTACAATTCTCTACGATCATAATACCAACTAAAGCTTTTAATTTATGCGCTACAACTAATATTTGTCATTAAATTAGCTATCTCCAACCTCACCACACCAATAATATTTTCTTTTATAAAATATATATACCGTGTGTATTAGAAAAGATCTGATGAGTGCATAATTATATAGATATGTGACATGCATATGCAATATCGCAGGATAGAAATACCGTATATTATTTCATTCGTAAAATCGACAAGACGAACGGAAATCGCAGTGTGTAATCTACCTCTTGTTTATTAAAAAATTTAAATAAGCCTAAAAAGATTAAATTTTGTTCTATCGATTTACATGCATATCATTTTCAATCGAACAAATCGCTACGGATTCGACTCTAAATGACCAAGAGTACATATAGAATGGATTTCATCCTGCACCAACAATATGATACAAATATTTTTTATGCGAATATAACAAATTTCAACTGGAGTATCAATTCTATAACGGTAAAACAAGTGTAGCTAGACATTCTTGCCAAAAATATCGTGCGACTTTTTTGTCACAAAATAGTATGTGCATATTATTTGGCAAAAAACTAATAAGATAAATAGAATTCTATACACTCAAAAAATATATATCAACAAAGAAAGCATATCCAATCTACGTGTTTTTTATCTAATTTTAGCAGCGAAAAATATGGTAGTTAAAAGCAACAAGCAATCAAACAACATATGGATTTTAACCCAAATCCTTATTATATATCTTGCGATTACATTATAATGATTCACTTTCTACTCTAAAGAGTATGAGCAAGACCATCAAGTGCCCAACTTTTGCCACAGATTTAAAATTTGTTTCAATTAAATAAAAATTATTTTAACACGTAAATATTTGATATTTAGTACTTTGTGTTAAATCGAAACAATTATACTAGTTGGATTGTAAAAACACACAAACTTACCGATTCGGACGATATTTTCTGCATAAACTCGTCTCGTGGAGTGCCCAATACTTCCATGATAAGGTTTAATTGGTGAATATCTGTTTTTGCTTTTTGCTAAGGTGTTTTCTTTTACAAAAAAAACTGCTGATTTTCTATTCAAACATATAACTATAATGAACGTTTTCTTTTTTTACTTTAGCTGCTATCAAAGACTGCACACGTTTGTAAATAATTAAAATCAACGTTAATGCATAAGAAATTCAACATTTGCAATAAGATATTAATTGTTTAAAAATATAAAATCATCAAAATTACAAGTTTACTAAGGTTAAACATTTTCAGATATTTGCTTGAATGTGACAAAACTTGGTAGTTTTAATTAAAGTACAAATAAAATTAATAAAAGTTATCTGAGGATAAAATTAAAGCATTATTTAATAATTTATATTTGCAAATTGCAGGATGCTTATGAAAAAATTGTAAATTTTGATAGCAGTAGCACAATGCAGTTGTATTATTACTTTCATTAAGCTAAAATAATTGCAGCATTCATATGGCAAATCATCCTTAGCAAGAAGCGATTCAAATTAGCAGCATAGTTAGACATTATTATTAAGCTGTTAATACAAATAATATTAAGCTGTGGCACACATTGAAAAAATCAAACTGCAGAGAATATCTAACATGCAAGCGATTTTAAGCAATAGTGATTCAAATGTTAACTACAATACTGATCCTCTGTTGTAAAGGATACGATCTGTTCCTGGGAATAATGTTCTTCCCGTCAACAACTCAGCCATTATGCATCCAACAGACCAAATGTCAACTGTAAGTTTAAATCAAATGCAATAATTATTGTCCATAATTGGATCCATGTAAAACACCTAATGTATTACTTTTAGATGAATGTCAGACCTGTTTGATTATAGTGCATCCAGTTGAGCATGATTTCTGGTGCCCTGTACCATCTTGTTGCTACATAACCAGTCATTTCATTTTCTGTAGGTCTAGCCAAACCAAAGTCTAAAATTTTCAATTCACAATCTTCATTTACTGCTATATTTGAAGGTTTAAGATCCTGAAAAAATATTTGTAATATTTAATAATTATTGTATACTTTAACATTTTCAGTGTTACAAATTTCAGTGTACCCTATGAATGATTCCAGCTGAATGAATGTATTTTAAACCTCTAAGTATTTGATAAACAAGGAACTGGACATGGTCATCGGAGAGTTTCTGAGTTCTAACAATGTTATTTAAGTCAGCACCCATAAGATGTGTTACCAGGTATCTAGATTTGAAATTGTATGATCTATTAATATACATATTAAAATTGAAATTACCAAGTTGCATCTAATCAAAACTTACACATGTTGAAAGTCTTCTAGAGACGTGCTTGGATGAAATACATCTAACAAACCTATCACCTATAAATAAAGTATAATCTTTTTAAAATAGATCTATTGATATTGAAAGTCTTGTTATTGATATAAAAATAACTTACATTTTCATGATTCATATGTTTAAGCATTCTAAGCTCTCTGTAAGTACGTTTTGCATGAACAGCAGACTGAAATGGTCTTGCCAATTTTTTTATGGCTACCTTGCGGCCACTAATTGTGTCTAAAGCAGAGCTATAAAGACAGAGTAATAATAGCCTTTTAAATTTTCCATAATATTGGTTAAAAAGTAAAATTCAGATATATGCATTATTCTTTAAAAATTTAACACAGAATTTCAGCATGCTAGTAGAAGTAAAAGGGATGTCGCAACGTTTCACTGTCAAATGCTAAATATAAAACAATAGATTCTAAGAAGACTGTGTTTATCCTTCAGAGTATACACGTGTATTTTTGTCAGAAGAACAAATTCTCACTTTTGAATCTTGTGTACGAATTGAGCTAATAAAATAATCAAATAAGCAAATCATTCTTTTTTTACTCACCAAACTTGACCGTAAGCACCTGATCCAACAGGAGTCAGCATCTGATACCTCTCTGGAACTTCCCATTCTGTCTTGTTTATTTCAAGTTTGTGAAACTGAGGCATGTTTAACACACTAAATTTAACTCTCCAAATCACAAGTTTGAAATGTCTTCCACTTGATATTCAAATGTTCAAGCTTCTTTCTCTTCCCACTGTATTATTGCACCAAGCAGAAAGTACACTTTTTTCAAGGGAACAATGCTAAATATCTAAAATAGCAAGAGTAGAATATAAGACACAGAGGCAGAGATATGTATATACATATAAAGAATCTACACATGCACACATCTTTAAAATTCAATCCAACGACTTACACTTTCCTCTAGTATAACCGACGATCTGTCTCTCTCTCTCTTGCGAGTCTCGAGCAATTCAAGGGTAACCGGATTATTAAATTAAAACAGAGCCGTGGCTTGTCGTCCCTTCTCTGCCGTCGTTGTAAACATTGCGCGATGCACTGCACTGATGATGGGCCTGAGAGAGAATTTGTCAATTGATCTAACTACCTGTGCGACGTAAATGCGAGGAGATAGCGCAAGTAGGTGTGCTCTCCGCCGCCGCGAGTCTCTCCCAGTCTCTTTTCTCACGTCCTATACACAAGTCCAAATTAGCTGACTGAGTCCGGGACTGTAGCAGCTCATTCACACGTCGCGACCGAGCTCTCGCGCATATACATCAGATATACATATACTAGAAGAGAAGGAGATATATAGAGAGAAAGGCTGTATTCCTTTTTCATGAGGAATCATCTACAATTGTAATAGCGTTGCACTCTATAATCTTTCACGTGAATGATTACTTATACCTATTGATCAAGGTCGACGGTCCGTATAGCTTGATAGTTTAACGCTCCGTTGCGCTAGTTCGATAATTTTCTAAGCGCAAAGTTAAGTTTAGCGATACTAGTAGACTACCTACTACATTGCGTGGGTTTTATTTTCGAATTTTTAGCGTAGTATAATATGAGACTGGCGTTGAATTGTAGAAACTACTTACCGCTTACCGCAGCGGTCATTTTACTGTCTACACTCTGCAGCCGCATTCCACATTCTAAGGATTATCCGAGATACCGTGCTAATTTACTTAACTTTGACCCAAACAAAATTTCAAATTTTTTGAAGAATCAGCTTTCAGCAGAGTTAAATATGGGTTTAGCAAGCATGTTAAAAAAAATACAATTGAATATATGAATATCGTTCAAATTTTTTATTGATATTTATATTGTATAATAATGATAATGTAGTAAGACTTTTGAATCATACAGTAATTACATATTTTGAAATATTATATGTTATACAAATATGAAAAATATATTAAATATCTTTTTAGAACTAAAAAAAAAAATTCAAAGGAATTTTAGTGTAGCAAACTACAGTCACAAATCAAACCATTCTGAGTAAATTGGGTAATCCTTCTTAATCTTTTCATTTGTGCACTTTAACTCATATTGACCACTAGTTATATGACGGGTCAATAGATCTATCGGCTTTTTTAATAACAAATTAAATGTAGAATCGTTTTCACTAATGTCTTTTTTCATAGCTGTCAGTTCAGCCTGACATTCTTTGTAATGATCTAATTTCACGTGTGCTTTTCCTGCCTTGTGGTTTTCGTAATATTCTAATATCTCATCTTCGGGGATTGCATTGTCTGCGAATGTACACAACAGCTCCTTCTCATTGAATATCGATTTGTTTATTTCTGCTTCATACTTGGCCAAAAGTTGGATTACAAAAAACAAATTTTCTCTGCCTATTCTCTGGTCATACTCATTAGCTAGTAATTTCTGGAAAAATTTTTTCAAACCGCTGATGTCCCCTTCCTCGGTTGCCTGTTTGTAAGCAGTAGCCTCGTCGAATTTGATTGCCAACCACTCATGATACAGCGGGTAACAAGGCTTATAAACTTTGCTTTCAAAATTTTTAATAATTTGTGGATGACTGATATATTTAGTCATTACATCCATCGACATCTTCAAAAAGTCAAAATATGTAATTGACGTATCTTCAATCTTGTGTTGTGTCATTTTTCCTATCTCAGCTTGACAATCTTCATAATACTGCAGAATTGACCGTTCTCTGAATATAAGTTTAAATGCCTTGCCGTCAAATGAAGTCTTATCACAACATGCAAATCTTTTTATTACTCCTTGCAAACAATATTCAATGACAGTCCACTCTTCCCAACCATTGTCTAACCAATTAAAACAAAGTTCCATTTCTCTATACGCTTCAAGTTTTACCATCTTGAAGATCTTCCGACAGACTAAGAAAATCCTGATTTATGTATATTTGTGACTATAATATTCTATACTGTTGTGCACTGTTGAAGAGAATGACAAACATCAGTAATCTCTACTAGAAAAAGTACAACTTATAGTATATTATGCATCCTCGCCTTCGACTCGGGCGTTAACCTACGCGAGTTCTGGGCTGTCGATGATTTTTGCTACATTGGTACATACGATATTTTATACCACGGTAGGCCTTAAATAAACCTGAGATAAACGTTGATTTAAGTCCTACTGTGGTATAAAAGTAATTGTTGATAGGCTGCTTACCTATTATATTAAATAAGCATTTTTTAATAATAAGCAAAAAAGATGAGACCTTGTGTTGAACCGCCACTTAGGCAATTGAGCTGAGATTTTTAGTTGTGCGAATTAGAATTATTTAGAGAAGCGAGGTTATCAACATTATATCATGAACCTTTATTGTTCGTTGCTGACAAAGTTCATCTCTATGCAAATGCGCAAATTGTATAGAGATTGTGGCGTCATCTGGCGAGAACGAGATGTGGGTGCGAACCATAAAAGCAAAGAAAAGCTAATTTATCGCTAGTCGGTAAATTAAAACCCTTCATTTCCAATGATACATAGCCGTGTGAAACTTAAGGCGCTGCTCATAATAATACATCTTCTTTCTGATAATAGCGATAATAAAAGAAATCCGCGCGCGAAATTACGCGTAATTACTTGGCGCTTGAACTTTGTTTGCTCAAATGGTCGTTCGGACTGTTCTGAGAGAGAACGAACTGTCTTAATACAGTGCGCGATAAACGACTTTGAGACCGCGAGCAAAACAAAGCTCGTGGACCGTGTGTATATAATATCGTATAGACTCCGGATTCGGCCGACGGTTATTGTTTACCTAGTGCAGGCGCGCGTCTCTTTTTTTGTTCTGCTTTTCGCGCGCGCACATCGGCCAATGCACACATCGTCGTCTATACTTATACATATAGCTTATTTGAGGAGATATATATTTTCAGGAGAGAGTCAGTATCTGCAAGACCTTCGTGACCACGCGCTGCTCTGGATTTTGAGCGTCGAGTGCGCTATACATATTATTACACGCAGTTTCTTTTATTAAAAGGTAGGAGTGTTTAGCGCCGTAGAGTGTGTTTATTTGTTTAATATTTTCAAGATATTGGTGACAGAGTGCAAGTTTGAAAAGTTTATGGCTGTATCGTTTCGTTGATTTCATAAATATCGTACGATACTAGGGGGATAAAGGGATTTCACCCTCGCGGGGGACTTATAACGTCCCCACGAGGGTGAAACTACTTTACCGCACTATAGTATCTTAATATATACTATTCTTTTATTTTTAAAACTTCGATGCAATCTTTTAGTCGAGGAAATAAAGCACAAAAACTATTTTACGGTGTTTTACGGGAAATCGTGACGTAGAGAATTGAAACTCGTTACTCGGGAGTTTTTGAGATCGCTGATCACGAATATCGCGACTGCAACGGCCTTCGAGGTACCTGGTGCCCAGGATAGACAGTATAATGAACGTCGTCTCCTGGAGTTATAATAAGAATTACATCATTTTTACCTAATTTAAATATATTTTTCTTAATTTTTTATTCATATATTATATATATAACAAAGATTTAGATTCTGGTGACCATGACTAGAGACTTTGTCTAAATTGAAGCGATTTTTTTTTAAATGTACATATATTTTTATTATACTCTGGTTTTTATATTTTTTCTAAAGAATAAATAAATATTTGCTTTACACATTTTGAAAGTTTGTTGTCTTAAATTATGTTGTTCAATAAAGAAATTAATTAAAGGGCTTATTTTAATATTACTGATGGCTATATCAGAATAAATATTTAGGGTGCACAAATTTCGTTGCATGTAAGCCGAGCACTATAATGAAGGTCTGGGGAAATCCAGTTGCCATCCGACGGGACGGTGGTGCAGCAGAACCAGGTTAACATTCACATCAGCTGTAAGTTTACGAAGGAACCTTCCACCACTCCAGCCACCCACACTTCTTTCCAAGACCCAGCCACGAATGCGAGAGAGGAAAGCACAGAGGACAGGGAAGATCGAGACAAATCAGCTCGAGACGCGCTCCGATTCCCATCTTAGCTTGTGTTGTAGTCCAAAGTTGAATAAACGCAATGCTTAGTGGATATTTGTAAGTCCTGTTTACCTACATATTTCAGATTTATCCCAGATACACTCCTGATAAGAGCAAATCCTGTTTTTCATACAACTTCATCTCGAACACGAATTAAGACGATTTGAATTTCGCGCGCACAGCACGCTACCATTTTTGTCAGTGCGAACGCGGTTGCAGGTCATCACAATATGTATAATAACATCTGTGAATAATAACGATAACCTACAGTTTTCTGAACTTTTGAGGCACAGCCGTACGAACACACTTGAGTTTGCAGATCACAGACCCATCACAGTGTAGTGTGTTATGATATGAACAATCTTGACAGTCTCAGCAGTACAGTACGTGCATGTATCTAATACTTATACGTCGACGATCGGTCCTTTGTTTATGTTCAGTTTCATTGCAAATGCTGATGGATGATCTTCGCAAATTTTTTTCAGGACTGTGAGGTATTTTCAGAAAATGAAAATCAGCAATATTTTTTCGTTAACTGATTAACGAGAACTTTTTTTTCATAATTAAATTTGACTACGTCATAAATGCGTATACATACAAGTACTTTCTTTTTGAATGTGCATAACTATAACCCTCTGGCATTGTCTTTGTGTTATAGAAATCGTGACTGTGCAAACTGTGGGGAGTAAAAACAAACTAACAGTACTGTATTCATAACATAACCATGAATCAAAGTTGGCAGAACAAACTAAAAGTGGAACTACTTGTGGGAGTGAGGACAAGTCCTCTTGAAAAATTAAATATCCTTAAAATGAAGGATGTGGATTTAACTGATAGATCAGAATCACTAAGAGTCGAAGTATCCGAACAGACTAATATACCAAAGGATGCATTTGGTAAGTTTTGCGTTGCTCTAATATATCTGATTACATAAACATTATCTACTTATTTATTTATTTTTTTAATTTTTGTCTTGTAGATCTCATTTATGGTGGTGCTATTATAGAAGATGAAACACCTTTGGAAGCTTATGGTATAAAGAATGGGTCACTCATTCATTTTTTGAAGAAAAAGGAGGTGGAAAAACCAGCAACTTCATCAGCTTCTGCAAGTGACTCTGAACCCAATATAAAAATGTTAATCTCAGTATTTCAATCATTCATTGGTATACCATTGCTTCAACTGGCGATGCGGGTAAGTTTACTTCAAGCAAACTAAAGAGGAACATACGCTACTCATTAATGGAATAACATAATCACTGTTGATTATTTTTGCAGCACATGACTAAGAGGCCTGAAGTCATAGAGAATATTATTTCATCCTCTCCTGGACTAAGTGAAGATGCCGTTGCGATAGCAATTTTGCATGACCCAGATCTGATAGTTCACTTCAACAATGCTGAAACCATCAGAAAGTATGCTTTTCATTAAAAGTTTGAAATCCTTCCTTAGAAAATCTAGATAATATAACATTTATCATCAAAATTTTAGGATTGCCAAGCTACACCCTTCTCTTCTGGAGGCAGCACAGCACATCGCTTCAGCAGTCCACGACGAAGCTCACAACTTTGCAGCTTCAGCAAACGCACACAACAACTCAGCCAATGCACCAACCACCGGTCATTCTTACAGTTTAGAAAACTTGAGCGAAGACGAAGAAATGGCCGGAGACTCTTCCCAATCCTCGGACTCACCCCAACCGTCCAACAGTGCGAATCAATCTCGAATTCAGTCCAACAGACTCAGCGTGGCTGAGTTTTTTGCAGCCATTTCAAGAGCGCAAAGATCCACCCCGAGCAACGGAGGAACTGCCAGTGCCAGCACGGCTAGTTCGTCCTCCGTTTCTCGATCAAACTCCAATAGTGGTGGAGTAATCACTGTTGACTTTTTCAACGAGGTGATGCAACGAGCAATGGCCAGCGTTCCATCCTTAAACAATGACTCTTCGAACTCGCAGTCACAACCGCCCTCGGCCTCGTTCACACCGCCAAACTCATCGAGTGGCAGCAGCAATGACATGCAGAGACACATGTTGACCATGCACGAGATGGGCCTGTTAAACGACGTGACAAACCTTCAGGCGCTGCAGATCTCCAACTGGGATGTTCAGGCTGCGATTGAACTAGTGCTAAGTGGTTTTGGAGATAATTGAGACTAGATAAGCTATGTACGCACTGTTCTTTTATTACCGTATTTCTATTTTAAATTAAATTAATTATTATTAAGAATATACACACTTCGAACATTATTTACAATCTACTTTGATTTATATTTGAATTTTTTTGTTTTACCAAACTACCTAAAGACTCACTGTAGTATAACAGTATACCAGGAAATACAAGTCGTAACTTGAAAATTTATTGAAACTTATACTGTACAAACTAAGATTATCTTCATAAATACTTGCACGTGTCCGCGACTGTTTTTCACGATGATTTAAGTCGGAAATTTACCCAAGCAAACAAATTACATTTCAAATTATACGTTCAATTATTAATTTTTTTTTTCTCAACGACGCAATCGCATTTACAAACGGTCATAGACAATGAATTGTTTATTCGGCACAAGACAAAGCAAATAACACATAGAGAAAACATTGTGATTTATTCTTTTAGTGTGAAGCGCAAAAGTAGGTTGAGCCTCAGCCATAAAATTGATACTAGCTCTACTTGCTTTCTCACTGGTATTAACGCGGTTGCGCAATTTTACAGTGCATTATATTTACACCGAGCTTCGCTACTGATACTATCACTAATCTTACTGTGAGAGACAAATCAATGTTATTATTTACAAATTAAATCGCTCTACTTTCCAGAAGCTTAGTCGGCGTAAATAAACGAGTACTTTCGCGCTCAGCTGATTTTTAATCGACAAATAAATTTTCGTCTCTTCGCTGGTAGTAACCGGTATTTTTTTCGCCAAAATCCGGACACATACCGTGACCTGATTTCGAGAGGCTCAAACGCCATTGCCAAACTGGATTACATGGTTTTTACACGCGAATTGCGCAATCGAAGAATTTTTTTTCCATTGCTGCATCTGCAATTTAATTAATGTCACGTATCTCGGTCTCTCTTCTGCGCTTGTTATTCACTGGCATCATTCCTATACTACACGCTTGAAATATCAATTCCCATACAGCACAGCTGGTTGTTTGTGTCCCTATTTTTTTTGCCTTGATCGAACGGCATTTGAATATTGGTCCGAAAATAATTGTCTGTAATTTTCGATGCCTTCGAAAGATTCGACACTTACATAGCGGAGCAAAAATTTAAATAGCAATAAAAATGCGATCGAATGAAATATCTATGTATATTTCTGGCCTCGTTTCACCGTTGGTATATATATAGAAAAATGCTATTGGATTAAATCAGTCCTGCCGTTCGCTATACATATAGATAACTTACACATGCACGAGGAATTGTTTTTTATTAAAACACGTCGTCTCTATTTGTTCAACACTTTGTACTTTTTTAAAATTGAATTATACGACCTGTAACGCGCAGCAATAATTACTGTCCCATTTAAACGAAATCTCTAGTTTGACTTTCGTTTTCCATCATCCGAAAGAAAAAGTCACGCGGCTTGCATAAGTCGATGATTTTTTTTTTTTCATTTTCAATTTCTATTATAGAAAAGTCAGGTACTAGTAAATTTTTTGTCAATTTTCAAGAAAGTGTCTCTCGCACTCGAAAGTGTGCATTGACGAAATCCTTATGATTTCTAGACCGAAACCGCTACACTCGTGAATAATACTCACGACGCTTCGACGTGTTATACAATCGCACTTTGTATCCATGAATTCATCATCGTTTCAATTTGTACATAAATAATAGGGGCTATTTAAAAAGTCGTCGACGAGAGGGAAATTGAGCGGTACTTGTATTTACGCATCAAAACAAGAAACTTGGGTAAGACAAGACTGCCAGCATCAGCGGAGTAGGTCTCTGTTTTTATTGACGCTGACGTCAGGCTGGAGTGTTTAATTGTTGACCCTTTAGGAGTGTGTAGCAATCTCTCGGTCAACGAATCATTCATTCATTCAGTCGTACTCATTTTTCTAATATTTTGACAAGGTTATATATTGTGCTGCGGGTGCCAAGACCTCGTTTATACGACGATATTATACGTCATATCGAGAAAAGTATATCAATAGTATACAGACAGTGGAAAATTCAATGTTCGATATCATGGTGTGCATTCGAAATTCCAAATAGAAAATTTGTTCAGCTGACTAATCGCTCCCGAATTCAAGAATAAAAGAAGTAGGTAGGTATAGTGCAGTAGGAGATAAGCAAAGCATACACTTGACTTTTCCCGGTATTATCAACCTGTCACCAGCTGTTCTATGGGTACACGTTAGATTAAACGTATATATAAGTATTTAGAAAAAAAATTTCTCATTTATACTATGCAAAAACAGCATTTACAATAAACATCGCAACTCTCAGCTCTATCAGGCTTTCCCCATCGAGCGCCGTGTAAAATTGAATAAAATCGCAAGGCAGTAAATATAAATCGCGCGCTTCTCCAGCGATGCTTATCATCGCCAATTACAGCGCCTGATGCAGGGAGACCGGCTCGAGTGATTCATTGAGCTCCATCGAGCAGCCAAGTAGATAAATTAATTACTCTCCCCTTCTCGCTCTTCTCTCCTCTCTCTCTCTCTCTCTCTCTCGGTGCATCATCCCGATATGCAACACTCGTTCCGTCACCTATACGGTTCACCCGAGCGTTTAACTCTTTCACAGGTACATACACACATACTCACACGTATATATTACTCAGGCGCATCAGCAGTTCTTATACGAAGAAAGAAAAGAAAAGAAAAGTTTCTTCGGCGCAGCTAAAGTTAGCCGCTCGCGCAGCCGAACAGCCGGCTCGCGCACGTGTTCCATGCAGAGAGAGAGAGAGTGTGTGTATACGTGAACGTCACACACGTATATCTGCATTCCCTCTCTCTTCTTCGAAATATACATACACACGTATATATAGATACACATCATCATCCTTCTGGCTTTTCCGCGGAGAGCAGCAGCGCCGCGAGCGCATTCTAATTCCTCTTCCGAGTTCCGATCCGACTGTGATCGTTCGGCGGAGTGAGAGAGAGAGAGACCGAGACGAGGCGCGTGTGTGCAGTCGAGAAAGAGAGAGAGAGAATGTGTGGTAGAAACCTGCGTTGACGAAAAAAAAAACGTGCGAGACTACGGTTAGTACAGTCAGTCGAGCCGCTGTGTGTGCCCACGTGTGCAGCTCCGGCTTCCAGCTGAGTTCCAAGCAGGCTCTGTAACAGGACAGTATTTATACACACCGTGAGAGCAAGAAAAGGTAGGTTGATGGTGTTGTATATAACGCGTACTTTTCGATCAAACGTCTGATTAACGTCGCCGTGTATATAAGGTATATATATCTATGTGCGATGAATTTCTCAGTAAACATAGAAGGATTTTACTGATCGCGATAGAAAAAAAAAAGGACTCTGACGCATGTGTCTACGAATTTTACATTAGTGTATACCTATAGATAGAGTACACCAGACAGGACCTATAGAAAAGCGTATAGGTATATAACATACGCAACGGCGCCAGGACAACGGAGGGGAGTTATAGAGGGGGTACACAACGTATATAGGGGAGCAGACTACACTAGACTGTGTGCAACATCTGTGGACAATAGTGTGTGGGGGGGGGGGGGGGGG
>CM053170.1:3485313-3551997 GCA_012977825.3 Pteromalus puparum | reverse complement strand
GGGGGGGGCTGCTGTGCTGCTATAGGGTCGCGCTTTTGCACACACGCACGTGTTTTTCGTCGTTATGCAGCAACGCACACACGAGCGCGCTAGTATGGAAAACCGGCTGCAGTAAAGTTAGAGACATAGCATAAATCTCCATCCGTTCGAAGAATCGTGCATATCTCCAAGTAAAAGCGGCGTATAAACTCTCGCAAAGTGTGTAGTGCTGGCGCGTGCGCGGCTGTCTCGAAGTATAGCTCAGGCGGTGGTAGGTATATACAACAAAAACGGCGAAAAGCTCGTGCGGCAGCGTTAGTCGTCGTTCGACGCGCGACTTTCGAACACCATCGATCGGTTGTATCTATACACTCGTTCCATAAGTAATATTCTTTCATTTTGAGCAAATTTCTTTAGTGTATCTACACGTTGACATAGAGACGTCGCAGCCTCCCAGACGTAACTTCTGCAAAGTCTTGATAATCTTATCGCAGTGGCAGTGGCTTTTATAGCGTTTAGTACACACGTATAGTAGCGTTGGCTAAACCAACTGATTTCAAGTGCAGCGCACACACACACACACACACACAGACAGAAATCGGACTCGCATATATATATACACACGCGCGCGGACCTTAGATAACGCGGCGCGGTCGAGTTGAAAAGCTTTTAGAGCGAGATCGTGGTCGCGGGAGAGTGCATAGTAGCAGAAGACGTGTACGGTGTGTGTGTGCGTATGTCGGTGCGTGCTCACGTGTTGTATCATAATTGCAGCGCCGGCTAATTTCTTAATTGCAGGACCACCCACGCTCTCATCGTTTTACCGCAATTGCGCCATCGATATATAGACAAAAAAAAAAAATGCAGCCGCGCAGTCGGCTAACTGGCGGCTAACCGACAGCCCGTTGTTATTGTTGACGATAACGATATCTATAACCGTAGTGTGTATAAATACGTATAAACATAAAAGCTCACGTGTGTACCTTATACAGTGCAAATAGAGGATCGCAAAGATGACGTACGAGAACGGAAAGCAACAGCAGAAGAAGGATGAGGATGAGGAAGAAGAAGTGGAGCTAAGGTCCTTAGCTAGACGCACGAGATTCCATGTGAACAGGGTCGACAGTATAGAGGGAAGGGCTAGTCTGTTGGGTGATCAAGAGACAAGGAAGTCTCTTAGACACATGACCAGAGAGGCTTTACCCAGACTCGACAACTACCGCAACATCCTCAGCATCCAAGCTGCTCACAGACCAAGTCTTGATGAACTTCACAACCCCACCCTCGACAAGGTTAGCTTCAATTTTTTTCCTTCAGCTCTTTTAATCGCGACCCCGAGCAATCAGGCGTGACCTAACTCGCGACCGTTGTGTTTCTTTATTTGTCATGCTTAAGTATACACTCGGTAGCCCTCGTGTGTGTGTGTGTATGTGGACTCAGAGTTACTTTTTAATCTCGTTTGCGGAAGCTTATACGCGTTAATACCCACACTCGAATGTCTTTTTCTTTAACTTCCTCGAACTCGAAGCTGCACACACGTGTTTGTACAGTATCGTTCCGACTATCGATCTTTTTTTCTCTCCTAAAAAAAAAAAAAACGCGTGATCGCTGGACGTACAGAAAAAGTATATAAGTAGTAGAAGAAGAAGAAGAAGAAGCAACAGGTGTGTGCAGACGTCCAGAGAGCTATGTGTATAGACACATACAGTCCCACGAAATTTAATAGAGCGCTGCTCGAGAGCTGCAGTGGCACATACGAAGCTTAAGAGTCAGGGACAACGTGTGATACACGTAAAGTCATTACATTACGTAAATCGTTATTCCTCGTTGTGACGGCCGACCCTTCATATTACTCTCTGCTAAATCGTCCTCTCAATACTATTGTCACGGCTACTGAATATCGTCTCCCGACGGCGGCGGCGGCGGCGGATCACCTGTTCTCGCTGCAATATAGCTCGGGTCTATTTAGTTGCGCTTTTTTTCTCGTTTTGCATATAATGATTCTATAAGGTAGATAAATAATTTGATTTAATACTCAGTCTGGCGCCGATGACGTGCTTTTTTTCAAGGCGATGTGTATACATTGAATTATATTCGGTCTAATTACTGAGTGACGATGATTTGCGGTGCCGCATCGAGAAATTTACCAAAGCAAGGACATGTATATATTATGCAAGTTTTATATATGCTTATGCTGATAAGTTCATTTAGAGGCGACGAATTCATGAATTTTTATCGGAGAAGCGGGTTATTATATAGATGGAAAACAATCGTTTTGCCGTCACAGGGCAAATATTTTCGCTTATAAAGTATATGAGATCTCAATTACGTGATTTATATACGTCTGCAACTTTTTCCCCGTCGTCTTCGGATAAACCGAGAGAACGTGCTCAGCGGAGATAAGTCTTCTCAAAGCATATAAACGTATACATACATATACATAGTAGCTGTCTTAAACTCGCGAGATTAATGGTTTTTCGCTCGTTCGCTTATGATATAACTCGCTGGTGGGTTTCTACCTTATTGCTTAATCGAGTAAAAGCGCCTGCGATAAACGCATAGCGACACTGACATTATACTATAAAATATGTCATGACCCCAATTAAATTTGTCTCGCTTTTATTTTTTTTTTTTTCAAAAGACAACATGCAACGTAGCGCCAACGAGCGACGACCTTCACACGAAAATGGCAGCTACTGGGGTGAAATTTGGCTGGATCCAAGGTGTACTGATAAGATGTCTTTTGAATATATGGGGGGTTATGCTGTTTCTACGACTCTCCTGGGTTGTCGCGCAAACTGGAGTCGGTAAGACGAGGCTAAATATTTCACGCGTTATATTCGTCTGAGTGAGATCGAATTTTTTAGCGTATATGTAATCTGATTCCAGGCGAAGCGATACTATTGATCATGACGACGACCATCGTCACGATGATAACGTCGTTGTCCATGTCTGCCATCAGCACAAATGGCTTGATCAAAGGAGGCGAGTATCTATATTATTTTATGCAAAACTTTCGTGTTGGACGCGGAAGCTTCTTACGCATAAAATTGACTGGTTAATAAATGCCGATTTTGTAATAACAGGCGGAACGTACTATATGATATCGAGGTCCCTTGGTCCGGAATTCGGCGGCTCGATTGGTCTGATATTCTCCTTGGCGAACGCGGTTGCCTGTGCCATGTACGTTGTCGGATTCTGCGAGAGTATGGTTGACTGCCTCAAGGCTTACGACGTATGTATGTTCGGCTGCGACAGCAGAGATGTGCGAGTCATAGGTTCGTATTAAATTTTTTTTTTTGTACAGCGATCGGTATGAATGATAACGATTGGTGTTTTTTTTTTTTAGGGATCATAACGATAGCCGTATTATTGTTGATCGTCATGGTGGGCATGGAGTGGGAGGCGAAGGCACAAATGGGATTGCTGGTCATCCTGCTTGTGGCTATAGCCGATTTCTTGATCGGTGCGATCATTGGCCCCAAGAACGATGATGAGAAGGCCAAGGGTTTCATTGGATTCAATCGTGCGTGGATTGCTTTTTTTTTTCTCTTGATCATAATATGATGGTATGATGGTATAGTAGATGTATCGTGATTTTATTGTTTCACAGCGAAACTCTTCGAGGAAAATTTCTATCCGAACTACAGGGTAAACGAGGGCACCTCGCACAATTTCTTCTCCGTCTTCGCTATATTCTTCCCTGCTGCTACTGGTATTCTGGCCGGTGCCAATATCTCCGGAGACTTAAAGGTGAATTTGAATTGTTTTTTCTTGGATCGCATGTTTTAAACTTTATACCTATATTACAATTTTCATCTCCTCGCAGGATCCGCAAACGGCGATACCGAAAGGCACACTTCTGGCTATCCTAATCACGACGTTCTCATACCTGTTGATGGCTCTGATTGTGGGTGCGACCGTAATGCGCGATGCCAGCGGCAACGTCGCCGACTTAGTAGCCAACGTTGTTAACGAAACCGCCAACTCGCTACTCAATGACTCGTCGGTAACTTTCTTGCCACCTGAAGCTTCTGTTCTCAAGAATCTCACGGAATACGGCACTAATTTTAACTGCACTGCAGATGAGGATCCCGTGACTGGATGCAAGTACGGCAGTCATAATAGCTTTCAGGTGCGTTTTTTTACCTTTGATGATCATTGTTTATGTTGTATCGATGATTAATTATGCGATGTACTGTGTATGTAGGTCATAGAGTTAGTTTCGGCCTTTGGACCGTTCATTTACGCTGGATGCTTCGCGGCGACTTTGTCAAGTGCTCTAGCGTCGCTCGTCTCGGCTCCGAAAGTTTTCCAGGCTCTTTGTATGGATAAGCTTTACCCTGGAATCGAATGGTTCAGTGGCCAAGAAGGAAAGGAGCCTGTCAGAGGCTATCTGTTAACGTTCGTCATAGCCATAGCTTTTATTCTTATAGGTCAGTCTATAAATTGTTAATTTCTTATGCGCTTTGATTTTTCACCTTATTTATTTTTCTCGTTGAATTTTTCAGGCGAACTGAATGCCATAGCTCCGCTGATATCCAACTTTTTCTTGGCTGCCTACACGCTTGTAAATTTCAGTACTTTCCATGCTTCGTTTACCAAGCCTATCGGCTGGCGTCCTACTTTCAAGGTAAATTTTAATTTCACTATTGCAGACATTCCTATTGTAAGTGTTTAATAACCATGATATTGTTTTTAGTATTATAACATGTGGCTGAGTCTCATCGGGTCGATTCTCTGCGTATCTGTGATGTTTTTGATTTCCTGGTGGACTGCGCTCATAACTCTCTCTGTCGTCTTGGCCTTGTATCTGGTAGTTTCTTACAGGAAACCCGGTAAGCGCTTGTGAATTTCGAAACCAAACATCTGACCTTCAATCATGTAATGACACACTTTTTTTTTTTGTTCAATTGCAGACGTTAATTGGGGATCGACGACACAAGCTCAAACCTACAACAACGCCTTGACGGCAGTGCAGCAATTAGATAGAGTAGAGGAGCACGTGAAAAATTACAGGCCTCAGATTCTTGTTTTAACGGGCAAGCCTAGTTCACGGTCGTCACTCCTCGATTTCGCACAACACATTACAAAGAATCAGAGTCTCTTAGTATGCGGGCATATTGTACAGGTGAACAACCGTTTATCCGTCTTTGACACTTCGTTATCGACATTGAATGTATTCAAATTTTTAACGGCCTTTGCAGAGTACTCTGCCACACAAAACGAGAGCCATGATGCTTGCCAAGACAACGGCATGGTTAAGGTCAAACAAAGTAAAAGCGTTTTACTCGCTCGTCGATGGTGCTTCTTACCAAGACGGCGCTACGTCGCTCATGCAGGCATGTGGCCTCGGTAAGATGCGTCCCAATATTTTGCTCATGGGCTACAAACAGGACTGGTCCAGCTGCCCAAGGGATAATCTAGTTTCGTACTTTAACGTCATGCAGTAAGTGATTGTCTTATTCAGCGAAACTTTAACTTGGATTTAAATTTGATAAATGATTAAATTGTTCTCGTATTTTTAATATTCAAGTAAGGCTTTGGACATGCACATAGCTGTAGCTCTTCTGAGAATGAGCGAAGGTCTGGATTACGAGTTCTGCGACGAAGAAAATCAAGATTTGCAGAAAAAGCCAACTGCCAGACTCCCGCCCAACCAGAGTTTCTCGCAGCTGAGTCAAGGTAAGTCTCTTGATAATCTTGAAATTTAAAAACTTGCTAAAATATATTACTTATTTACAGCAAGTAGTATTTCGGACGTATCAATGCCTGGCAGTCCGACGCCCAGACGAGGCAACAAAGTGATCAGCGAAAGTCCGAATCCAAACAGCACTCCGAAGAGCGACGAGGGAAAAGACAATCAGGCTAACGTAATCGGAATCCCTAAGGACGTTTTCAATAGCCTCAGCAAGTTCCACAAGAAACAGAAAAAGGGTACAATCGACGTGTGGTGGCTGTACGACGACGGCGGCCTGACACTTTTACTGCCTTATATTATTAGCACTAGGCGAAACTGGTCGAGTTGCAAATTGCGAGTATTTGCCTTGGCAAATAGAAACTCCGAGTTGGAATACGAGCAGAGGAGGTAAGCTGTTTTGGCTATAAATACTAGGCTAAATATTGACAGAAAAGCTTTAAGAGGATCGTGTGTATTTTCAGTATGGCGAGTCTCCTCTCTAAATTTCGCATAGATTACTCAGCACTTAAGGTGATTTCCGGAATCTCAAAGCCAGCACAAACGGAAACCGTCAACTTCTTCGACACTCTCATAGCCGATTTCATGGAAGACGAGAACGCAAGCAGCAACTCTAATGTTGACGAAGGTATACTTCCGTTATATGTGTTTGCTCAGTATCATACTGGATCAGATATAGATTTTCATTTCGATGAATATTTACAGATAGCGTCATCAGAGAATCTGAACGATTAGCCATGAAAGAAAAGACGAATAGGCATTTACGCCTACGAGAATTGCTGCAGGAAAATTCAATGGACGCCAACCTCGTCGTCATGTATGTAATTTATTCTAACAGAAAAGATTGTTGACTCTGCCTCGAATTGTAACGACAACGTAAAACTTTTTTTTTTAGGACTCTGCCTATGCCGAGGAAAGGAGCAGTCTCAGCGCCACTGTACATGGCCTGGCTGGAGGCGCTGACGCGCGACATGCCTCCTTTCCTTCTAGTCCGAGGAAATCACACGTCTGTGCTGACCTTTTATTCGTGACGTGCTTATGTGTTTATATTATACAGATGACAGTGTAGCGTCGACTAACTAAAGCCCAACATTATTAAGATTTTAAATACTAACAAGTATTAGATGAAAATACGCTTTTTATAGATCCAAGAAGATATGGTCCGAATTATACTAAAAAAAAAAATTAATTTATCAGCTGACGCGTGCGTGTAACGTTGAACACCATCATCCATCCACGTGTGAAGATTCTTGTATTGTTATATATTCACCACAACCGTACAACGACAGTTTATATAAAACTCTTCGGAACTTGCAAGACTTATTACCACAAGAACGAGAGATCGCAGCGATTTCTCGCGCACTGTACAGGCATCGTTTGGATGTGTCTTCAGATATATTTTTTTACTGTAGTCCTAAGGTGACCCTCCGTTTTATAAACTATCCAAAAGAGCAACAACTTTTTTTTAACTTTGCAAACAATCAAGTGGCATCGGAACATTAAAAAAAAAATGAAAGAAAAAAAAAATAGGATGCGCATACTTAATTATATATGATGAAAAATTTAGGCTATATCTATTTTATTACAAGTGCGCTTTGATATTTAATTGTGACGACGTATTGTATCAATACGCTACTCTTAATAAGTTATGATTGTAACTGTATAACACTATTTTTAATAAAAACACGAATGACCTAAACCGCAGGAGTAATATATACATAAAATCCTCAGCCATCGCACATATGCATAAAATTGTTCTCGCTCTCTAATATCTACCGTGGAAATCTGAAACATTGTCAGCGACAGCGGAAGCGCGAGGTATTATTACGCGGGGCTATTGTTCGCCGCTATACGGACACATCACGTTTCGTTGATTGGATTTTCGAATGTCGCGCGCGCACGACCTCGGCTAAATTCTTTAAACTTCGTCGGACCTTGCGGTTTTCAAACCTTGAGCACCTGTTCGGTATACAATGCATACTTATCTCTCGAAAAATCATTTTTGCCGACTCTCAAGTTTCTTTTTTGTCTCAGGAAATCGGTATACGCTTGATTTGCGCTAGAAATTAGCAGGTATAGTTTCTCTGCTCGTATATTTCATTTATAATAACTGAAATAGAAACTTTGTATATCCAAATTCGATAACGAAATACCGAAGCGATTCGTCTCTGCATAAAAAAAAGAGGGGAACCGCCCCTACAACTCCTATCATTTATCCCGTAAACGTATCATTTTCCGAAATAAACCCAGCACACATGTAGTACACTCCGCTCGTTCGGGTCTCCAGAGACATTCTTACTCATCGGGCAGAGCCTCGCGCGAGGGGCGTGAAACATTCCAGAATAACCCGAAAAAAAAGGAAAGCAAGAATCTCTCCGGCACAACCCACCGCAGATATCGCATCTGAATAACTGATCCAGAGAGAGAGAGAGAGAGAGACTGAAAATATAGCGTAGGTAAGTCAGAGAGCGCTATAACGTTCATGTATATCTTAACACTGCAGGTGAGCCGCTGCGCGCGAGAGATACAAAAGTTGCGCAGACGCAGGAGAGCATATAGTATAGGCTAAGATCGGAGCGAGGTCGCGGCGACCTGCCAGGAGGCGCAGCGCTCGCCGCTCACTCGTCAGTACGTAGTGAGTAGTCGTTGGGGTCCGATCGCCGCAGCCGCTTTCTTATAAGTACCTACATCCAATCAGTAGCGCACGAAGAGTGTCTATTGCGATATTCCGCGCTAGTTGATCCTCGTTTCTGTATCATATACTTATATACACGCGCGCGTTCGAAAGTGTTTAGTGCTCGTGTGTGTTGGTGCGCGGAGACCATCAGGTATAGGATATGTGCATCCGCTAAGAGGACAGGTCACGTCGTCATGGTAGCCCGACCGCGTTGCTGCACCTGACTCGATTATATTCTTTTCTCCTGCATAACCTGTGTGTATACTGCACCTATCCTATACTGAAGAAAAAAAAAACAAACGAAAAGCATAACACAAGCGTCATCGATGCAGAAGTTTAGCGAAGTTTTCCATCGGGGGATAGTGGTTGGAGCTGCTGCGGAGGAATTATGCCCGCGAGGACAGTAACCACGAGCTCTCGCATTACTCGTCGCCGTCGTTGTTCACGGTAGGAGCAGCTCAGCCTTTCCTTTCACGAGTTTCACCTTGTTTGTGTACATGTGTGTGTGTGTGTGTAAGTGTATGTATAGGTATAAGCGCTGCGCGCCTTCAAAATCTCTCGAAGCTGTATTAGATATACAATGCATAGCTGCACTGCCCCTTTTTCTTTCTCTCTCTCTCTCTATATATTTCGCAAAATCACTCGCTCGAGATTTTACCTATAAACTCGAGCTCTTTCTCGGTACACTTATCATAAAGGCGCGCACGTGAATTTTATGAATTATCCTCGAGTGGCTCTCTCTTTGTCAAAGTCCAGCGATGAGTAACGCAGACGCTGTCCGCGGCTTTTGTTATTGATAAAGCGCGGCTTTACTCAGTATATACTACATCGAGTATTGTAATACGGCGTAGCTTTCACTTTATAAACTCCTTTGTAACAAAACCAAGCAGCAGCAGCAGCAGCAGCAGAGCGGGTTACGTCGTTCTCCATGGATTTACCAATCCCTCCGCGCGTGATATAGCAGTATATATACACCTCTAAAATACGTGACTGAATTTTCCCCTCCGACAAAAAGCAATTGCGAAGAGCTTAATCTTTTGATTGTCCCTTTGATTTGCGCGTGTGTGCTCGCGAGATCGCCTTAAAGAAAATAACGGTACAAGTGCGCGCAAGTGTACGTGTATGTGTGTGTGTGTAATTGTGTATGTATATACGTACTGGACGGACATATCAAAGAATATAATGTAGCTGTGCATATAGAGTTCTCTTGTGCATCGCATCGCATCGCACGCGAATAGTAAAAAGAGCGGCTATTACGATCGGAATATTAAGGCTCGTATAATGGGAAAATTGAACGTGTTCGAGTGCAATTTACGCGTCGGCGATTAATCAACGCGTTACTTCATTTTTTTTTCCCGGCATGTAATTCTTACACGACGTTATTATGCGTTTTGTGGGTATACCAGCGTGTATACACAATATACCAAGCGGTGAGAAAAAAAATACATGCGTTAACAGTTTTTTTTCTTTCTCACACACATCGCAGGCATCATCATCATCGGTGTGTAGGTACAAGCGCGTCGCCGGCTAATTCGCTTACGCTCAGGAATCGATTGTCAGCTCTTTGCATAATTTATGCCTTTTTAATGCACGACTATGATACACCTGTATATAGACTAGGAAGTGCATCGCGCGCTGTTTATCGCGGAAAAAATGGAAACTTTGTTAGACTCTTCGAGGAAAGTTCTGGATATACACTTTGTATAAGCAGAAAGTTATTTCGGCACTCTAATAACCATCCGAAGAATAACTATAGTTTATAGGTAAAAAAAGCGGCTACGGAAATCAATTACCGCGTAAAAATGCAAAGTAGCTCTCTCGCGTCTATAATTGAAAAAATCCCGCTGAAAAGAACGAGAAAAGCGCGAGCAGCCAAGCGATTCATAAAAAAAAACTTCTCTCAATTACATAATTGCCCGCGAAACCCGCTAAAACACTCAGTTGCACTCGCGATTTTTCTTCAACTCTTACGCTGTGTCTATACGAATACATTAGGAGCTGCAACAAAGAAAATTTAAACGGGGAAAGAGAGAGAGAGAGAGAGAAGCGGTGAAAAGACTATTGTCCATCGCGCGCGCTGAAGGAATAACGTTAGAAAGTTGCTGCTGCGCTGACTCATCCGCAGGGATGCCCTAGCGCGGAACGAGTCTCTCTCTTTCGTGTGTGTATACTCTGTGTTTTGTACCTGTGCGACTGAACAAAAAAAAAAAACAACAACAACAATAAAAGGGAAAATTGGGTAATGCAAGCGAGATAGAACAAAACATGAAATAACGATGAGTTTTACGCGGAAGCAGCTGATATTGTCGACCCTGGAGTATAGGTAGTAGTTTACGCAAGAGAGAAGCCTAGCTCGTCGGTCAGTTATGCAAAAATCCCCTTTCTAGACTCTCTAGCGTAAAAAAGTGCATGCGCGCGAGCCTTCCTTTTTTTTGCTAGATACGGACACAAATGCATAATACGAAAGACCTCATGTGTAGGTGGATCAGATGCGTCATTAGCATGACGCTACGAGCGCGTATGCACTTCCTTAACGACTCTATTATACAATTATATATACTCGTCGATTGGCTTTGATTTCGATTTTTCGCTGCAAGCTTGAAAATTGCGGAAATTCAATATACAGGAGAGAGTACGAGAGCTTAGTCAATGAGGAACAAAAAAATCACGAGGAAAACCAGAGATTATTTTATTATATCGTAGTATAAAACGCGAATCTCGCCGTCGTCGTCGTAAAATTAAATTTTGATAAAGGCTATAGCAAAGCACGGCCTTATAAAACTGATAATGAACGTATATAGCACAGACATCACGGGCATGTGAAATATGCGTCAGCAGGTCTCTTATATTGATGTTCTGGTGATAAGATAGCGACAACTGTGTGTGCGCTCTCGTACAATAGATCCTCCTGGTAATTATGAAGCGCAATTACATAGAAAAAAATTAGTTCGCGACGAGACGTCGATTGGGAAGAGTTAACGCGATTATCAGGTATATGGTATGCGTGTGTGTATGTGTGATAGGGAAGAGAGAAAAACACAGTTACACATAGTTGAGAGAGAGAGAGAGAGAGAAACGGAAATGTCTTCTTTGTTCATCGCGTTCATATACGATTTGATCGGTGACACTCATTGCGCTTTGTCATTGCGCCATCAAGACAATTTCATTGGGATCACGGACGCGTACATGTCTCTCTCTCTCTCTGCCCCAGTATATCGTATACGAGTATAGGTATACACACAGATATATATGCGCATATATACTGTTTATGCCGCCACTTTCACACTCCGGACTGTGCGCAGCACACATTCCGACAGGATAATACGCGCGACGAAGCTTTTTGTGTGCTGCTGCTGCTACTGCTTCCGCGTATACACTAAATTATTTATTTCTGCTGAATGGGGGAGATAAATGATAGATAGCCAGCCAACCACTCGTATGCCAGCTTCTCTCGAATGTTTTCGCGATGCTATACAGGAGTGATGGATGGGAGTTTGAGTCTTTTTTGATGATGGATTTATTTTTGTATTCAGCTATATGTATTTATCTTTTTTTCTCTCGATGTTGTTTTTTCTTATAATGATTGGGTTCGTAACGCGCGAAAAGCAGGTCTCGGATTGAAAAGCAATTAAAGTAGGTCAAAAAATGAGAAGAGAGAAAAACGCGCTATAGCTAGTTACGCTTGGCGAGAATCGACTCGACGGATGCAAGTTTTTTTTCTCTCGTATACTTTTTGCTAAAAGTACGATTCGTCTATAGGCAATTTTAACGATACTTTGGTAATTGTTTTGTAAAAAGTATGAGGAAAAATGTCACCTGACAGTATATCGTAATATTTCATAGACCATTTTAATACGCGCAGAAATAAATAATAATTTTTCTTTTCCGAATCCATTCGTACGAAGCGATTTTCCATTTTTTGCTTCCTGGTCGAGGGACACTCGATGTAAAATGTATTTATTCCTCACTAGAATTGATCCGTGTCGACGAGAAAAAAAGACGCGATTATCATAATTTAAAATTCAATGTTTTCATCGGAGTCGCGCGCTTCGCATTCAAAACGTGCTTTGCTACGGCTAATACTCGCGAGAGCTATGTAGTTTCATATATACGCAATAACAAGTAATTGCGATCACGCGCGCGTACCCTAACGTTTCTTCGAATGTTTTGTTTTTATAACGTAATTATATTTTTTTAAGACATAGCGTTCGCTTATCTTTCTGTTACAGACCATGGAAGAAGATCGAAGAAACATCAAGGCTTCTAGAATAAAACTGTCGGTGCGGACGATACTGTGTAAGTTGAAAATATTCCATAACTATTTCACGATTATAACTGAAAAATTCTGAATCATAACCTTGAATGCTATATGCAAATCGAATCAGCAAAGCTACAATTAAGACTAATCAAATGACACGTCGTCGTGTGTCTGTGCAATTACGAAGCAATTCTTCTTGCTTCCCCAAACAAAGCTTAATCACTCCCACATCTCTTCACAGGCGTCTGTCTCCTATTGACACCAAGCATCGTCAGATCGTCGCAGGATGACGGCCACTCGAAGAAACTCGTCGTTACCGAAGATCCGGGACCAGCTTCGTCCTCCGAACGTACGAGCAATGCCATCCCCGAAGCCGAGCAGAGTACCTCCGAGGTCCTTAAAAAATACAGCTCGAAAAAGTCCGGTGACTCGGGTTTGACGACTGACCAGCTGGAAAAACCCTATCCGTATTACAAGTCACAAGCCTCGAAGAAACCCATCACCAGCGATAATGAAATCCGACAGTCCAAGCGTTCTGGTACTCCGGATTTGGGTATCAACGGTACCCTCGTTGTGTCCATCTCCGAGTCGTCAACCAGCAAACCCGAGGAAACGACGACGACAACCGAGAATGAAGAAACGACTGAGACAGAGCCTACTACAACGGAACAGGTGACCGAGACTGTAACGGAGATAGAGACGGAGACGACCGAGGAGACTGTCACGACAACATGCCAACCGACTGAGACGACTCCGTTTGAGGATGATACTCAGGATGTCAACTGGTCGACCTTAGAGTCGACCACTACGCCGGTCGCTGAGACCACGCAGCGAGTTCCTTCTGTAAATACTCAGCCTAGTACTAATCCCACCTCCACTACTACAGGTTAGTTATTTATATTTCGAAGATGTGATAACAAAATGTTCGTTTGCAATATAGTTTATTACTTTGAGCAGAAAAGACCACCGTGAGCAGCGGTGCGCCTATCTCTAGCACAGTAGAAACTACTACGACGGTGTCAACCACGTCGCAGACTCCTACGACGACTACGACTACGTTGACGGAGTCGACGGTACCGGCCACTTCGACGGCGCCAACGACGATTTCGACGAGTACTCAAACAGAGGAGATCAGTTACGAGAGTAGTACCGATGCCTTGATAACCAGTACAGAGTCGACCGTAGTAACCACCGCCACGACTGAGAATAACGAGGAATCCTTTTCGACTCTCACCACGTACGTAATTTTTTTCCATTATCGAGTTTTACTTTAGAGCTTCGTATTTAGATTTTGCGCAAAAAATTTTGTATTGAGGATGACTCACATTATCCGCTGTTTTTCACAGCGAAGGCCATCTGCCAATAACGGCGACAGTGGCAACAACTGCATCAACAACTACTACGCAAACGACGCCAGAAACAGTGACAACAGTGGCTACAGTAGCCACTTTAGCAACTACTACTACTGCGACAACCACCACCACCACCACAAGCACTACCACGACGACTGAATCACCAGAAGTTATTCCGGAATCCACGGTTACGACGCCGATGGCAACAACCTCGCCGCCCGCGACGACGCCAATGACGACCGCGAGAAAGGTGGCAAGCAGCCCAAAGTCTGAGAAACCGCTGCTGGCGACTACTACTACTACTACTACTAGTACCACCGTGCCTCCGGAGACGTTCAGTTCCGCCAGCACTGTACAGGAAGACCGTCAGGAGAGTACGACTGTTGCGATTCTTCCGACGGTGCCGACGGAAGACGTCACTCTGCTCATTAGGATCGTGTTCGAGGGCACCTGGAAAGACGTGTGCGAGAAGCTACCGGTACTGCGCAAGTCCCTGGCTAATTTAATCAACGGCAGCAATTTGAAAAAGTAATTTATTTGTTGTCCTTATCTTATCTTCCGTTGAATTATGCGCTGAAATTGATTGAGTCATACACCGTTGTTGTGATTTCCGAGGAGACTAATGTATATCCGTTCTTTCTTGCGTCTTTTCTAGAGGATAACCAGCGAACTTACACGCTAAAAGTTGTACGAGATTCCCGAACCCGTGTGCCCTAAGAAATAATTGATTAGGAGCGTGATTCGATTACCACGTGCGATGTCCCAGTAAAAATATAATTATTACATTAGCTTATTGTGCTGAATAAAGTTTGTTTTTCCGAAAGTCGCGATTTTTCTTCTTTTTTATCTTTCTTACGCTGTAAAAAATAAATCAAACAAGCTTTCTTAATTAGTTAATAAATTGTTTTCGACGTTCGAATAATTAGCATTATTATCTATACTTCGAGCTGCTACTAGTATTTTCACTTCATTATTCATTTCTTTATCGATTTACGTATAATATGTTTCCGTTCTACTGCAACTCTTTTTCCGCCTTTTAAAAGCAGTTTATCAGAAAAAAAAATTACAAACCGCACGGCCTAACGCAATTTAACGTTGAATTTGTTTTATTGCAGGACTGTAACGCCAATGCAAATAATTTTCCATCAACCCCAGTGCTTTGATAATTTGACACCGGCATCCTTGATGTCGGAAATACCTCTCACCTCTGTGCTCGTTTACGTGGTCGACGAGAACGGCAGTTTTGACGCTACCCTGACGAAGAGTTTGCCAAGCCTGTACGAGAACTCGCCTATTGATTTTCCCTTGACAGTGAGTTTTCCCAATATGCAGTTCCGTATAACTTCATCACTACCTCGAGGATATCCTGAAATTGACTTGCTATTTGTCTTCTTTTTCAGGTGCACAGCTTTGAGCTAGTTCAGGAAGCGGACTCCGGGAACGCGATTGCCGTAGTGATTGTGTCGTGCGTCGCGTTCATTTGTCTCATTCTACTAGCCGGACTGCTTGTAAGTTGTCGTTTATGTAATTTGAAAATTATCTTTGTTTCGACGTGTAACAATAATTATAATGGCTTGTATTCTGTTGTTACTTCCAAGTTTATCATGAGGAAGCGGCAAGGTCGCTTTAATTACGGAGAACGCTGCCGGCCTGTGTCATTGGACGCTTACAGCCTGGACAGTGTGTCGGCCTACAACAGCGTGAGACGCAGCAAGAATGCATTGAGGTGCTCGAAGCGCAGTTACGGCAATCCAACTTTCGAGGATTCCGTAAGTGTCATTGCTTTCTCTTTTCATATAATTTTCTATGAATGATTCGATTTTCGATTAATATAAATTACGTTGATCTTCGATTCAGAGTACCATTCCGACGCACCCGTTGAATTTTGCGGGGCTGTCGAGCTTTTGCAGCGACGAGAACGCAATTTCCGAGGAGTTTGCCGGTATCCCGCAGGTTTCGTCAAAAATTGACGAGTTGCCTCCGGGAGCCGAGCTGAAAAATCGATATGCCAACGTGATACCGCTGCCGGAAACTCGGGTACCTTTACAGAGGCTGAATAATGACCCGCTTACTGAGTACATAAACGCTAGTTACATTCGGGTGAGTTTGAAAGGAAAAGTTCAAAAGAGAAGCTCTAGAATAGTCAACGATGTTTACTGACAATGAATTATATGTACTCGCAGGGACCAAAAAATGCAAACAAGTATTACATTGGCTGCCAAGCACCGATGGAGAGCACAGTTTCCGACTTTTGGCGAATGATATGGGAACAACAGTGCAAAGTTATTATAATGCTAACAGACCTCGTTGAAAACGGGGTGGAAAAGTGCACAGAGTATATACCTCCGTTGGAGGTGAGTGACTGTCATCGGCTTTACGGTGATTACCAAGTAACGCTGAAAAAGCGAGAAGCCAAAGAAAAATATGCCATCTCAACGCTTCATTTAAAGGTATGATTGTAAAACACTAACGTTTAAATAAAATCCGCGTCAAAGAAAATACTAAAGTTACAACGAATTTCATGTAGAATCTGGAGAACAATACATTCCGAGAAGTATTTCACATATGGTATCTGTGGCCGCCAAGCGGAACACCGACGGACGCCACAGGTCTGATAGCTGTTCTCCTGGAGGCAAGGGCTCTTCAGCGAGGAGCCGCGGGACCAATCGTGGTACACTGTAGTCCTGGTACAGGACGTACTGGTACACTAATAGCTCTAGATTTGGGTATAAGACAGTATGAGATTACCCGGACGGTCGACGTCCCTAGAGTCGTCTACACCATCCGGAGGGACCGCGCCGGAGCTGTGCAGACAAGAGAGCAGTATGCCTTTGTATACAAGGTACATTGTTCATTATTTCTGATTTTATTTTCACGGTAAAATAATTGAATACAAGATTTACCTATCATTATATATTTTTGCAGGGACTCAATCTCTACGCTAGCAAACTCGCCGGTGGCGTTATCGAATCAGCCTGAGTATATGATTGAGTAGAATAATACATTTTTTATCAACCAACTGAAGGGCAAGTTTTTCACTTGCACAATCTATTGTGATATACTCTGCTCGAGTGCTAAAGTCGCTTGAGAACATTTTTGACTTTTTTTGACTCGACATCCTTTGTATGTTAGACAAATGCATATATAATATATACGTATCAATTACCGAGCCCTAGGCTCAGACCATGTACGATGCCTCCTTCATAAATATATAGTAATTAGATCTATAAGCAAACAAATGAAAGTAAAGAAGAAAACAATTAAGCACATGCCATCTATGATTCCGATTCATCTTTGACGTTGTATTCTCTATATGTATACAACACATTGGAAGTCACCTATTTTTTAAAATTTCGTGTACGATAAGCATGAGCATGTGAAAAACCGTGACTTGTTCTTGACATAGGCTGTTTGTAGAAAACGATGTAGGCACTATATTTGTTACTGTTGTTGTTTTTTTTTTTTGTTACAATTGTTGTACCAATAGTGTATCCAAACTCGCGATACATGGCTCTCTAATTTTGTAAATAATTATAACTTAGCATAATAACAATAATTAATAGACTCTGAAGAAATATTCTGGTACTAGAGAAATGACTATTCAGAAAAACATCGACCATTGCTAAAATTGATTTTATTTATTGTTATTTATTATTATAAAATCTAATTTAGAGCTATCTGTCAAATAAACGAATAAAAATCTAAATTTTGTACCAAGAAACGTTATTTTTATTTATTCACTCACAACTGGCGTATTATTATAAATAAACTGTAGGACGAGGTTTTACAATTAAATTGGCGACAACTTATTAATATTTGCAATATATTAAATTATTAATAATTTGATTAAATACAGTGTGATAATTATTTCATTTTATGTTATATACAATTTTTAATCTTCATCTCTATTTCTTACACTGATTTTTTTTTATATATTTAAATACAACTTTTTCTTTCAGTTATGTGCGCACATATACGTATACGCAAGTGACACTTGACTTACGTACATGTACGCGCATTTGACAAATTTTTATTTATAAGTTTTTCAGACTTTAGGCAAATAACGTTAATAATACACATATGCACATAATGCATACCAAGCCTTGTACAGAGAGTTATTGTTTTCATTGATTCATTTAATTATTTATTTCTTTATTTATGTATTCATTTTTTGTCATTCATACAATGTTTTTTTCTTGAACGTCATGATTAATAAAGTTAGTTACTTATGTAGGAATAATTAGTGTCAGTAACTGCGGTGCCTTCTCTCGTGCAATTTAACATTTTGAAATAAATTAATCATCAGCGTTTTAAAGTCTGGGACATATAGCTTTAAAATGGCGAAAAATCAATTGTTCGGTTCTCGTTAAACGTTTGTTATACATTGATACGCGCTGTTCAGGAACTTTAAGACATTACACCTAAGAGCAAAAATGCGACGAAACCTTTATTATAAAAGTTCATTTTTTTATAATACTTTGAACGAGCGACCTGCAGGTGCTCGCTGCTCTGAGAAAGGCACCTCAAGTCATTATTATATCGCGACCCCGATGTATCTATATTTCATAACTTGTATTGAAACTTTAATTTTCTCTATTTGTTGTCTCTTTCTCTTTGTCAGGTTACAAATGCTTTGATTAATATGACATTTGCCTAATTGACACTTATTATGTACCTACATATATTATTTATTTCTTCTGTAAATTTACACTCTTTCACCCACTCTTACATCTCAATGCATAGTTTTTTTTATACATGATCAACAAACAGCGGACTATTTTATACGAAAATCAAAGAAAGCACAAATATTTTTAAAACAGATCCAAGTGATAGAGCTTTAATATAATATGAAACTTGGAGCGTCTGAATACATTCTAAAAATTTATGTACATTTTTCATGTTGATGAATTCAATCTATCATATATTTTTGCAATACCAGAATTGCATATTTTACTCCAGGATCAAGGACGAATGTACATTCAATAGATCAAGAGATTGATCAAAATTGTTTTTTTGCTATAATCGTGTGTTTTTTCTTAGCAGAAGATAACTCATTTTATATTTCTTTTAATATATCGAGGACCGGACTCTGTAGCACTTACAGTTTTAGTTCATGTTATTATCGTTGCGAAAGTATGGTACCGTCAGTTTACCAAGTAAGTATGCTTGGTAGGAAACAAGCGCTCGGAAATGAGACGCCAAGAATACCAAATCACATATGAGCAGATGCTTATAGATTGGACTTTCTTTAAATATTTAGTACGCGGGTGTACACACTTACACATATACACTTATACAAGCAGAAATAGAAAAGTAATAATCGGTGCGTTACGAAATCAAATGGACCTACCGAGAAAATTACTTATTAAATAATCATCATAATAAAAGAGGAATATCGTTCGAATGATGGAATCGGGTGTGCGCTTGGCACGTGCACACACTCACATTCGCACACACTTAATACCTACAATCTTTTTTTTTTAGCTTAACAACTAACGAATCAATTAATTACCTTTCGATGAAAATGCTAGTTTTTTTTCTTTCTTTCGTCAAAAGCTTTCATTACAAAATCCACTAGAACTTTGAAAAATTGAAAATTTGAAATATTCTCATCAAGCACTAAATGAAAAATCAATCAGTTTGGAAGAACTTGACTGTTGAATATTATCACAAAGTCTATCGTAAAGTTATCATAAAGATTGTTTGCCGTCAATCGTTTCAGCATACTTTGCTTGCAAATCCAGAGAAGGTTGTCTACAATGCAAAATTTGCTTATACAAAATGACATTCAAGTTTCTCCGAGTTACTCCAAAAAATGCAGAGTTTTGGTTTTTTGTTCAAACTTTCATGTACATCTTAGGTAATCGTTAATTATTTGTCTAAAGACGTTTATCAAAATACTAGATTGCACAAGGAACCACGATTGAAAATTGAAACGTTGTGACGCAGACAAGTTTGAATCCTGAAAATTGTCTAATATAATCTTTGGTCATTCATCTGAAATGCCTATATCGATCACCTGACGAGATTTACGGGAATTCGTTTATAGAAAATTGATTGTATATTCAATAGTTGGTTACGCGAAAAATACTAAATTCCTCGGGGTTCTCAATATAACTGAAATAATCTGCATGTCTGATCGCAGAGGGTGTTTGCACAACTTGATAACATTTCACGAAATCAGATTATTCAGAAGCCAAATTTCTGTGTACTCGTTTGCTTTCTCATTCAGTCGCGAGAAATAAGAGAAGTTATTTGAGCTACACATGTATTCCATGTTGCATTATATCAATTCTTTGTTTTAGTAGCAAAAGTTTTTTTTGTAAATGAAATACTGAAGGATCCGCGATATATCACGATTGGAAGAGATTTTTTAATTCTTTCAAATTAATACTCATGTACTGAATAAGCCAGGCCCATTGGCCGGCATCACTTTCGCTCTAAATTTTTTCTTTTGAACACAGTCGTAGACTCTAGAAAAATTTGTCATCATATCATCGTTATATAATTTATAAGAGTTGGCTATCTAGAGTACGGCTAAAATGATAGAATAGTAAATGAGTTAATGAACGAACGAACGGATGAGAAAATGACGATAGAGAGAAATAGAGTTGTGCGAATGGTATTGGGCTAAGGTTAATTAGATGATGAGCGTGCTTGAAATATATATATAACAAATATATATATAAAATTGGTAATCTAGTCGGAGTCCTCCTCGATGGTCGGCGGTAACATGGCAAGATGTTGGGGACTGAGCATACCCCGAGAGAGCGCGTATTCGGCAAGCGCGCGGTGACAGAACACGTACTGGTCCGGCATTTGGATGCTAAAGGCCCGCTGTGCTCGTATCCGCTCTACCGTACCCCTGATGTCCACCGTGCCTGTGTCCTCGAGCCGCGAAATGCAGATATCGAGGGTGCAGAAGGTTCCTGAAAAATTTTCCCGTTACAATCATTTTTAATGAAAACGTGATTTTTTTGGTAATCGACGAGTGCAGTATAGTCACGATGCTTACCTGTCCTACCGATGCCAGCACTGCAGTGAACGACGATTGGCGGCCCTCTGGGATGGCCGGCCCACGTATCGCCTCGGCTGGCCAGCAGCTTGTTTTGTTGCTGTCGCACCAGGGAGAGGAATTGGAGCAGAGCTTTGGCCGACTGCGGTACGCCGTAATCGGGCCAAGCTGTGTAGAGCATGTGGCAAACCTCTCTAGTCTCTTCAGTCTGGAACGTTACCCCCATTTCAGTTACATGTCGGCGTAGAGTTTTGAAAGTATCGACAGTTTTCGGAATATTGACAATTACCTTATTATTCGTAAGAAGAAGCTTGGTTATCGTGTAGTCGGGATTTGTGTCAACCTCGAGACTCGTGATGGTGAAGTTACCTGCTGTGACTTGGTCACCGGGTTCCGGTCCCCAGTACTGAGCGCATTTAGTTCGGCCGCGTTCGACCACCCTGATCGGTAAAAAAAACTTCTTAATACCTTTTCTTTTTCTCAACTCATGAAGTGCTGTCGTTTTCTTATAGCATGCATGATAGAATGTGTGCCTTTCGAGAACGATCGCTGAGAATCGTTCTCAAATTGATTGATTCTTACACATAATAAAATTAAAGAAACACGACGGGTAAATTGATTGATTTGATTACGGAAAGGCGTTTTAATGATCTTGTTTGAAAGAATCCAATTAGTGCGCGAATAAATCCAACGAAGTAAATAAAGCAGTCTCGATAAACCGGATGAACATACCTGGTAGTCATGACTATGACGAGGGTCTGCTGTTCCCAAACCATCCTCCAGAAGTCAGGACAAGTCTTGGGCAGTGGACCCTGTGTGCTAATGAAGGCGTTCTTCTGCTTGTAACCATCAACGAAATTGGCATTGATGTAGTCCGAGCTGGGATCGTTCTCCAGTTGGGAGAGACAAACCCTACTGTGATCGTAGCACAGGACGTCGGTGTACCTATTCTTGGGCACATTCGTTTTCAACCTGTAACAGCAAAGAATGAGTCATCGGATCAGTAAATCAGCCTACGAGTACAACCCACGCACGCACGCTTCAAATCTGAGACGTACTTGGCGTTGTTGAAAGAACCATCCGGTGGCCGCTGCTTGATTTCCATGTACTCGGCGACGAGGGCAGCTCGTCCCCTGGCGTGTATCGTCTCGATGAGCTGCTCCATACTGACAGCTTGGAGACCCAGGTCACCGTGCAGACTGTCATCGTCGCTAAAGCCAGAACTGGCGGATGACGGCGGCTGTAGGGGCGAAGGCGCCTCGTCGCCGCTGAGGCCGTTGCTGCTGCTACTGAGCTCCGTCTCGGCGACGCTGCCGTTCTTTGTAACCGTCCTGGCCGGCTCGGGCAGAGGACTAGTCGGGCTGCTGCTGCCAGCGCTGCTGCTACCGCCTCCCCCAGTCGCCGCTTCCGACGCCTCCTTGGCTAGGCCCAGGCCATTGGTAAGCTCGACACCGCTCAGCGAGTTGGGCCCGACCTGTCAAATTGAGATTACGTGTCAATACAAGGGATGTTCCGCGATGATGCAGCGCACAGTGAGGCTATGAAGGGGTAGTGGGGGGCGCTGCAGTTGTGGAGTCAGGGGTATTATAAAGTACGTACCTCGCAGAGCTCGGGCCCGGCCCGGTTCGTCATGGACTTGAGGCAGTGCAGCAGCCAGGCTTCATGGTGCACCTCCAAACTGCCGGCCAGCCGCCTGGGCAGCGACTCTCGTGGGATGTGTTGGCTCAGCTGGGGTATGGAGACGGTGAAGACGCGCTCGCGCAGCTTCTCGCGCACGAACAACCGTAGGATCTTGAAGGGTGCCTTGAACCACAACGGGGCCGTCACTATCAGGACCTTCTTGAGCTTCGCCGGGTAGCCTCCCTGAGGATGACGATGAGCGAGTTCCGGAAAAACAAGATGTATTCTCGTTAGCAATATGCACCACACGCACACACCGAGAGAGAGAAAGAGTAGTTAGAATCGTCGCGACGAAGAGTCGGTCTACTATACTCGGATAGGGGGAGACGAGAGCAAACGCGTGCGCGCACGGGGGCAGGCGCTGCTGCGGAACGCGACTGGGGGAGCGACAGAGAGGCCGCAAGAGATCGATATCAGCACGCGACACGACGGGGAGAAAGAGGGGATGGATGCCCCCAACGATCAATCCGAATAGCGGTGCGCGCGCGTCACACGGCGGCTCCAGCTGATTACGCTTCGCTATTCTCTCTACACCGACTGTTCGACTGCTGCCCTGGCGCACATGCGCCGTGTCAGTCGCGCGCTCACCTTCAACAGGGTCAGGATCTTTTGCGACAAATCGTAGTCGAAGTTCTGGTACTTGCTGTCGGACATGTCGTAGATGAAGACGAGCCCGTGCTTCTGCGTCTCCTTGCTCTCGAGGGCGGCGTCCAGCTGGTAAACCACCCCCTGTAACATTTGACAATAGGTCTTTCTGTTAGGAAAAAGGGCTGCTCTTTTCTACTATTGCATAACAACTGGGTGGGTGACTCATCCTGCCATACCTGCAGTGTTGTCTGATGTGTCGTGTTCTGAGGCAGGTGCAGGTGAGCCGTGAAGATGGCTATGGCTGCTCCGCTTGCATCTCTGGAAGGCTGTACAAAAAGCACACACAAAATCCAAATTAGCATTGCACAATCCTGTACTTGCTTGACTTTTTATTTGTAAATTGGGGCATACCAGCACTGTGAATTTTCCTGTACGCAGCTCGCTGAGCAGTGGCTCTTTGAGAGGCTGCATCAGGGCTAATCCTTCCCTCCTTCTAGTGGCTTCATGCTGTTCGTACAGAGCCAGGGCTCGCACAACCTCGAATTTTCTTGCAGACAGAAATTTGACAGCCGTGCTCCAGGATACAGGACCTGCTCTACGGCCAGCTCGACATTTGTTCACTGTCTCTATGAATTCCTTAGTTGCCTGAAAAAAAAAGCACACGCAATAGTCACTTCTATGCACTTTTTTATGATCCTGTCCCCATACACAGACACATACACTGCACAAGCCACAAGTAGTAGTTAGCGCACAGTGCAAAAGTAGAGCAGCCACACGAAGGAGTGAATGAAGAAGTCACAGAGAGCGAGGCAAGGACAACAAAGAAATGATTGACAGCTGATTCAAACGGCCTTGAATAATTTATCAATATAATGTTGCAAGGGGGACGTGTAGGCGCACTCGGTACTTCGTTCCTGCGCACGTACGCGCACCTGTGTGTATAAGTGCTCTATGTGTAGGTGGAGGGAGAGAGTAGGTGTGGGTGTTTTGCGAGACACGAAAAGGATGCTGCGTGAGCGGAGCTAAGCTGCTCCGAAAGTTAGGTTAGAACGATCTTATGCTAGATGCACTTATGCAGATTCTATAATAGAGCGACGATGCAAAAAAAAGGACACTCACTTGCTCCTGCTCGAGGGTCAGCGCAGCTGCCATGTTGGCGCAGGAGAGTCGGAAGGGGGCCCGCTACAGGTTGGGCCCGACTTTGACATGCACTGACACACACACGGACTTCCCGAGTGTCTTCTTTTGCCGAAATTCTCCTTACAGGTACTGTCTAGCCTAGCTCTATCGACGAGACATACTAGACTGGCTGCGATGAATAAGCGAAGAAGAAGCTCTAGCTCACCGGCGACGTACACTGTCTGTGTGTATCTACTTGTCTATCCAAAGACACGACGACGTCGAGTTTTCAGTGATGACAGACGAGATGAAAAGAGAGAGAGAGGGAGAAAGCGAGATGTGTACGTAGAGAGATAAGCTATATAGCTCGACCGGCAGCCGGATGAGACGCTGAATGAGTCTACTGATGAATTGATGATGAGAAGAACGGCCGGCGCGCGCTCGAGTGCTGGCTAGCCAGCAGCAGTGTCTGGCATGTCAGTACTGTACTCGTGTCAGTCGAGCTGCTGTTGCTGTCGCTGGTCAGTTTATGCGTTGTGGACGGTAGGTATATAGCAGCTCACACACAGTAGCGGAGTCTTCCACCACCGCCGCGATTACTTGCGCGGATCCGGTTTCGAAGTCGTCCTCGTATTAGTCCGCTCGGCCGCGCACATGACGGCTGTATTGCACATATATATATACACACTTTTTTGTTGTTCGACCGGATGACAGCTGGCTAATCTTGGCTTCGCTCTCTGTCTCGCTCTCTCTCTCCCTGTGTGTTTGTTTGCCAAATACGACGCCGAAAATCCTCCACTGCTGTAGTACTCGCGTCTGATATTTATTGCGGACAGAGAGAGAGAGAGAGAGTTTGGCTCTTATCACGCAATGATAATTGCTGGCGTCTAGTCGGGTACTACACAAGATTTTCGCGAGATATTTTGCGCATGCGTAGAGGGTCGGTCAATCTGACAATCTACAAAAAACTTGTTAATGAGCTGTGCTTTTGCGCAGATTGTCTGCCAATGGGCTGTTATGCCAATGAGCTTCCGGCCAATGGGATGATCCGGTTGTGGAATCGCAATATGGCGTCAGGTTAGTTCGACGAATGACAACGTCGACTACTGCAGTTTCGTCCGAGCACGCGTTGTGTTATGGTCGATTTTGGAGCAGGTAAATAACATTCGGTCTATCAACAAGTTACGAGTTCCTAAAGAGTTGTTACTGTGCGATACGTGAGTGAAAAAGACTTGACAATATGCCAAAAGTCGTCTCGAGGAGCATAGTTTGCTCCGATACCAAGGATCAGGAGGAATATAGCGAAGAGAAGCCACTGCATACGTATTATTGCTTGTGCGGGCAAATGACGCTTATTTTGGGTATGTTTTGCTGAGAATTTATAACCTAACTTACTTTCGAATTTCGTATTTTTTTAACGTTATTTTTTGTGAAAAATTTTAGATTGCGCTTTGGAGAAGTTGCCAGTGCGCAAGAGGGATGGAGCCAGGGTTATCGATGGAAGTAAGCATGCTCACAAGATGACAAGCGAACAGGACGAGACTACGTATTTAAAGAGGCCCGAGGGTATTGAAAAACAGTATAGGCAAAAGTGCAAAAAGTATGTGTGCTTACTGATCAACCACAGCATTTGAGTATTTGTGCAGCATTGAAATTAATGAATATTTTGTACCTTTTCAGATGTGGACTGTTCCTTTATTACAAGCATGATTCGTCTCCAAATGTTGTGTTTATTGTTAAGGGAGCTGTAGTTATGAGTTCTGGAGAAGGTCCGATGACTGATATATATAATCAAGTGGAGGTGGAGAAGCCTAAGAAAGTTATGGTTACTAAACACACAAAGAATATGGGTAAATTCAGTTCTGTCACTGTGTCAACTATTGATGAAGAAGAAGATGAAATTGAAGCTGTAAGTTTTTTTCATTTACTAGTTTTCATTGCTCTATTAATCGAAACAAAGATATTTATCATATAATTCTTATTATTATTTTTGCAGAGAGAAGTGGCAGATTCTTATGCAAACAATGCCAGAATTATTGAGAAACAGTTGGAAAGGAAGGGCATGAACAAAAGAAAAGCTATGCCTCCACCACCTCCAGACGTTAAAAAACCAAGAGGAACTTTGTTGGATATTTAATTTTTTCAGACCATTTTTGTAATATTAGAGTTCTAGGATATTTGTAATTAAAGAAGGCGTTGGACTTATTTTTTAAACACTGTTCTGAATTATTTATTAACATTACATAAAAGTAAATATTTAAAATATGTATCGCGATGACTAGATATAAATATTGCATAGAAATGTACATTGTAAAATATAGATACATAAATTTTGTAAATAAATAAAATAAACTAAATTAACAATAAGTAAAAAATTCGAATTAACAGTACTTTTACAAGAGACAGATTAATAGATTTATGCGGATGTTTGGATGGCAATATTGGGCTGTCCCAAGGAAGTAAATTTTGCCTTACTAATACAGGCTTACCTAGAATCTTGAAGTTTAAAAGCAAGACATTTGATATGGTTGATTACAAATATGTTCATCCAGGTTCAAAGATAATGCCTTGAATAACTGGCTTAAGTTACTCAATGTGATTACTACCTTTGAGGGGTATATTGAGATGCACATGTTTCATGTATTACAATAGTCAAGTATCTACTTAGATTGCATTAATGACCATCTTTCATCTCTTATAAATTTCAAATCTGCTCTTATATAAAAATTATACCTCGTATAATAATTTTTCTAACAGCCACAGTTCAATCAGTATATATTATAATATATAGGTTTAGATTAAAGCACTCTTTAACATTTTATCCATTACTTCAAAACATTCTCAACAATCAATAATAAACTGATACCTCAATGTTAAACATCACAATGAAGCATTAAAAGCTCAGTTCCAACAAATAGAAAACCTTTTAAGGACTTTGAAATTTAAAAATTTCTTCCAAACAATAAATTAAAAGAAACACAAAAAAAAAAAAAAATTAATTAAAGCTAATGAAATATAATTGTGTACAAAACTTTGATATCGCTATATAATTATTAGTACGAATTTCCATAGCTGCTTTAAATTCCTTCGTGATTTAAATTTACAAGTCCTTACATTTTTTTCAAAATCTGATTCCGTATGAAATCCCTATGAAAAATGCAGTACCATACAAGCAGCCAGCCACCTAACAGCGTGGCTTTAATTCCTTGATCAGCGAGCATCTCGATAAGCTCGACAACGGCTCATCCAAGACTGTTCGAATTCTAATTAGAGGATCACTAATGCAATGTACAAATACATTATTAGCGCACTGAATATTACCGAGCGATTTGATTAAACATCGATTGCAGCTGTCTCGATATCTGACTTGTTTAAAATCGTCGGCTCGTCTTTCAAGAAAGTACCTGACCTCGAACTTTGGTTAAGGAACTTAGGGCCGTCACCAGTCTGAGATTTGGTCTTATTGGAGGACTTGTCTTCGATCTTGTTCGGTTTCTGCTTAGCAGTTACAATAGTTGACTTGGTCAGTCTGGAGGTGATGTTGGACTTTGGAGATCTCTTGCTTCCCGGACTCGAGTTAGACCTCTGATTATTGCCAGTGACGTCGTCTTTCTTTTCATTCTTATTGGAGCCGGCGAACGATGACCTCATCGACTGGCTGCTCTGCCGCAAGTTTGTCCTGGTCATTGCTGCACTGTTGTAGACTCTGCTAGGAATGTCAGGTGCCTTCGCTGCATCCAAGAGGCTCTTTCGTAGATTCAAAGAGCCACGATAAGTATCGACTACTGCGGCAGCTCTACTTCTACTGGCAGCGGTTGAACTCTCCAGTGATCGAGCTGGCTTGCGCGTCGATGATGATGTTGTATTGTTAATATTGCGCTGCTGTGTGGGAGGTGACGACTTTTTCAACCTCTCGTAATTTCGCGTCTGATTAATATTAGAATTGGTAGGTGTTTTGCCTAAAATAGGGGACGATTTATTGGTGGCCATGGATTTAGGGGTCGTTATAGCTGTCACGTCAGTCATCAAACTATCCGTGGACATCGAAGTGTCCATTTTGTTATTAGGTTTCTTAACTACGGGTTTCTTTTTGGAATCAGCCAAAGAATCAATCGATAGGCCAGGTTCAATGCTAGCTTCTTTGACTTTTAGCTGAGGTGATTCTGGCCTCGTGATACCGAGACTCTTACTCGCACTGTCCTTCTTGAGACTCAAGCGGGAGCCCGATTCCGTAAGGCTGTCGGAGGAAAGAGCTTTGCCATCTTTTTTCATTGGTACCTTGCTCACGCTTTTCATTAGTCCCTTCTTCTCCGCAGCGCGCTTCATAGCCGGACTTGAGGTTCGAGACGAATCTGATGATGAGATCATTATTTTCCTTCTTTGCTGGCTCAAATTTTTCTCTTGGTTGGTTGGGGCAGACTCTTTGGAAGTTGGTCGGTTTCGCGGTTCCAGATACCTTGATTTTATCTAAGGTGAAAAATCATTGATGAATAAAAACAAATAAAAAACATTTTCTTAGATTTTATTTTGAGCATTCATACGCACCTCCATTTTATTCGGCCAAGATTTCGGCCTTGATATACTACTTGTATCGCTAGTCAACTTCTCATTCTGCGATTTTCTCTCTAATGGGTCAGTTTTTGGTTTGTTCATAATTTTACGAGTTTGAAGAAGTGGCGTCTGTTTGAGCGTTCTATCATTGTGTTCAGAGATAGCCATCTTAACTCTACGTAAATCTAAGTTCCTATTCGGCGGTGTACGACTGGTAGGTATTTTTTGCTCTTGGCGCTCCTTTGGTTCCTGAAATAAGAAATGATATGATTAGTTACGACACAAAGTTTTTTTTGTACTTCATTAAAAGCTCATTAGGATACCTTTAAGAAATTTGAGTGTCTAGATGGCCTTTTATTAGGCGGATCATTTGGTAAAATGACAAGACAAGCAAGTTCCTGAATATGCCGTCGAAGCTCCAAATCCATCTTTAACCAAGCATTGGTTCTAGCTGCTCGTGCGGCATCACGTATAAGGCATTTTTCTACCTGTGCTCTGATCTTAGTCATAAGTGCCATGAATAAGGGGCTCCAGCTGTTGGCTTTCGTGCGTTGAGGATCAGTCATGTGCGTTGCGTTGAACATTTTGTCAAGTTTCGCGTAACTCTTGCAAGCTTGTTCGGGTGGCAATCGTTCGGCAGCTGCCAGAAGATGATCTTCTAGCCGACTTATATTCCACGTGAGCTCTCGATCGAGTCCTTGGAAGCTTTCGTTCCCGAGCACACCAGCAAAATTGTCAGTCAAATATTTCATGGAGGCGTCGAGAAGATTCGATGCAAGTCGGAAAACTGGTTCGGCCCATCGTACGTTCGGTAACGTAGTCAAGAGTTTGTCGCAGTCCATGATGGTTTGTAGTACGTTATCTGCGCACTAGAATTCACCCAAAAATTTAAAATTATTTTTCAATCCCATATACAAATTAAGGTAAATGTAAACACATACCATATGAACTATGTGCTGGTGATAACATTTATCCATCAAGTCCCGAGGTAGAGTTGCAAATTCCTTGCATGGCCATATCCTTACAAAATGTCGCGTTACCCACCTAAGAGACTTTCTATAAACTTCATCTAATCCATACGCAGCAGCTAAAGGCATGCATTCTAAGACACCGACAGCACATCCATTGCACGGCTGGAAATCGATACAATTTTTATTTTACCTGTTCAATAAGTCTTTATTGATTGGTCGGTCAATGATTTATACTTACCTTGTGAAACAAGTGACAATATTTAACTTTAAGCGTAAAACCTATAACTTCTTTGAGGCCTTCCAGACAAAGCATATCCGCCAAAGTAGCCAATTCGACGATGCTTATAGAGTCTGGTATACAACTTTCGCCGCTGTATATGTGGCATAGCGCAAAGTGCACCGCATTATAGGAATATCTGCGCGAAAAAAAGAGAACCACTTGTGATATCGGATATTGCAACCACTAATAAATTAAGCCAAAGACAGCACTTACCCTTGCAAAGATATTATGTTACCAGCACTTTCAATCCAACCGCCACTCAAAATAGCGGCGAAGTACTGACAGCGGGAGCTCAATATGCACTTATGCGCTCTTATCCGTCGACCATTGACGTCGATCGTTACGTCTGGATTGATTTCTTCGAGGAACATCCTAAGTAAATCTTCGCCCAGTCTGTTGTAAGGTTTGCCTAATGCGAAACTTGTAGAAGTTTCCGTCTCTTCTGTACTTCCTGCTTATTAAATATAACCTTTTTTTTATAATTCAAGTTATTACATAGATCTATTATTAGAAACAGAACATTACCTTGGCCGGATCGCCCCATGCTACTCTGTAAACTAGATATATCGGATTCGGAAACAACAGCCTCGGCATCAGCTTCGTTTCCGAATTCATCGTAATTATCGGATCTCGTCGGTCCTGCTGCTATGCTCAACGAGAGCTTCTTCGTAAGCGTTCGGTGCAGTGGTTCGTTCGTCCTACTCGTCATCACTAATTTACTTTCGATCCACGATGTCTCAGTAACACTGTTGCTCAGGCGGTAGGAGCTTTCGTGGCTGGTCGTGACAATCATCGAGGAAGTTGCACTGGATCCGTGTGGCCTCTTGTCCAGGTCTGATAGCCTGACAAAACTAGCCGAAGGACCCACCTTACCGTTTGATTTCATTGCTTTGTCGTTGCTCAGCTGGTGCAGTCTGTTATCTTGATGATTTTTTATCGCCTTTGACGATACCGCTAGTCTAAAAATTCAAATTGATCGCGTATTAATCGATATGAAATTCTAAAATAATTTTAATTTAAAAGATCAGTCTAATTACTTTTGTTGCGTGGCATCGATAAGATCGGCGAGTTTGAAATCAAGATTTTCGCTTGTAGAAGAAGGCCCACTGGCACTGCTGCTGATCACGTCGAAGGTCTCGCTCTTACGCGTTTGATTATTCTCGGTGCTTTCGGTCGGCGTCTTGTCCCAGACAGAGCTTTCTGAACATCCGTCATCCTGCTGTGTGGACTTCCTCCTCGTCTCTTTGCTCGTCTGTTCGTTAATTGCATCTAGCTCTTGGAAGTTTCGATTTTTCAAGCTCATCAGCAACTCGTCGTTCATGATTTCCACGTGAGAATTCGGCGGTGTGTCTCTTGTGTCATAGTCAAAGGTGGAGTCCTCCATCAAGTCTGGCTGTTGCGTTTGTTGTTGCTCGTCCTGCTGCTGTCCTTCCTCTTCCTGCTTCTTCTGTTGCTCCTGAAGCATAGCGCTCTCATTCAACGAATGACTAGAATTACTAGACTTGTGACCAAGCATCTTGCGCAGATCACCGCACCTATCGACCGACAAGCTCTGTGCTCGCTTGTGCATTCGTTTTGTAGCCGCGATGCTAGTCGCCGGTTGTGGTGTGGTCTGCGTCGGAGTCTGCGGCTGGTTCTGCAGCTCGTTTACCTTATCTGTGTTCCAGGAGTGTCTTTTGAAAGCAGGTCGAGAACTTGACAGAGTCCGCCGCCTCACGATAGGAGAATCAGACTCGATAAACATGAACACCCCGGACTTTGGCTTCCTTTCCTCGCTCACTCCATTTGTAGCACTCGCAGCCATCTGATCCATCGACTGCGTCAGCTCGTATCGTTTATCCGCGAGTGTCGACGACGAGCTAGACTTGGCGACGCTCCTTCCGGTGGTGTTGGTGGTGGTGGTCTCCGTTTGTCCTAACTCTATGAACATGGAGAAAATATTCTTCTTACTGTCACTCGGCTGACTCGTCGCCATCGCGTTGGGCACAGGGTTAACGCTGTCGTCTTCCTTCTTCTTGTTCACAACGGAGCTGCTGCGTGCCGGAGCAGGTTTACTGTCCGAGAGATCGACAAAAAATTCACAGTAGTTCTTCTCACTGCCTGTGTCACTCGGTCGCCGTCGGTGCTTTCCTCCAAACGGCCCCTTTGGTTTCTCCTTCGGACTCTTAATATCATCTAGGTTCACGAAGTAACCCAGACTGGAGTGTTGTTTCTCCTCTTTGGCGTTCGCTTCGGTCCATGGCGAAAAGTTTGTAGCCGAGGTACTGATTTGAGAGTCTGCAGAACGTCTTTTAATCAGTGGTTTCTCGCTGATGCTGTTCGATCTGCAGTCGCTCATATCGACGACCCAGGCGGTCGTTGAGGAAGACAGGGTTGGCTTTGGTCGGGGTTTGGCGAGCTCTGGCAAGATAATAGAGCCACCTGAGACGATTGGCGTTGATTCCGTTTTCCGCTTGACGATCGGACTGTCCGTAGCTTTGCGGAAGTCAGCTGTGCTTGCCCCGCCCGAGACTATTGGTGCCGCTTCGTTCCGTCGCAACTTTAACTTACTAGCCGGGCTCATGGTTGATAGATCCTCGTTTATGGTTACAGGCAAGCTGCTGAAGGAGATATCCTCGTCATCACTGGTGGCAAGAAGCTTATCACTGGCGCTTCGAACAAGAGCATCATCGCGAGCAAGTGAGAGCGACTTGCTCTCCTTTTCGGCAGCATCTAGATCGTATTTATTCCGGACGACATCGAGGATGGGCTGAGGTTGAGGTGGTTCTAGGTCTAATAGCATCGAATCCGGTTGAGCCGTCACGTCGAAGAAGGAGTCGTCGTCTACCCGGTGCGAAGAGTACTGAGTGATGGAATTCTGAAAAACCAGGGTGCCCTGCCGCCTCTCGTACTCCTGCCTGAGACTGGACAGTTTTTCGTCGTTTGCGTCGAGTTCGAAAGTGTTCCGCCTGATAAGCGAAGGCCGCCTTTCTGGGTCGTCTTCTTGCTTTGCCTGCTCTTGCTCTTGCTGTTGCTCCTCTTCATCGTCTGATTCCTGCTGCTCCGAATCGATGCGACTGAGTTTTTCCTGCACCTTTTGTGCGTTGTCGAGCTTTGTGTTGTCCGGACACGGCGAGTGCTGCGCACTTTCTCCACTATCGGCTTCTTTTATCTCTACCACCAGAGACTCTTTGTTAGCGCTTTTAGTATTACTCAGGTCGTCGTTCACCAATTCCTGCTTCTTTAGCTTCCTGGGCTCGGCTAGCGGCTCGAGGTATTCGGTAAGCTTGAGATCCGTCTGGAATTCCGCCGTTTCCTCGTAGTGGTTTTGGGCGTTTCGAGTTTTTCGACTGCATAGTTTGAAGGTGTCGTCATTGTGAATGAAGTTATTCGACCGCGACGTGGGAATGTAGCAACCGACAGGTGCCTGAGTAGTCGGCCAAGCGAGCCTTCCGTTAACGTCGTTCGGCCCTGCACCTGGTGTCGTCACATCGGGATCGTCGTTCAGACTGGAAGCATCTATGAAGTAGTAGTTGCTCGATGCCGAGTTGTCGACGTGCTGCTGTTGAATAGAAAGGACATTTTAGTATTATTTATACACAGATGAGGTATTATGCTAATCGCGGAGGAAGAGCGTTATATGCAAATATGGGATGAATCACTCGTGTGTTTCTTCTATATACTCACCGAGATGTTGATGTTCGGTTTTTTCCCGTTTTGCGTAATCCTATCGGCTCGAAATAATTTATCGTCGTTCTTTTTACTATTGCCGCTGGCCAACAATAAAGCACTCGGCTTTTCGAATTCGAAAGAGCTCGTGGGTACATACGAACCCACTCCATCGTCATCGTCATCGTCGTCGCTTTCGTCGTAGAACGGATCGCTGAGTACGCGATTCTCGTAATCGGATATCTCATCCCTCATTTGCCTCGGGACTCTCGAAGACTCAATGGGACCGGGGAACTTTCTCCTTGGGAGGCAAGCTTCCGCGTAGACTATGTCATCGTCGCTCCTGGCGAGTATCTTGGCTTCATTCGGCTCGTCCAAGTCGGTGCTCGAGTTTTCGGAAATCGTCTCTTGGGGGCTCACCATCGACCCTGTCTCTAATCCGGAGTCGGCCATCTCGGACGATGATGAACTTTTATCATTTAAACTCTTTGTTGCAACATCTCCGTATGGGCAGCAGTTCATGTAGAAGTTTATAGCTTTGTCGTATGTATGCTCTCTGTTCAAAACGTGTTTATTTAAATATTTAAAAATGTATTATTGTACGCTGAAAGTGGCACAATGTCATTTTCAACAAACCTTTGTTGTGAGACTAAAATGAGCTGAATAAGGTATCTTTCATATTGCGACACATCCCTATTTGTATGCAAGAGTCTGTAAAATTGAACTGCATTTTAAAAATATACTCATTGTAATAAAAAACTGTTCAACTATTGTAAACAGCTACATAATATTATATGAAGTATAATAAATGACAATGAGTACCTCACAAAATGCTTGACATGTAGGTAAGTTCCAAATTGTTTAACGTAACAGTGTGCTGTATTATTTTGAACTGAAAAATATGGCTTAATAACATCATAAAAGCATGGGGCTCTGACCCTAACGATGCATTGATTTGTATGTATTTCTTGGTATTTGTGTATAATTTTCAGGTCACAGTATAGGGATTCGTTAAATATTCTAAAAAACGAAAAAAGTATTAGACCGTTCCTTCTCTGTACATTTATAATTTATTAAATGATGTAGTTGTGAGTGTACCTCTCTACGTCTTGCTGTAATAAATTTATGTGTCGCAGATGAAGAAGTTTTGATTCCTGTTTTTCTCTATGATCATTACATCTACTCTTAACTGTCTTATATTTACGGTACAAACGACTGTGGCCAGTAGGTGACAGACTCAATCTTGCTCGAACCAATGATCCATCTTGCTTGATCCTACCACCACTACTGCCAGCCATGAGGCATGATTATTAATTCATCTTGATCCACCTGAACATATTGTAATATGAATTTGTTTTCACTCTGCTCATCATTCAATTCTAATCTCATACCACCATCAAGTCTAGCAAACTGAATTTATTAAATTACTAGACGCATGCAACATATAGCTATGAGAAAATAGCAGAAAACTTTTGAAAGAATTAATTTCACGGTCAGACAGCGAGCCGCGCTCCGAAACGTAAATATTGACAGTGTCGATCATTAACAAGCGATAATCGGCGTTATTTGCACGAAAACGCGCACGATTTCATTGATGCACCAACAAAACCACGTGAAAAACAAGGAATTACGTACAAAGAGAAGCCCCAAGTGAGATCTAGAGAAAGCGCTTCGGCACGAGACAAGTGTTAGTCCTGTATACATATACACATTACATATGTATAACCTGTCAGACAGGTAGAAAAGTTGAAAGTTTTCACTGGACTTGGCTCGTCCCCGAGCGCAAAGTAGTAACAGACAGTCGGGATCGCTTTGCGAAAATAAAACTAACCAAACGTCTTGTCGAGAATAGCCAGGGAAAAAGGCTGAAGAAACGCAAATTTTCGCAGTGGTACATAGTACGCCTGTGACACACACCAATTCTATACACACCTCTTTGGCGCACGGCTGTCATCCGCATTGAATCGCACTTTAATCGAGCTACTCCTCGTCCGGCAGCATTTCCGCCGCTCGCTTATTTATTGTGGCGCTATCCCGAGTTCAGATGAGCGATTCTCGCCGCCCCCGACGCAAGAGCTGTCGCGTATTACTTTTTAAACAATAAATTATTGATCGCGAGCTGTTGCGAGAATTTTGCGACACTGCGGTCCATGTTCCTCTGTCCGGACACCCGAGACACACTGATTGTCAGAATCGACTCGCGAGTATATGTAGTGTACGCTGTATATACAGCGAGTAGACGGGGTAATGTGATAAGAAAGTGCTGCCAACTGGTGGTGATAAAGTGAAGTGGAATTCCGCGTTCCCTAGGACGACGTCAGTAGTAGCGCGAATATTCGGGCTTGCTTGGAGCCTTGCATGGATCTCCCTTTCCTAATTCAAGAAAGATTCGCTCGTAATAAGATCTGAACTATAATAATTTTTTAGGCAATCGTTGATTTCTCAATTCATCTTTAAACGTTTAGATTCCGATAATACTTACTTGGACTATAATTAAATCTTCAAGCTGTATGGTTAAACTAAAAATAATTACGAACAACGTGTGATCCTTTTTTGCATCCGAGATTTTTTATAGAGATGTATTAAAATAAAGTTCATGTAAATGTTGTAATACAGAAGGGAAGTTTCAATAACGTATTCACAATGCAACTGTTTAATATAGTATTCTCTTATACTTTTCTATTTATTTTACTAAAAAAAAATATATATTGTGAACAAAATCGCACGATACATCAGAAGAAAAGAAAAAAGAATGTTAAAAAAAATTATAAGTTAATGAGAAATTAATGTTTTTTTTTTTTTAATAGAACATATGGCATGATTTATTTTCTTCGTACATTAAAAAGATTCTTTTTAGTATATTGTAGCAGATCTGTCGGATATATTTTCATTCTGGAAAGTCGAGAAAAAGCAGAGTGCAGTTGCGTAAGTGACGTACACATAATACTCGTTAACGTAGTCGTATAACACAAATCACAAGATATTGTTTTATCTCGCTAAATGTGTTACATCAATAAAATAGAAGTTGAACATGTCAACTTTACAAGCAGATCAAATAAATACCTCGCAACCGCTGCACTCTCGACTATTCTCTAATGCGTAATCGTAAGATTTGAATGAAGTAGTACCCTCAAAGATACAAGAATGGTCTTAACGACATTATGCACATAAATACTTTACGATATACTATTGTCATCGTATTTGCTGCCAGACCTAGTGTCAAGAGACTAATGGAAATCACTTAACAATTCGAACAACCGCAACTGGTCGTTGAATTCTTTGTGCTAAAAGAAACTACAGAAAGTGACTATGGACTCATGGTCAAGTAGCAAGCTACTATCTAAAATTTTATCACCTATAATAGAGAAAGTGGCGATACATGTCTCAAAACATCATCAATATCACCTTCGTCATAATATTGTTCATCAGTGCTGTGGCAGAAATATAAGTTAACTTAAAAGAGTAAGGCTTTAAAAATCTTAAAGGAAAACTAACATGTACAAAAGATACTTTTTTATACCATAGCAGACCAGTCCACAATGGAAGAATTAATTTTCTTTGTAGACAACGTTTAACATAACGATGCACGTAATTGATAAATTACAAGGCTAAATCTCAGTATCGACATCCTAGCGCATTATCTCGAGTATTACCGGCATCCGTTAATTAAACTTAAAAAAATCAAAATAAAAAAAATACAAGTAGCAGTGCAGCTTCAAGAATGTATCAGTTCTTAAAACTCTTAACAAATTTACTTTTCAAGTATATAAGCAAGCGACTTTTTTTATATAAAAAAAGGTACAACAATAATTATAAGATATACAAACAATAAACTGCACTTTTAATATAAAAAAGGACGACATTAACGTGTCAACGTATTAACGTATCGTGCAGAATAGTAATTCTTTAAAAATTTCTCTAGTTTATAGTTCATAGAAGTTGATTGCACGACTTTTTGTAACAATTAGGCTTGATCTATATTAGTATCCGTGGCTCGGTACAATAATTAACATTAAACTGATCGCTTGGTGTATTGAGTTTCGGGGGTCAGAGTACAGAGGGTCTGGAAGCTCGCTGTTTCAGTCTCGCCAGCAAGGCTTGCTCTCCATCCTCTTTGTTGCTCGGGGCGTCGCTCGCAGTAGCTGCGCTTGCGGTAGCCCGAAAGCTCTCAGATCTGTACTTATCCCTCAAAAAAGTCCGCCTCTCCTCCTTGTACTTTTCGATCCTCTCGCGACAACGCGGGTCGTCGAGGTCCAACCCGAGATTCTTATTTAGTGACCTATCGGACAGACCGATTTGCGAACCACCTTTGCTGCCTACATTAGGCGTCGAGCCATGCTGCTGTGAAGTTTCAGTCTTCATTTGCTGCTGGTCGTTGCTGCCGCTGATGCCACCAGCTCCGACGCAGCCACTGGTCATCTTGTTGAACTTTGCCTCGTCCAGCGAGCGACTCAGCGCTGCTCTCGTCGCCCGCGCGTGACGAGCTCGCAAACAGGGGGGTAGATGCGCTGTAACTCTGTAACCATTCGTTCGAAACTTTAGCTACAGCGGAAATAGAAAAATGAATGTTTAAATGTTTATAAGTGGATGGGCAACTTACATTTGATTTTGGCTGCTAGCTAGAGATTCGTCAAATTTCCCTCTCGCGTTTTCAAGTTCCTGTTTCATCTTGTGTTCGCGTACTATTTCTCTTCCGATTTCCGAATCAAAACTCCGCCTATCACGTGTAAAATCAGAGTCGTATCTTCTTCTCGTGGGAGTCGATTCCACTCTATCACCACCCGACAGTCTTTGCAACGCTAGCTCTTGCAAGATAGCTGCAGTGTCCTTATGTAGAACCGAATCTCGTTCAAGATTTGTACTATTGGAAGGGGGAAAATTGCAAGAAGAATTTAAAGTAATGCCTTGAGAAAGCATTTCTGGAACATGAGCCATCTCTTGAGGCTCCACAGCTGCACTTTCGGAAGGAACAACTACGTCCAGGTCGTCCTGTATCCTAGAATCTTGAATAGCGCTAGAATTGTTGGACTCCTGGGCAACAACTTTCGAACAATAATCATTATGAGGAGAACAAACATTACCGCAATTAGAAACTTGTTCCATCAACTTGGTTCCGTTCGTATTAGATTCTTTTGATTCTTCACAAGTATCTTTCTGAACTGCTTTTTCTTGACGGTCAAGAATCAAGGAAATTGATTTCACATTTTCGTTCTTTTCTTCGTTGAAAAATTGATTGTTCTGATCCAGGCTGTCGGCGGATTCGACCTTTTCATTTTGATTATTCTCATGTACATTTTTATCATCTAATAATACGTTCCAGTTAGATATTTGACTTTCAATTTGATCACTCTGATAATTTGTAACATTTTTGATATTAGTATTCATTGAACAAACAGTACTTTCACTACTTTGATTTGTTTCCATCATGGGGTTCGGGGTAAGTAAATTTGTTTCCAAAGACACTAAGTTATGTATATCGGCTTGGTCAAGTTCGGAATCCCTTGTCCGCGCTATATTAGAACTGTCGTCTTTACATGACGAATTATAATTTGAATTAGTAGATTGAGTATTTGAAATATTATAAAGTTCATCTGATACTGAATAACACATGGATTCTTGAATACTCTTATTAGCATTTGAACTAACTTGGCAATCTTGCTCTACTAAAAGTTCTGATAGCTTGGAGTCTGATATTCGTTGCAAGTGATTTTCGTTCGTAGGCGCTGAAAACATCAAATAAAACACATTAGAAAAACATTTAGATTGAATAAAAAAAATTAACAGCATCAGTGATTGTAAGTACCTGATGATATATTAGTCATAAGCCATTTTTCAGCAGTCTCTAAATTATTTCTATAATTTGGCATTTGTGCTGTCGTATCGTTCGAGATTTTAGTTCTGGGATCGATGGGGCTGAAATGCGAATCCGGAGTATTTTGATAGCTTCGTTGATAAGGCATTAAAGAATCTAAAGAATCTATGCCAGATAAATCAGTCATATTGCTATTTTGTGCATTCGACTGCTGTGACGACGTTCTTTCCCTGACAGCCTCGCTCTTGTCGAAAGCATTGTCTAGCTGCTTTTCATGCTGCTCTCCGTTTTGACACAGCACGTCTGGCAAACTGGGGGAAGAATCAATGCTGAAACGAGATCGAAATGAGAAAACTTGATGGTTGTCATTTTTAGATCGATTAGCTCTAAGTCGGTGGTGGTACTGGTGGTGGTGGTGGTTGGGTTAGCAAGCGAAATCAGTCAGCTGTAAAGTTGAGTTGAGTAGAGTTGAGTAGAGTAGAGTTGAGTTGGGTGTCGACGGAGCACAACCAGGTCGGAGAGAGAGAGGTTAGTTATCGAGATGTCTGTCTGTCTTGTTAGTAGTTAGCCAGGAGGTATAACCAGTAAGGAAAAAGTCAATTACCCATGATAAGTGGCTTGAGTCATCTCACTAGTGGTGTCGACGAAATTAAGCAAAGTTTCGCAAGGCGTCATCTCTTGATCGAGAATATCCGACGTCGAGGAGACGAATGGCACATGCTGGGAAGCTACCGCGGCCGCCGTAGCGGGACCGGGGGAGGAGGACGAGGAAGTGGGCGAGGATGAGGAGGTGAGGTCAGTCGGTGGGGTCTGTGGCTCGAGGAGCTCTTCACAGGCCTCCATCGCGCTGGTTTGGTTACTCGAAAGCCTTCCGGCATTACAATCTAGATCAAGGGAGGACGAGGAATCCGGCTCCCTCGACGCTTTGGTTAAACAAGACTGAAGATTGAGAAGGCTGCCCTTGTCCTCCGTCAGACTCCTCGCTGGCACCTCGGGACTGTCCACCTCCAAGGGCAGCATGAAGCTCTTAAAGCTTATTCGTGGACTGACCGTTGCGGGACTTGCCGTCGGTGTTAAAGGAGTCGAGCCCTCTGACAACAAAGGCAAGTAACCCGGCGTCGGCAGAGGCGAGGGAGTTTCCATCTCGTGAAGTTCCGCGGACACCATTACCTGAAAGTACCATCAATAAGTTTCGGCATTCAACCTTGCAAATACAATCAGTAACAAGGAAATACCTGATCAGGACTCTGGCTGTCGATAAATCGCAGCTCAACATCACAGTGCAGTCGCTCCTCGAGTCTGGAGCGCTTACGCTTTGATCCTCCGCCTCCACCGCCAATCGATGCGAGAGACGGCAACGGGGACGCCGTACTAGCAGACTCGGATTGTATCTCGGGAGCTCGCTGTCTCCTTGGCGAGGCTTCGAGTGACTGTCGCGCGCTTGGACTTTCCTCGGCCGAGAGCATTCTCATCTCGCGTTCCTCCAACTCGAAGCTTAGCTGAATCTCTGAGAGATCAAGGGCTGATCCTGCGCTGGCCGCTTCGCCGAGTTGCTCAAAGTAAGAATCATGAGAAACGGAACGGCTATGGCCGCAACCCCGTGCCGTACCTCCCGACAACATCAGTGGTCCCAATCCATCCTCGGCGACAGCCACCGCTACGCCATCCAGGCTGTCTGCGCTCTTGACCGGCCGCAGCCGCCTCAGGGAGGAAGTGCCGCTCGTTATTGGTCCAGGGCTGCCAGTAACCGTAGCCACACCGCCACCGCTCGCGGTCAAGCCAGATCCATTTGTAACACCAGCACTAGTTACCGATGCCAGCTGCTTGTGGGCTCTAGGAGCTTCGGAAGCTCGAGACTTGGTGCTCTGTCTACCACCAAATAAAGCGCGCCAATTGAGCGAGGGTGAGCGTTTTGAACCAGTTCGCTTCCTTTGAGGCAATTCAATGACCGTGTGGTAGTGCGGCCCTGTCGACGCTGCATTCGCCTCGGTATTACTAACATGCACAGCAACTGCGGCAGCCTCTTGCTCTGGAGCCAGCAACGATCGACTACGTGCCTCCTCCAGACTGAGAAGTCTCGGAGCCGAACCTCCGGCTATAGCCAGTGACTTGGGCCTCTGATGACTGAGCGCGACGGCCTGCTCCGCTGCACCTGGTGAATCGGATGGACCCGTGGCGAAGATCAATTCAGCGTAGCAGATGAGAAACTCGGTAACCACAGCCTGTACACCGACGCCTTGTAGCGCCGCGACTCCGCCCACCTCGAGCTCCTTGCATCGCAGCAGGTTCGGTGCCCAAACGATCGCCACGTTGCGCGCCGTCATGCCCGTCTGCTGGCCCCGCGAGGCCACGCGTACCAGATGCCGCATCAGGTACTCCAGCGTCCTGCAACGTGATTGATTTTTAAATTTCATAATTTAACTGTAAATATTACATAAAGAAGAAAAAAACGACTCCTTCTTTCGTCCCTGACCATATAAATTTACGCATAAGCGTGACTCAACGCGACTCTGCCTTTAATATGCAATTCAATTATAATATATGCGATGATGGAATGCACTACTAAGTGAGTTTAACTAATTTCAATAATCCTTGAGTTTAAATTCTTAGCCGAATGCCTATGCAAATCCGGATCTTAGTAATGTACAAATTGAATTCCTGTCGTCGCTGCACATTTCACGGAGATATTGCGATACGCCACTCTTTTTTTTATAATTATCAATCGCAAGTAGAATGAAAAATTACCTGTAGTGAGGTGGTGGCAGCTTGCGAACGGCGTCGCGCATACGACTAAGCCTCTCCTGATCGGTGGTCGACTGAACAGCTCCGACGAAGCTCGAGTAGAGTTGGTAGGTGCACAGAGGGTTGGGCAGCTCGCGGAAATACATCTTCAGCAGCGACGCCACCGAGTGTATGTCCTGGAGAATAGCCTGGTCCGCGTGCAGTGCCGGGAGTCTGTCCTCGTCGAAAGCGTGCCTCAGTCTCTGGATGTTCGAGCTGACGCCGCTGAGTCTGTAAATACCGTCGACGAGGCCGTGTCTCTCGATGAAGTCGGCACAGCAACGCAGGACGCAGGGGATCTCCTGGCCGGAGTTCAGCAAATGCTCACCAAGGTCGCAGCCGAAGACTCGCTCTCTCAGAATACCTGACTGTTTCAGTCTACGACGAGATGGTCGGTTCAGAATGAACGATCTGAAGAAGGCGATGAGTTTGCCGTGCTTGCGCAGCACCGGTTTCACCGGCTGTGGCCTGGGCTCAGCTGACGCTCCTGCGCTAGACACTACACTTCCGGATCCAGTGGAAGCTGGTCGAGGTGGTACGCCGATGTGTCGCGGTAGCTTGTCGCCGATTACAGCAACGCACTCGGCGGGAAAGAATCCTACGGCGAAGCCGTGCTTACCTCGCCACCAGCTGCTCTCACCTGCCGGAGGCATATCGATTACAGAGATCATGTCGCTGACGTTGAACGACAGCTCGTCCTGTGCTTGAGCTCTGTAGGGCCTTATGGCGTAGGCGGCTGCTACGGCTGGTGTGTTGATGGGACAGGAGTCGGACTCGGGGACGAGAATACGCCTGCCTCGGTTATCCAGCTGCAGCCAGTTCAAAACGGGCCCGCAGTTCAATCCCTCATGACTCAAAGCAGAAAAACGGGCAAAGTAAGCAGCCAGATCCTCGGGTTCCAGTTCACGCTCGGCAAGATTTGCCAGCGTGGAAAACTTTCTATCGAATATGCATCTGTGCAGCTGCTTGTCAAACATGACGAGATTCTCGTAGCTCCTCTGTAGCGTCCAGCAAGCATCCCCGGAGGTGACTCTAACGGAGAAGCTGTTGCCATCCTCGCTTGCAGCAGCTCCATCTCTGACCTGGGCTTGAGGCGAGGCCACCAGATTAACCTCGAGACTGCCGAGTTCCACGTGCTCGTAGTGAAAGTGCGCGCACTCGTCGAGCTTGGGAAATCTTGCACTGCCGCTTCCAGGCGAGTGCTCATCCTGACTGCCATCCTGTGAATTGTTAACAGCACTAGCAGACGACGCGGCAGCTTCGAAACTAGCCTGGCTGGGCTGCTCGATGTCGGTGAGCCGACAGGCCCGAGGCCTGGCTTCGAGCGCGGCTCCCGGCATCCTCTGCAGCCTCTTCATGGGCAGGCTGCCTTCGGGAGACGATTGGCACCCTCAGCCGCACAGCCAGCCGAACATCCTCTGAGCCGGAAATCTCAGACAGGTGCTTCTCCTCTGCTGCTGCTGCTGCTGCTGCTGCTGCTCTTGTCGGTGGTATTGCCAGTAGTCTCGCATTACCTTCGGGCTCTGGAAGCAAAAGGAGAGAGAGAGACGTGGTTATTCAGAGGAATTTGTGGGACGTATTATTGGAATTTCGGGCGTTGATAGGCCGCGAGGCATGTGACGTGCGCTTATATATGCATGACCGAGAGAAGAAAGTGCGGGCACGCGGAGAGATGCGGAATTATTTATCGCCTACTGTTGCGCTCGACGCGAAATTCAATTATGTCAGCTGATGATAAATTCATTCCGAGTTACGCTAATTTACAGAGCGATTTAATGCTACTTGGAAAAGTTTTACCGCCTTATTGTGTAAGCCGCGCGTAAAGCATAATTATACGAACTTGAAAGAGAGAGAGAGTGAGAGAGGAAATTCCATTCAAACAGGACGTTATCTGTGCGGTGTACTTTCCGTATATCGTCGACGAGTATATTAATGGCCTCTTTTGCTTTATTATTACTATTAGGAAGCTCGTTTAAATTTGGCCGGTGATAATGCGCGCAAAGTATGTATGTGCATAGGAAGTGTCTGGCTTTCGACTATTTTTAAACTAATTTCTAAGGTCGACACTTGGCCGTATTAATAAACAACAAAGCGCGGCAAAAACACATTAGTTCTAAAAACGAACGCGCGCGTGCTCTAAACGATGTACAATGCTATAATACAATATATAACGATGTAATGCAGAGCAGAGAAAACCAAGTGATTCACAGCACGAGTAAACAGGCAACGACGACGACGACAAGTATTTGTACTCCAATTGATGAGAAAAACGGACAGCGCGTCCATTGAATCTCTCTCTCTCTCTCTCTCTCTCTCTATCTCCTGCGCGGCATTTACTCTGGAGCGCTGCTGCAGCAGGTCGTCGTAGGAAGATGATTGACATTTTTGTTACAGCAATTGCGAACGTCGAAGAAAGAGAAAACACCGAGTGAGAGAGAGAGAGAGAGAGAGAGGGAAGCAAGCCAGACGCACACACAGAGATACAGACACTGCGCTGTGTACAAGAGCATCGGTATAAAGAGCGAGCGAGAGAGAGAGAGAGACGATTCCAATCGCGGAGAGGAGAGAGACGAATGGGAGAAGATGGCGAAAGCAAAAGAAAGAATTTGTCTAATGCGTTGAGGTAGCGCAGCACCACCAGCTAACAGCTGTCACATGCAGCCGCCGCGCGTTTGTAAACACCGCGGGACGGGCTAACCCGCGCCCATCCCTTTGCCAGATTCGTAGGGACTGATAAGAGATTACATGATTGTTGTATAGTGTACACACTGTGCTATAATACGATCTTATACTCCAAAGTGCAGTGTTTATACACACACGATAAGAAGTGAGAGCGGAAACCTCTCGATGTATGTATGTACGTACCTTGTGGGCGCGCGTGGGGAGAAGTAAAATAATATTCCAAATGCGGGTTGTTGTAGACTGCAACCCTCCCCGCAAGATCAATCTCGCTGCAGTTCAATTTTCCTCCCTTCCAATCTCTTCCGAGTTTGCGAGGCCGCAGCAACAGCAGCCTAGAGCTCAACTAGCTCCGGCTGACGACGGTCCAGTAGATCCTCCTCTTCTTCCTGCAGCAGCTCCTCCTCGCGACGGACATAACCTCCAAGCGCTGCTGGCAACAAGCGCCAGCGCAACATCTTACTGCCCGTTTTTTTTTCGTCTGTCACTGCTTGAGAGAGAGAGACTCACTCGCTTTACACGCGCGCACTTGTCCCAATTCACGACACGAGTCTTCGATTTTTAACTGTGCGGAGTCTCTCTTCCTTCCTGCCTCTTATAATTCTCGATTGATATTCCACGCGCATATATCAGCAAAAGCCGCGGCCAACGGGAGTGTGTCGATCGCCTACTTACTTACGGCACATTTCGACTCTTCTTTCCATTTCCACGTTCACATAAGAAACTTATGATGCTCTCAGCTATCGAGATGCGCGACACTGAATTTTTTTCGATACACCTTTGTACGCGGTTTTTTTTAGCACTAATTTTTGTATACGCACTGCAGGATTTGCAGTCGCGGCGAAGAACTACTGGCTGCCAGGCTGCAACACTGCTGCAGCCATAATATTTGGAGACTGTCGTGTTTGTGCTGCCGCCGCCGACTACGACGCATCCATCTCTCTTCCTCTCGCTTTGCAGCATATACATATATATACACTCGCGGGGCTGCCTCACTCGCACTCGCTCGGCTCGGCTCTCGCTTAGTCACCAACACACATGCGTTTAACGCGATGTAGGCTTCGGGATTATGTCTCGCGCGCCCCTCCGCCCGCCCTCGACGGATTGATTTTCGGTGATGGGATTGAAGGGGTCGATCGGTGCGTTGGGTTGTGCTGTATTACTTGGTAGATTTCGACTGACGCAAGGCATCGAGCACCTTGATGCCGAGAACTGAAAACCGAAATAAAAAACAGCGATCAAATTATGTGATCCCAGTTTTCCTATATTACATTATACGAATAGCGATAGTTGGTGGGAGGGGAAGGCAAGGCGGGTGTGTGTGTGGTCGATGGGGAGGGGGCGAGCTGACTATATAGCGACGCGGAGAACCGCTACCGCTAGAGCCATCTAGTGGATCTGAAGAAAATCAACATGTTCGAACTACTATTAGGTATATAGTTTAAAATTTGAAAAGTGTGAAAATCTTTAAAACTTATGTCTAATCTGGCAAAGTGTATAATAGGTAGTGATGATAGCAAAATCGATTTTGGTCCTACATATATAAACGCAACTATATACATGCAAGCTTCTACCATTTAATGAGTCACTCAAGTCATGCTTGGTAGAAGCGAACCATCTTATGTATTACCAATGGGCAATGAAGTAAGTAATGATCTTTATGAAATAATAATCTCAATTTTAACATAAAACTTTTTTTATTTTTGTGTAAACTTTGCAGCATTTATTCGCAGCTTGAGAACCTCAAATTTAATGAACTTACCATGAAAATGCTGGGGCAAGAACATGCAAGTTCTTAATTATAAGAAACTTTTATTTTTTTCCATGGAAGCTTTGAATTACACTGATAACTAATGTCGAAGGTCTCTGTTATTCACATATTAAAAAAAAATGTATTGTTTAGTTAATTAAGATAGTCAACAATCAAAGTAATATGTATTTTATGGCTGTGATTTTTGTATTCTGCTATTTATCAACTTGAAAAAACTTTTTGTAAATAAAAAATCCATTATCAAAGTGAAAGTAATCAGCTAACTTTTGCAATTCTTATCATCTCAATTGATACAATTAAGTACATACATTTAATCAGATACACTCTACTTATCTCGATTCTTCATCTCAATTTTACTAACTATATCAGTAAACCAATTGAATGATCTTAATTCTATCATTGACGTAATCAATTTCTCTATATAAAAAACATGATTTTTTTTGGCTTTTCATTTTTGAAAAAAATCTTCAACTAATCAGAAACGCATTGCATAAAATTATAGACATTAGTTAAACTATATCCATTGTATCTGACTCTATCTGTGTATCCACATCCATAGAATCTTGCTTTTCAGTCTTCCAGCTTTTAGTTGGTACCTCGAATTGACTATTGGCCTTGGCTATTAACTTGCAACCAAGAGCGGCTTCAACAGCACTTGGTTTTTTTACACCAAGCAAAGCCATCATATTTTGGCGAAATAGGTCATCATTACTATTTTTAATTATTTTTGCACAAGCGGAGCTAAAGATTTTACAGGACAACACGACATCATCCATCCAAACTTGATTTCTGTAAATATATTCACCACCTTTTCTGAACAAAAACTTGATATTAGGATCATATGACTCTATCTGCATGATGTAGGCCAGCATAATATCATAAAAACTGTTCAGCGATGTATTTGCAACCCGAAACTGTGATAAAATGTATTGAATGAAATATTTATCAGTCAATAATCAGAAGAAAAAAAAATAACATCTTTGAATTACCAATATTTTAATGGAAGTATAGTGCTTGGACGAAGAGAGTTCCTTCTGCACATCCAATGAGTTTGGATCATTGATGAGCGATAATCTCTTTTTGGAATAAAGAACCTTCTGTACTTGAATGTCATCCTCCAACTTTTTCTGAACAATCGCAACAACTGTGTTACTGTTAACTTTCTGAGCCTTCAGATAAGGCTTGAGTACAAATGACAGTAGAGGCTTCAAATCTGGGCAGCCTAATCTGCATTTTGTCACTTGAATACTGAAAAACTCCTCTTGCTCCAAAATATTAAAGTCAATCTTTTCATAAATCTTGCTTGGTATCTTGTTTTCCAATCTTTCCAGCACCAGCTGCTCTGCAACCTGTGAGAAAATTCAAAAGTTTTAGCGTGTACTCGAGTTTCTTTAGCGCCCTTTTTATATTCGCCTGACAATATGAGCTTGCAAGCCAGCTGTCCTGTAAGTAATAAACGAATCACCCGAAAAATAATCGTTGAAGTTATACGCAACAAGTAGTTTTCAAGCAAGAAAAAAAAGTAAAGCTCGAATTTCTGTCGCACCGTCCATTATGTTATTCGAACAACCCCCGCGAAAACTTCATCATCCGCGCGCAAACCAAAAAACAAATTCTATAATACCTCCAAAGCTATCTTCGCCAAAGTCTCGGAGCTGGTGACAAGACAAGTCGCCATTTCTCTTTCAAAACGAATCTCGAAAAAGAAAATCCAAGAAAAATCTCGAAAACCTCCACACAATCCTTATATCTTCTCGCACCCTCTCAGCTTGCGCTTTTGGAAAAAAAATTCAATTCTGACAGGTATCGGTAAAGCAGCGAGGCTAGTATATAGCTCAAACCCCCGAGTCTCGGTGGATAAAGCAGCGCGCCGCCAAGCGAATAAAAATCGCGGTGGACGCGCGCGCGCGCGCGCAGGTGCGTACATATTAGTAACACAGAGTCTAATCCGCGCCGCAGTAGGACAAGAGACACATCGAAAAAAGAGGTCCTCTTCTTTTTTTCAACATCGCAGTCCTGCAGACGACGGAAAATTGTCATAGATGACGGCTTGGAGGTACGATTTCACCGTGTCCTAGTGCTCAGTCACTTTGATTCGACTCTCGCAGCCGCCAAAGTGATAGAATACAATATAACAGACACACGGGAAGGAAAGAGAGAGCAAGAAAGATAGCCTAGTAGCGGTACATATACTGCAGAGAAGAAAAAGAGAGTCGGCCGAATGAAAGGCGAAAAGGCCAACGTGGAAGCTAACCTCCAGGAGGACAATGTTCCGCCGCCTGCGCCGCGGAAGATTCGCCACCGGTGAGTCTAACAGTGTATCAGTGTGTGTCAGTTTTCTCTGCTTATTCCGCACCCGTGTATACATCTATATATACATATATGTAGTCAGAGTATACGTCGTAGCTCTCCCAACGGCATCAGCAGCGTGGTGCGCGTCGGCAGCGGCGCTTATTATCAATCGCTGCGATATCGGCCAGAGTGAGCCACGCGGAGGTGTACACACATGTCTATATATATACATATATATATATATATGTGTAATGCGAAAAAGATAGGCTATTAGAGCTCGACACCGGCCCCAACGTCGTTGCCATCGTCGTCGCCTGACTCGGCCAACAACCAATCCGCGCGCTCCCTCGATCTTTCGATTACACTCGCGCTGCGTGTGTATAGTCTCTCTATACTCTCGCTCTATCTCTCTCTCTCTCTCTCTCTCTCTTTCTATACACTCGCGTGCGCTGGCTATAGATCTAACCAGGCAACGTAACCTCGAACCATGTGTGTCGTCTCGTGTTCCCCTCGTGCGTACAGCCTCCTTCCACGCGCTCTATACACGTGTATTGTAGTCTCGTCAACTATACCTATATATGCGAACACCTAAACTTGCCGAACGAGATTTCAATCTTACGGTTCGGTGTAATAAAAAAAAAAAACCGGTGGATCGTCACCGGTACTTATACGACACACAGACCACGATGTTACACGGCGCTGAATGTAAATAACGGATGGTGGGGGAGAACGTCGTACGTAGCTGGGTATTATGTGCGATAATAACAAGTGTAGAGAGAGAGAGAGAGAGAGAGAGATAGAGAAAGGGAGCGAGGTTGAGTCGCGTGAGTTTTTAACGTTAGTACGAAGTGGACTATAGCTGCGTTTGAGGGCCCTTTTTCGCGTGTAAAATATTTATAAAAGAAGACGGATTCCACTGCTGTTGGAATTCTCGCGATACCGGCAAAATTGGTCTTCAAGTTTACGCGTTCTGGTGCGATTTCTGCTGGCTTATAGTTGCCCTGTTGTTTCATTTTTGTCGGCTTTTCGCGGAGGATCGTTACCTATGTGGAAGTCACCGGTCGTTCGGTCCACCATCAGGTATACTGCACATTTAAATCGTAATTGTTGTTCGTTCATTGTCGAGGGGACTGTGTATATTTTTATACACAGTCGTGGTTTTTCGCTTGGAAATATATCGTCTGCTCTGTAATTCAAAACGGAGCAAGGTGCTCGTATACAGTATATGTAATGCAAAATGCTTGTAATGTAATGGCTTAATGCGAATCGAGGCAGAAAATGTGTGAGGTTTTTGCACACTGTATATTATTTGCACATATATTTGAAGCACGTGGATATATATATATGCTCTGGTGCTTGTGATTCATTCATGTTATAAAAGCGTATGTAACTAACCATATATAGTATAATTATAACTAACAGTTGTTTTAATATATCTGTATGTAATATATGCACGATATGGATTTTAACCGACGTATGTATATTATGCGTGCGTAACCAGCTATAGGGACGTTTGCTCATTTGTTATAATTAATTAAGGGTTAACGTTAATTAAGGAGATAAAAAAGATAATCCATTAACGAAGAACAGCCGTAAATAAAGAGCTGCACTTAATCATCGAGTGAAAGAGAAAAAAGTTGACATGTAAATCGTGTTTTTAAACGACACTGCTATATATGTTGTATCAGTGCGTCGACCATTAAGCCTTAATACGGCTTTATTAGCGTGACTACACTATTACCAGCTCAAAGGTCTGCTATACGCATACGTTCACACACGCGATCTTCTATATAATATAACACTCATACACGCGAAATGAGCTTCTATAATATAAAGTATATTATATACGTATCGGAATTAGAAAGAAAAGGGGTGAAAAATGGGTTATTGATCGATAAAAGAGGGCTTATTATACCACTCGAACTAACCATCAATCGAGCGCATGCAAAGCACGAGAGGGACAACAAGCGACAGATAACGGTGTATGTAACCTTAACATTGAGGAACTGCATGATATTTGGGGGAAGTGTGTGTGTGTGTGTATATATACAAGACTACTATACTGATAAATCGATATACATTTAGAGAGAACGTGGTGTGACGCTGCTTCTGCTATACATATTTTATTATCAAAACAGAAAAATTATTATGCAACGCGTGCGTCTTCACTCTCGCGCTATCGTTTTTTTTTTCTCTCGAACTGTATACATACGTAGATTTTTTATACATCTTTGAGGAAATTCACTTTATATTCGAAGCTCGGGTTATCGGACGAAGAAAAAAATTTCATGATCCAGTACAGTTCACCGAGTGCACCTTTTCGTTTGTTTGTTGCCGTGGGATCAGTACAGAGTTTTACGTAATCGAATTTTACATACGTATATACGAATACGAGGAAAGTGAACGACGACGTTGACGTTCGACCGATTCTACGTCAACATTGAAGTCGATTCTATAAGTGTTAACTGTTTTTTCTCACATTTTGTAAAAGAATCGAGTCGATTGGGACCTTATCCGATTTTTACGCGCATCTTTATAGAGTAATCGAGAAGAGATGCTTAGGTAGCAAAAAACGAGGAAAAATCGGCAGCTGATAATTCGAGATTATTTACTCTATTTTTCGTCTTTCGATCGCCTCATCCTCATTATACAACACACAGTGTATACAAATTTAGCATCGCATAAACATTCATTTTTCGCTTTTCCACAAACATATACTATAAGTGCACATCTAATCCACAAAATACGCGTATAATTATGTCAGTTAAGATTACAAGCCGTATAAATAGTCGATAAGCTATATATACACTCGTATAGCATCGTGTCGCGTGGAAAAAAAAATGAAAAGGAAAAAAAAAAAAAACAACAACACAGCGTCCTAATGGAAAGGTGCAGGGTATACGATGATATGTAGCAAGTATCTGCATGAACAATGCGTGAATTCGATAACGATTAAATACAGCCTCGAAGGAAAGCTATACTATAGCCTCACACACTATATCCGAAAAAAAGATAAGAGGTGTCTATTCCCGCAATATACACGCGCTTCTACACACACACACATACACACATGCTTACACACACACAAACTTATCGAAGCGCGTCGTATGTGACCCTTGAACTCGAGAGTTTCCGAAGAGCCAGCTTGAGTCGAACTGGATCGGCGGTAGAAGCTCCGATCAGTCGTCAGTCGTGCGTTGTCTCGTCGAGTTATTATTTATATATTACCGAGAGATCAGTTGCGGCGCGATCGCCGTTGAAGTGTATGCTTTTTCGGGCGATTTACGAGACACTTATCGGTATTGCTTTTTCGTAACGATTGTATTCGTCGAAATCGTCATTGCCATCATCGCTTTTTTATACACTTCTTTGCTTTTATGATTGCATTAGAGGTCGCTTGCGAGGAAAATGGGAATTGGTTGGTAAAATGTGATTTCCTCGTAGCGATTGTTTTTCCCTGCTGCTTTATACACAAAAAGATTCTTTAAATACACACATTTATCCTATACACAAATTCAACAGATTGCCGTCGCGCTTTTAACATGTAAAATTTACTTCTCATCGTGGTGCATGACAACAACAAAAAAAAAAAATTAAGTGTCTTTAAACATCTATCCCTGGGGCATGCGGTGCGTTAAGAATCACACACATCCTCATCTCTTTCTTGAAAAAAAAAAAATCGAGTGCGCACGTATTAGAGTCGAATTTTGCACTTGAAGGTAACGTTAAGGAAGAAACGGCGACGACGACTAGGAGTACAGTCGAGGAAACAGCCAAGGAGGTTGATAAATCATTATCATCATCGTCGTCAACAACATCGGGTGAAAAGACAATGGCAGAACCGGTGAGTTTTGTCCTGGGCGAGACGGAAGACGACGCTGGTGGAGAGGAGCTGGCTGAAACGGGGGACAGTTTCCCTGGGGGGCCTGGGGACAAGCTTCAGCGTCAAAACAGCCAACCGGGACAGCAGAATTTACCCAATGGCTTGCTCGAGCGGCGCAGACGCCTCAGGTAGATGACTAGCACTTTACACACGCGCACATCTTCTACTTCTTTTTTGGATTTTGCATTGTTTATCCCTGTGTGTGTGTGTGTGTGTCCGTGTCTTTGTGTGTATGTGTGTGTGTCTGTGTGTCTTCTGTGCGTTATGCAATGATTAATATATATATATACGTATAGAGGTATTCGTGACGGGAAGAAGCTATGAAAATGTGGCTTTCCGGGGTCAGCGCTCACGTAAGTCCCGATGAATATTCAGGGCTTACAGTATGTCGAAAAGAAGCTACTATTACTTGTAAAATAACGTGCTATGCTCTGTGATGTGTTTATGTCTATGTATATATTATGTGATGATCGTACGATGGAGAGAGAGATAATCAATTTTAAAAATTTCCGGACGTAATAGAAGCTTTTTTTCTCGTTGTGTTATGTATATTATGTATGTAGAGAAAATTGTTAACGTAGATTGTTTTTGCTTGGAGTTGTGTACTGTATGCGTTTTAATAATATAATCGCCTAAGCGTTTGTGTATAATATGTGTGTTTCTCACTGACGATAAAGGGTTAAAAATAATCAATTTGCTGGAAAATATATACGCGATACGAGTAAACACGAATTCGAGGATATAGAGGTCGTATTATGTAAAGCTGCACGAAGCGCACACTCGATATGTGGAGCGTATATTTACATGTATTGTTTTCGTTCGAGCTCTAGATTCTATGTATTATGTATCGAGTGTTTTAATGTTCGTCGATGATTTTCTAGTAATTTTTCTCCAATAATCGCGCGACTATCCAAGATAAGAATGTGGTATGTAGTTCGTTATGTGAATCTTTGGCTTGATTCACTCACACGCGACGTGACGTATATATATGTATATATATATATATATATATATAGAATGCGATATCGAGACGAATTGATTTCCCGGCATATAAGAACGTTCTCTCTCTATGTCTGCGAAATAAAAATCGATCGACAGCTTTCACTTTTTATGTCATAAAAAACAAGTAACGACGACTATTTACGCTGTGAAAAACACGCAGCGAGCACACATCTCATAATGAAGATGGTAAAATATGCAGGAATCCAAATGAGAATCTTCTTTACCGTGTTTTTCCTGCGCCGGTATTTCGATAATTAAAAATTCCCGTCTCTATATGTACCGTTTTCAATTCCGTAATGTGTTATATCCATCAATTTTTAACAAAAATTTTCTCAATGTTATTATAAATGTTTTTAGCACAAGCTTACGCGCTCACGCCTCGCACATATATATAAAAAAAAAGGAAAAATGCGATCACAGTAGTATATATAAACGTGGCCATATCGTTGTGGGAAAAGCGACACGGTGTGAAAGTCCCTTGGGCGATTTGTAACGGTACACTATATATACAGGCTCCGAATCGCTTGATATAACTTTGTTACTCTTCTATTGTCGTTACGACCTCTTCTTTCTCTCTCGAATAACGCTGTTATAAGCAAAAAAGAAAATCAAAGGTCGATCGCGTACAAATGCAAATTTACGGAGGTCACTTTACAGCTCCGACAATTTTACAACCCAAGCTTCCTTATAATTCCATCACAATCAAAATATCCGCTTTTATGACAACAATGCGCCGATATAAAAACCCGTATCTATCTGCTTCCACGTCTCAAACGAAGAATCGAAAGGTAAGAGAAAAAAGCATACACGTGCGCGCTGTATATATACGTATATATATAATACACAAACGGCCGCTCACCTGACGGCAGAGTATAGGACGAAAGAAGGGGGGACCCGCGACTCCTCTTGAATAAGACTCTCTTTTTCCTTGGCCGCTACGGCGTGTGCTTCAGTCTTACAACACGTCGAACAGGTGAAACTGCTGGTTCGTGCGCTCTACATACCATATTTCCTCTGTGTCCGTACTCTGGAACGTCCGAAAGAGAGAGAGAGAGAGAGAGAGATGAGCAGAGTTTTGGAATAATCGAATTGATGAGTTGGATAGTCGACGCGGCGCTCGGTATGAAGCGCATCAAGAGGTTTGTTCTTGCCGAATCTGGCGAGAAAGATCCAATTTGGAAGAGTTCCGACAACCTCACTTCCGGACTCTCTAGGATGAACAGCCTTGAGATTGGACCAATGTGTCCTGAGGAAAATAACGATTCGTTCACATCAGCTCTTCCTTCTTCTTCTTCCTCTACTTCTGCGGACAACTATCATCTCGGAATGACGTAATTTGCGTTGATGTGTATTATTTATTTTTTTTTTTTTTTATAGTTTGCATTGTGCGCAGGAACAAGTCCGGTTTTTTTGTAGTTTAAGGATGTATTGTGAACTTTGTTATTGTGTCGGGATTCTGACTGTGATCTTGACTTTTTCAGGCCCAGCATGTCGCAGGGTACGGTGATGATCCAGGCAGAGAGTCGACTTACGGAGAAGGACTTTACCGTTGCTACACCCGAGGAGTTTGTGCATCGATTTGGAGGCACTCGTGTCATTAATAAGGTGAGATTTTTAACGTATAGACGCTATGTTTTTAACGCTACATACGTTTTGTAAGAAAGCGCGAGATTCTATGGTTTTCCGTGATTAAAGTGTGCGTCATCCGCGAGGAAAAAAAAAACCATTTATTATTGACCGATCATTAGGCGCACTGGAAAAAAAAACCATCAAGGTTTTCTTTTCTAGTAGCTTCAACTCTTGCATATCTCTAAAATATATTAATCGCTTCTACGCAGGAAAAATCGGCGTTTCCGACTATACTATAGAAAAATCATCAGACATACGCACACTCGAAAATAAGCACCGACCGATTTAATGGTATAGGCCAGTTTAACGAGTTTCTAATGTGCTGACACGCGTCAATGCCAACACCGAGTCGTGAACGCACTGCAAACACTACACTTTTTTCTGTCTCTCCCTCTCTCTCTCTCTCTTGCTTCGATGCGACGATGGATGTGTGCCGATTTTGCTGTTTCATACTCGCGCGAAATCGAAACCTGCGCGCGCGCGTTTTGTCATCTGTTTGCTTTATAGCCGTGCGGATATTGGCCAACGCGATTTTTTTTATCTCTCGATATGTAAGCGATTTGCCTAATTGCAAGCGATAAAGATGTTGACATTGCAAAAATAAGAAAAAAAAAAAAGAATTTCTCCGTCAAGGCTAACCACTCGCTTATGTATTCCAGGTTCTGATTGCCAACAACGGCATAGCGGCTGTAAAATGCATGAGATCCATCCGCCGTTGGTCCTACGAGATGTTCAAGAACGAAAGGGCCGTTCGCTTCGTCGTGATGGTTACTCCGGAAGATTTGAAGGCCAATGCGGAGTATATAAAGATGGCAGACCAGTACGTGCCAGTTCCCGGAGGCAGCAACAACAACAATTACGCGAACGTTGAGTTGATCGTCGACATAGCCAACAGGACACAGGTACAGGCCGTTTGGGCTGGTTGGGGTCACGCCTCGGAGAACCCGAAGCTTCCTGAGCTTCTGCACAAGAACAACGTTACCTTCATAGGACCATCGGAGAGGGCTATGTGGGCTCTGGGTGACAAGATCGCGTCGAGTATCGTTGCGCAGACGGCTGACGTGCCGACGATGGCTTGGTCGGGTTCGGAGCTGAAGGCTCAGTACAGCGGTAAAAAGATCAAGATCTCGTCGGAGCTTTTCAAGAAGGGATGCGTCGCTACCCTTGACGAGGCTCTAGCTGCGGCCCACAAAATCGGCTACCCGATCATGGTGAAAGCTAGCGAAGGAGGTGGTGGAAAGGGTATCAGGAAAGTAGAGAACGCCGAGGAACTGCCCTCGCTTTTTAGGCAGGTGCAAGCCGAAGTTCCTGGATCGCCGATCTTCATCATGAAACTCGCCAAGTGCGCCAGGCATTTGGAGGTGCAGCTACTGGCCGACAATTACGGAAACGCGATATCGCTCTTCGGACGTGATTGTTCTATTCAGAGGAGGCATCAGAAGATCATCGAGGAGGCGCCCGCGGTCATTGCCAAGCCCGAGGTCTTCGAGGAGATGGAAAAGGTAATGCATAGGTTTCCGATTTGATGGATGAGGTTTTTCTAATTGGTAAATCATAAATCAAACGTTGTTTTTTTTAAGGCTGCGGTACGGTTGGCCAAGATGGTGGGCTACGTGAGCGCGGGAACCGTCGAGTACCTGTACGACACGTCGGGTAGATACTACTTCCTCGAACTGAATCCTAGGTTGCAAGTCGAGCATCCCTGCACAGAGATGGTGTCAGACGTTAACCTGCCCGCAGCTCAGCTGCAGATCGCCATGGGTCTGGCCCTCCACAATATCAAGGACATCAGGTTAATGTACGGAGAGAGTCCCTGGGGTGATACCACCATCGACTTTGATCAGCCCAGACATAAGCCTCAACCGTGGGGTCACGTTATCGCTGCTAGGATCACCAGTGAGAACCCCGACGAGGGTGAGTTGAATTTTAATTTATCTAATCTCAACTTTAAACTCGTGACTGATTAAATCGCTCGTTGATTCAGGTTTCAAGCCCAGCAGTGGTACGGTCCAAGAGTTGAACTTCCGCTCGTCGAAGAACGTGTGGGGTTACTTCTCCGTGGGAGCCTCTGGAGGTCTGCACGAGTTCGCCGACTCGCAGTTCGGTCACTGTTTCTCCTGGGGTGAGGACCGGCACCAGGCGCGCGAGAACCTTGTCATAGCTCTGAAAGAACTGAGCATCCGTGGTGACTTCCGTACGACCGTCGAGTACCTCATCACTCTGCTCGAGACCGAGTCCTTCCAGACGAATAACATCGACACCGCCTGGCTGGATGCGCTGATTGCTGAGCGCGTGCGAAGTGATAAGCCTGATGTACTGCTGGCTGTCACCTGCGGCGCGCTTCACATAGCCGAGAACACCATCAACGCGGCCTTCAGTGGATTCCAAACGTCTCTGGAACGCGGACAAATACAGGCCTGCATTGACCTCGATAACGTTGTCTACATCGAGCTCATCAACGATGGCATCAAGTACAAGGTCCAGGTGACCAAGTCAGGTCCCAACAGCTACTTTTTGGTTATGAACGGATCCTACAAGGAGGTGGAGATACACAGACTGTCGGACGGTGGCCTACTTCTCTCCCTCGACGGAGGCAGCTTCACGACCTACATGCGTGAGGAGGTCGAGCGTTACCGTGTCGTCATCGGCAACCAGACCTGCGTCTTCGAGAAGGAAAATGATCCGTCGCTGCTGCGCTGCCCGTCGGCTGGTAAACTCATTAACTACCTTGTCGAAGACGGCGGTCACTTGGAAGCAGGTCAGGCCTACGCCGAAATCGAAGTCATGAAGATGGTAATGAACGTCACGTGTTCTGAGCCTGGCACGCTCTTCTACGTCAAACGACCTGGTGCCGTACTCGAGGCTGGTAGTCTCATAGCCCGTCTCGAACTTGACGACCCGTCGCTCGTCACTAGGGCTCAAGACTACAACGGCCAGTTCCCGGGGCCCAGTACTTCTGCCGTGCCCGAGAAACTGAATCACCTTCACGCCAAGTACCGTGCTGCATTGGAGAACTGCTTGGCCGGCTACTGTTTACCCGAGCCCTACCACCTCCCTAGACTACGCGAGCTCGTCGAGAAGTTCATGGGATCGTTGCGCGATCCCTCGCTGCCGCTCCTCGAGCTCCAGGAGGTCATAGCGACGATCTCTGGTCGCGTACCGCTCAGCGTAGAGAAGAAGATCCGCAAGCTGATGACCCTCTACGAGCGCAACATCACATCTGTCCTCGCTCAGTTCCCCAGCCAACAGATTGCTGCTGTGATCGATGGCCATGCCGCTACATTATCAAAACGTGCCGAGCGCGATGTCTTCTTCCTGACGACCCAAGCGATCGTGCAGCTGGTGCAACGTTACCGCAACGGCATCCGCGGTCGCATGAAGACGGCGGTGCACGAGCTACTGCGCCAATACTACACCGTCGAGGTACACTTCCAGCAGGGTCACTACGACAAGTGTGTCACTGCCCTCGTTGAGAAATACAAGGACGACATCAGCCAAGTCACCGGGACGATCTTCAGCCACATCCAGGTCCTCAAGAAGAACGTACTCGTCACGATGCTGATCGACCATCTCTGGGCTAACGAGCCTGGTCTGACGGACGAGCTTGCCTCGACTCTAACTGAATTGACGAGCCTCAACAGACAGGAGCACAGCCGCGTAGCGCTGCGTGCTCGACAGGTACTCATCGCTGCCCATCAACCGGCCTACGAGCTCCGACACAACCAGATGGAATCCATCTTCTTGTCGGCAGTCGACATGTACGGTCACGACTTCCACCCGGAGAACCTGCAGAAGCTCATTCTGTCCGAGACCTGCATCTTCGACATTCTCCACGACTTCTTCTACCATTCTAACAGGGCGGTCTGCAACGCTGCCCTCGAGGTCTACGTTCGACGAGCCTACATCAGCTATGAGCTCACCTGTCTACAGCATCTCGAGCTGTCGGGTGAACTGCCACTCGTTCACTTCCAGTTCATGCTGCCGAGCAACCACCCCAACAGACAGAACCACTCGCTGGTGAATCACCGAACCGGAGCGATGGCCGCTTTCAAGGATCTCGCCCAGTTCTCACAGTACGCCGATGAAATTCTCGACCTTCTCGAGGACTTGTCGTCTCCCAATTCTCTTTCGGCCAAAGTTCTCGAGGCCGTCGAATCCGCTGTCGGCTGCAGCGAGTCTCGTCACAGTACCTCCATAAACGTGGATCAGAACGCTCAACCTCCTCAGCAGGTCGAAGCTCAGAAATCCGAACCTGTGCACATTCTCAGCATTGCCGTGCGCGAAGAGGGCAACCAGGATGACGCCACTATGGCTCGTCTCTTCGGCGAGTGGTGCGCCAGCAACCGCGACGAGCTCACAGCCCGAGGCATCAGGCGCGTGACTTTCGCCGCTTTGAAGAAGCGCCAGTTCCCCAAGTTCTTCACCTTCCGTCAGCGCGACAACTTCGTGGAGGACAGGATCTACCGTCACCTCGAGCCTGGCTGCGCGTTCCACATCGAGCTGAATCGCATGCGCACCTACGATCTGGAGGCATTGCCAACCTCCAACCAGAAGATGCACCTCTACCTTGGCCAGGCGAAGGTGGCAAAGGGTCAACAGGTCACAGACTACCGCTTCTTCATCCGCTCGATCATTCGACACTCGGATCTCATCACGAAAGAGGCCAGCTTCGACTATCTGCACAACGAGGGCGAACGAGTGTTGCTCGAAGCGATGGACGAGCTCGAGGTTGCCTTCTCGCACGCGCTGGCTAAGCGCACCGACTGCAATCACATCTTCTTGAACTTTGTGCCGACGGTCATCATGGACCCGGCGAGGATCGAAGAGAGCGTCACGAGTATGGTGCTTCGCTACGGTCCCAGACTCTGGAAACTCAGAGTCAGACAAGCCGAGATCAAGATGACCATCAGGCCGGCACCCGGAAAGCCCACCTCCAACGTCAGACTATGCATTTCCAACGACAGCGGATACAGTATCGACCTGCATCTGTACGCCGAGGCTACCGATCCTAAGACTGGTGTAATTAGGTTCGAGTCGTACTGTCCGAGCAACAGCAACAACGTCAACTGGAGGCCTGGACCGATGCACGGATTGCCTATTTCCACGCCGTATCTCACGAAGGACTATCTGCAGGCCAAGAGATTCCAGGCACAGAGCGCTGGAACTACTTACGTCTATGACCTGCCCGATATGTTCCGGCAACAGATTGAAAAGTCCTGGGCTAAGCACGCCGAAGAGGCCGCTGCCCTTAATGGTACGAATACTTTGATGTAATATCTATTTTATTTCTAATTTGCTATTCTAATTGTATGCCTGTTTTTAACAGAACAAGTGACCATACCTAATCCCGTCATGGACTGCGTCGAGCTGGTCCTGGAAGGCGAAAACCTCGTCGAACAGAAACGATTGCCGGGAGAGAACGACGTTGGTATGATTGCTTGGAGACTAACGCTCTACACGCCAGAGTGTCCAAATGGCCGAAACATCATTCTTATCGCCAACGATCTGACGTGTTTCATCGGTTCTTTTGGACCAAAGGAAGATCTGCTGTTCTACAGGGCGTCGGAGAAAGCACGGCAGCTTGGCATTCCCAGAATCTACTTCTCGGCTAATGCCGGTGCTCGTATTGGGCTTGCGGAAGAGGTGAGTGCGAACGATTTTCATCACTACTTTTAGTCTTCATAAAGTAATTCAAAATTCATTCTTTTATGTTTATATCAGGTAAAAGGCCTGTTCCACATAGCGTGGGAGGACAAGAAAGATCCGGAGAAGGGATTCAAGTACATCTATCTCACACCAGACGATTATGCTCGCATCGCGCCGCTAAATTCGGTGAAGGCAAGCTTGATCGAGGACGAGGGTGAGTCACGGTACAAAATCACCGACATTATCGGACAGCAAGATGGACTCGGTGTTGAAAATCTTAAATACGCCGGTCTGATTGCCGGTGAAACCTCCAGAGCGTATGACGAGGTAGAGTATTTATTGATACATTGAGGCTATACAGTGATTGTAAACCCTCAAATTTTTACTCATCGTACAAATCTGTAATTCCAGGTGGTGACGATATCCGTGGTATCTTGCCGCGCTATTGGTATAGGGTCGTACCTCGTGCGTCTCGGTCAGCGTGTCATCCAGATCGAGAACTCGCACATTGTCCTCACAGGTTACAGAGCCTTGAACTCAGTGTTGGGTCGCGAGGTCTACGCTAGCAACAATCAACTCGGTGGCGTTCAAATCATGCACAACAATGGCGTATCCCACGCGGTCGAGCCGCGCGACCTGGACGGTATTTCCACAGTCCTCAGGTGGCTGAGCTACGTGCCTGCACTTAAAGGCGCGCCTCTGCCTGTTAGCCCTATCATTTCCGATCCGATCGACAGAGAAATCATGTACTTGCCCACCAAGGCGCCTTACGACCCTCGTTGGATGCTGGAGGGTAGACCGCTGCCTACTGACGCCAATGTTTGGGAGAGTGGATTCTTCGACAAAGGATCATGGGCGGTTAGTTTTATTTTTTGTAACTAAAAGTTTTGTAGTTGATAAATTTACTGACGATTTGGTGACTTTGCAGGAAATTATGAGACCTTGGGCTCAAACGGTGGTCACGGGTAGAGCGAGACTCGGAGGTATACCCGTCGGTGTGATAGCCGTAGAGACGCGTACCGTTGAGCTTCACTTACCAGCTGATCCAGCCAACTTGGATTCGGAGGCTAAGACTGTTTCGCAGGCTGGACAAGTCTGGTACCCTGACAGCGCCTACAAAACGGCTCAGGCCATCAAAGACTTCGGCAAGGAAGAGCTGCCTTTGTTCATATTTGCCAACTGGCGTGGTTTCTCCGGTGGCATGAAAGGTACCTATTTATTCTTCTCTTTGTTTTCGCGTGGAATTTCCTTGTCGTTCGAGTCAATACTAAGGATATTTCGTTGCTTGCAGACATGTACGAGCAGATCATGAAGTTCGGCGCATACATCGTCGATGGGCTACGCGAGTACACGCGACCAATTTTGGTGTACATTCCACCCAATGGTGAATTGAGAGGAGGAGCCTGGGCCGTAGTCGATCCGTTCATCAATCCGCAGCATATGGAGATGTTCGCGGAAACAACGAGTCGCGGTGGCGTTCTCGAACCCGAAGGTATCGTCGAGATCAAGTTCCGGCAGAAAGACATCCTGAAAACGATACAGCGCGAGGATTCTATTGTCCAACGTCTCAAGGAGAAGATCGCGGCGCTCGGTGCGACTTGCGGTCCCTCCGAGGAAAAGGTCGCACTCGAGGCTGAGCTGCAGACGCGCGAGCATCTACTCGAACCCATGTACCACCAGGTGGCAGTACACTTTGCCGACTTGCACGACACTCCCGAGCGTATGCTCGAGAAGGGCTGCATCAACGAGATCGTGCCCTGGCGCAACGCACGTCGCTTCTTCTACTGGAGATTGAGGCGCCGACTGCTCGAAGACCAGCTGCGCCGACAAATCTTGGAGACGCAACCCGAGCTGGGTGAGCGCCAGGTCGAGGCGATGTTGCGTCGCTGGTTCGTCGAAGACAAGGGAGCAACAGAGTCTTACCTGTGGGACAACGACGAGGCTGCGTCTACTTGGATGGAGAAACAGATCACGATCGAGAACAGTGTGTTGGTGCGTAACATGTCCTGCGTGAAGAAGGACGCGATCGTCAGTAGGATAAAGAAAGAGCTCGAGGCTTGCCCCGAGGTAAGGTTGGACGCTGTTCTGGAGATGGCTCACAGACTGCTGCCACAGGAACGAGCGGAGTTGCAGCGATCACTGGCACAACTGGAGTCACCAGCTAACCAGGAGTCGCGCACTGATTCCAGCTCGTCGTCTTCGCCCTAGTGCCACCCGCCCGGACACTGGACCACCTTTTTTTTATAGCTCTCTTTCTCTTTCTCTATCTCTGTATCTTGGTTCGTGTCCATTCTCTCCCGCATTTCTCCGCTGGAATGGAGACTAAATAAACGAATGGGAAGCTCATTCTTACCTGTACATACGTGCCCGTTCACTTGTTTAGAGTTAGAATCTTGTACGGAGGGTATGGAACTAAAGAAATTAATTACCAAGTATGCTTCGATTGTTCCGTGGAATATATCCAAAACACATTCTTGTTCTACTACCATTCTTTGACGTATGATTTCTTCCTCGCTAGTTGATGCTAATATACGAAAAACTTGTTAAGCGCTCGCTCAGTTGGAATCCAACTGAGTCGAGCTTCGCCCAGCCATTGTTTTTAGACTTGTATATGCGTTGTGAGATGTGGGGAAGAAAATTGATCTGTATAGACGAAAAGTGCCAGACCACTGTGTGAATCGCTAATGTTAAGTGTAGATGTTCGGGAGGTCGGTCATCCGGCGCACTGATCGGGCACAATTCCAAAAACAATTAGTCGCTCGGCCAGTCGCCGGATGAGTAATGTAAGTTTACCTTATAAATGTCATATATGTATAAAGGGAGTTTTCCTCGTGGCACAATTGAAAAAAGTATACTTTTATAATTATTCAATAAATGAATTTTAGTTATTAAAACTAATTTAAACTGATGCTACTACTATTAATTTGAATATAAGATTGTGGTAATTACTGTCATTTATTTTATTACTATCATTTTTACAACACACTGTTGTCTGTTATCGTTGTTGTTATTGTTGTTATTGTCAACGATCGAATGTTGCAATCGGGTCGGCGAATACTTGTAAACAAAAGATACCCTCGACTCGCCGATATGAAAGAGAGTTGCGCAAGGCATTCCGATCGCCGCACAATAATCAACAAAATCTTTGTATATGCCTTAACCAGTAGATATCTAAGTTATAAATTTAATTTAATCTTCATCAAGTTTGCTGAATAAAATTTATTCACTTTTCAACTGTGTTCGTATAATTCAATCGATATAAACTCAATCACCGCAAAATATCGACTCGCGAAGTATCCCGATATAGAACACGACAATAGACGGGTCAAATTTTTTTAACCAAACAATTTTCAGACGAAAAATTTACGAATAATTCTGCATGCACGCGCATACAATTTCACGTCCTCGCAGCTTTGTTCTGATCTACAGAGCTGTAATTATCACAAAGCAGTCCCGGAACGTTGGGAATGCATTGCGGTTTCCTTGCGAAATAAGTCAGACCGCCGATGACCCGTGGCTCTTGAAATTCCGGCCAGTAAGTCAAATTATTGAAGCTGCTCAACGTCGCATACTGCTGTTGCTCATTTGCAACGTTAATACTCGCAGCTTGCTCATTTTGCGATAACGCCGCGCTTTGTTCGCAATAATGCTGCCGAGTGTGTTGTTCGTCGACTCGTTGCGAATTTTGAGATAGGGCCGCACTCTGCTCGCAACGATTCCGTCGATTGTGTTGTTCGTCGACTCGTTGCTGCGTATTTCTCGCATTTTCTAACCCGTTGGCCGATTTCTGTTTCTCGCGCATTTCCGCAGTCCTAGTATGTAAGTCAAGGCTCGCCATCTCACTCCTGTCCTGAGCGCCGTTAAGTCTGACGATCTGTCCCTGAGTTATATTGTCTTCGTTTCTCTTTACGGCCTTACTCTTAAAGGTACATTTTTTCAAAATATTTTGAGCGACAACGGGGTCTTGCAATCCGTTGTTCCTCTTCTGAAAATCTATTTCTTCTTTCCTCAAGCGTATCTTCAACAAACTCGATGGTTCAAGCCTCGTCCTCGGAGGCGTTTGATTATCACGCCTCGTTTCCTCCGTCGAATTATTTCTCTTGATTCTCGACGCGTTAGCTTCGGCCGATTTAGTATTGTCTCCTAATAGCCTCAGCTGCTTGCTTTGCTCGTCTATCAGTCGATCGAACTGCCGTCGGATGAGAGTCTCGGGAATTCCCTGTTGACTCATCGACGTTACGAGCAGCTCCTGATCACGTATCATTTCAGGGGTGAATTGGAGCGCTCTGTTCGACGATACCTGATGCTGTGGGAATTGCGATACCGTTGTATTATCGTGATCTCGAAAAATTTTTTCTCGTAAAAAAAAAAAAATAATAAAATCGATGTAATATACCGAGCTCCGTTGGGTTTCAGCGTGAGACGTTCCGCATTGATAAGCTGCCGGTCTGTGGCTGTGATAAGCAGCACATTCTCCAGCTTCCAGACATTCCGGTTGGCGGTTGTCGACGAATCTTCGGGTGTGTGGAGGATTTGCCTCGACTCCGTCGCCGCTGTCCAAGTATCGCAACGAGTCCGGCTGACGCTCATTGAATTTTGGGTTCGATGACTCTTCTGCCTGAGAGGATCTCTTCATTTTTTTTTCTCTTTAAACGCGATTACAGAATTTTTATCCAGAATTTAGCTTTTGTTCATAACGAGAGAGAAGGAGAGCGAATTTTGAGGTTGCGGTATAACGCATCGGCTGTCAACACCGTCGCAAAAAGTCCTCGGCGTTCTTTTATGAAAAAAAAAAAAAAAACAAAAAAAAAAAAACAAAGGAAAGTTAATTTCCCGCGAATATCCATCAAAGAGCAAAAGCGCGATAACGGCCGCGAGCCCTCCCGGCAATTACAGCGGCTCTCACAAGCGCGTTATAATTTATGCGATCCTATCGTGTCCCTCAGTCTCTTTCTCTCTACAGTGGTTAGTCCCGAGATTGGTCAGACATGCAACTCTTTCCCTATATACTATATAATGTATAACGCGAGTCAAGGAATTTTGGTATGATCGCTTCAAACTCTTGTAAAGTTTACAAAGTTCGCCTGCGTGCACACGCGCTTTTCCTGATCGAATTTCCCGTGTGTCGGTCGCGACGAGAGAAAAAGAGGAGGAAATCCATTTGGCGCGAGGCGGGAGAGAAAAATACACGTCCGCGAGGGGTAAATCAGCTGTGTCCGTTGGGTGGGGGCAACGAGGTTGTTCACACTGCTTTATGGAATTTTCGTCGGCGACGCTGCTGCTGAATGAGAAAAGCCTAGCGTATAGTCCTTCGTAGGCAGCAAGGAAAAATCGAAGCTATAACGAGGTGTTTCACCCCCCCCCCCCCTGGTG
>CM053170.1:3439557-3485304 GCA_012977825.3 Pteromalus puparum | reverse complement strand
AAAAAAAAAAAAAAAAATCAACGCGTGCATTATTCGACTCAGACACTCACACGGTGTTATAGTAGAGGGTGGTGGGTATGCGCTTGCGCCCACACGATGAGCGGCGGCGGCGCTAGATCGATCCCCCTGGCTTGGCGTCGTTCTTTCTCTCTCTCTCTCTCTCTTGCTCCATAGTAGGTAGAGAGATACTAGCGTAGTATAGGAAACGCGAGGCGATCCGGTAGTGCGCTTGGAGCAGCTCGCCGCGAAGGTGGTGCGTCGTCGTGGTGCGGTGCGGGAGCTGAGAGAGAAAGAGTGAGTGCGTGAGAGAGCGAGAGAGAGAGAGAGAGAGCGAGAGAGAGAGAGAGAGAGAGAGAGAGAACGAGTGAGCAGAGAAGAGCAGCAGCAGACGCGAACGCGGAGGCTGCGGCGGAGGTGGAGATGATGCAGGGCAGGGACGGCTACGGAGGCGGCGGTACACGGTCGCCTCGCAGCGGCCGCCGGCTCGGCGAGCTACCAACAGTGGACCGCAGTCCGTCACGAGGTTACGGCGGTGGTGGCGGTGGTGGAAGTTCCGGCTACGTCTCGGGCCGAGGTAGTCCGCTTGGCTCGCGCAGGATGCGGGCCGGCACGCGCAGCGGCAACAGCTCGCCCGAGGGCCAGCAACTCTACTCGACTGGTGGAGTCTACGGACACCACACGCCAGTCCATCAGTCTCTCGTTGGCCTGGCCGGGAGCGGCGGCATCGGCGGTGCCAGTCCGTACTACTCGAGCAGCTTGGGGGGCGCGCGTGACGTCGTCGACGATCTTGGCAGCCCGGTGCTGCTGCTCGAAGAGCGCGGCCGCAGCATGTCCCAGGGCGCGGGACAGCACCGATCGCGTAGTGCATCAAGGCCCGCCGGTATGCCGGGCCCGCGCTATGCAAGCCTCGACCGCGCCTCGGTTGGTCTCCTCGACCATGAGCGAGAGTTTGTGCCCATCCGGGAACCTCTTTCACGCTCCGCGGGAAGGTACCTCGAGGATGAGCTCTATGGGCCACCGTTGAGAAGTGTCGGCCAACGACAGTCGCCTAACCCGCACATGCTCCGCGACGGCGGAGGCTACATCGGCGAGCTCCAGCATCAGAACAACGACCTTCAGCGCGAGCTTGGCAATCTCAAGAAGGAGCTCGAATTGACCAACCAGAAACTCGGCAGCTCCATGCACAGCATCAAGACATTCTGGTCGCCGGAGCTCAAGAAGGAACGGGCGCTACGCAAGGAAGAATCCACCAAGTACAGCCTCATCAACGAGCAGCTCAAACTGCTCAACAACGAGAATCAGGTATTTATTTTTTTACATTCTTTTTTTTTTTCAAGCTTTCTCTATACTCCTCAGCTCGCTCAGCCATGTTCTCGCTATCTGTATATATGTGTGCCTGCCCGCTCTCTCCTGAGCGCATGCCGTCTGCGCCGAGCTTATATTTAGGCCGATCGATATACGTACACGTCCTCCTCGACTCGCACCCCCGCTCTTTCTCTCTTTTGCTCGCTCGCTCTCTCGCACGTGCAACTATACCTTCACCCTCCCCGTCTATATGCTAGCACGAATTTCACGGCACTTTTATAGCTATACGCGTAATCCGGGATACTGCCCCTATAAGCTCGAAAGAGAGAGATCTCGTCCGATCTGCCTCGGGCGCAAGGAGGGAAGGTGCGCCTTTTCCAAGTATCGAGCGGTCCCCTTGCTCAGCTCGATGTAATCGGTCGCGGTATGCAAAGGAAAAATCTTCTGTATACTTACTTACCCAAAAAAAAAAAAACTCCTATATCCGAGCAACTGGTACTTCAGCTTGTACGAGCGCAGAGCAGTCATTGACACGAAATTTTTCGCGTGTCTGTTGGTAAACACTCGGACATGCACGGCTCTCTCTCTCTCTCTCGTGTGTGTGTCTGCTTTGTAGGCCGTTAGCCGCTAGCGCGCGACAAAGCCGAAAAAGAGAAGAAACAACAAAACGAGGCCGCGAGTCTTTGACCGACTTAATCCGAGAATTGCGAGGGATGTATACGATTGCTTAACAGCTCTCTGTATAATACGATGCGAGAGAGAGAGAGAGAAAAAAAGAAAGTGTCGGTAATCGGCTATTGTCGTCGTCGGTGTAAAAGTCAATTTTCCGAAGCTAATCGGCCGCACACGGCTCGCGAGCGCGCATCGATCATGTAACCCCGCGCTTCAAGGGAATGGAAGACGGGGGGGGGGGGACGTCGTTCTCTGCTTTACCGGCGTCAGGCGCGGCCCATACTACTTTTACTACCACGAACGCGGCTTTTTTTTGCACTTCTGGCAACCAGCCTCTTTTTTCATTCAGAGGGACGCACTTGAGTGCGATGTATATATATATATAGGTAAGCGGACACGTTAGACTAGAAATATTGTAGATGTAGAAGATTAGAGCTAGAGTTATTGTTTGAAAATTAAAAGAAAATATCTACATGACCTCCCTTGATTGCAGAAGAAAATGAATGTATATGTGTGTCCCAACGGCGCAAACAAAAGGACTAACTCACTGTATACACGTATACACACACATATATATAGACTAGCCGCGGGTATATGTACGGTAAGAGAGAGAGACATGTGCTTAATACGTTGGCGCTGAGCAAACGACGCTCTCGTATACCACTATACCTTTAAGTAGACACGTACAGTGTTTAGTCAGACACTCACATGATTTATGCCAATTTTAATCGCTTGTGTTTTAACTGTTCCAGCATTATACGTAATGTATATCTCTAAGCGTTGTCTCGTATACCCTAGTGTGTGTGTGTTACATCCCTGTATCTATATAGTACACACGTTATACATAGGAACGATCCATTTCTTAGGAGAGAACGAAAAATCACCGTCGAGTTTTCACTCTTCCGCGTATAGCACTCATACTCTGTATACCTTATTTTCTATCTCTGTCACACATAAATCACACACTGTCGTTGTCACGAAAAAAAAAAATGCTGGACAAGTATACACGATCATCGACACCATCACCATCACCACAAGTACATCTGAAAAAAACAAGAACGTATAATAAGTATACAAAATGCAAATGAGATGATCGCAGGAATGTTAAAAAAAAAAAAATCTGTCAGTCACATCACTTGACGTGTTGCCATGAATGTTTTGCTGTTACAGAAGCAGAGCATGATGGTTCGACAACTGGAGGAGGAATTGAGATTACGTATGCGAGGTCCGAGCGTCGAAATGCAGCAACAGATGGAAGTCTTGTACAACGAGAACGAGCACTTGACTCGCGAAATCGCAATACTACGAGACACGATAAAGGTTTCACTCTTTCATTCGCCTTTTTTTACAATCATTCATATACATACACAAAACTAACTATAAATCACTTTCCCTCGATCAACTACATCCGCTCATTCATTAACTCTCTATCTCTGTTTGTTTACGCTATAGGCCATTCATATATGCGCATATACACGGCAAGACATCGTCGCTTGCATTTTACCTTTGGCAAGCGTTGCGGCTGTTTTGTGTGTATATATATATAACAGGCATTGATCAACAGGACCCAGGCTCTCGATCGAACAATGAAAGATCTCTCGCCGTACATTTATACCACGTGTCTATATGTACGAAAGCCGTTTTATCCTTTGAAACGACGAAGAAGCTCAGAGAGAGAGAGATCTTTTATTTACCGAGTATTTTTCAAGCTGCTTATACGAATTTTGAAAGTGTATAATACCCTCCGGCTTTGGCTGCAAGCAGTCCCAGAGAATCTCAGGATATGCGCGACTATCTATATGTGTAATACCCGCTGGCTGGAAAATTCGATGTGCGGCAGCGTTGCTCTAGTTTCTTTTCAGATCCGTAATATTGCTCTTACTCTTCTGCTATATGCCAACTCTTTGTGTATGGATATACGTAGACATTATACTATATACCACATTTTGTTTTGAGCGTTTTCCTCGCGAGATATTATCGCAATCGACGCAAGCGCGATGTGGTTTATTAGAGAGGGGATTACACAAGGTGATTTAAATGCCCGACTACTGTAATTTCTGTAATAGAGAATTAAGCCTCTGAGCTGTACTACTCGTTTACGGAAATCCCTCTTAATCCCCTCTTTTCTCCGGTTTCGTTGTGTATACGTGTGTACACACACACACGTGCGCGCGAACTGATGTAAATAATTCGTCATATTTGTACACGCAATAAACGTTATAAATGTGACGAACGGATCGCGAATCTGACCGGGTTTTTAATCAAACGGAACGGCGGATAATCAGGATAGGATTTGCTCTCGATAAGTATGGTTAATGAATGAAAAAATCAAAGGGTATACAACGCGAGTGTACAAACAGTGGATCATCATGACACGGAGGGGTTCGGTCACGCGAGCCGTATATATATACTACTCACTCACTAACATACATGTAGCGCAAGTATTACCACGAGAATTATATATGTATACCTGTAGTTTATAGTTGAAGCAAATACATTAGCAGTTTGTGGTGAAGATTCATTAAAATTAATCGCTTTCATTCGGTTTTAGAATTCCTGACACACACACACGACGAGTGAATCGTTGCATAAAACTCATATCTCTTTCTGCGAAGAAAAATCTGCGTTTACAGTACACGTAAATTGTTCGTCGAGGTATCATTATAAACATTATATAGTGTGCTATAGCTAGAAATTAGATATACATACAAAATTATTTTTATATTTATAACAAAAACAAAAATGATCAACTTAATACTAATCACATTTTTCTACACACAGGATAAAGGGCGAGACTTTACTCTGCGCGCGAGAGAAGTAGGACAATGCGTATATTTAGGTGCGACTTAATTTACGCTCGAGCTCGTTCCATTCGGCGGTGGGAGGGGATCTTTCCTTTTTCCTCGCTGTACACGTCTCTTTTTCTTTCTCATTGCTTGTAATCGCCTCTGAAAATGGCTAATCAAGTGACTTTTAGTTGCGCTGCAAGCTTCGACTTGCTTGTTTTTTGTTGATTATTTTTTTTTTTTTGCACACGGGATCGCTAATTGCTGGTCTACGTGTATATACCATGTATACATGTAGCCTGATTCGGATTTTTGTAATCAGCTTCTTTTCAAACTCACAGTTGCTAACGTCATCCGACGAACGAATCTATTCGCCAAGCTTGAGCTTTCTCTATCTACTTCTACTCTCACTGTATATGTATGTGTATATAGGACTGAAGCGAACAATGATTAATGAGCAGCTTGTTGGTCGCTTTTGAAGCTCTTTTTTTTCCTGCTGGTACACGTGTATGTATTATTGGCTGGAAATCCCGGCGTGTGGCTTGTATATATATATATAAACTTGCATTAAGCGGAGAACTGTTGAATTGTTCAATTAGTACACGTACGACTTGGCTTTGGCACAGGGACAACGACGAAAGCTCATCAATTTGCCAAACTGCCTAGAATGCTAAAGTTTCGTCGAGGCCGTTCAGCTTGGAGAATAATTTTACAGCTTTTTAAAAATTCCCGCTATGATTAGGAGGCCAAAGCTCGCGTTAAGTCACTATATACTGTACACTGCACACAGGCTCTGTTTGAACAGAGCTTTGAATACCAGATTCTCAAAGGCTCCGAAGAGAGATTAAGCTTCTCCGACGATCGCCGACTGATTGAGACACTCAAATATACACGAGAGAAGAACACTTATAAATACAAATTAACGCTCTGTCTTTTTCTCTTTTCTGCGCAGGAGCTCGAGCTACGGATAGAGACGCAAAAGCAGACTCTGCAGGCGAGAGACGAGAGTATAAAAAAGCTCCTGGAGATGCTACAGAACAAAGGCATGGGTGAGTCTACATAATCCTCTTTTTATCTAGCAAAAATTACAAGCACGATATAATAAGCTTTCTCGGTAATAAGCTATTCGTTTAGGAAAACACAACGCGCGGGAGATTTGAAAAACGAGCTTCTTATTAGTCTCTCCTCCAGGAGGACGTTGCACGTGGATGAAAAAGCTTGGCTCATAAATTCTCGCGAGGGTAGGGTTTATTCACCGAAAGAGGAAGCAAGCCGGTGTGTTAGCCTTTTATTAAATTTCCCGGAGAAGAGCCGATTTTTTAAAAATTCGATAATATCGTTCACGCTCCAGATAACGGCAAAGCCCTATACTAATATGCGCTGTATACCTTGAAACCCGAAATTTCTATTATAATCTCTCGTGCGGTGTATACTGTGAAAGTTCCAAAGACGGCGTGTGTTTCGCAAACTTTTATAGCTCCATATAAATTAGCCATAGAAGTATACGTGTAATATCCGCAATCGTGTACCAAAAAATGCCGAACGTTGCGGTATGCTTATAGTCTCTCATTATTCGGGCGACGACAAATGTTCATTTAATGCTTTCTCTTAACCCGACATGTGCGAGGGGCGTCTAACTTCTCTTGCTCTCTCTCTCTCTCTCTCTGAGCTAAAAAAATTCGTCCTACTTTGCCCAAGAGACGGAGAGATTCGCGCGCATCGGATCGATATCTCGCGTGGCCGCCGCAGCTCCGTATCACTGTATTCCAGAGCTTAATTTTTATCCTAAAGAGCCGAAAGCATTGACTGCTTCCTGCTCAACTGATTAATCTCTCCCGACTATTTTTACGCGAGCTTTATAGACATATATCGATGCCGGGATATCGACTGATTTTATCCGCTTTTTTTTTTTTTGCCTCTTCGTCCTATCGTCGGCGACGCGAGAGAGGTTGAAGATGTATTTGGGTGAAAAATTTCAAAGGGTTTTTCGAGAGATGCGATTACACAGTATACATTTTAAGTTATATTCAGACTTTTCGAATACACGACCTCTATTTTTCGTTCTCTTTCTGGTCTTGTTGCAGGAAAGGAAGAAGAGCGCATCATGTTCCAGCAGATGCAGTCCATGGCCCAGAAGCAGGTCTTTAAATACTCTATTTATAAATATATAAAGATATGCATTCTAGTATTATTTTAAGGACTGAAACTTTCTTTATATAGTGCCACGTCCTATACCTTAGTAGTGATTTCAGTACCAATGCTAATAGTATACCTGGTAATATTCTAGGCTATGGTATGCTGTGTAATCAATCCGATATTTGGACGATAGTATACTGTTAGCATTTGTACCGAACGTATAAATATATACAGCCAAAGTAGTGTATAGTGTAGTTAAAATACAGTAGTTAGTGGTAGCTGTTGCAGTATTCTTAAGAGAAACTTTGATATATTATATTATACATAAATAACGAAGCATGGTACGAGGATCTTTCTAAATTCCCTTGTCTTATATATATATATCTTCCGCTAACCATACACTGGTTATAATATATCTGCTGCATGACGAATTCTTCCGTAACTCTCGATCGATCCGATCCTTATTCAGTATATATATATATATATATATATTCTGCTTACATGGAATTTTTATCTCTCTTGCTATATACTTTTTCTATGATTTACGACTATCCGTATGTGAGTGTAGAAACTTACTGGCCGATGATAATTTTGGAAAGTTTTTCAACTTTTCCTTGATATATTGATTGCAATGCATAATATATAAAGCTGTAAATAGTGTACATAGTATACCGAAAATAAAAGACTATTCAGTCTTTGGAAAAGCAAAGCCAATTAATATGCTATACGGCGCCGATCCACGCGTGTCATTAATTGGCTCCTGATCGTTTCCGTGTGATATATATAAACTGCACCCTGACAATGAGTAGCGGTGATACATGCGTGTCCGTGTACCTCTATCTCTCTATATATATATGCACGTGTGTATATAGTAGAGTCCGTGGCTGATTATAATACACGCAGGTGTATGTGTGTGTGTATATATATATATATATATATAGTGGTCGCCACCGCGCGTTACTTGGGTTGCTTGCGCGTCGTCTCAGCGCAGCGCGCGATCGATCGAAAGGCACACATACCTACTCTATCTATCTATCTCTCTGACTGTATTCGAATCCTACATGCTGAATCGCATCGGGAAAGTTTCGAGGAAATTTCTTCTCCTTCTTTTTTATTTTTTGAGAGATATATACATATTTCTATACGATTTACTGACCTATTACAAAGTGATCTATCTTGTACCTTCTTATATATGCTTACTGTATGCACATTACCCACTGTATACTATGTTGATAGCATGCGACTCTTTATAAGACGTGTGTATTTGATATAGAGCGAGATGCTCGTTTATATGAAGTGAAAAAACAGTTTGATGTCCTTCTTTTTTCTCTTGATGATGATAATATTCTCTGTATATATAACACACTGAATATATATGACATTATACGAGATAGCATATATTACTATACCACTAAGACTAGCAAGATATAATACCTGCATATATAGTATAATACGAAATTAGATTTTTATGTATTATAATATAATCTTATATAAAGATAATATATAATATCTATGAAAATATACATGCCTCTCGCAAACTATATACTATTGCTAAAGCAGATGAGGACTCAGAGAATAAGGGATTTATATATAGTATACATATGAAACATGTGAATGTGTGGAATGAGCTGCTTTGGATGTGTAGGTGATAAGAATTAGATAAACATAATTAAGAGGATAACGCCCGCATCTACCCTTACGTTGATCAAAATAAGAAATACTCTATGACTAACCATTGCCATCTTGATCATCATTATCATCATCGTCATCATCATGCTCATGAATCGACCACCTGACTCGCCATGCCCCCCATGCTGTCGTCGCGCGTGCGATCATGTACCTACTACTACTACTACTACTACTACTACTACTACTACTACTTCATCATCGTTATCATCAACGCATCGCCTACTGCAATGCCTACTCTACTGCAACTACATGTAGAATCGACTCGGTCGCGAAATAGCCATATGCAGTCAACGGCAAAAACGCTTGAGCAGATCGCCTAGGAGAAGGGACCAGGTATACAGGCAGCTCTATCAACTAATTAAACTACCAACACACATTTTATTACTGACTCTCGAAGATATAAATCATTTTATACATATTTATTGTAGTTGCTCGCTATCTCGGTTCTATATTCACTCTACTAATGGCTAATTTATTTCGTATGCGAAAGTGTACGCCAGAGTTCACGCTTTTTACGCTGAAAAGATAAGCTCAAAACTGAATTAGTGAAAGTTTCTGTTTTTGTGACTTATACACCCACCCACACACACACACACACACACACATACGTTTTAGTTTGATTTTTGTTCTTTTTTTTCTGATTACGAGACTTGCTGCAATCACGAGAAAGAGTCATTACTGATTATGCTTTACGTACAGGTGTAACAGAATAACCGTATATCGTTACGATGTGTGTTGATTTTTTTTTTCATGCTGATAAAAGAGGACATGTTCGATTCGAACAAACATATAGGGAGTATCGCTACCAAAGACTGTGAATAGTTTAATAATGCAAGATTTGCACACAATATAGTTGAGTGCAATTAAAAATTGAAAATGCAACAATCCAATAGCAAAGAGAAACATATAGTGGTTCTACATGTTCATACTAGCATAGATATCCCTTATGCAGCCGCCGCCTTAGTTCGAGTCAATCGATATAGTTCGTTTTTTTTTTAATTTTGTTTTATTTTTTAAATGTCTTAGCTGCTGATAACATTTCTTAACGAAACGCATATATCATTGAAATCATAAACGGATCATCTATTAAAGCTCTGTGTCCCCTACGATTGCGACTTATATATGTTTGCTAAAATTTGTTTCCATGAATGCCATTTGATGTTTTAATTTAATTATAATTAAAATCCGACAAGGTCGACTTAAAAAAACTGAGGAAGGAAATGATTAATAACGTTGCTCGTAATTAAAAACGTGTATTTTTTAATTAAACGAAATGTCAAGTGGCAATCATGAAAACAACATTTGCAGCCCTTGCATCAAAATATTAAATATATTTCAGAGACGTATAATGTTTCAAATATGAATGTTATCAAATGTGATGTCATGTATTTTATACTGTATGATCATACATGTATATACGGCAGCTACGTTAATACGTTGCGTAACCGCAAACCGAAGCGTGTCGCATAATAGCTTTATGATTTTACGCTAAAAACTGAGCTTCATGTGTGATCATACAGCGTTACTTTACTTTATATTCTTTTTTTTTCGATACTATGGCGGTTATCGCGTTACACTCTGTACATATATGCATTTTTATAGAGTTTCCTATATAAACATGAATTGTTTACGAATGGAATGTTAATCAAACTTTCTTGCACAATTTATTACGTTGTTGCATTAAACTGAATGTGCCCTCTGTGAATCTATATATATATATTTTAATCATAATCACCTCAGTTCATCTCGAAAATTAAAGTCATTATTTCGAACGAAATAGATTTGGAAATTGTTTAGACCTTCAAGTCCTGTTGTTGAAGTAGTGTGATTAACTTCGTGTAGTGCATTTTAAATTGAGAAAAAGACTAAACAGTAATCGATAGCTAAGAATAGCGCGTTTGTTTCTCTCTTTTTTCTCTATTGATTTTCATTGATTTCTGTTAAGTATATACGTTCATTTTTATTTTTCATTTTATTTCTTTTTTCAAGTACATGTTTATTAAAGTAAAGTTTATTGCCATCATATACATTTGCGAGTAAAACATTATTAACGATAACAATATTACGCGGAACTTTGAAGATTAAAGCGATTATTACCGTGTTTCAGAGGTAAAATATTAATGAAGCCATTATAACCGAACTCGTTACACTTGCAAACGCATTTACTGTGATTGATAGAAAATCAGGACTTTAAGGGTGAATTGTCGTATATCTAAACTAAATAATTGATGGTCCAAAAGAGACTTGCAAGAAGTTTTGCGCTAAAAGAACAATCTATAATGACTCCGTCACATATATATCTCCATTATGCCCACTCTACTGTTATATCACTATATTGTCACTGCAAAGCGTTGAAATTTTTCTGAGCACCTCTTCATAGCTTTTAACGTTTACTTTATACTTTTAATTATATGATATACATCCCGAATATGTTATTTCTTAGTTCTGTCAATATAGCCTGTCTCATTCTGAACACCAAAACATACACTCTCTATATCTCTAAAATCGATCATGATTATATTATATCATTATATATAATGCAATGATTTTGTCCATCGTATGTATAATACTTCCTGTACATATTGGCATATATCTATATTTATGTTCATCAGCGCTCGATCTTATAAAGCAAATGATCGAGGGACACGTATATCCGCGATACGTTCTGTGCATCGTCTCACCGACCAAAACAAAAAAAAAAGAAAGAAACAGAAAAATACAATGGAATAGCGCACGCGATGGGCAATTTCGGCCACATCAGCTCGCGGAAGGCGAAAGAACTGCGGCGTCGTGTTGTGTGTGTATTATATTCATACATATAATGGAAACCAAGATATTATGATGTTGTAGTATTATACACGAGTGAAGGTGGTGTTGTGTGAAGAAGCTTGTGCCAAAATTTTGTGAGAAAAAAGACCGAGTGGAATAAAAAAAAACGAATCTCGACGCTATTTCAGTCGAACGAAACAAAACGAAAATAATCAAGAAATCTGGAAACTATATGCCAGGATAATTCGAAATCAAAATTCAGGGCACGCAGTGCAGATTACAAGACATGTTATGCGAGAACGACGGAGCCCGTCGCTTTTCTTTCGTCGACCGTTGAAAAGCTGCACGATTATAAGAACAAAAAAAAAAAAAGAGAACACTGAAGCGCGAGGCGGCGCACGACTCTAATGCTCCGCTCGCTCGAATCTCTCTGTATTATAATAAGCCAGACAGCCAAGTAATAGTCCCGTCAGACAGTCTGTCCCTGAATTTTGGGCCGTCAGTCTCTGAGCAGGTAAACCCGTATAGTAGCCGATCATGATTTACCTATATATGCGTATTCTATCATGATCGACTGCCCTGCGATCTTACTTTATACGAGCCTTAATTGCACGAGCGCTTATAACTATATTGATTGCGATGAGCATCTTTCTCACGTTACGTATGTATATAAACACACTTAGCTGGCTGGCGTTACTGTATACACACTATTATGTATGATATGTGATAATGTTAATGATAATGTCGAGCGAAAGGACTAGGGGCGATCGCGCGAGCCTCGCAGAGTAAGATCAAAGTCCGATAATACAACGCTTGTTTGTTCTTTCTCTCTCTCTCTTCTCTCTCTGTCTCTCCATCACTATCCCGTCTGTCTCTCTCTCCCGCAAATCCCTGTTTCTCTCTCTCTCTCTCTCTATGTCAAGGAGCTCAAAGCCACGAACGAGACACTCAAGAGCCTGCAGACGCAACTGGAGCTAGCCTACGCGACGACAGCGGCCTCGTCGACGTGTCTCGTCGGCGGAAGCGTAGCCGTACCTGGTGGCGTACCAGGTAGCAGTACCCTCACGGCCATCCTCGAGACGAAAGACGCACGCATACAGACACTCGAGCGTCAGATCCAACTACTCGAGGCTGAGCTCCAGCGTATCAAGGAGTGTGGTGGACGTCTTCGTGAACAGCTGCTCAGAGCCGTAGCCGTGCCATCTGGTGCACCGAATCCACATCACAACTACCAGAGCCACCATCACCAGCCGCAACATCAACTTCCGATGAGACCTACCTCAACCTCACCCTTGTTCGCCGGTACCGGCGTTACCAATCCCTTCGCCGATCACCTGAGAGGAAATCAACATCAGCAGCAGTATAATCAAAATCTACAGTACCAGAATAGACACCTCAAGCAAATCGAGCCTGCGGCACAGGGTGGTCTGGCGCTTTACACCCATGCATTCAACAAGCACGATTTCAACTTTAAACGCCAAGTAAGTTTCTTCATCGACAACGAGCTCATCGATAAGAACGACGAGTGAAGCTCTCGCATTTCCATGGACAATGTATCGGCAATGTAAAGAGGACTGTGTATGCTCTATCTCGCTCGACATGATCATGACCCGAGATGATGATGATGATGATGATGATGACGATGATGACGATGATGATGACGATGATGAGGACGATGATGATGATGATGAGAATGATTGTAGCGAAATTTATATTATATATACAATCTCTGTTATATTTCTGTGTGTATCTATCATTATAAAGAGTACGAGAAACGAAAGAAAAGAATATAACACACGGTACCTGACTTTTATCATGCATAGCATTCTCGCAAAGCAAAAATTCAGCTCTCTCTTTCTCTGTATATGAATAGCTCTGCGACTGATCGATATTATATGCATATATAAAACGTACAACCGCTGTATGCAAACTGGCAATTACCGATATCACTTTACGAGATACACGCTTTTTGTATATAGGTTCTGCTCCTCTCTCTCTCTCTCTCTCTATCTTTCTCTCCCGCTCAGAGACAAAAAGAAGCTGGGCTTTTGTTTTTTCTCTCTCTCTCTCTCGATTTTCTGGCGATAAGAATGAGACAGCTCGAAAGTTTTTCAATATAGCAGCTATATAGCTCGCATTCTGTGTGCACAATTGCACGTGTATATGAGAAAAAGAAGAAAAAAGTAGCGCGAACGCGTGCTATATGCACCACATACGACTATCGATTATTTTTCAATGCATATCACAATCGTTGTTTCCGCAAGCGACGAGTTTTAGGCACTTTTTAATAATAAAAAAAAAAAAACAAAAAAAAAATCCGTGAGGCTACTTTTCAAAAGGAAGCCAAGCTCAAGAGATAACGAATTAATTAAGGCTTATCACTGTTCAAGGACTTTTGCAAAATAAACGCTTACCTACACACATACACATAGTGAAAGGGGCACAAACACAAACTCACTCACAAACATGAAAGCGGGGGACACAATGGACTCGAGTAATATATAGTCGAGGGGTTGGAAAATTCTGTCAGATGGGAAGGGTGCGATGTGCTAAGATCTCCCGGAAGCCCGAAAGGCTTCTTCGCAGGCGTGTTTGTTTTGATGAGTCGAGCTGGAGCGGGGGGGGTAGGTTATTGCCAAGAAGGGCTGAGCGTTTGTGTCGTTAACGCGTGGAAGATATATAAAACGCAGTCAAGTTTATAGCAACCCGAGTCCATTGTGTTTTATACTGCATGATTTATATATAACTCGTCTCTATCACAATGATTTTAATATTAAAACTGTCCTGCATCGAAAGCTGGACGTTCTATACGTGTCAGTTCTTTGTATAACTCTTTACTGCACATATGCATTCGTTTGTCTATAAACATACTTGCAAAAGTTATTGTCGAAGTTGTAACGGAGTAATCAAAAGAACTATCAAAATAACTCACGTGAAAGTCTTCACATGAGGGTGGGTATACACTCGCAATTATTATGTACACTTTTGTGGGTATAATTAAAACTTTACTGCCATATACACCACTTAAAAAGTGAAAAAAGAAAATTTAACCAGACACGAAATACACACGCCATATCACGAGTACAAAGTGTATACAGAAGCATACCAAAGAGAACCCATCAACCACACACACACACACACACACACACACACACACACACACACACACACACACGCACAAGTTACAAGACGGATCAGTTGAAAATTATTATTATATATGATTATTATATGAATATTCATGACTCCATATGAGAAGTCTTCCAATTTTTTTGGGTCCATACGATGTGTTCCGATATAGGCTAGAATTCTATTAAAAGAACAAGAATTGCTCAGTTCATTTTTGCTCTATTTTTAATATAGCGCGCGAACTGATAACATATGCTGTTTCGAAAGTTACTTTACTTGTATATTATACGAGCTATATAGAGGTAAGCGATGAAATTCGTTTGTTAAATGAAAAGAAAAAGCTTTTTGAAGAATTTGGTGTCTCATTGCCGTTGAAATTGTTACGAAATAGTATATTTTTCTTACTATATAGATACGTGGCAAAGCTTATTCGGCCCATATTATATACGCATAGAATATATAAAAAAAAATTATGCCTGTATGACTGATTATAAGATACGATGTAATTTTATTTTTCATGCAAATAAATTCTAGTTTTAACTATACAAACCAATAGATGAGCTTTGAAGCAATACAAGTCATTATTTTTTCCGATGATTCTGCTGAATTCTACTATCCCATTGCTCTTATACATATAGTAATTTAATTATTTACAAATTGCTTTTGTGATACAATTTTGCGCTTTATATACATAATTTAAAGCAGCGTGCGAAGGAAGGGGATTGCCGTCTTCGGATCACGGATCTTGCTAGGGTTTCTCAACATGTCTTCTAGCATCGCACGATGAGAAATGGTATACACGGTTTGATCTCATAAACCCTCGTTACCTGGATAAAGCACAATCAACTTTTCAGCATTCATTAATGCTATTGTTAATTAGATAAATCCAAGCGAGGCTCTATAAAATCAAACAGAGTGTCGTTATTATCGTAATACGTTTAAAGTATGTGTGTTCACGCGAAGAGGCCCAACAAGCTCTGCTGGATCCGTGGACCGAAATCGTAGCAGTTTTATAGCGAAGTAGGATATAGAACAGGAGTATCTACTTTTGAGTGCTTTGATTATTTTTTTTCAAAAGATTTGAGTTACAATTAACAGATTAGTTATAGGCCAACATCAGATATATAGTGTGTAATTGGGCTACTTAAATTTTCTAAAGGCTTATAAAATTTGAAAAATCAGCGCTGCGCTGCTGTCTTATAGCCGAGCCGTTATGTGTTTTTAAATTGAATTACATATACTTTTCCAAGCATTACTCATCATCATTTGTTTATTAGAGATAAATTATACGAAATTTATATACCTCTCCACTTATCGAAGCTCATCATTCGTCACCCCAAATAGTATTCATCCATGCTCATCTTCATGTCTGGCGTTTTCTTCAACGAATATAACTTTTGCGTTATTTTAATTTTGCTTCGTTATATTTTCTCTCAACTATATATGCGACTGTGAATGATTCGTCAAAATCGATTTACTAGCCGATCGATTATAGCGAATTATTATATGTGCATGCATTTAGAGACGGCTTTCATCAGTTAAATGTACACAAACAGGCACATCATGTATACTTCACACACAATCTCACTTTTGCAAAATTCTCAACTACATACTATATTCCTCCAGAATATATCTTGTGTAATTTTCTTAAAGGATCACAAAACTTTATTTATATATACCTCAGTATCTCTCAGAGTCTCGACATCAGATAACTGAAAATTCCTATAAGAATTTTCCGCAAGGCAGTTCATTCCACGACAAAACTATTTTATATATACCCGTTTTGTTTTGTTTCTCTGATTATTATAACGAAGAAGAATTCACATAAACAATATTTAATTGGGGTTATTCACATCAGGAGTTAGATCAGTCACGTGTATGACTTTTATCGAGGCTATAAGACAATAATTATTATCTCATCCAAGTTACCGTACTTAATAAACTTTTCCGCGCCTCGTCATTGCAGTGCCTTATTGAGCTTGCCTCGTTTAACGAATAACAAATTTCGAGGCTGTTGCATTATTTCAATAAGATGCAACATTTACCGTATTAGATTGCGTGTGTAATGTAACACCATTATTATTGCAGCGATCAAACCGACTCTTTAGGTTTGTCGCTTAAATACTTTTTATTATAAATAGGTACTTGTATTATTACATTAAAGTTGTTCCTATATGAAAAAATCTGTACATAAAGATTGTTCAATGTGTACTTCCATTGTAATTGTAAAATGTAAAGAATTCTCTACTATTTATGAAGCATGTTGTAAATCTCTCTAACGGATTGTAAAAAAAAAAAAATGGTGTAATATTTTGTATACTCTAAAAGCAAAGTTGTTATGTGGGTTCCAACCGATGTTGTAAACTCTGAAGTATCGCAATTCAGACCCATGTCTCTATTCTCGCTCTGTATATCCAAACATTTAATTTTATTCGAGTTATATCCCAACAGTAACATTTATACTTTACCCAAAACTTATATACTTGCATGCGGCATGTATTTATTTTCACTCTATATCTTTCTCTCTCTCTCTTTTTCTCTGTATCTATATAATGTTGAACATTTATTCATAAGTTAGTTGTGGTAACGTTGAGATAGCAGTATAAACGTAAAACTTCCCTCGACTCTCGTAAGACGGCAGAATAATACTCGAGTATAAAAAGTATATATATAACGTAGTATGCTGCCGTTATTAGCCCCCAGTAGATTTGGTTTATATATATATATATATATATATATATCTAACTGTAGCTGGTCGTTCCTGAGAATGATAAGATCCAATGATGCCCTGTGCCTCGTTTGTACTTTATCTTCGCTCCAGCTTTTGTCCTTCTCACTGTAGCTGTATCTTGGCGTTAATTAGCGAGGATACACATAAGCCTGAGCGAAGATAAACTGTATACCGAAATATAATTGTTGTTGATATTCCCGCCCTCGTTGATGGTTGTTTGACTAGAGTTTGTGCGATGACGATGATAATGTTTAAGTGTAAGTTTATACGAATTAAATATATATAAGTCGAAAGCTAGTTGCGGTTGCTCGGCCTCGTCTCTGCTCTCTGATGTAATCCATATTATATACATATATATATATACTGTACATATACTATTTTGTGTATTCGATAACGATTTTCCGATTGTCGTCTCCCTGTACATCTATTATATTTTTCTCTCTTTCTCTCTTGCGTGTGTGTGTATACGCATGTAAAGATACCTATATTGAGAGCAGAATCGCGAGGCCGATGCGACCGCTTTCTGAGCAAAGCATATTCAATAAAAGCTGATAAGATATCCCGATCCATTTTAGCTTACTGAGGAGGTAAGGATATCTCTCGCATCAGCACTGACGCACTTTTCCCACTGCGAGTCTCTCTACCTTTCCTACGTTTCCTCACTGCGAGTCTAACGTAACAAAGTTTCTTCTTAATAATTATCCGTAGTGCTCGTCTACTCGCGGAGCAAGACAAAAGCGTATGACTTGCTGCCGTTGTTATTTATTTATTTATTTTTAATTTCTTTTTTTTTCTTTTTTCATACATATATGTGATTATGTCACCCATATGTTTCATACAATGCAGATATATTCACGCATCATATGTCAAGGTCGCCACATCAGTCTAGCTGTTATTCATGGGGGAGAATAATTATGTGTCATCGCTCTAATTTATAGCTATATTATAATATCGACTTCTGCTCTTCGTGCTCCACGATGATAGCAGCGCGAAAAACAGAGGTCCTGAATATCATGCCTATGCTCGAGACGTCGTAGATCTCAGGTGACGCGACTCCCATATGTACCTTTAATCGCATTCAACAATAATAACTTACTGTTGCTATATGTGCGTTTACCTCTCGAGCGTAGGCGCGTAGCTCATAATAAGTATATAGATTCGTTCGTCATCTATCTCGCTCATTAGCTCATCTCAGCGCGACTTGGATCAAAACTATAACGGCTGCAAAATGTAACTTGGCTACGAACTTATATGCGTTCCAATAATATACATATATCCATCAAACACACTCACACACGATGAGTGATGGTACACACATATATATATAAGCAGTTGGTTCGCGGCAAAGTTGCAGCAATACTCCCTTATAATATACACATATATATATAGATGTTGTTAGTTTATAGAGCTAGCTGTAGACTTATATTACGTATATATATATATATATATATATACCTTTGCTTCATAATAATCGTCGTGGCGCGTCGCTCAATCCGACTCGCCAACCCGCACATATTCATGTATACCTTCGTTCGCGCGATCAGCAACAACAACAATACAACAGCCACAACAGGCATTATTCGAAATAACTCTCCTATAGTTTATCACGTTATATACGTGTACGAGACACACACGGTTCCCATTATCCTTCACGATATTTCTCCGCTCCCTGTATATATCCTTTTCCCTTGTGCTTCTCGGTTCCGCTATTTTCCCGCATATACGTTATATTGAATTTGTCTTTACATTGGATTTACTGAAATTGCTCGACTATGTATATATAAATGGAGGCATTTGTATTGTCGCAGGACAGTATATTGAATGCCATGTTTTGATTAAGACGGGATGTGTTGTCTATATACGTGGTGTATTCTACCGCGAAATTTGGCAATTTTTAACGTATCATATATATCTAATCGGGCTATTTATTAAAAAAAAATTTTTTTTGTTTTGTTTGTAAAAATTGTACTTTTACAAGTCGTGCAGAATACAGAAACGGCATAAACACACATAAGAGATGAATGATTCTCTCCCTCGAACGATATTTTCCCAACTCTTCCTGATATAAGATCCTTGTACCACAGAATACAGATTAAAAACCAAAATTATACTATTATACTATCATTTATATACGTTTTAAATGGTCTGCCGCTGCATGCTATGCGTAAGCCCTGCCCGAGTATGACGACGTGCCATCAAATTCGCCTCATGCCTCTCGTCGTCTCTCTCTCTACTTCTTCTCTCTACTATATATACAACAAACAACAAAAACCACCTGCGTTCGCATCAAGTCCATCATATAAAACACGTTCAAACAGAATAATTTAGATATGAAAAAAGCGCGGGTATTTAAAAAAAAAAAAAAATTTGACCGACCAAACAAATCAGCTCATTTGTCAATCAGAGAATGGTAGAGAGTATTATGGGGGGGAAGAAGTTTAATGTTTATTAGAAATGTTATGCGAGGGGGAAAGGGCGTAGAGAACAAACGCGGAATTTCAAGCTCGAGTCTATGAAATAAGGAGGTGGTGTTCGGAGATCCCGCCATTCTGGACGAGGACGAGGACGATGAGATGTTCAGGGGCTTCACGACTTACGAGCCCGGCGGCGTCCCCATACTCGGGCGAGGCAACCTCGTCGTCGACGATCTGGGCCTTGTCGCGTACCCATCTGCGTGCTCGATCGACCGGCTAGTAGCAGACGCGAGGCAGACCTATCCTGGACAACCACGACTCTTTTCACAGCTCGACGAGTTGAGGACAGAGGTACAGCGACGAGATCAGGAAATTCTTGCCATGTCCGCTAAAATGAAGACGCTCGAGGAACAACATCAGGATTACCAGCGACACATTGCCGTCCTCAAAGAATCGCTCTGCGCCAAGGAAGAGCATTACAATATGCTTCAGGCTGACGTGAGTTTTTTTTTATATCTACATCGCTGTGTTATTATCATCATCATCCTTATCACGTTGTGACGATCGTTTTCTCTAGGTTGAGGAGATGAGGCAGAGGCTCGAGGAGAAGAATCGACTGATCGAGAAGAAAACCCAGCAGGCTCTACAGGCGCAGCAGGAGCGTAATCGTTTCAACACTGAGCTGACGGAGCTCAAAGATCACATGGACATCAAGGACAGAAAGATCAATGTGCTTCAGAGAAAGGTATATACGCTAGCTTTCTTTATATACACCCGCATTGTTAAACACTTGTCTTATTTTTCAGATCGAAAACTTGGAAGACCTGTTGAAAGAGAAAGATAACCAGGTGGACATGGCGAGGGCTCGACTCACTGCGATGCAAGCTCACCACTGCAGTAGCGAGGGTGCGCTGAGTAGTCTCGAGGAGGCGATAGGCGATAAAGAGAAACAAATGGCACAGCTGAGGGAACAGCGAGATCGAGCCGAGCAAGAGAAGCAAGAAGAGCGAGAGCTTCACGAGCGTGAAATTGCCGAGTACAAGATGAAGATTCACACGCTCGAGTCCGAGGTACGTTGTTTATTTTTAATTTAGTGAATAAAGTAACGCACTATGTAGAAATTCTATAATTTATTCACTCGACGAAATGCAAACTAACAGTTTAAATAATGAAATTGTAGAGTATACAAGAAGCACTCTTATACTTGCTTGATTTACTTTTCCCCGAGATAGTTTTCTTTGAATTACCACGGGAAATCGAAAGAAAATTGTAATCATAACGTCGCTCTAAAAATCAATAACAGGTAGAAAAGCTCAGCGCACGAGTGGAGCGAGCCCAAGCGGAGAAGGATCGTCTGGAAGCCAAGCTCGAAAGTTCCCAGTCCGAACTGGGCAAGAGTAAGGCTGAGCTGGACAAGGCGGCCTCTGAAGTGGGTCGTAGCGGTGCCGACTGGGAAGCTGCCAAGCAGAGACTGACCCGACTGGAACTCGAGAACGAGAGGCTCAGGCACGAGGTAGAGAGATCACAGTCGAGCTATGGCCGTACCATCAACTCCACACAGGAGATGGACAGGATCCAGGAACGCGCTGAGAAGTCCAACTCCGAGCTGAGGAGAGCACAGGCCGAGCTTCGCGTCACTCAGGCGGACAACGAAAGGGCCCGAGCTGAGGTCGCTGCTCTCCAGGAGAAGGTGTGACTTTTTAAATTTTCATGCCAGCCGATCGATGAAGTCGATAGTATGACACGACGTTGGGTATACAGGGCAGCGAGCGTTTGAATTTGTTCGAATTATGAATTGATCATTGTCTCCGTCGCGTGTAACTCTAAAATTGAAAGGGTCACTCCGAGTCAACGACAGAGTATCGATTGAGAGAACCGAGTATAGCCGGGGATTCGATGAATACTTAAAGAATCGATCGCAATTAGAGAGAGAATAAGAGAGACCGATTCCAATCGTTGCAGGTCGAGAAGAGTCAGGGCGAGGTGTACCGGCTCAAGGCTCGTCTGGAGAATGCCCAGAGTGAGCAGGAGAGCCTGAGGGAAGAGTACGACCGCGCCCAGGCATCCGTGGCTCGACTCCATTCCGAGAGGGATAAGGCCGTGGGTGAGCTCGAAAAGGCCCAGGAGGAGCTTGAGAGAACTCAGGCGACTCTCGGCAAAGCCCAGTTGCAGCAGGACAAACTTCAAAACGTTCTCGACAAGACACAGACTGAGGTCGATAAGCTGCAGGAGCGGCTTGAAAAGGCTCAGGCTGAGATCAGGAGGGTGAGCGTCGTTATACTATTTTACGAGATCAATTATGCAAGATGCGCAGTTGGCTAATTCAGGGCTCGATTGATTTCTTCAGATGCAAATGGAGAAGGAGAAGCAGATCTACGACACCGAGAACCTGCAGAGCCAGCTGGACAAAACGCACGGCCAGATCAATAGGATGCAAAAAGAGCGGGAGACCATACAGCTTGAGGTCGATCGGCTTCAGGATAAGTACGAGAAAGCTCAGGTAGGAATGGAATTCTTTATTACTTTAGCCGATCGATGCCAACTATGTCATCGCTATCGATTGAAGCGCTAGGTTCGCGGAACTATTTTTAAGTCGCGCTTTCTTGAATGTTTCATGCAGACCATCATGCAGAGACTGCAAAAGGAGAGAGACAGCTTCCACGAAGAGATGGAGAAACTCCAAGAGAGGGTGGAATTCCACCAGAGCCAGATCGCCAAGTTGCAGAGGGAGAAGGAGAACGTGCTCTCGGAGCTGGACCTCGTCAAAGATCGTTGGGAGAAGGCTCACAATGCTCAGCAGAAAATGGCGGTGAGTAAACGTAGATTTGTCGAATAGGAGAATAATTGTTTTTTAGTACAGGTGAGTTCAAGAGTATGGGTCTTTTTGCAGCTCGAACGAGACGACGCGCTGACAGAAGTGGACATTTTGAAGGACAAGCTGGAGAAGGCACAGTACACGTTGAGCAAGGCGCAGGAGGAGAAGGAGAACGCGAGCAAGGAGTTCGACAAAATACTGGAGAAGTACGACAGGTAAGACATCAGATTTCAGATTCAAAACGCAATACTTGATCGGTCAATAATCCTTTCGTAATTTTTCAGAGCCCAGAGCGAAGTGTACAGACTGCAGAACAAGATCGAGGTAATGGAGGCCGACAAGGACCGCTTGGAGCTGGAAACCGAGAAACAACAGATGCTGGCGAGCAAGAGCCGCGAAGAGGCGCGCAAGGCCCAGGAAGAACTTGCTCGAGTCCAGGAGCTCTACGAGCGCGCAGCCCTGCAGCTGAGTCGCACGAAGGAGCACGAGGAAAAGTCGAAGGACGAACTGGACAGACTGACCGTCGACCTGGATATGGCACGCGAGCGCTTCGACAAGAGCCAGATCGAGATGCGCCGACTGCAAAGCGAACGCGAGAAACTGCTTGCAGACAACGAGAGGCTGAGCTTCGAGTTGGAACGTGCCCAGTCGCAGCTGGCTAAGGCTCAGGCGGCGACGGACAAGAGTCAAGAAGAACTCGGCAGGATGCAACTTGAGATTGAGAAGATGTACGAGAAACACGACCGGCAGCAGGCAGAGGTACGCAAGGCACAATCCGAAGCCGAGAGACTGAGACAGGAAGCTGAGAACGCCAGGGAAGAGGTCGAGCGGTATGCCGCGAGGTTCGGCAAGCGCGAGGAGAGCTTGGTAAGTTTGTTCATAAATATATTTGATAAGCCCTTTCCGTATTCGATTAAACTCAAACTCGAATTTTTCACGAGCAGCGCATGAAAGAAGAGCACGAGCGTCTGAAGATGGAGTGCGATCGTCTTCGGGACCGATTAGAAAAAGCCACAGCCGAGCTGGAACGATCGCGACGCACCGAGAGAGAATTCGAGACTCGGTCGGAAAGCCGCATGGGCAAGTACGCACTAGAACAGGAGGTCGAGCGGTTGCGCGAACGCCTGGAGAGTAGGGAGGCCGAACTCAAGCGCAGCCAGAGCCATGCCCAGGAGCTGGAGCAGCGCTATCACGAGCTGCAGCTTCAGCTCGAACGAACCCGAGAAGAGGCAGCCAAAATGCAGCAAGCTCAAGAGAGGAACAAGCAGGAGCAGGAGCGAGCTCGTATCGAGGCCGAGAAGCTCAAGGATCGGTACGACAAGCTTAAAGCCAAGGCCGATGCGCTGGAGGCTGACAACGAGAAGCTCAGGGTAGAGGTCGTCAGGTTGGAGAGGCTCATGCAGACCGAGGGCAAGACTAGATCTGAGAGCGCAAGCATAGAGGTCGAACGATTACGCGCCAGCCTGGAGAAGGCCATCACGGCGCGCGACCAAGTCGAGCTCGAGGCAGGACAGCTGGCAAAGGAACTGGAGAAGAGCGCGCAACTGATCAACCAGAAGCAGGAGGAGATCAATCAGAGCAAGAAGGAGCATGAGCGTCTGCTGACCGAAGCAAACCTGCTAAAGGAGGAGCGCGATGCCGTGAGGACGGAACTACGCCGTTCCCAGCAAGTCCAACAGGTCCAAGGCAACGAGGAGATTGCGCGACTGCACCAGGAACTGCAAGTAGCTCAACGCGAACGCGACAAGATGGCTGCGATCCTGGAGAACCGCGAGAAGCACGCAGAGAAGATCGAGAAGGCCAAGGAGAAGCTCGAGAGCGAGACCAAGCATCTGGAGATGGAGCGGGACCAGCTAGTCATTCAGCTGGAGAAGTCGCAGGACATGCTGATGAACTTCCAGCAGGAACTTAACGCCAGCGAGGCCGAGTGCAAGAAGCACACCGACGAGATCCGACGATTGCAAATGATGCAGCAGCAGCGAGGCCAGCAGCAGAGCGCCGAGTCCATGGTGGAGGTGCAGCGGTTGACACAGCAGGTCCAGACGTTGACGAATCAGGTGGGTGCGTTGACACAGAACCTGACGAAGGAGCGACAAAGGGCCGAGGCTGCGGAGAAGCGACTGCAAGAGGGACTGTCCCAAGGCCAACAGCCACAGAACCAGCAGCAGTTGGAGCAATGGCAAAGACAGCTGGATATGGAGAAGCAGAGGGCCGAGCAGGCAGAGAAAAAGGTTCAAACGGCAGAGAGGCAATTGCATGCGCATCAACAACAAATTCAGCAGATGCAGCAACAGATGCAGGCGCAAGCACATGGACAACAGGGCCAAGCTGGAGCGGAGGCCCAGAGGCTGAGGCAAGAATTGCAGAAGGCGAAGGAAGATGTTCAGCAAACTATAATGGAGCGAGACAGATTCCAGGCGCAAGTCGAGATGCTTTGTAAGGAGCTGCAACAAAGCCAGGTCGCACTGCACGAGGCGAACGACAAGCTGCAGTCAGGTAGTCAGAAGATGGGCGCGGATGTTAATCAAGGTCTCAGACAGGTAGAAGAGCAGAGAAGACAATTAGAGCAACATAGACTCCAGGTTGAAGAGAAGGCAAAGAACGTTGACGTCAAAGCGAGAAACATTGAAGAAAAGGAGAGGCACCTTCAGAACCTTGAACAGGAGCTTAAAAAACGAAAGGCGAAAATGGACCAGTTGGAGCAGCAACTCCAAAAGGTAATCGAAAGCTCTTGACGGTCAAAAAAGGCTTTTCTAAATGACTGTTAAATGTGTAATTAACTCTAATGTTCTTTTCACAGAGCGGAGGATCGCCAGACAAAAGACTGGCCGAATTACAAAAGACACTGGAGGGCGCTGAAAGGGAACTTGAAAAGGCGAGGGAGGAGGCCAAGAAAAGTACCCATGAGACAGAGAGATTATTACAACTCGTGCAGATGTCTCAGGAGGAGCAAAATTCTAAAGAAAAGCAAATACGAGATCTTCAAGAGTCAGTATCTTTCATTATCGTTTTGGTGTGAGAAGCCATTTTTAGAGTCTCAAATTCATTCCTAAATTCTAAACGATTGTTTTCTTTTTTGCAGAGCACTCAAAGCCGCACAAGCAAAACTAAAAGCTACAGCAGCACAGCAACAAGAGGTCAGTATCTGAAAATTGGTAACTGATAAAAAAGTAATGAAATTGTTTACGTCATTCTAACGATGACTTTATTTTGTTTAACAGGCGGGACCCGCCGGTTTCTTAAAAAGCTTCTTCTAAGTTTGCCCCTTGTCGGAGGCAACGTCTACTTTCTTTTTAGTACAATTTACAAGTTTTAAAATTTGAGAGCATTGAGTGTGGCCAAATACAGACAAGAGCAGAGCTCAAAAGTCAAATATAAAAAGACTATGTAAGACTAAAAGTAAATAAGATATATTCGTCGGATACAACGGATTAGCTATTCAGCTGAAAAGTTTATGATAAATGTAATCTATAATCAGCGAAGGCTATGGACCACTTTGTTGAGGTAGCTAGAAAAAAATAAGATGGCGAGACAGTGGAGAATAAAAAAAAACTTGTTGAATAATGTTGACAAATACGTAAATAGTTGGAAACTAAAATTGGACATTTGAATAGAGCTGAAGAAGGGGGGTACTTAAAAAAGCAAAAAAATACCATTATTCTTGTGCTTTAGATTCTTAATTCACGATTCACCCTTGTCTCAGTTATTCATCAATTATCATTTGTACATACGCGCATACAAACTCTTTAAGATGAATTGAACGTCAATAAGATGTTCATATACGGCTGCATAAATATTATGAGACATGACTGAACTGTGTAAAGTTCTTTGACGAAAGGCGTTCAAGAGAGCTGACCAAGACGAAGTGTGGAAAGACACGATGGGCCTGTTAGATCAATTAAAGAAATTAGTAAACCATTAGATATCGGACGCAATGAAAGGATGCAATAATGAGCTAAAAATGTGTGTAGATTGATATTGTATCCTTCTTTTCCCGCTGAATGTTGAAATTACAGAGAAAAAATGTATAGAGATAGTAGCTAAGGTGAAACGTATGGAACGATAGACAGCTGATGAAGTCAGATACTATGATCCTGAATAGCATTAGTTTTATTTTAAATTAAAAGTTCGTGTCCATTAATTTTGAAGAATGAATGATAAAAATAGTTACTAAACGAATTATTAACGATATAATCACTGCGGTCGTCATTGGCAAAGACAAACACGAGACTATAACACTAAAAGCATTGTTCATCAAATTCGAGTATTTTCGAATGGGTAAGTTAATAACGTCGATGCTGCAGCATTCGATATTCAGTTATTAAATAATACTCGTATCTAATTTCCTCTACTTTGTTCAGTATTTATTAGCACAAATTATGTTCCGGAAAATTTTGCAAAACTGTGGTATAGATGATAACTAGCTTGAGCTTGACTACACAAATGTGCAACACATACTAGAAATAATACAATTGGTGACAAAGAGTTAAAATAAACAGATGGTAATCCCATCAAATGGCTTTATGATCGTACAAGTAATTTATTTCGAAAAGTATTTATTTTTCTCTTGTGTTTCAGGTGAAACATTATGTTTCAAATGTTGCTGGGTAGTAATTTCGAGTTTCATATTCTCGCCATTGTTTCAATCTTTGGAACGTTTCGAATATGAGAATTACGAGATGAACTAGATAAAACTAGAATTTCATAGAAAGAATACCATTATTTGTAAGTATAAAAGATTATCAAGCTCAATTGTGAAAATAAAGAATGTCGTAAAGTTGTATTTCAATCTTAGGCCAATTAGCAGTTGAATCAACAGAGAACGGATCTACCGAAAGTAATGTATCGAGTATCAAGAGACTTCTGACAAGAAAGCAGAGACCACAAAGTCGAATATTTTTATGTTGTAATCATGTGTTGTTGTTTTTTTTTTTTTGTTTTGTAATATATTCTGTGATTTTAGAAAAGCTAGGGTATTTTTAGGAAATAGTGACTTGATCAAACTGTATGCCTCACGTATATTCTATGGGTCTCGTCTTAAATCATCGGTATTAAATAGCGCAAGACACGACACATTTTATTGATTAGAGAGACGTACACTAATGTGCTTCACTTTGACGATATTTCTCTTTTACTCTATCATGTTCTTCTTACGTATTGATAAGGTGCGATCGTTGATGCACCTCCATTAAATATATATATATATATATATAATATAAATACATTAAAAAACAAAAGGCTGATACACTTTTTTAAAGTTCAATTAAACGAAAGCCGCGTCTTAATAATGCAATAAATCTGATGAACCAAATTAACAATCTTATGTATTATATGTAAGATCAAACGCATGAAATTTTGAATCCGCTGTCTCAATATTCGCATCTGTAAGATACTGCAAACACAAAACCTGATTTTATAAGTTCGTAAAACACATGACGTAAGATATGAAGTAATAGGTTTGCTTATTTTGCATATTCTTACAAATGCACGATCCACTTGAGCTTGTGAAACGTTAATCAGATTTATGATAAAAGTGGTGTAACACTAAATCTAATCTCAAGGCATATTGCTCAGACGACAATTTTTTCTCACATCGAACAAACGAATATACATCATACTCGGCTTAAAAAAAAACACTGCAACTTTTTATTACGTGGTCCAAAAGTAAAGACAAAACATAAAGTGAATTTAAAGAGATAATAAAAAAACAGGAAAAAAATATTCAGAGATAGAAATATAAACAAAGTGTATTATGCAATGTACGATTAGGTGATCAACTACATATATAAGTAAAAGTACTAAGGAGTGATACCGAAAGGAGGTCATACCTATCGCAAAAATAAGTCTAGTCATATAGACATACGGACACAGAGAGATACGGTTTCGCAAATATTACTGAACTTTTATTTTGGAGCGAGGGCACTGCCGAATTACGATGCCAATAAATTTTTATTGTGTTCCATCACGAGTCGTTAATTTTGACGTTGTTTGAAATTTCATTGCAGTGTGTGAGAAATAGATATGTTATATGATTTACCCGCGCAAATATATGTCATCGCTAATCTAATGATTTTTTGCCACTATCATTATAAATGGAGTAGCGAGTAATAATTTGCAGACTTTTTCTCTCTGTGCAGGATAAAGGAAAGGAATCCGCACACGCGTGTTCCTGCTTACTATTAATATATTTTTTTTAACTAAACAAATTTTCATATGATAACCAAACATAAGCCACACATAATCACATATTTTACACTTACGACAACACATCCGCCATATCAGATACCCAAAATGCCTGCTTTTCTTATAACAAAAAAAAAATACGATATATAATAAATTATAGTATGAAAAAAAACTTTTACGAATATCCAATAAGTATCTAAACGAAAATTACAATTGTACTGATAGCATTGTATGATATGCGACGGCGCATCAATGATTCGTGCACAAAACTTAATGTTAAAATGAACGATGAAAAATTACAATGACGTCAAAACGGTATCGATCTGCGCGTGTTTGTATTCGGGGGTGAAAAAATACGAGCAACTTTATTCCTGTACTTTTAGTGAGAGCACAATTAACAATTTAACAGTCCAGTATTTAGATTAATCGATTGCGGGCGATAATTTTCCTTTTTTTCGCGAACGTTTTTCGTTTAGATCGAAACGTTGACATGTATAACACACAAGAGTGATTCAATGTAAAAATCATTTGCAAAAAAAAAATCAGCTGCAATCAGCGATATACAAATCAGACTACGTAGTCTAAAGATTTTCTATCGAAAGAATAGAAATATAAACCCCTTTATCTTTTTGATGATTTTTTCCATTTGGTGATGAATTCAACACACCTATATATGATGATATTTAGTTTCAATCAATTACAATTAAATGAAAACAGAGCTATGCGAGCGAGTATAATAATTGGATACGACTATGCTTTTGCATAGAGACAAAAGAAAAGTCGTGTATTTTTTTGAAATTTCTGATCTCGGGTCCAAAGGTCGTCATTGTACAGTTCAAATATGCTATATATAAATATATACACACCCACACTCACATGCACAAACATATACTCACGCATTCATACATGAAAAGAACACATACAGACAGAGAGACAGACATTATATACGATGTATAGTCGAAGGTATGAACAAACAAAATAATGTATTAGGGCGCGTTAATTAAGCAATATATGTGTGATTGATGCAGAATCTGTGCATACCAAGTGTTTTATTGGCGCGAAACGCGGAATGGTTACTAAAACGTATTTAATGGTAGGCGATGACAGTTTTATCAAGTCCTGGGGCGGTGCACGTTTTGCGGTGAAAATTTGTTCAATTACATTGATTAATGATATATTATATATGATAAAAAGCGTAACGATAAAACAAAGCTACGAGTAAGTAGTAATTCAGCGAGTGTTGTCGAAAGCTCACAAAAGTAAATGCAAAACTATTATTGCAGTGTACTCGGTATACAGAGGAGATGGTGATGGCGACTTGTTCTCACGATGACAATAATGACCGTTCGTTCGTTCATTTTTTTCGCGAGTTTAGTGTGTCACACAGCGCGTGGAATTTCAGATGACTATGTATTGTTATTCAATGAAATGCATAAGTTTTTGCGTCATTCGCGGGAGAAATGTATCTCCTCTCTCCAACGGTTATGCTAAATATATGATTGAAAATAAAAACATGCCCGAGTTTATTGTAAATATTACTTCAGCCTCTATAACGTAACGTATGAGAGACGAGTAACAGAAATAAAAGATAGTTTCAAGCGTAAGAAGCAATGATTGAGAATTAAAAAAAATACGTTTTTCTTTTGTCATCATTACGTGTACAAATGTACGAGAGAACAAAGTGCGTATAATGGGCGGTACTTTGCAAGCTTTCATTCGACTTTTATTTCGACACGGGAGAAAGAGATACGTTGTAGCACGTGTGCGAGAAAAAGGCGTGATTAGCAAGCCCAAGCGATCTAAACAAGTCCAGGCAGAGTAGCTACAGATAACAATAAGTATATATATATGAGACAAATTATAAATATAGCGTATAAATATTGTAAGTAAATGTTGAAGTTATAATGATGACTTCCTTGATCTCCTCTATATAGATCACGTTTATTTCCGACAAAGAAGAGCAGCTGATGATATATAAATACATGTGCGCGCGCGCGCGAGTGCATGAGTGAGAGCGAGATAGAAAAAATGCGAATCTATATAGTTTTCTGTTTTCCATATATAAATATGAGATATCGTTGAATATGAAACTGCGAAGACTTTTAAAATTTTAACGAGGCGAGCCTAAGCGCAAATACCCGATTTTGACGTAACATGTAAATATACCGAAGAGAAAACCGAATGGTGGAATATCTGAGTATTTTTCAGTTATGAAAATATTGAGCGAGGTGCATAAGAAATGAGAGGCTGCATAGTAGGTGACGTTTTGCGTGAGCGCGCGAGTTGTGCATACAAAAAACACTATTAATTATTATATACATATATACATATTTAATGTCACCGTCATATCAAGCCTATATCAACGTGTTACGTCGTGATAATCTTAAGAAGTTAATTATAAATATATCGTTATCGAACTATAAAGTTGTTGAATGAGTATGAGCGTTTTTGTTGTCGTTTGTCAGTCTCGTTTGCAGCCGGTAGAGTTATAAAAACAAAAAAATTAAAATTAAAAAAAAAATCGTATAAGCATAGGGTTTTGATGCATTTCGTCTTGCAACTCGATCTTCCCTCTTTCCGTCATCGGTTCTCCGAAATATTTTGCTTTCGAATTATCCATATGCATTTCGCCACGAATGATATGTACGACGCGTTGTATTATCATCGCTAAAGGAATTGTATACCAGAATTGTCTCGTGTGTATAGCCTAAAGACTTGCTAATTTCGAGGAGAAGATCGACTCGACAAGGTCAAATGCGCGACTTACTCAGCTGTCGGGGAATTGTGTCTGACGTTATGATGACGATGATTATGGCGAGAAGCTGAACGTTTACGTAGGGAAAACAAAAAATTATGCGAATATGCGAAAGAATATCGAACGTGAGTGAGGCGAGATTTTCATTGAATTTCTTGTTGACTTGTAATAACAATTATTATTAAAAATTATCATGATAATAATAATATTATATTAATGATAACGTTAATAATGAAAACAATAATAACATAATGATATATTAAAAGTAATAAGAAAAAAAATATTAATATTACTAATTATAATAATATGAATGAATTAATATATTAATATAATGAAAATATAAACAGATGTAGAGTCAAAACTTTGTCTTCGGATCGTGTCGTAGAGGCAAAAATTTATTTGAATCAATGTGTATCATTGAGCGAAAAACAGAGCGAGAGATATGGAGGTGGCAAAAATACTGCGAACATTTTTGCATACTTTATATACGTCCGTTATAATTCTTCAGCCGTTATCTCTTATACGATTGCACCTTTATCTCGCCGAGAGTCCCATTTAGGTAGAGACAATGCAAAAGAGAGAGAGAGAAAACTGGCAGTAGGTACACAAAATAGTTTCTCATTATCGTTATACCTACATCAGTATATATGACTATACTTTATTTTTTATTATTCCAACGTCGAGAAATAGAGAGAAAGTTTTAATGTTACATGTTATATCAAAATCTGCGTTGATGATTCTGTAAAAGATTGTAAATACGCCCGAAACAACGTATTCCCATATATATTGATCTTTTTGATGACTGCACCGCTCTATACAACAAAATACATTATACTGCTAAATAAAGTCCACGTTTCATTCCATGCACGTTGTTAATTTAAACAAATGCGACATTCTATACTCCTCTTACATTAAATGATATAAATATAGCATAAATAACGTATAACGCTGATTGATAGCTTGCAGACGCTTCGGCTTGAAGCTTGAATCAGCTGCAGACCATCTCAGACTATAACACCAAACGCGTTTTATTTCTATAACCGAATTTTTTAATGATTTCCGGCACAGATAATACTCATTTACTAATCTATACTCGTATCTACTCTGAACCTGTAAATTCAACTCAAAAAGCGCGCGAATGACGCTATTAATTGTAAAATAGTACAAAGAAAAAGTAACAAAAAATGAACGTTGAGAATGAGTTAAAATTATGCGTAGTTTACCATTATTATAGACTATTACATTACCACTACTACTGTCTCGTTTTAGTTTTTGTATAAACGAAAAAGAGAAAAAAAACACAACAATTATATCGCTTCGTTGAACAGACATCTATACACCGGCTCTATAATTTAGATTTTTTATACAATGTCCTCTTTTAGATAATGTCGGTCACGATCACTCTACGCATTGTTATAATGAAAACCTCGAGGTGTTTTAGTTGTCGAGTGCGCAAACCGATGCCTATATAACGGAGTCGTGACTGGATTATCTCGACAACTCTTAATACGTTCGCATTGCGTCATTCCCTAAATAACTATGGACTGCTTTAATTTGTACATTTATTCTTATCTCGTCGATGAGATTCGAGCGCGAGTATTATATTCAGAAGCCGAATAAGAGGAAAATTTTTGTAACTTCAATACACGTTGCATTTGGTACTCTATCTCTCTCTATTCCATTTTTCAGAATTCTCTTACTATACATAATATATTATATGTATATAAGTATCTTATAAACACGATCGTCACGGTAACAAGGATTAGTGTTACACATATATATATATAGGCGGGCGTGCCACTCGATGCAGTACATAAGTACAGAAAATGACACATCACACACGTACTCTCACACACGCATTAATGTACATATATTCAGATACAATCGAGTATAAAAATCACCACCTATCGACTAAATGACGCTAGACTTATATATATATTAAAAATAATAATGATGCTGATGATGAGATTATGCTAGTTGATGGCTAACGTGTGTACCATCCCTGAGACGAATATATATATATATATAAATAAAAGACACGGGTTATGTATCTCTAACTTCTACTCTATACTTCAAATGCAATTAATGATTCAGATAAACTGTGCGCATCAGCGATGTGTTATCGTGAGAAAAATGAAAAAGAAATCGACTCGACTCATTTATGCTTAAATTGTAGTCTGTAAGCGTGCGGAGTATTTAAAAGCTAACGAAAAAAAAAAAATTATTGAACAAAAGAGTAAAAAAAAATTTGTTGTTGCAACTGCCATGCTGTGTGCCATTATATACTTACGCGAGTCACGTTTGTCGTATAAAGAAAAAAAAGTATTACCTACAACAAAAAAATAAAACTAATGCAAAAAGAACTATTTACTGCTGTTCATCTCGTCTCTCTGTGAACTTGTGCACTTTAAGAAAATAATGTGAAGAATTTAAACTTTTTGAACGTGAATTCACGAGATACGTCAATTTGCGTCGATCGTCATATCCTGTTGAGCTGATGATATATCGTTAAATTGAAAAAAAAATACATATATATATATATATATATATATATAAATAAAACACAAATGGTTGTCCTTCGATTTCGTGATGCTACTTGTAACTGCAATTATGTTCAGTGTAGAGAAGCATATACGGATATACACACGCAAGAGTTTGAGAGTTTTATTGCATATTCGATATTATTTATTATACATTTTACGAGTATAAAATGCGCTCTATATATATTGTAAAAAAAAAAAAAAAAAATGAAAAACTCTGCCGTGCGATTGCAGTTGAGTGAATGATTATGAAAAAGTATTGCATCCAAATTATACGGGACAAAGCTTGGAAAGCCACACACACACACACACACACACATACTTACACACGAACGTTTACACGTGCACGGTTTGTGAATTTTCTTTTTCATATCCCAAATTAGAGGAGATATAAATTTTATTGAGACAATAAAGTATATTGGAATTATTATCGGAATCTGATAAAAAAAAGAAGGAAATAATTATCGATCGGAAACCAGAGATTCTATATTATAGTCGCACGTGTAAACGTGTATACCCATCGTGCTTATCCAACAATTGTAACGTTTTTTTTGTTTTTTTGTTTTTTTTTTAAATCTGAACGTCGTTCCCTGAATAGCTCAGGTTCATAAAGAATAAAAAACTAAAAAAAAGGAAGGTTATGCATTATTCGTACTAAAATATAGTTGGCAAAACTACGGAGCAATTGTGTATTGATATGTGTATAATTAACAAGGGAAAAAAAAACTAAAAAATCGTTGATTTATCATAGATTCCAGCACAATAAAGATTAGTAGGGCCAGGCACAATAAAATTCGGCCAATACGTTGTAGACAGCGATCTTTTAGAGCGGCAAGTCATATAAGTCAAACTATAGGTATAATGATGATATTAAATAAATGCATATTGTCTATTGTCATTTTGAGATAGTTTTATTGGTGTACATTTCCTATCTACGAACCTCGCACGCAGTAGCTTAATTGTTTGGAACGATCGTCGCGCCGAGATGCTTGCGAAACAATAGCTCAAAGTCGTGAAAGTCTTGATTATTTGTTTATTCAGTCGGAGAAGCTAATCAAGCTTTAATTGCTGCTTTACAGACGCGAAAAAACGAGAACAACTTTCCTTTCGAAAGTAAGTATTTTCAATTGAGGTGTGCGTGCATAACAATGGGGGTATTATTAGAAGTTGTGGTTTAACGAAATTGAAACACTCATATAAAAATATTGTAAATTTTATTATATATAGAGTAAACGCAAATACATGTAAATCTAACATTGCGATATTTCAGTCAACTGTTTTTACTTTCTTTCAACTTAAACACTACTCATTACATTAGTTAACGAGGTGAATTCACTCCTAAAATCATAATGGACAAACGCTGTAAACGATAAATCACGTACTTATCTATATGTACATACTTTTAGTTAGATATTGCAACCTATTGTTTACGTATTTTTTAAATATGTGATAGTTGAAATAATAATAATACTAATGATATGTATGGATAAAAGACCAAAAACTTTCGTGTCATATCTGTGCCTATACTATTACACAAGTAACAATGTTATTTTGCAACTATTTTTATATTCTTTTTTAATTAGTCATATATTCATCAGATAGGCCAAGATGACAAATTACACATGATTTAAACAATATCCTTCGGTTATAAGGACAATCATAACTTACTCATTATAATTGCTTATTAATATTCTAAAACACGTTCAGTGCCAACAACCTGATTATAGTTTGTCATTTCATTCATTTATTGTTCGTATAAGAGGCATATCAGGAATAAATCAAGGTGCCGATCACATATCCTCAGATTGACACTGAACCTTCTCGAAAAATATTAAATATTTTAGTTAAAAACCCATAACATTAAAGTAAAGTCGACGTCATTTTCATATTTATGTGTATATATTAAAATCATGATTCAGAGGAACATTGATGCTTATAATCATAATCAACCGGGTAAGCTTCTTGTGAATTATAAGAGCATATAAGAAAGCCATTCTCAACTCGTTTTAAATTTCAATCATACTCCGCTATAACGCGATCGAAATGTATAACGAATTAACTTATTGCCTCATGCAATGAAATTTCTTACATAATATTGAATAATGACGAGTTTCTACTGGATACACATGACGTTTTATCACAACGTTGCTATAATTCGTAAACTGATATATGATTATATATATATCCATCACTTAAGTGCAAAATATGATTTAAAATATAAGTTGCGATGTCGATATGGCATCTGAGTTTTCGTATAGATTTTGATTTCACGAAAATAAAATATTGAATTTTGAGTCAATCATCTAAAATCGAAAATTCAAGTATAAATCTTTTTTCATCCCGTCAAAACAATTCACAACCAGAGAACGGCAAGGCTCAAAACGTACTTAAGCGTGCCTGCACACAAAATTTCTATATACGTGGATAATCCCTAACAATAAATAATTTACGTCACCTTACCGCTTCGCGTTAAAATAAATAAGATAACGATGATTAATCGATTATCTTTTGAAGACTAAATATATAAGAGAAGTGCTTGTAAAAATTGGAATGTTGTACTTAATTGACAATAAATTAAGTACCAGTCAATATTTCTATGTATATTGAATAATGTGCTAATTCTAGCTACGGAATGCTAATTAATTGTCTTTAATCGTTGATAGATTAGTATTATTTTAGTTGAGCTGAGGGGGGGGGGGTTTAATGGATTATTAACATAGATTTGTGAGATCTGGCAGTAGACATATAGAGAAATCTTTTTAAAAACTTGATTGAATTAACCTACGATCGTGAAATACATCTATTTCATAGACGTAAATCTATGTTTCGTCATTTTATGCTGGCTTATTAAATAAAAGTAGAGCTGTCCATTGGAATGTAAGATGAATCGTATGAATTTACACTAACACGCTTGTCAATATCGTTCGACATTCTCACAATACCGACAAACTAATAAGCTCATCATTGAAAAAGTAAGTAATTTAACAATAAATCCCTTCTGACACTTTTGAATAAAAGGAAAATATGTAAGGCTAACTACATTGCATAAATGCTTCATCTGTTAAAAGCGTCTATCAGACAACAATCTTATACATATTTATGATCAACGATATACATTATTAAAGTTTCCAATTGGGCAAATTTATACCACAAATTATTAGACACAAGGTATAAACTGCAGAAGGGTCAAGAGAACTTTTTAAAATTCAACATATTTCATGGAATGTGGAAAAGAAGTCTAACAGGGAGGCAGCCACTTTTGATCACAGTTTTTCTTGAAAGTTTTCCAACTTCATCTCAAAATCTAGATCTTGGACTTTGAGTCGTTAATATAGTCAAATCTAAATCTAAATACTAGTTAAAAATGTCAGTATATATAATTAATAATATCACCGTTGTAGCAATTCTTTAAAAACGTATTAAATTTTACCACGTGTAATTCACCTACCTATTGCATTAAGTAGATTGCGGCAGGTGCCGCATGAGCAGCAAGTGCACAATCAAGGACAATATATAAATATGAAAAAACATAGCTATAACGAGTCCGAGATATTTATACCTAGCACTTTCAACAAATTCAGTTTAGGCCCTACTTGAGGAAGTTGATGAGGATCTCTCCCAGCAGCAGAGCCACCTACGCCATAGGGAGGGTGGCTTCCTGCGATTCGCCAAAAACCTAGCCCCACCTCGCCTCATGCTGAGAGCGCTGACTATTGCCTGATCGAAAGCCTCTTTCAGGTCTTGCTGTGTCAGAGCAGATGTCTCAACATAGCTTGATGCCCCTATTCTGTGAGCTAGTTGATGACCTTGAGTAGTAGTGATAGGTGCCTGTCCATACCTTGCTAATTGCAGAGCCAGTCTAACATCAGAGCGCAGATCACTTTTCGTCCCAACCTGTAATCAATCATTGACAAATGGGTTTCACATCATTTACACTCCAAGGAACTCCATTAGTATGGATGCTCCAGATTCTCCTTACCAAAATCACCGGAGTATTGGGGCAGTATCTCTGCACCTCGTTGATCCACTTGGTGGCCACACTGTGATAGGATGAAGGGCTCACTATGCTGTAGCATATCAAAAACACGTCAGTCTCGGGGTAGCACAGCGAGCGCAGTGGGTCAAAGTCATCCTGGCCAGCGGTGTCGCACAGCTGAATATTAATAGGCTGTCCATCGACATTGACCACCACTGTGAAGAGCAGAAAAAAAAAAAACAGCAGGTAATGAGAGACTGTCACTCGATATATTCAGAGCAGCATAGAGGGGCTTTGTGTTTGAAAGAAAGAGTGATGAGTAATCAGGCCCCTCAGGCGCGCAGCAACTCTTGCCCGCGACTGTACTTTCACCTGTTGTCTGACTAAACACACCATACAGGGTACAGTCCCCATGAAAATTTGCACACCATAGACTATAACTATATGTATGATGCAGCCTATACTCACCGTTGTAGTTGTCGAAAGCCGTGGGTTCATACTCGGGTGGAAAGCCATTGGTGGAGTAGCTGACGATGAGACTGGTCTTGCCGACGGCACCGTCACCCACAAGCACGACCTTGATCCTCGCAGTTTCCTCGGTAGGACTGTGCTTGTTGTTGTTACTCGTTCCGCTGGACGACTGCTGCTGTTGCATCTGCACTTGGTTACCGGATCCAGCGAGCAGTGGTCTCGTCCACTGTGGTGGCGGCATCGTCTCGATGATGAAGTTGACGACGATCTAGGACACACGCGAAATCCGATGCACCATCGGACGAGACCAAAGCGAATGCGACTTTTTTCAACGAAAATTCGCGCATACACCGCAGACTGTGCAGACACACCGTGAGATAGGTATAGATGAGTGGCAACGCCGCACTGCGAGCGAACAAGTGCCGCTCGCTGCAGGTACCTATAGTCATGTCATCGCGGTGGCGCTGCGCGACGCGCATCTTTCAGTAGTCCGGCGGCGGCAGCAGCGTCTCTGACACCTGTTGCTGCTTCGCGCTGCTTCAGCGCGTGTTTTTGTGTTGTGTGTTTTACATGTTCTCGTTCTCCTGGTCGAGTAGTAGTCTTGCTCGCGGGTGTCACTGTGCGAAGTGAGGAAGATGCAGCAGGAAGGCGTCCCGACAACGGCGGGTTCGCAAGAGGTGCGGACACTGTTGTCAAGGCACAAGGCGAGTCTACTGCAGGAGCTCGAATCAACGAACCTCCTGGGCGTCCTGTTAAAGCGAGGCGTCATCACGGAGGTTGACCGACAAGCCCTTGCCAGTAGCGGCAACAACGACACCGACGTCGATCTCTTCATCGATCTCATTCAAGCTAAGGGCTTCGATGCCTTTCGCGAATTCTGCTTCGCTCTCGAATCCGAATGCCCGCATGTGCTCACCGACCTCCTCGTTGATCAGCATGCGTTGACCGGTCAGTACGCTTGTATATCCTTATTTTTCCAATCAGGAGTGATTTTCTCACGCTATGCATTTTTTGTTCACACACACACACACACACACACACACACACACACACAGAGGAGCAAGAGCAAAAGCGGGACAACAGCCAGCAGCAGGAGCAAGATGGACCAGCGCAGCGCTCGAGCAAACCACGTCAAGACGCTAACGCAACGGCGGGCTCTGAAAATAACAAAATCACAGGAGCTTTGGAGCTGCAGTCCAGGTAATGCTCTCATAACCTACATAATACTATACTCACACCTGTCCCGTTTCTAGCGTCGCGACGTGTCGCCTACCTATATAGAAGCTTATACTTATGCGGTTATGAATTAATTCGAGTTCAATGAATGCGACGCCGGCTGCCATCTACATGCAGGAAATGTGAATGACCAGTTGATTGGAAAACGAGCGCGCACGTGTCGCTGCTGCCGCTGCATTATAGTCTCTGATGTGATGTGCGGCTTTGGAAAATTATTACTGCAGGGATTGAGAGATATGCGCGAGTTGATGTGCAGTTCCGCTGCTCCTGATGATGGTGCCTGTTCCGGTGTGTCGTGATGTGTATAGTATATACGGAGATGGATGCGTGAGAGAATTTCGTTGTTGCAAAGGTGAATGAAACTGCAGTGTGTGGCTTCCGTTGCGATAGAGCGCGTGCGAAAGTCATTATGCGATGTACATACAGAGGGGATATTGCGTGGGAGGGAAGGGTATTACATTTTAATTTTTTTTTTTAAGAGGAGGATTGGAATTTTTCCAAGGCGTGTATAATGTGAACAGTGACAGTTTGTTTTTTGTTTTTTGCTTGCTATACGTTTATACTTTGTAATTAATTCGAGTAATTGGATGAGAAATTCAAGAGGTGCGACGGATAAAGTTTTTTGTTTTCGCGATCGAGAATTTTCAATGATTAATCGAGAAAAAAAAATATACTGAAGAAAATGCGGAAACGTTTCTTGTTTACACTTATAAATTCAAATCTTTATGTCCGTGTACCAATAACTAAGCGTCATTACCTTATCAGTAATGCTAATGCGTGTAAAGTCGAGTTTTATTGATCAATAAACGACGTTAAATCGATTTTTACATTCAAACTCGATACACTCAATCGCACGCAAAACTCCACCGATAAAACAGACTGACGATTAAAAAATTTCGCGCTCTCCCGACTTTTCAAACGCCTCGTCATGTTTTGTTCATAACAGTGATTCAATGCTTACTTAAATAAACAACAACACAAAATACACACGACTTTCCAGTAAGCAACTCCGATACATCAATAACTCATCGAGTGCTTTAAAGAAAAAACAATGAGATGCACTTATAGCGCAGCCAGACATTGAACTTTTCCACTCGACGCATTCGAATAATCAGCATCCGCGCATTACGCAACGTTTTTTCACGGACAACACATTTACTTGGGCTTTTCCGCAACTGCATCAGCTTCTTCGCGTATACACATCGCATCCAAAACAAAACAATATCCATTGAGAGAAAATCATGTTTTCGAGAGAGCGCGTCGACTGCAGAAGCACGTGCTGCTGCGTGTGGTACTATACCCCCTCGAATATACGAGCTCACAAGTTCTCTCTGCACACCATGTTTTTAGAACTAGCTGTACTACAGTACAAACATACGTCTCTCTCACTCTCTCGACCCTACGCGCTGATGCATCGGCCAACGTCTCAGTTTGCCTCCCATACCGGTCCACGAAACTTCGTTCTCGGCGTCTCGTTTTCCTCGAGCTTACGTAACTTGAAAAAGTGCAACGTCTTCTCGTTATTTATTATTCCCGAGTAAAAAGCTTCTTCTACGTATATATATATATTCATCTCATGTGTGTCGTTCGCGCACGTGCTGGAAGCTCTGCGTTCTATAAATAAGCTGCTGATTCACGTCGCAAGAGGTTACGATTCAAATCCTGGATATAGCAAAGCTTGTAGTAAATCTGAGGGATATTGGATTTTTATCTGCGAAAAAAAAATGTGATGATAGGGGATGAGATGATGAGTTAGGAAAAGAAGAAAAAAAAGAAGCTGAGATGCAGTATCAAAGGCGGGAAGTTTGTCCTTCCCCGGTGTTGGCTCAGTTCGGCTACTTCATAGCCTTGGACCGACTGCCGTCGCTGCCTTGCTTCTGGTGAGTCAACTGTGACGGCACAACGTGTCGCATTGTTTATGATTAGTGTGGTGCGCGTATATATATATAGAGTGTGTGGTGGAGAAAATAGCGACTGATAAACTCGGCTAATTGGCATTTGATTTTTTATTGAAAGGTAGTCACAATCCTTTTACACATTTAGCGTACGTTCCTCTCTTATATTATCTCCTCGTCTCACTTTTGCATTATATTATAAACATGATTATTTTTTCGCTTCGTTTGTTTGTTGTTGCTCTTTTGTTCTCGATAATCACACTCGTCTTGTATAACACAACGCAACTTTTGCTGCGTGTGCTCGTGTCTATAACACGTATACATTATTTTATGTACTATATATAATTATGTAGTAATAACAATATTTACAGGGATGAAAAATCGGTCTAACAACCGCGGACTCGAGCATCCGCGTATATATATATATATATATATATATTATTTTATGTATAAACGTTTGACCGCGGATGTGATACAAATGTATACATAATCATACTCTGCCTATAGATATGGTTTTATTATAGCTACTTACAAGAGATCTAGGATATAAAAATACCATTACAACGCGAGCGACTACGTTCTCTCTCTCTCTACATCTTCGTAGTGTCGTCATTAACGAACTACGAGGACGAAAAATCACCAGCTTAATATTAATCATTAAATTAAAACAAAACATTATGTATAATCATCGTCTTTTTCGTGTACACAAATCACAACGTATAATTATATAGTGTGCGCTTTTCACTTGTATATACGGCTCACGTAACATAGGCTTCTCTTCTCGGATATACATATAAGTACCTCGTGAATTTGGCAAAGCAGATAACTTTGACTACATGTCATCTCACACACGCACACACAGCAGCAGATATATTTATAGTGTAGGTACGTGTGTGGGCGGGGGTTGACTGCGTAGAAAAATATATATATATATATATCTCATGGACCGTATACATATATATACATCACCGTCTTATCTCATCTTCGTTTATGTATATACTGTTTTTTTCAGTTTGGCTCAACTAGACAGAAATAATACGTGACGAATAGTCGCTTGGATTGAATACTTGGGCCGTCCCTCGGCAGCTCAGCAGCAGAAGAAGAATACTATAGAGCCGATCGTCGTGTATCGCACAACGATACCGATCCGATCAATCGGGGGGTAATATCTTCGCGAGCCAGTCGCGCAATGGACCTCCGGATATATAGTCCCGTCGTATACACAACGCGTCATCGTCGTTGTCATCTCAGATTCAAGCTGGAGCCAGAGGCATAGGTTTGGTCTCACTGTTATCAAAAGCCTCGCGCTTGTCGCGCTTCTTACGACGAGCCAACTTCATCTGGATCTCGTGAAGAGTTTTACCCTTGGTTTCCGGTACGTAGACATAGGCGAAGAGAGCAGACATCGCGCAGACCGATGCAAACAACCAGAAGGTCACCGATGAGTTCAGGGCATGGACCAGCATGTGGAATGTGCTGGTGACCAGGAAAACAAGGAACCAGTTGGTCATAATGCTGATGCTTCCGGCGATACCTTTGGTCTCTGGTGGGAAAAGCTCGCTGATGATGGAGTAGGGTACCGAGCCATAACCCAGAGAGAAGACCACGTTGAACATACCGATGCAGGTCAAGGGCAGCCAAGCCAGCGAGACCACGTTTTGGCCATCCTCCATCATCCGGTAGTAATAGCCCAGGACACCCAGACACAGCGTCATGGCCGATCCAGAGAAAACTAGCAGTGGCTTCCTGCCGAACCTGGAAAATGAAATGGAGAAAAAACGAACCCATCAGCAATGACCCTCATTCAGTATATGCAGCGGCTGTGCTGATGTCACGTATTATCGAATCCAATTGTTCGCGGCGTTTTTGCGTAAGCGCCGCGCGCGCGTGCGTAGCGACTTTATTAAAAGCGCGCAACAACGCTTGAGTAACAACGACAATCGAGAGACAGAGAATTCTCTGGAAGCATTACCTGTCGATGGTGACGGCGACGATGAGGCCCATGATGACTTCAATGATTCCGATGATTATGGTAGCGACGTTAGGATTGACCGAGCTCTTAGAGTCCTCGAAGATTTGCACGGTGTAAAAGAGCACCGCGTCGATGCCACACATCTGTTGAAACCACATGAGGCCAACGCAGGTGCCGAGAGCTTTGCGTCCAGCTTTAGTACCGAGCAGGTCTTTCAGGCCACCCTCCTTGATCTGCATCTGCTCGCACTCTTCAATCAGTTCAGCGATCTCCTGTCCCACGTCGTACTTCGAGCCTCGAAGGCCCCTCAGCACCTTGCACGCCTCTGGTTTCCTGCCCTTCAAGACCAGCCAGGTGGGTGACTCAGGCAGGAAGACAACGACGCTCACGAGGAAGGGTACCAGTAGTGCGCAGCATAACCCATTGAAGCCCAGGAAGCTCATGTAGGCGCCGGCTACGTATGAGAAGACTATGCCCAACGAGAAGAAGATGGGAAAGAAGGTTCCAAGGGTACCTCGAATCGAAGGCTCGGCTATCTCTCCGATGTAGACCGGTACCAGGACACATGCGGCGCCTGCGCCGATGCCTCCAAAGAACCTAGCGACATAGAGCAGCGGTACTGCGAGCTGGTACGCCGCCTGGATCGTCGGTGCCAGAAGCATAAGCACCCAGCAGATGAGGAACGGTAGTACGGTCACACCGATCACAGGCTTGCGTCCCCACCTGTCAGCTGCTTTACCGGATGGTACTGCGCCCAGGATTGCTCCTAGTGGCATCAGAGCCGTTATACACGAGCTCTCAGGACCATTCTCTGTCAGACCCTCGATGTAGAAATCATCCGTCGAGTTTTTCGTGATGTGAGGTAGTATAGGTGACGTCCAGCCCAAGTTCATACCACTTTGGGCCATTATCGAACCAGCTGTAAAGACATAGTATATAGCAATGGGTCATCTATTGAAAAGTGAAAGCGTCTCGAGGAATTGTCCCCTCGCGTGCGTGCTTGGCTCGCGCCAAAAAGCGCGCCAGACTATAAAGCGCCTGACCTTCGATATTTTAGCTGAGCAAACTCTCGTATTTTTAGCAGCGCGTGCGCGACTCGCCGGAGTAATCCGGATCGAACTAGATAGTAAAACGCGCGAGCTGACGCTGTGTTCCGCGTCTCTAACGAGCGAATGATATAAAAAAAAGAGTAAGCGAGAGTTGATCGTTACCCTTTTGTCTCTTAATCTTTTGTTTATAAACAATACCCGCCCACTCTACTTCCGATTACTCTCTCTCTCTCTCTCTCTCTCTTATGTATTTCGTCTACCGATTCTTCATTGTCGCGAGTGTGTGTAATTCGTCGTATATATATAATACAATACGCAAACGCAGCGCGTTGTCATTGTGTGCATGTACACACGCATCCGTTGAGATAAGTCAGCCAAGGCCGCGTCGACGGCAGTGGTATACACACAGTATAGTTAGACTACAAGTACTTACGGATGAAAAAGCGACAGAAAACGATCAATTCGGCTATGTATACACTATATAGCGCGCGCGCGCGTTTCAATTAGACACACATTACTGTGGGAATATAATGCAAGCGCGTTCCACTCGGTTTAGATTGAGCTATGCCCTTGGAGGGGAATGATCTCAATCTATGGTCTATACGAATGATGATTTTTTCGAGCGAGTCTACTTGAATCAACGTAAATAGCTTGGGAAAAAAAACGCTCGTCAGCTTTTTAATAGGCATCAGCACAAGTGTATAATATGAAAGACGAGACAGAGAGAGAGAGAGAGAGAGAGAGAGAGACACGCGCGTCAAGTCGTTCACGCGTACACTTTCTTTCAGAGATTTCTTATCGACTCTGATGTAAACGTATGTGTGTTAGTATATGAATGACGGTGTGCAACAAACAAGACGCCCGCGCGCGCGCGCAGACAGATAGTCGGTGTACAATTTATGTAACCTACGCTACAGAATGCCGGCATACAATGCAAATTGGGTTAATTCGGTAACTGAAATTGTAGAGAAGGGCTCCTCCACATAAAAGAGCGCGGCTTGAATTCGAATTTTGCTCCTTTGTATTATCTAATTTGCCTATGCACGAGTATGGGGGGGGACCGTTGAACTCTCCTGCTTTATGTACATAACAGATCTTCGAGCACACATTATATCAGCGTTTCTCCGTCTTATATTGTGTGAGATAGATAAATTATCGGCGTGTGTGTGCTACATGTATTAGAAAAAAAAAAAAAAAAAAAAAAAAGGGGCGAATTCGGGGGCGGCT
>CM053170.1:3367509-3438912 GCA_012977825.3 Pteromalus puparum | reverse complement strand
AGAAAAAAAAAAAAAAAAAAAAAATGTGTCGAATTCGGGATCGCATTAATGTACACCGGTGCGGCGCTATCGGTTACCGTCAAGAATGTGTCGATCGACCGGCGGATTTGATGATTGCGAAGAGCACGTGTTCTCGTAAATCAGTATATATGCAAGCGAGGATATTCCGAAGGACTATATTACGACTATATCCGAAAACAGGAAGAGTATAAAAGTGCGCCGAGGCGAACAACAAACTCGTCGACGAACCCCCGCAAGGTCTTTCCGTACATTGACAAGATCGATTGGATTATATTGGCAAGTAATCGGCGGTCAATTGACCAGATGTAATAACTCTCTCACTGTGAGGATGAGGCAAAGAGATAGAAAAAAAAAACCCCGCGACTCGTCGCTTTCACAATCGCGCGCACAGTACAGTAGCGATGATGATATACGTAGAGATAAAGCTTGTGAAGCGTGGAAAATTTCGCGATACGCGCGAAAAGAGGAAAAAGAAACTCACCGATGAGAGTCGCGAGATACTGGAAGAGTTTACGGCCCTCCTCTTGTTTGCTACCAGGTTTTGATGGTAGCTGTGGTACACTTGGCCTAAGAGGCTGTCCGATACCCTTGATTCCATTGCTCTCCTCGTATAACATTTCTGGTTTGGAGTTGCTCGGTAACTGGGCCATTTCCGTACCGGATATCTGATCGTCTTGCGACGGTGGTTGCATCGTATAAAGCTTGCAAGTTCTCTCTGAGTAAATTTCGAAAATATCTATTCAAATTCCGACTAAACGATTATTGTCTTGAATGATAGAATTGGCAGTAGTTAATGGTCTCCTATAAACAATCTTCTTTCTTTTATCCTCGCGCCTCCTGCGTCCGTCGCTCGGGCTCCTCGGCAGCAGCATTAAGGCACCTCTCCGGGGCTCGACAGCTTTGCAGTCAGATTGTGTCTCGTCGCCGTCGTTCTCGTCGTCGCTCCGCGAGTCGCGCGCAACAACTGCCTTCTGCTCTCCGTGCGATGTATGCGTAAAGTGTGTCTGCTGCGACGTTGGGGATATATGGAGAGAGAGAGAGAGAGAGAGAGACTCGCGCAAAGTGTCGGTATAGCGGTGGCGCGCGCCGCGTCTTTGCCTATACTGCTTTTAGATCTCGCGCGAGCGAGGCTTTAGACCCACCAGCAACGCGTCGCGACGCACAGCAGCGCCAGATCACGAGCGGAGGAACCGCCTGTTGATTGACGTGACGCAACTTTTCTCTGTTGTATCTACGCTGCTGCTACTGCTGCTGCTTTGACTGCATGTCGAGTCGCACTCAGCTGATCGACGGAGGTATATTAGCAGGACGACGACCCTCCCCACCTTGTGTGTGTATATACACTCTCATGTGTGGTTCTGAAGAAGAAGAGGATTGTCTTTGCTCACCTGGACGAGAAAGTGTGCTTCTCTCTTTCCCCGTCTCTTTTCGGTGCGCAATCTTATCGCTGAGCTTAAATTTGGCACGCACACGAGTATACAGACTCGATCGATCGGCATTACAATGACGCACGCACTCGACTCTGCGAGTCTGTGTATTTTTTTTTTTTTTTCCTCTGCTAGTATAGCTCTAATGCCTCTTGTTTCCCGCGAGATTTATTGCGCAGGCGGCCGATAGTGCACGGCCGCTGTTTTATCAGGGCTTATACTTTATTCTCTCTCTCTCTCTTTCGATGCATTATCTCCATATAGCGTCGCGCGCGCGCCTATTTCCAGTCCGTAGGTACGTGTATGCGAGATATAAGCAATCTCTGCGTCCCGATTGATATTGCGCTAAAGAGAGAGAAAGAGATTGAGTTAGCGATAGCGATAAATAATGAATCGAATGGAAGAGATAAATTTTCTGCTTCACGTTTCAGGTCGGAAAACGGCGAGCAACACCAGTCACCGGTACCAGCTTCTCCGCCACCACCACCCCCGCAACCACCACCGGATAGTCCTGTACCTACAAAAGAAGCTTTTTTCCAGCAACAACAGAACGAGATTTCCTCCGAGCCGCCAATTCTTGAAATTCTAGATGAACCCGTTGACGAAGCGGTAAGAATATATTATAATATTGATCCGCAAGGCCGTATATTATAGTCGTGGAATTTGCGCGCGTTATCACGATTGCTGCGAGTTATTGTACACGGTATGTGTGGCATGACTAATCAACGTGACCAAGCTTTTGAATCGACGTTTTTTCCCCGGAGTATATTAGTGCTTCAAGTTTACCAACTCTCTTATACAGCCCGCACAAATGCCATTAACACGCGACGAGAGCTGAGCCACACGCTTATACTTCTGACGTATAGCACGCCCCTGTACCATTTTTTTTTTTTTACTTAAAAATAGAATACCCGAAAACTCGCACGTCATGAGCGCGGCTATTATTTTTAGGCCATCACAACAATTTTCCCGCCAAACGATTCGAGTTCTCCCTTACTCTTTTGCCTTTGGATCGATATGTGTGGATATTCCAATGAATTTCACTAGGTTAAATTTAGCCCGCAAACGGTACATGATTTATACACACACACATGCGTGAGAGGCTCACGCGTCGATTGGGTGAAACGATACCCTATAAGAGTTGATTCGATTGAGCGAACGAGTTGCTGGAGGTTGAGGCTATGATCATACACGCGGATCCGAAAATAGTTAATTACGCACGCGCGTGTGAATTCGACTACTGTATGACGGCTGACCTACTTTTCAAGCCAGATTTTCTATTTAGGGCTGTCTCTCTTTCTCGACAATAATTAAGAGAGAAATTTTTCGTACAAGTATATTGTAAATTCGGTGCGGTGCGATAAACGCAAGCGGGCCTTGGAAAATTTAAAATAAACCGAATCTTAATCACTTGAAAAGTGAAAAGCAGTCGAGGATTTTTCCAATTCATTAATGAAGTATGTTTGTGACTCTGGCTAAATATAGACATGCAAATGTAGGAGGAAATGCTAAGCGATAAACGAATATATATATATATATATATATATGCACCAACGTGCTGTGCATTAAACTCTCTCGCGATATTATTACTGTTATAACCTTACAGTTTTATTAAAACTATCGCCAAGAGATGCATATGTTTATTTTCTATTAAAAGTTAACCGTCGTCTCGGAGGACGACGACGTCTTCTCAGCTCTTACGAAAACTGCGCCGGTAATTACACTCTCGAACAAAAACATCAGAGGTCAATCACAACGATGTAAAAAAAGAAATATTCATCGTTCCGTCGGAATCTATATATATTGATAGCATCTTTATTACACGAGCAATATAGATAAGAAGAGAGAAATAATAATTGCCGAAATGTTCGATCTATACACAGAAATCGAGAAGACAATGTGTTTACACTGCAGCTTACAGCTGCGTTTAGTCTCGGTTATACCCACACGATGTGTGTGTGTGTATGTGTGTATAACGCCTACGCGTTATATCACCGCTGGAGAGAGAAACATTAACGGAACTTGATGTTGCCACCGGCACCTACAGATGGCTACACCTCTGTGTCCGTGTAATACGACAGAAATCTATCGCTGTCGGTATTGGTTGCAGCTATATACATATAGGTATATAATGTAATAGAAACATACTAGCTAGACAGGCTCGATTGGCTAATGAGATCGTGGTTGGTTAATTCTATATACGATACCTCTCTGCTGCGTGGTTTCTTTCCATCTCCTGAGATCAGACGCGACGCGAAAGTCGCATTAGCATATGGGAGGCGCTTTCGTTTATCGGTTAGGTAATTTATTCCGCAGGGAGAGGAGACCGTTACGCGAAATTTTTTTTTTTTTCGCCGAGAGACTCTCTCGTGTACTTTTTACTGTGTTATAGTGAAGAGAAAAAGAGGTTTGGGTCCGAGACACGTGCGCTGGCGAAAGATAAATTCTTTCCTCTTGTGTGCGTTATCATCTGCGGTCTTTCTGACTCAGTGCAGATGTATTTCAACACGTGTGCATCATCGTATTATATAGATACAACTTGAAGACAATGAAAATACGGTTCATTCATCAAGTGATACTTGTTAGCTGAAAACTATCGTCTTATTCTTTTCCTAATATCAATCCTATAAAAGACGAGCCGCGAATTGATACAGAGAACATCACCTCATCGATATGCCGTGACACAGAGGCAAACCAATGTATATGTAACGTATAGAACGAAGCTTTAGGGCTTCTTAATCCAAAGCAAAGTTCTTTGCTTGGACGGTTTCTCAGCCGGCCTTGGTTTGCTCGTTCGCGATTGATTCCTCTCCCAGTAGTCACATCGTCGTACACCAGTCCTGATACAGCTATCCCATCGACTAGTATAACGATAGCCGGAAGTGCATCGGAATAATAGAAGTATATCCACCTTATAAGTCATGCCTGTAGAGACAACCGTAGCGGTAAAAAGAGATACATCGGTATGGCGATCGTTGCCGACTAGGGCTTCGATTAATCAAATCCCGCTATGAGTCGAGAGTGCAGGCTTTAGCGGGCGGTGTCCGTCTCGCCTCGATAAAGTGTATCCGCCCCCCTAGTCAGTTACACCAGTATAGTCGCGAGTGTGTAGTGTTTAGAGTTGCGACTTTAGTCGCATTGCTGAGGTCATGACATGAGGATCTTCGGTGGTTTTGAGTTAAGGCGAAGTGGCACTAGGACCACCAGAACAACAGAGAAGACGTCCTCGTCTACGGGAAGTAGTAGTCGAAGACGTGCCAGGAGTAGTAATAGGAGAAATAGGGACGAGTCACCCGCTGCTGCTAGTACACGCAGTGGTCAGCATCGCCGACGACACAAGGTATATATATACAGACACGACAGATTATTGGGGTTTTATTGGCACGCGATCGCGCGTTGCGTGTCAAGCGGAGGTGCTGTTCTACACGGGGATGACTAGTGCTTCATCCGCTTGTTTGTTTAATTTTGCAGTCAGCGCTGTGTGCTATTAGGGGGGAGATTGATTCTATATGTTGACAATATTTATAAGTGTAAAAAAAGAATCCCGGCTTATCGCGCGAGATTTAATTTATTTCGCGTTGGATGTGAAAGTATATAAATAAGCTATAACAGGAAGACCGAAATCAAAAGTCATAATTCAATCGCGACGCTTGATTATTATACGCGACGAGAAAGGATTATAAAATAATAATAAAATAATCCCTTGTGTCTGTGTGTGTGTGTGACTTTGAGAGATAACGATCAGCAGTATATAACCTTGACGCCTCGTCGCCGATTATTCATATTTTCGTATTCACAACAAAAACACGATTGTAACGAAAAAAGAGTGTATAATTATAGCCTCGCTGAGATTAATCGCATCTATTATAATAAAACGCTAATCCGCGCCGCAAGAGTTACAGCTGCTCGCAAGATTTGAATGAATCAAGGATTGAATGAAACGACTATATGGCGATTTATCCGCCAAGCTCAAAGAAAAGGGTTCGGCTCGTATCTACATGTGCACAGGTGTGCAGAATAATCCGTGCAAGAACCGCAGCTATATTACGGAATCTATGCGCCGCTGCAGTAGAAAGTGAAAGTATAAGTGTCTTTCCACACATTGTTTTCTCTTGCAACTTAGCATCAGAGCAGGTGGACACAGTGTCGCGGCTCTCTCTCTCTCTCTCTCGCGCGTAATGTATTCCAGGGACGATGAGAGAAGCCTACACTGCCTGAGGGAACATTGGAATCCACAATCCAGTTGCAGCAGCATCAGCAGTGTATAATGTAACGCACAGCAAAGAGAGCAGCAGCAACGAGAAGAGAAGAGAAGAGAAGAGGTATAATATACACAGATGGAGAAGAAGCGACCTCTATCCGTAGACTCGCCAAGTTAAGGGGCCCTGCCGAGGCGGGCCCGACAAACCGGTGCCTGCTGGGCCCGTCTCCCGCTCCCCTGCAGTAGTAGTACGCTAGTCGGGCCTCGGCCTCGCTTTCGCTCGCACCGTGCGCTATAGTATAGTCCACTATCTCTTCGCTACTGCGGTGTATGTGTATATATGTGTGTGTTTGTCTTGTCGAAAAAAAAAAAATCGGTATCATTACAAAGTGCAGACGTAGCGTGAGATGTCCATCGGTAATAGGACGAGGTGTGTAAGTTCGGTATCGGCATCACAGTGAGGTCGTCCGGTTTTGCGTGCCTCGTCGAATCGAGCGAGGCGCGACTATGCCGAGCAGCCCGTAAGGTCCGTCTGTTTGCCGCTGGGCTAGCGGCTGCCGCAGCCGTCGTGGCCGCTGCTGCTGCTGCAGCTCATCCTGATAACATGGAACAACAATCTCAGCAACAACAGCAACAACAACAACAACAACAACAACAACAGCAGAGAAGTAGCAGTAACGAAGCTGTCGCTGGTATCGTCATAGCTGCGGCTAGTCCGACTACCCAATCACCCCAACCCGATCAGGTATTATATGGTTTTGTGCGTATATGTATAGTAGAGTAAAGAGAAATCGGCGAGGAAATCGATTGCACGTGGGCTGATACCGATTTTCCACAGGGGATCTCAGCCTTTGTTCACTGATGTATACTATGGAGAGTTTCTTGGAGAACACGTGTGTGTTATATACGTGTGTGCAGAAATATGCCACGGTGAGAGAGAGATATCGGTATGTGGAGTCGTATACGCTTGCCCAATCGCCATCACATACAGGCAAGAGAGGAGAGAAGGACTCACCTCGCAGGAATTTTCACGCCCCTGCGCTCGAGCACACCTGCATGCAGCGCGCACGCATATATACAGAGTCAGAGACCGTCTCTCAACTCTCTCGAATATACGCATATTATGCACACGAGCGATCTCATAATTTCAAAGAGAGATCGGTTGTCAAGTGTAGTATACGTATAACAGATCGGATTTTCAGCAGTGGCGTATTATAAGTATATTTTTAGCGGCGATCGCTCGCCGTTATAAAATACAGAAGAGGGAATGTCGTTCACGAGCGACACTCACTCGAACCCGAATAAACCGGAATTTTCATATACACACGTAGCTTCTCTCTCTCTCTCTCTCTCTCTAAACGTTGCGCAAGTCAATCCGCGAATATGTGCGCGTGTCTACGACATTCAAAAGTCTGCCAAAAGAAACGTCTGCCAGACACGCTTTTAACCCTGCACACTGCCGTCGTCGTCGTCGTCGTCGTCTATTTCCCGTCTGGCTCGTATATAACTTCCTCTCTTGCATCGAAAATTCGGATAACCATCGTTGTCCTTGTATATCCACGTAAACGCAGTGTAAATACAGAGTATAAGAGGGAAAGAAAGAGATAATTACAGTCTCTACCTGACCTAATCTACCCTGAACACACACACGCGCTCGCGCGCATAAGTACACTTCAGAAACGAGAATCGTTCAGCTCGACCTTCGAGTGACTCAACCTTTCCTCCCGGAATTCTCTCGACTCTCTCTCTCTCTGTGTATGTGTGTGTAAGCGCACAAACCTGATCGGCTGCTTCGGTCATTTAAACGGCCCGTGTCTCATCTCTCCCGCGACGACGACGCACCTTTTCTTTTCTCTCTCTCTCTCTCTGCAGGTTATTATTTTTTTCTCTCCTCGTGCTTCAGCGCATATATAAGTACAGCGGCGATTTCTCTCCGCTGCTATATGCTGTGTGCAGTGTTGTCACGCATCAACGAGCTACCGGCTTTTACTTTTATCCTATATATATACACCGAATGCTACTGGCTTTTTAGCAGTCGTCGTTGCATTGTGTGCTGTTTTCGTCGTAAATTATTTTTTCTTCTCGTCTGTTCTCTATTATCTGTCATTATTATGGCAGTCTGGAATTTTCGAAGAATATAGAAGACATGCTAATGAGTCGCAAGTGTTGCGACAGTAGTGTGTTTTGATCGATCGGCTTTTAAAAACCGAACGCTCGTATATGTACACAGAGTTACGCGAGCGAGAAGTCGTTTTGGTTATTCAATGAGCTGCTGCTATATATGCGAAAATACGACGCGTCATCTCTCCGATCGTTATTCATGCATTTGTCCGAGTTCACTTTCTAGGAGAGAAAGAGATACGGCCAATATCGCTGGACGATTTATTGGAAAGTCGTCAGGCGTGTATACTGCTGTTACAGCTTGCTTCTCTATATTCCACACCTGATCGGCACGTTGGCGTTTATTATATACATGTAGAGAGGTGTAGAGCCAGTTTCTTTGAGCTGCTCTTCGTCTTATGTGTCACTCTCTTGTAGAAGCGAAAGGCTTATCGGTAGACAGGTGATTACGAGGAATCGATGAATAATTATTAAGCCGTCGAGTTGCGTATGATGACATTTTTATAAACGATCTAGTTTACATTGCGTCGTATGTATAGATGAAAAGGGAAATTATATATACGATATAAGCTTTATCGAACGTTTCAAATTGCTCAAAGATGCGAATACAGTATATTTAAAAACCTCTCGTGTATACATATAATATGCATTTCACAGATATAATCTATAGCCGAAGTACAGCATCGAAACCGGCTCTCTCGAAAATCTGCATCACCGCTTGCGCCGCAGCGCGTGAATAACGTCGGAAGAATGCCTTTGTCGACTTTTCGCCATATATATCCCCCACTCTATCGCGAATTTTTTTTTTCCTTTACTACGAATGCTTTTTACCTTTACTCTTTTTTTGCACGTGACTGAGCAGAGGTCATTCTTGCAATTTTCAATTTTTTCAATGCATAAAAAAAATCTGATTTGTGTATTTTCGACTCGGTGAAAAAAAAATCTCATTTTCTAGAAGCTTATTATATTCTTTCGAAGAAAAAGCAGCGCGTGTCTGGGGACGCTAATTTTGTATTCGGTTTATTTCCGAACCGGTATGTCTTCGACCTAAAATACACTAACTAATCTCAAGCAAATATTTTCCGTAAAAAAAGAAGCATCAATTCAATAGTCAAGATATAAATTCCTCCAACGCAATCAGAGACACACATATAGACGCTATATATGTATGTACATTAATTACCTATCAATAAGCCCTCAAGCTCGCGTGTGCAATACATCCGCAGCGCAAATCTAGTAAAAAACAAAGCGGAAATGTCCGCTTATGCTCTCTTTCTCTCCGCAGACACACACATGCTTGTATAGACTCCTCCACACAACAGCAACAGTAGCATGTGCTGTACGGCTTCTCTCTCTCTCTCCGTATACGCGATGCTGCCCCGTTAGCGCCGATACCGAGTCCCTATGCTAAGAATTCCGTCTTTCTACGGCGGAGAGAGACAGAGTACACACTGCCTACTTTTCTATATACCTATATATACATGCGGCTCTCCGCGAGGTGGACATTCTTTAGGCCGTTGACTCTCTTTCTCTCCGGCGGGATCTCGGTGTGCGTTGTTGGTCGAACGTTTTTTGCGGTTTTTTTTTTATATTCCTACTTCGAGGAAAAAAAAAAAGTTGTTTCCCCGATTATTTATACAGTCGACGGTATAAGTATGCACATGCATATATACATACACAGAGTAGGAAAAAGGAGTCTCGAGAACGGGATAAGCGAATTAGCGAGAACGCGAAGCTGGAAAAGTAGGGCTTAGAGACCGCTCACCTCAAGGGAGAGAGAGAGAGAGAGTCACAGTCTTGGACAGACTACTCGTTTATACGCAGTGTGTGCTACTATACCGCTGCTGCTGCTGCTGACCACGTGCGTTTTATTATCCGACAGATGCAGTATATCAAGCAGCCTCAATCGTGCAGATTGTGTTATTGTTATTACTCTTTTCTTTGACAGTGTCGTTGTCGTCGTTGCTTCCGCGATAGGCCTATTCAACTGCTGCTGTTGTGATGTGTGGTATATAATCGTCTTCGTATTCAATGGGCTGTTTTTTGGGACGATGACGATGAAGCTTGTTGTCTTGTGATGTATATATACCTATGGGTGGTAAATATTAGATCGCTTGTGTAATTGAGGAAAAGAAGCTTGTATATGCTAATCGACAGCGAGGAAATAATTTCGGTAAGATTTTGCGGCTGATGTGTTAATTATTAGAAAATCGAGTGAAAAAATTCCCTCAAGACACTTGCATATATATACAGAATAAATATTTGATCTAAGTGTGCGATAATACGGTGAACGGAAATCATTCCGTTGACAGCTGATCGACGGATTGATCGATGTTCGATATACGGGCCAATAACGTGGGCAAATCGCTGATGTAATAAATAGACATGATGATACCATCGTAAGCATTGATAAATCAATTAAGGATTACAATAGGCGGATGTATAATGTCTGTTATATGGCCCACTTAAAGAACCATTAAGCCTACAATGACACGCAAAACTGTGTACAAACCATCGAGTGCAATATAGTACTTCTAAATCTACATATACCCATGTAAATTAAACCTGGACTAATTGTTTCGTTACAGGTAGGAGGCGGTTGCGGTAGCGGCAGCGGAACTGACCGAGGATGGGAAGTTCACCAGGTGACGGTGACGAGAGTTCCAGGTTACGGCTTCGGTATCGCCGTCTCTGGTGGTCGGGACAATCCGCACTTTACCAACGGAGATCCAGCCATCGCTATCTCAGACGTTCTTAAGGCTGGACCCGCTGAGGGGAAACTTCAGTGAGTGACGATGTTGTATTATTCTTTCGTCAGATGATGCAAGAGTTTGAGAGACTGTACGTGTGGAAAAGTAGTGTGGGATATTTTGTTTGGGCGACGTGTATTTTGGTATCTATCGGATTGAAAAAAAAACAAACGTTGGGTAGTTAATTATCTGGATGTATTTTATAAAGACTAAAAGAGATCGGTTTAATAAATAAAAGTAAAATCACGTTATTAAACATTTTAATCTTTACAACAACTCGAATCTCCCGCAGAGTGAACGACCGCATAATCTCGGCAAACGGCGTGTCTCTGGAAGGCGCAGATTACGGCGCAGCCGTTCGAGTTCTTCGCGACTCCGGCTCGACTGTTCTCTTGGTAGTGAAGCGTCGCGCCGGACCAATGTCTTCCAACTGTACCATCAACGGTCAAACCGGCCTGAACCAGAGCTCCCGTAGTCCAGTTACGCTCCAGCCACCCACACCGTCGACTCAGAGTATCAGACTCAGCCTGAGCAGACCCAGCAAGAAGGAGGACTTTGGCATCGTCCTCGGCTGTAAGCTCTACGTCCGTGAGGTAACCCGCGAGGGAACCGGTGCCAGACCCGGTGACCTGGTCACCCGAATCGCTGGTGTCCAGGCGGAGAACATGAGCCTCAAGGAGGCCAGAAAGCTCATGGATTCAAGCAAAGAGAGGCTGTCTCTGGTGGTGAGCAGAGAAACGACGACTGATCCGAATCAACCTGGCGGTTCGTTACAACAACAACAGCAGCAGCAGCAGGTCGACGGTACCAAGGGACAGCAGCAGATGGCCGGTGGAGCTGATTATTCTGGACAGGGTTACAGCAGTCAGAATCTTTACGTACCGCCCCCGACTAGACTGCCCAGCTCGAGCAGCGAAGACAAGAGTAATCTAGCGCCAAGAGGAAGGTCGCGTGGTCCGCTGATGGACGTATCGCTCAGTCAGCTGGACCTGCCTGCTACACCGACGCAGGCTCACAAGGAACCTCCGAGACCACCACCGCCGAGACCCGAGGATTACTATAGCTCCAGAAGACAGATGTACGAGGACGATCCACTCATTCAGAGGACCAAGCAGCCGATGTACGTATGGTTTTTGCTTTTTTAGATTGTTCTCGTTGGGAATGCGATGCTCATGACGCGTATTCGCTTTCAGGCCCGATCCGCGATTCATAACGTTCCAAAAGGAAGGGAGCGTCGGAGTTCGGTTGACGGGAGGTAACGAAACTGGCGTCTTCGTTACCGCAGTTCAGCCCGGCAGTCCAGCTTCTCTTCAGGGTCTCCAGCCGGGAGACAAGATACTGAAGGTCAATGACATGGACATGAAAGGTGTGACTAGAGAAGAAGCTGTACTCTTCCTACTTAGCCTGCAGGAACAAATCGATCTCATCGTCCAGCATCGACGTCAGGAGTACGAGCAGATAGTGGCCTCCGGCAAGGGCGATTCTTTCCACATAAAGTAAGATTTCGTTTCATCATCAAAGTTTATGGTAATCGTCCGATGGAACGTTTGACAATGTTGAAATTTGATTTCAGGACACACTTCCATTACGAGCAGCCAGACAAGGGAGAAATGAGTTTTCGTAGTGGAGATGTTTTCCACGTCGTTGACACGTTGCACAACGGCGTAGTAGGTGCCTGGCAAGTGTATCGCATCGGCCGGAACAACCAAGAGGTCCAGAAAGGAATAATACCCAACAAAGCACGCGCCGAGGAGCTGGCCACCGCCCAATTTAACGCGACGAAGAAGGAGATGAGCGCAAGCGAGAGCAGAGGAAGCTTCTTCCGACGGCGGAGGGGCAGCCATCGTCGTTCAAAGTCACTTGGCAGGGTACGACGATCGTGTGGTTTTAATTTGAATCTGAAAATAACCTTGTTGATCTCTCTCGTTTTAACGTTTTCTCTCTCTCTCTGTTTCTGTTTTTTTTTTTTAGGATCATTGGGACGATGTCGTCTTCTCTGACAGCGTCAGCAAGTTCCCCGCCTACGAACGCGTTGTTCTACGTCACCCTGGCTTCATTAGACCTGTTATACTTTTTGGCCCGGTTGCCGATCTGGCTAGAGAAAAGCTACTCAAAGACTTTCCCGACAAATTCACTTCGCCTCGTAAGTTGTCTCGTAATTCCTTACGTAATAGCGCATCTACTGCAACCGAGCAATTACTCACGAGAACGTATTTTCGCAGAAACGGAGAGTCAAATTGAGGAAGGTGGCAAGAGCACCAAGTCATCGGGTATTATTCGTCTGAGTGCCATCAGAGAAGTCATGGACAGGGGAAAACATGCGCTATTGGATATCACACCCAACGCCGTCGATCGACTGAATTATGCCCAGTTTTATCCGATTGTTATATTCTTGAAAGCCGAAACTAAGCAGATGATCAAGGAAATGAGAGTTGGTGTACCAAAGTGAGTGTCGATATATTTCGTTGAAAGGGTCAATTGGATGCTTCCGAGTTTCTTATTAATAACCATTTCCAATTTTAGATCGGCGCACAAGAGTAGCAAAAAGTTATTAGAACAGTGCCAAAAACTCGACAAAATCTGGGGTCACGTATTTAGTGCCGTAATAACGTTGAATTCTCCGGAATCGTGGTATAGAAAGTTGAGAGAGCTCATCGATTGGCAGCAACAGAGTCCCCTATGGATGAGTCAAACAAAGGTACGCCTCGAAACTCACAGAGTAAATACTACATCAATTTGGTTGTACATAAGAAAAGAGCTGAACACATTGTTTTGCATTTCGCTTCAAACTTTTTTACTCTTTTAGTAATACCTAGTTTTTTCAATCCGTAAATTAGTGACTTGAAGCATTTGGAATTCGTTCAGCATGTTGTTTTACTTTTGTTGCTTGTCATATCGAAATTCGTCCGCGTGTATCAGACAAGAAATCGATGTACTAGAACGATTTATCACGCGATTCTTCGCGATGAGAAACAAGTTTTTAATTGTATACGGTGTTGGTTGGTTGTAGCCTATAGAAATGGTGTCGGATCTCTACTTCCCTCCTGTCCCTCCTTCTCGTGTGCAAACGCCACTTGCTTTACACAGTGCAAGTATTTTCTATGAATACAATAACAATATCAATGAAATTCCACCAGTCCGTCCGCCGTCACCCTCCAGAGCACTACCGATCCTACCACATACATTTCCATCGTACCACGATCAATCATCCAATGTCATTCATGAGCAATTTTTCGGCTACATATAGTATTTCGTTTTTCTCTTCTGCCATTATTGTGCTAGTACTCGTCTACACCTACTACACCATTCTCGCTTACACCAAGGTCTATGGTTACTGTTGATTTGTCTCGTTCTCTGTGTACCTCTTTTCTATCTGAATCTTGCATGACGAAAGATTGCCATTGAGTTTTTGTTTTTAAACCTATAGCACGTACGTTAATTTTTTTTTTCTTTAATTTGTATATCTTTATTTGTGTTACATATCTTATGTTTTTATGTATACCAGTTGCATGCTTTAATTTAATTTTTCCTCTCGTCTGCGCTAACACTCGCTGTACATATAGCCATATAAGACTAATCCTGCGTTAGCTGATTCCCAGCAAATTATGCTACTTGTAACATCGCGTGTCCGAGCGAATGGCCTTGCAGCATGAAAGCATGTGCATATACTGTGGATCGTCCATGCGCTGACTGTATCGTTTGTAAACGTGTCTCTCATTTGACTGTTGTCGTAGCCGGAAGAGGCCCTCTCGGATGACTTCCTCTTCCCGATGACTTCACGTCTGTCCTACGCTTCCTCTCCGGAGAGTGACCTGGAGCTAAGCCCCGCACCTCCCCTTCCCGGCGCCTTGGGAGTACCGTCGCGCCTCAAGAGCAGCTCCGACCCGAGCATCGCGACGCAGGACGACGCTGTAGCACCACCACCGTACACCACCAGTTACCAGCTCAGCCAGCTCCAGCAGGCGGCCTTCGAAAGTGCTCATCGCCGAAGAACGCAGCAACAGCAGCAACAGCAGCAGCAACAACAACAGCAACAACAGCCCCCGATGCAGCAACAGCAACAACAACAGCAGCAGATGCAGCAACCGCCGCTACAGCAGATGCAGTCGCCGCCGGATCTGCCGCCGAGGCTGGACAGAAACGCGAAACCAACAAACATGCCGATGCGCACCCAATCCCAAGGACGATCGGCGCAGGAGAGGCTCATCAACAAGACTGATTCTGTTCTGGATATGGCCAACTACATCAACGCCACGTCGCATAGGGCCAATGCCACCTCGTCGCTCGAAAGGACTCAAGCCAAAGCGGTAAGTGCTGTCTTCGATTACCGGATGATCTAGATCGTTTGATTGGAATTTCACGCTATTCTATTCAATTTTAGGGAAGCTACGACAGCATGTCCTCGTACGATTCGTACAACACCAACGGCAACGTGGCCTATCCAGGCAGTGGTCTAAACACGTCGACCGGTCGACTGGGACCAAACGTGCCTGATGACCTCAAGAGCAGCACCATAGGCGTCTCCTCGAGACCACACGATCCGTACAGGTTTACAAGATCCACCGCAATACCTGTGCAAGAAACGCAGACGCGAACCGACTACGCCAAGTACAGGTAATTGAAATTTCAAATTGCGCAATGATTCGCCATCTCGTCAATACCATCCTTTCTGCGTGAACACTGCTAATCGATCTGATATTTAAGAAAGAGAAGTTGATTGAGAGAGGAACACGCTCGCTGGATTTAATTGAGTCAATTACGCGGTGGAACGTTTTTTTCCACACCTCAATTACGCTTGTAGTCGGAGAGTATGCTTATTATGTTTTTCAAGAACGAGTGCAATTGACGCCGCGATAGAAAAGATACGTTATACAATAAATTGGTCCTATTAGATTAATTGTCTTGCTGGATAGTTTGTTATTTCCAGTCGGAGTTTCGTGCTACGCTGGATGGAAATCAAGACCGTTCATTACGATTGATTAGCTTTTTTTCTCGCAAACTTATTAAATTTATTTCTCCTTTCTGAGCGACACACATTGCGTAAAACGTGGGAATGGATGGTACACTTGTGTGTCGAATGAGGAAAACAGAAGATGTACGCAAAGCATTTAACTCTGTTTAACAGGTCGGCAACGAGAAATTCACGACCTTTGTTGAGAAGAACTTGTAGAATTTACATATCGCAAAGTCACATCTTCGTCTAGACCATTATGTCATCTTGCACACTTTTCACCTACTCAATATATTTTGTTTGTTTTGCGCCCAAAAGTAAGCTAGAACTTTTTGTTTTCATGTCCTGTAGCCGGACGGGCGATTACAAGCCTGTGCCACCTCCTCAGTCGAAAACCGGAACCTACAAGCCAGTACCGCCTCCCAAACCAAAAAATTACCGGCCACCCCAACAACCTATCATCCAGGACGAAAATAACGGCGGGAATATGTACCAGCACGCTAAGAGCTACTCCATGGGAACTTCGCACATGCACAATGGAGTGAGTATACAAATATCAGTGCGGTGCCGGCTTTACGTATATTTAGTAGATATCGTTTCATAAATGTTGAATTCAGTACGTTGATTCGCAGGCGGAGAATGGAGTGAATATGCAGCGCAACAGTGGTCAGTACTACTACAATATCTCGCCGGCGGCGAACCGCAACATGCAGAACGACGCCTATTCGGTAAACTCAAACCACACGCATCAGCATCACGCGAGTCCAGCGTCTCACAGCCACAGCGTTTCGCACTCGCACCCGCTTTCAAGCCCCTCCATGATGTCACACTCCCACAGCAACAGTTCTGGCCAGATCGGCATAGCTCACTCGCACAATCGCAACAACAACAACGTGTCGATGAACGGCCACAGCCACAGCAACAGCCACAGCGGTATAAGCCTACAGAACTCGCCGTCCGCTAATAATGCCCATAACAGGGAGTCTAGCGCTCTTGATCTGGCGGGAAGCAGAGAGCAACGGGGGAGTGCCTTTGAACTCTATCGTAAACCATTGCATCACCATAACATCAGGTAAGAGTTATCCTGGTCGATAACTAATCATTCGAGTTTTTCAACTAATCCATTTAACGATTCTCTATACAAGCACTGTCAGTGATGCTCACTCGCTTTGTTCGATAACGTGCAATAATATATCTATATTTAATATGTGAAAAATACAACTAACCGTTTTGGTGACGGTTAATTACGCAGGACTATGGGGATGGGAATGGCACGAGGTACGTTCGGTAGCAAAGGCGGTGTTCTCGAAGGGCCGGGAGGTGTTACTTTGATAATACCTCCCGGTGCCTTGCCACCGAACAGCCATCAAGAGATCTACTTCAGTGTAACCGACCCTAACGGTGTTGAATTACATAACAATACTCGCGGCCATCGCTCGTCAATATCACCTCCCATGCACAATGGTGAGCGCTATGCTACTAGATCATGGTGGTGGTGGTGCTGCTGCTTTCGCCAAATCATTTTTCACTTTCACTCGCTCATCTAACATTCATTTTTAACACAAGACTAATAAAATTTATCACCTGATTACATGTGACTGAATGACCTATAACCTGCTGTTTCTTCTTCGTTTAGGTGAATCCATGTTGAGTCCACTCGTGGAATGTGGACCAAAGGGACTTGAATTTAAAAACCCCGTCGAGCTCAGGATTCCTCACAAGGCCACACCGGCTCATCGACTAGCATTAAAAGCCACCGACACCGAAAACAACTCGAATGCCGACTGGCTGAATGTCAAACTGCCGGATCCTACGTCGGACCACGTCATCGTTAGACTCGATCACTTCTGATCAACAATTTTTCGTAATTAGCTCGTTACTTAAAATCACTAATGTGCATTTATTACTATACTTTTCATTCTTTTTCTTTAGCTAGAATGTAGTCGTGCTGATGGCGCCCGGCGAGCCTCATTCATTAAATTACCCCCGGAGATTATTTATTTCGACGCAAAAGAGTTTTACTTGCCATAGCCACCGATAGATTAATCATCATGACATTGTGTTCGCGAAAGTATTCTCTTCGTCGGGCAGCCAAATTTAGAGTATTGTCCGTAAGAAAGTCTGAAAACTAAAGAATTAGAAATAATTAAAACTTTCTAGATGAAATTAGTTGACGAGAAAACTTTTTAAAGCTTCCTTCTTCGGTTTTATTAATTTTCATTTGATACGACACCACTTTGTAGATAGTGGCTAGCGAGATTAATATACCAAAAGAGCAAGATCACTCGGAGATTGACGATACTTTGCTTAGCATTTAATTGACAGTCATGACGTCGAACGTAAACAACGTTACTCATAAGCATATGCTGATTGTGATTATCGTTTTTTTTTACTTTTTCCTTATTTTTATATGTATGAAAAATGTTATTTTATAATTTTCCAATTAATAGAATCTTGTGGTTATTTCATAGATATGATAGATAAATATTTGTACTAATTAATAGTTTGTGGCTTAATGATTTTTTATTTCCAGAAAAATTTTCCTAGTCTCTTTTTTCTGTGTCTTGAATGATTTTGCATAGTTTATCGATTTTCGTTTCGATTGACCCACAAATTATTAATTAATCTATGTTACATATTAATGATCTAATTAAAAATGTTAGGTTTAAGATCTTTTAAAATTTATAATGAAGCATATAATGATATAATATAAAAAGCTCAATTTGCAATTTAGCAAGAATAACATGTATTAAAAAATGTTGAATCTCCATATTTACAACATAAATTACTAGATAAATATGTTTTCTTTGTTAATTAGTGAGTTTTTCTTGCGTTTCCTGGTCCAGATCTTCTGTCCTTTTGCACACCTTGAACAATATTTTTCTAACAACAACATTTGTCTCTTAAACTTAGAAATAAATAAATACGAAAACACGAATTCGTACAACGAAAATAATATTTACAACATTAAACGGAGGGAATCTTGATTTTTAATCAAGCCCCTGCTCGATAAATTTAAACACAGTACTGTTGTATTTTAATCCAGCGAATAAATAATTCCGATTCAAGTAGCGGAATGGAGATAAAACTTGAATATCCTCTTGCCAGTGTGAAATTTTTAACTGGAATTTCTGAAATAATCATTGAAAGATTTATCGTTTGTATATAAATTTACTTAATCTGTAAGGTCAAACAATCTTACCCCTATGAGCATGTATTCGTAGATGTAAAACGAGCCATCCTTAGTGGTAGTAGCAATGAGAGCATCGCTGTTATCAAAATCTTAAACAAACAATTTCAAATATTTGAAAAATTGCGCAATACGTCGTTATAACAAAGTGTAGACAAATGTTCCCGATTATATTTACCTCCAGCGTAAAACACATTTAAACTCGTCACCCTCGAGTCAAAATACAAATTCTGGTACTCGTAAAAATTATCAAAATTCCGATCGTATGCGAATATTTGCAGCGCCTCGATATCAGGATTGTTCAAGATTACGAAACTCTTATCGTCGCTCCCACTGACAGAGCCAATGTGTCTGCTTCCACCTGTTGAAAAACTGCGAACGAGCTGAAACTAGATACAGCGCAGTAAGCACGCGCATTGCTTATTAGACAAAGATAAAACGACGTCCGATTTACAATGTATGATTGTACTATATGTATACGTACTTGCCGAGTGTCCGGATTGAATCGGAAAAGCAGCGACTCGGCTTTTCCTTTTACACAACCGATAAGCATGTATACACCAATGTCGACGATCCGGAAAACGTGTAACGCCTTTGCGCCGTCTGTTGCTATGTGCTGTAGCGCGTTTGCTTTTCTAGTTTGGAGCTCAAGCTCGTAGACGAGAGAATCAGTTGCGTGACTGTTTGTAGCTTTGTCGTAGAATATAGCGAGGATTAGGTATAGCCGATCTGCAATTAGCGAGTAATCGAAAGATGAGTCAACTGTTATGTGCAGTGAATATAAGTGGCGATATTGTAAAATTAACGAGTCGTGTACCGTTAACGAGGAACGCTTGCGCATCTGCGACGAAACCGTTGACTTCGAGCACCGGTTCTGGACTCTGTTTTTCCAGATCGTCTTCGAACGATATCCAAAATACTCGAGTGCTCTCGGGTTCGTTCAATTTTTTCGAACATTGTTCGCTGTTGGAGACACTCTTAGTCACGACTTTGAGACCAAAAAGTCGGTTTGACTCGTAAAAATTGAACGCGATCTCAGGACTGGTTTTTTTCTCTATCGTGTGGTTTCCCAATGACGAGATTTTGACGTCGTATTGCCTTCTGCAAAAACAGTCGAACGGTAGTCCGCAAAAATCTGCGGATTCCTTTGCATAGACGTCTAATCGAGTTGTCGAGTTGGTCGTTGTACTTTTGACGTTGTATACTCCTGGTAATTGTATATCTAGACTTTCGTCTTTTTCTAGATACAGCATCACTTTTACAGGCAAGGATAACTTTTGAGATTTGAGAATCGAGTTCTCAAGCAAAGATTCCTCTTTGTTGAATAAATTTACTGCTGATTTCATCTGCAATAAGTGAGCATCGACTAGTTGTTCCGGTTTGACATTATTTATGTGTCCTGAGACGTTCATGCTACCCAACACTTCGACGTCGTTTTCGAAAATCTAAAACGCACACAATGCATACAACAGTGAAAAAATTACTTTTTGAAAAATGAAAATAATTTATATTTACATACCAAGCTTCCTTCAATCGTAACGTTTTGGTCCTTATAAATACTGTTTTCAAACATTTCGCTTATGCTTATATTATTGATAGAAGTAGTCTCTACGTCTTGCAAAACCAAAACTTCTGACTCAAAAACTTTGTTACCATAGATCACATTAGGGACTCCAGTAGGATCGTTTTGCACGAGATTAGTCGGCCTGATTCCGTTGATGGTAGATACAAAACTTTCGTCTGCAAATATAAATGTTTCGATTATTAGGAGTAAGCTACATATTATATCCAGAATATATAGCTTCTACATACTTTTAACCACAACGGTATTATCGAACTGCACGTCCCCGTAAATCTCGTGATCCTCGCGAATGTCAAGCCTCTTCTTATTAAACGCATCGAATTCCACACCATCTAGCTTAAACAAACTGACGTTACCCTTTACTACTAGATGATCAAAGTGCAAATTTTCCGGCATCTTTTTATCTATCGTAGCAAGTTCGTACAATGGAACTCCGTGAATTTTCTTCGAAGTTATAAGATTTCCTATTTCGACATCTGCAAGGAACGTCACTTGTCCAGAAACTGTGTCGTTCTTGTACTTTTGGAAAATTTGTGAGGCGACTTTCTCGAAGTCGAGATCGTTAACAGTTTTAACGTCTATATTATTCGTAACTGTCAGATCGCTGACAGTCAGTTCACTTTTAAATATCTTTGTGCCTGTGATTACAACTGGATCTCCGTACGTAGAGTCGACGACAGCATCGTCAATGACTTCTTTTATTTTTCGCAGAATAAAGGAATTCTCGTTCCGCAGGTGTAGAGTGTCTATAGCGACGGACTGTTGGAAAGTGACACTGCCGTTGATAACCTGATCCTCGTGTTTCGTGACGGCGTTATTCAGCAAGTAACTGACAGAGTACAATTCATTCGACGACTCGTCCCAGGTTACTCCGCCGAAAACGTGCAGACTTATCTGGTCGTTCATGGGTATCACTCGTTGCTCCTCTTGAATCTCGGATATGAGTTTACCCTTGAGAGTTTTCGTAAGAATGTCTCCGTCGACTCGAAGCTCCGAAAATGAAACGTTCCCGTGGATGATGCATGGCTCATCGGTGTACACTAGTTCAGACATCTTTTTGTTGTTTATCTTATCAGTATTAAGATACTTCACAGTAGCATCGATTACTTCGAATTCACCAGGGATTATTTGTCTGCTACTCTTGGACAGAGCTACATCGAAAAGCTCCTCGATGTTCTGCCCGTTGAGCGTCGTAACATTGAGATCTTCCATGACTCGCAGGTTCTCTATGCCCTTAGTTTCGATCAGATCCACCAAATTAACGTTCTTGAAAACGTCGATGTAGTCGAGCGGTTCTTGATCGTTGATCAAATCCACCTCTAATCTATCTTTGATTTCTAATTCACCGTCGATCGTTATCGAAATGTTGTCTGTTCGATTTGCAAAATCTATTTGAGCTAATAAAGCCTTTTCCAACTCGTGCCCATTGAGATTCTCCACCTGCATATTTCTCATATTAACTTCGTTGGCTTTTATCGTTCCTACGTACAAGTCTTGTCCAGTCAACAGAGCTTGATGTATCGGGAACGAAAACTTGTCATTAATACGATTAACTCGAAGATCGTCGATGATCATACTTCCATCAACGCGTACAGCCTCGAATTCGGTGACCCCAGTGAATGCCAAGGAATCGTTAGCTTCCATAAGTTTCGAAATCGGTATCCCATTGTAAGTATCGGTAATGATATTATCCACTGTCAAATGACTGAAACGTACAGTTCGGTGAAAAGTGATCATGTCAGAAGACTCCTCGTAAAAATTTTCCACGATCCCAATGCTCTCATTGACTACACTGTCGAAGTGGAAATTCATGAAAGTAACGTTCTCGAGATCGGTAAGTACTTCTGCGTCCACGTAGAGAAAATCATCTTTGCTGAGACCGTTCAGATACTGACAAGACAATTCGTCGATAGATGCACCTTTGAGGAAACTGATGGGATGCTTGATTATTTGGTCCGAGGATTTGCTCCACGAGTTTTCGAGAATGTCGTGGATATTGTGTGTGCTCAGGATGTCGTCACCGAGCGTCAGAGTCGCTTTGTCTTCGATTTCCAAGTTGTTGACGTAGACGTCGCCGTTGATGAGAATGTCGTCGTAGACTTGGGTCGACAGAGTGAATGGCAGGGTGACGTTGTCGTCAACCATCAATTCATCGGTGATAATAAAATTGCCTATCGTTACTTTTCCTTTTACCACATTCTCTTCTGACATCCTGGCTGCTTGATCTATAGGCACGCCATTGATTTTTTCCACATTTAGATCTTTTACGCTCAGCGTCTCGATGTATACGTCATCCAAGCTCTGATTGGTGTTCCTGGTTATCAACAACGACGACGATACGTTGTTCACTTTGTTCGCCGTTAGTCTCGACACTTGCGCCAAACCCTCATAAGTCAGGTTGCCTAAACGCATGATTCGTCATTAAAAGTAAAAAATAATACAATTTTTATACATTATAAATAATAAGCTGTTTACCCCTGATCACTTGATTTTTTCCGATCACGAAAACATTCTCCAGGAAGTCGGTAATATTTACGCCATTGATAAACTCTGCATTTAACTCATTCAACGTCAAGTTTCTCTCGAGCGAAATTGTGTCATTATAAATCATCGATCGATCTATGATATCATCCAATCGAGTTCTGCGCCTATCATTAACTCGCAGCCAATCTATAAAAGTGAATGTAAATAAACCGATGCATTATACCCCGCCTGTATGTCATCATCGAATTAAAAGCATTGAATAATACACTACTATACTTATATGTGACTTACGATCGCTGTCGAGTCCACAAAGTGATGGGACCTCGAGCTTGTCGACATAAATAGTTTTAGCCTCCAAGGGTGTGATGAAGCTTTGGTTTAAGCCGGAAATCAAGAAATCGTCCATATTTAATCTCTGATCGTTTAAATACTCGACGTCCAGACTATCGATGTACAAATTGTCGACAATCACGTCTCCCTCCACTACTACTTTTCCTGAAAAAGTAATTACATCATCGGAAGCGAGACTGTTTGTGGACGAATTTAACATTTCATCGACGGTTTTTTCCAACTTTATCAAATCATTATTTATATCTAAGGGACTAGATACGTTCAATTTGTCTGGATTGTCGAATTCTATCAGAGATATACTTCCTCCGTCTAAGAATAACTCTGAGATTTGCAAAGGTGTCGTTAAATTTTTCGAAACGGGCACAAGTTTCGACCAGTTCTCCTTCATACTCTTGATAACAGGCATTCTCTTATCCAACAAAGATTTCAGTTCATTTAAGCAGTTCCACACATCGTCAGACTTTACTTCTTCTGAAAATCGATATCCAAATCCATTAAACAACAAGCTATACTTTTTTTAATAGCCATACATTAAAAGCGTATTAATATAATCGATAATAACCATTTATTAATTTACCAGACTGCTCGTCATGAAAAGTCAATTGCCAAAGTTCAATCGGATAAGTGCCGTCTGGATTGAGCTTTATTAGTACGAGCATTATTGAGTTTTCATATTCCCATACGGCGATTTCAACAACTTGCTGCCCGTCGCTCAATATCAAATCGTTTAAATGGATGCAATCGCGATTCACTATTCTATAGATGTGCAGCGCATCCTGAAATAAGCTTCGAATATAATCAGCGTGAAAGTTCTTGGAAGTATACAAATAGATATATGAAGCTTACCTTATTGCAGACGAACAACAACGTTTCGTTTTTCACGTGTACTACGCTCACCAGACTTGACGCTTTTATGTTGGGTACACTTATCCATTTCTGCAAATCGGTACCTGTTCGAAATAATGATTCGTTTATTGTTAAAAAAATATATTTACTTTAATAGCAGTAATCATTGAAATTATACCATCCCAGATGAATATTCCACGAAAACCGTCGTCGCTCGTCAACAGGGCATACTCTTCGCCGTCGTAATTATACGGATGAATTGACGTTACGGAGCCGACGTCCGGTAGAAACGTAAAGAACTCGATTTCGTTGTTGTCCTTCAATTCGTACACAACGCAGCCGATATTTATGCCAACTCCATTCATTGAATTATCCTCGAGAGCGAAGAGCAGCATTGTTGATTGGTCATCGTTGAACGTTGATACTGCTCGTACCGTGGGTGTCAGAACTTCTGTCGTGAAATTCATTGTTTCTCCTGTCCATAAATAGATTCTGAAAATTATTTGATATTATATCACGTGGTTAAAGGTGAATTAAAAAAAAAAAAAAAAAGGTAGAAAGGATAGTTCACTTTGATGGTGCAGGATTGCTGGTTACGCCATTGTTCAAATTGTAGGATATTATAAGATAGACCTGGTCATCTCGAGTAAAGAAACAAGCGTTTACTGGGAGCAAACCGTTGTACTGAATTATTTGCCTTTTTTCCAAGTGTGAAATATCAGTCCCCTGATAGTTCGTGCAAGTACTTTCTTGGCACACTAATAAAAATAACCATCCATTCCAGGAAAATTTCTAAATTTTGATACAGAGTGGAGTAAAATTATAGCTATGAATGCATATACGAGCAGGAATTTTTTTACTAGATACCTTTACGAATTTCACTCCATCTTTCGCAGATGCAAGATCCAATTCACTGATGATGTGAATATTTTTATTAGGTTTGACAGGATTCGAATCGATGGAAAACACTTGCTTCCCGTCTATGATAAACATTTGATCGGACAAACCGACTGCTCGCGGTCTTTTCCTTCTTGGAGCTTCGCTCCATAATTGCTCCCAATCTACTTTATTACTTGCAACTCCATCCTCTGTTAGAAACAAATTTTCAAAAACGAATAAAATGATGATAAACCAAGAAGAAAGTTGTTCGCGATTAGTTATACCTTTTGCACGATCTGCATATATTTTGGTCAACAGATCTTTTGTTTCTTTCAATTTAAAGTCAATGTACTCCCTAGTCGACTGGGGTACTACATTTTCTGACAACGAAAATCCACTTAAACAAATAGCAACGACAAAAAACTTTAACGAAAGTAACATTATGCAGGCTTTAAGGTATCACAACACGAAACTCACGATACAAACGACTAGACACTTTTGACGTAATACTAAACTGTCGAGTTCAATCGAACCTTGTAAGAAATAAGCGTCACCTGTTGGTAAACATATAAGTACACGAAAGGCTTCATTCTATCAGAGGCGCAACTTTATTGTCATCAATACATACTATACATTCACTTTCTCGCATTTTTATTCACTTTCCCATACACCTCCGGGAAAGCTTTCTCGCAGTCGAGCTTTTTTCTCATTTTATCATACAACGTGTGGTCAAACATTTTTCTAAATTCATCCCTGGTAGTGTAAGTATCGGCATAGAGCATCTGGTATCCGTTGAATTGGCTGACGACTTTTTCGATGACTCGAGTTGTCTTGACGGCTTCGTAGTCGGAGGTTCGAGGAACACCGTAGACTCCAACGTCGACGTACATCGCTTCTTTTGAGTCAGGAGAGTGAACAAAACCTGGTTCAGGGGTCAGTTTGAATGGGCAGAGCCAAATGGGATAAACCTGTTAATGGTGTAAATAAAAATCATTTAAAAAAATCAAAGGCTCAAATGATGAATGTATATAAGGTTTTATTATGCGTACCTCCACCGTCATGTGGAACAGTCTGATGGCTTCTTCGAGCTTCTCTATAGGAATCAACATATCTTGAATAATGTGCGATGTTTCGTAGAGCCTCTTTACAGCTTTCGTCTGAGTAAGTTTTAGTAAAGAGACCTTCGGTGGCATAGTCCAACCCAAGAAGAATCTGAACAGAGGATTATTACCAAACGGAACGATATCTTGGAGTTCCCAGAACAGGGACTTGGTGTGTCTGTGGTAATAGTCACGAAGCGGTATGTATTCGGAGGAAATCGATTTGTTCTTCACGTGTTCGAAGAACCAGGGCTTATACCAGAGACCGATTTCGTTGACTTTTTTGCTACCGTCATCGTCCACCATAACACCTGCAAAATTACAATTATGATTTTTTTTATAACTAATTATTATATAATGCGTGTTTTTTCATAATTGCTCGTTGCATCGTGCGATTTAATATCTCCGACGTCAGTAAAAATCTTATCTTTCTGTAATTAAAATTATATCGATCGCACGGATCTCTCGCATACCGGTCATGACGACACCGTGATCCATAGAGAACATGAGCGCCTCGACAAAGTCATTGCTCTTATCATTGCTGGCTTTTCGAAAAGCGTCGCAAAGATGTTCCATCGAGAAGAACGGCTCGTAGTGAAGCTTGACAAGCTTCTTTGCCGGTATGATATCGATCTCGGCTGAGACAAGAATACCCAATGTTCCATGGGACCAGGGTAACGCGTAGAACAGGTCGCTATTCTCTTCGCGGCTGCATTTCACTACCGATCCATCGCACAGGACAACTTCGAAAGATCGGCAGGTGTGCTGGAACAGGCCATATTTGTGCGAACTGGTTTCGATTCCGGTACCGTTGACCAGACCACCTGTGGAAAAATTAGGCTTGAAAGTCATTGATGAATCGTCGTGAAAATTGTTCACTTACCAACTGTGAGATCGTCAATTTCAGGCACTACCGGTATGGTCCATCCGAGTGGGTTCAACGCTCTCGACAGCTGACCCATCGTCACCATCGGTTCTACTCTGACATACTATCAGCAATTAACAATATTATTATTAAACATAAGTGAAATACTATTAAAATCATAAAATAATTATAAACGAACCTTCTTATCCGTATTGATCTCCAAAATATCATACATATCCACCTTGACATTGAACATGGTCGACTTGTACCTGCCGACCCTGAAGCTCATGGTTTGCCATCCCGGTCTAGCAGTACACATTTGCTTATAACTAGCCGTCGCCTTCCATTCTTTAACCTGTCTCTGGACATTCCGAACACGTTTATCATGCTGCAGAGGTGCAGTATTCAATTTGAAGACCAGCCAGTTTCTCGCGAAGATGAAGACTTCGTAGATCACTGAAATCGGTAGTAGAAAGAACACGACAAATAGCCAGCGGTAGTGTATGAGGACGTGCTCGAAACCCCTGTCTAGATAGTCGAGCATTTTGTCGAGAATATAAAAACTGTCGAGAAGAGCGCCAACAAGACGTACTTAATCGCCGACTGACCAATTCTTATCTTTTATACTCGTATTTTTCGTTTTTTTATCTGCAGCTGGCACTCTACAGCTTCATGGAATCAAATAATACACAGCACGTGCAGTAGTGTATATATATACTGTTGATAAAGAACATTATAAGTAAATTCACAATGTTGATTTCCTCCTCATTTATATTATTAATATTTCATATAAACTTTTATGAATATATCTTTAGAATAAAGCAAATCAATAAAAAGGTATTTAATGTTTCTGATTTCTTTCATGCAATTCCTTTAACTGCTCAAGTACAAAAATATCACATATTTTTGTTGAATTTTTATAAAACTCTACGATTGGGTGGGCTAAGATCTCCAGCAGTCAAAATTACAATTAGAAGAGCTGACTGAAGGACGCTATATAGCGAGTCGCTTTGTTTTTATTCCTTCAAGCATCAGCCTTGTTGCTTGGACCCCGTATGGCTTGATTGAAACTTGGAACTAACCTACGACTTGCTGTACACAACGTGTTCTGCGCATGTCACTCGCATCAGCTGGTGAGCATTTTGCCGCTCAGCTCAGCAGGTGTAACAGCAGCCTACCTTATCGCGCGTCAGTCGTCAGTCGTCACTACTCTCTCGCGGCTCGCCTTTAGTCTAAACTGCATACAACAATAAAAACCGGGCACCTAGACGTTGTTTTTCACACAGAGCTGCCCGTCGTTTTAGTTCGTTTTTATTCGTATTTATAAGAAAACCTTTTCAAGTTACTCCTGAACGAAGTGTAGTACATCGATTTTGACGTAATTTTTAGTTCAACAAGTGCTTTTCACAAAGGTTTGTATCGGCAAGGTTATGTTTATCACTTGCTCCGAAAAAAACTACGAAAGATTTGTTATTTATGAATTAAATCATTTTCAAGCATTATGGAGTCACGAACGGAATTCAAACTTAAAAATCCACCGACCGATGCCATTTCGGCCGTCGAGTTTGGCCCGAATTCAACCCAATTTTTACTAGTTTCATCCTGGGACAGCACAGTGAGACTTTATGACATACAAACAAACACCATGAGGTTAAAATACAATCATGATCTTCCAGTGTTGGACGTGGCGTTTCAGGTTTGTTTTGAGCTTCTGCAAGTTATTATTTTATTGAGTTTCTTAATGTATAGAGTGTAAAGTTTGATTCTTTATTGTAGGATGCTGTTCATGCGTACAGTGGTGGTTTGGGCAACACTTTGAAGATGTATGATATCAATACAAACACAGGTATTTATCAGATTGCATTGTATTATTTGATTGAAAATTTTTGAAGAAGTTGTTAAACAAAATATTGTTGTAAATAGAAACTGTGATGGGTGCTCACGAAGAGCCAATAAGAAAAATAGAATACTGTGGAGCGGTAAATGCTATTTTAACTGGAGGTTGGGATGCAGCAGTGAAACTTTGGGATCCAAGAAGTCCAACTTGTGTAGGAAGTTATCTCCAGCCTGATGTTGTTTTAGCTCTTTCTGTTTGTGGAGACAAATTTGTTGTTGGCACAGCTAAGAGGAAAGTTTGTATTTGGGACTTGCGAAATATGGCTGGCATGTTCCAGAGAAGAGAAAGTAGTTTGAAATACCAGACAAGGTGTATCAAGGGATTCCCTAATGAACAGGTACATAGTCTTTTTTGGAAGTACTTAGTTACTCTTTTGACTTGAGAAAAATTAATTCATTTCAAACAATTTCTAGGGATACGTTTTAAGTAGTATAGAAGGACGTGTGGCTGTGGAATACTTGGATACCACACCTGAAGCTCAAAAGAAAAAGTATGCCTTCAAGTGTCACAGAATAAAGGAAAATAATGTAGAGCACATTTATCCTGTGAATGCAATCAGTTTCCATTCTGGTTACAACACATTTGCCACTGGTGGTTCTGATGGATATGTTAATATTTGGGATGGATTCAACAAGAAAAGATTGTGCCAGTTCCATAGATATAATGCAGGTGTTGCAGCTCTTAGTTTTAGTCAGGATGGCTCTGTGTTAGCCATTGGAGTTTCATACCTCAATGAAGCTGAAATCCCACCTGGTGGTAATGATGAGCGAGAAGTTTATATCAGATATGTAAATGATCAAGAAACCAAGCCAAAATAAATCAACTATACTTGGGATCATTTTAAAAACCGAAAGGAACCCTCAATATCATACGACTTCATTTCCTAGTTTAGTAATTATTTCTTATTTTTATTCTAATTAGCATTTATTGTACATTGTATAAAGTTTACTGAAGTAGGAATGTTTTTAGACTTGTAATCTTATGAACTTTTGTATATTGATAATACAATTTTTTGTATGTGAACAGAAAAAGTATATGACGTTTGTGTAAAAAGAAATATACTAATTTATTTAATATTTTTAACAATTTTATTCAAAGCGCTCGAATAATTGCACAAAAGTATATTTTTTACACACCTTTTTTTACAAGTAAAATGCATTTTTTTAAGCGTAAATCTTGGTAGAGAATAAAATATTGTTCTGATTTTCAAATTGTTAAATTGCTAACATTTTCTACAAGCATTTGATTTTCTACCAGAATTTGGATAATTGACTAATTAGTATATCATCAATTAAATAACAACACGATATGAATCTATCAGATAATATAAAATCACAAACTTAAAGATCAAGCAAAATATTTGATTTATTTAAACAATCACCATAATAGAAATTTATTTTCACCATTAGTTTTCATGATTTAAAATATTATTGTCAGTATTGCACATTTAAAAAAGATTAATATATTCCTAAACTATTAACAAATGTGAAAAAATTTATCTACTTATAAGTTTAATATACTTAAAATTTTGAATTTTTCAATAAACTTAATTTTACTACAATTTGATGAGATAGGCTTATTAATTTTTCTAACCTTTTGTACAAATAAAAAAGTAAAAAATTGTCAGATGTAATCGATAGCCGTACTTTCGTTTCTTGAATATATCAATTATTCAATATCTTTAACATTGTGTAACAACTTTCAATCAGTGCCGACCTAATACACTCACAAATATACAACCAACAATATTTTATATCTGTGACAATATTCTTGTATAAAACGAGTATTTAAGATTCCTTTTATATCCACTTATATGTACATATTATCTTCTATATAGTATTTTTTACATAGAGAAAAGAATCAACATTTTTAGCGGAAGAAAATTGACTATAAAATAGAAAAATATATTTGGAATACTATAAGCAAAAATTTATACTTTTGAAAATATTTTACTTCTTTTGTGATTCTATTTTTGTTTTATCTATTATCAATATAAGATCACAATGTTGGAAATTTGAATTTTCAAAAATATAAAATTAAAGTTATTTTTCATACTTAAAAAACATTTACATCCTCATATCATTCATTAGCTATTTAAAATGATATCAAATAGAAATATACAAACAAAGGATGTTATCATTACTAAAATATTGTCAAAATTTTTGACCTTTACATAGACACATATATACATTACATATACCATGTACATGATTCCTGGCAATGATCAATGTCAACTTTGCCTTAAGCTAGCATTGCATCAAGTATTTTACATTTGTAAATCAGCATAAAACTTTTCTGAGCGTGTCTTTTACCAAATCATAGGTAGCAAAACTGATTCCAACAGCAATTGGACCTTTTACCCAGTTCATACTTAAGCCCTTATAGAAAGACATGATGCCATCTTCTCTGCAATGTAAAGTGGAACAAAATTATAATATAATATTTTGTAATACTTAACTTTGTACAATATACTATAATAAACTTACGCATAAATTTTCTTGGTCATTTGCAGAACACCAAGTGAGTTGAGATTATTATTAAGCGTAGATGTTTGCATCCTTCTGCGAACTATGTCTAAAGGATAGCTGGTTGCTTGACCCATCATTCCAGCCATAGCTCCTGATACTAAACCAGACATTGCAGATAATCCAGGACTATTTGCTGTATACACTGCAAACGAAACTAATTTTAAGAAAACACAAGTCTTGCAAAATGGTATGAACAATTGACTAGGCACTTACCTGATAATTTATTTTTTAAAGTATCATAAAAGAAAAAACTGACACCTGCATATGGTATCACACCAAGTATGGTTGGAGTGAATCCTCGATAAAAAGATGAAATACCTTCTTTTTCGTAAATTCGAATAAAAACGTGTCGTAAGTTTTTTATCTCATCCTTTTGAGATACAGCCATTTGAGCTCTTGCCAAATCAAGAGGATAAGTCATACCTTGAGAAGTTGTTCCTGCTAGGGCACCAGCAAGAAATCTCCTGGTTTTATGGTCTTGTTCTCTAAAAATGTTTGCATTTAGCAATTGCAATCATTTTAAAGCTACATATTATGATCAGGAATTTATTAAAACACTACCTGCCAGGCTCTTCTACTTTAAGTATTCTTTTCCATTGCTCAAATGCTGTGAATTGAATTGCTGCATATGGAATAATCCTGACCATAGTAGCACTGTTACCTCTCCAGAGACTAACCAGACCATCTCTTTTATAATCATTTATAAGGCTGTCGACTGCTGCTCGAGCTGTAAAGGGCTGCTTGGATATTTGGAATTTAATTTTTGTCCTATCTAATGGTGCTATAGCAGTCTTGGCAGCTCCTCCAGCTATAGCTCCAGCAGCAAGACTAGTAAATACTCGCTGGGAATTCGTGATAGACATCTCCTTGCGTGCTTCAAGTGTCTCTGCTTTCTAAAAAATATCTCATTTTTAATAAAAAAAACAGTATAATTAAGAGGCAATTCTTGTACAAAGTAACTTACATTGTCATCGTTTTTGAATGATGTGGGGGAGAGCGAGTGTACGTTGGTTATTGGAGCCATCATAGGAAGCTGGATAGCAGTACCAAGGCTGTTCTCTACATGACCACTCATTCCTTCCGTTAACAGTCAAATTCTGTGGATACTGCTTCCTCTCAGTCTCATTCATTTTTCATTTTGCCAAGCAAATTGTACAATCAACACCTAAAAACTCAACAACCCTGATTAATGTGTCAATATCTCAATCTTTAACTTACATAATGAAAACACAATTCACACAATTTTTATTGAAAACATTACTCATAATTATTTGTATCGATATGCAAAATATTTCCTTGCTATCTGAATGACATTTGTATTTCTCTTTCCACAGTTTGCATAACTTTATCATTCTGTACATAAGATGATATACATTATCTCAGTTTTTATAGAACACTATTTTAGGATTGTTGCATTGCAAAATCTGAATGATTCTTCAGTTTTGACTCCTCAAGTTCACCACGAAATCCAAAGCAAAAGAAAAATCTCTCTTGCAAAAAAAGCGAAGTAAGACATACGGCGATACGTGAAAAATCAGTGTGTCACAACAGTACAATAAACAATCATAAAATAAGACGGTAATGCATTCGTTAACTAGTTAATTACACTTACATAATAAGTTCAAACAAAAACCTCCGCGTTTCTCATATAGAGCGCCACGATAATAGCAAAAGATAATTGACTAGTGTTTAGGTAGGACAGACGCTTTGTTATCTTGCGTCCGATCGGAGTTTCCAAAAAGAAAACTCGACCGTTGTATATCTTGCTTCACGAGAAAAGAGCATATAGCACAGACTAAACAACAAGGCGTATAACGCTATGACTAGGCAAAATGACACGCACTCAAGTCTTTATAATTCGCATCTCGTTGTAATAACAAAGGCGAAGAAAATATTCCGCACATGGTGATAAGGAGATAAGTCCTGATAATAAGTATCTATAGGGATAAGTAGATCGAAAAAAAACTCACCTCTATTGCGCGCGTGTCACCAAAATTGTTGCCCCTCCGAACTCGAAAACTCTTCCTACGTCATGATAGGTCCAAAAGTGCGCCTCCCTTTGTTCTCCGCACTTAGACTCTCGAAAAAAGCTCAAGAGTAAGTACTTATCTTGGGTATTCTTCGGTTATCGGCTCCAAAAATTCAGTAATTTCGGGATAAAGACTAAAACGACTGCAGCAGCCGAAAGTTGCTGGCGTACTACATGTTGTCGTGCGGCGCGAATTGCGTCGAGCCTCAACGTTTCGGATCTCAGACTCGACTGCTTAATACGTCACACACTGATCGTACACTACTGCTGATCATATCAAGAGCTTGACGCTTGTGTGTTTATGTGTATATGGAAGATGAGAGCCGAGCCTTCGAGGTTAGTCTGGCAAACAGCTGCGCGGAGGCGCCCTACTCTACAACCTGAGCAAGTGTATGATGATGTGCGTTCGTAGCGTAGCGGGGATATTATCGGGTGTATTTTTAGCGCTCATTTATGGGCTCTAGTAATAGTAGGCATGTGTTGTTTTTATTGTTTTACTATTTTCCAGGTTTTTGAAAAACATCGTTTTGTAAACATTGCTGTTCTTATATTATTCGCAGGTAATTTGGTTATTCCGATAAGCGACTGCAGAACTGTGTGTTCTTTCGAATCCGAATAGTTGTTGCGCAGAGGCTAATTTTAAATTTACATGCAAATAATCATTCAGTGGCGACCAACGTTTCAAAAGCTCCAAGGTAACGGCGGCGCGTCGCCCTCACACATGCAAATATAACCTATACCTATATTATCCATAGACACAAAACCAGACTTGCCAGTATGGTAAAACTACTGGAATGGCATCTTTAAAATACATATTTATATTTTGATCCTCGTCTAGCTCGTTATAACTTATTTCCGTGTGTGTTTTATCTATATAGGTATGTCGTTTTATAACGACTTTTTAATAGTATACGGACTCTATCTAAAAGTCGAGCAATATAATGATTGCACCCGGAAAGTTTACGATTTAATTAAGCCGATCTTCTTGTTTTCGAATCCATTGTTACGCGCTTTTATCGTCGTCTCTGGTTATCTATATATTCGTTCGCTCGCGTTTCAATAAACACGTCATGATCGGTGCACAATTGTTTTAAATTGCCGTCGATGCATTGAGCTGCATATGCAACGCATTAATTGCAGTAGTATTGAAAAAAAAAAAATCACAGAAAAACTGGAGCATAAGAAAAAGCGTTTGCGGAATAACACATTTTTGTTCTATAAAATTTCTTTCGTCAACAAAATAAAAAAATTTAAATCATACGTATGCAAATTTGAACTGAATATAAGACACACAGAAGAAAATTGCTTCACCGACGCGCGGTACCCCGAATAACAACTCACTCCTTACCACCGCCAGATGTCACTGACAGTCCCAATCCCGGGGCCAGCAATAGCCATCTGTTTTTGCTCCGTCTGGCTAGTCTCTATACTGTCGTTCTCGCGTGCGAGAGTGAGTTTCGCTCGTCGTGTGTGTGCCCGCGCCAGTCCCGTTTAGTTTATCATCAGCCTTAGCGTTTAGTTAAACCGGCTCTGCTTCCTTCCGTTCCGGATTACCTGTTAACCTGCTCGACACACCCACTCACTCCACAAGAGGATAACAAGTAGGAGGATACACTTTTGGACGGGTAAGTACTGCGAATATTACGTTATCCTTGAGAAAAAAAATTTTTCCTTCGAAGCATATTGGCAATATAACCAAGAGCGTCTGCTGCATATACTATATAGGTATACTTCCTGTGTAAATTGTCCAATATGGCGGACGTAGATGTGACAATTTACACAGGAAGTATATCTATATAGTATGCAGCAGACGCTCTTGGTTATACACACACCTGTCTGTACATTTCCTAGACCCACTCTACTGGATGAGTAATCGCAAAGGGAGATTAGTCAGTATACGTGTTGGATGATGCAAGCCGAATATTCGCCTCTGTGACGTTCGTCGTTCGTATAGCTCCGTCTCACTCCCTCGCCTGTTCCTGCGTGTGTATATACGTATATATACATTATAGACCGCAATGACGGCAGATCAGGCTCGCCAAGAATCTAGACATTTCGTCCTTTTTGTTTTTTCTGTGACATTACAGTCGACTGGATGCACGTGTGTCCCTTACGAGAGCAGCTGATTTGCATTCGACGGAGATGCGTGTGTATCTAGCTTCAAAGGAGAATCTTCATTCGACATGCGGCCTTGCGAGTGTATTATAGCAGTGCTTGGTCGTTCGTGTGCGCGTGTGTGTGTGTGTGTCCTTAAATCCTGCGACTACTGGATGTGCGGCCGTTCGATCGGAAAACATTCGATTGCTTTTCGTATATACGAATCTGAGGGGGTATTTCTAATCTACACGTAGAAATTGTACCTGATTCATAAACCGGCTGAAAATAATCGCACTCTCGACATTTTTTTATTTACACTCCAGTGCGACATTGTTATTATTCATTCAAATGTCGGTTATTCCTATTCAGTAGTCGCGCGTTCGACCGTATCACGTGTACAATACATAATTGCACAACTTTTCCAATACATTATACTCCTGATCATCATCATAATCAACATCACACCATCGGCTAGTAGCGAAAAAGTAGCCGAGTTGTTATTGAGTCTAGCTTGCAGTGCTAATAGTTACGCAAAGATAAAATTCGCTTTTTCTCTCTCTTAACGCATCTCTTATAGCCAGTAGCACTTACACGAGTAAACAAGAGGCGACACTCTCGCGCTTATAATGTATGTGTGCAATAAATAAAGGCAACTTTTGCAGAACAAGAGAAGATTCTCAGAGTGTGTATTAATAGTCTCAATAATGCATCGCATTGCGTTTTACACATATAAGCTTCATCGGGGATGAGAGGAATGACGCAGAGTTGGATGAGAACGAGGAAGATAAGATAGTCGGATTTTTCAGCGGTCTTTCCAAATATATACCGGATAATATTATACAAGAGTAGATAAGGCTAGTATACTAGATCTTCGACAGATCGTCGTTGCCTCGTCCCGATTGATATTCTTCTCGACGTTCAAACCTATATAGCTGCTTCTGCTGTGTATACGTGCTCGGCCTGCATCGACGCTGATAATCTCAAAGTATAATATCGTTGTGTATAGGATATAGCTAACGTTTTTATCTTTTGCTTAATAATAAAAAGTATTCGCGTTCGCTCACCATTGGAATATTTTCGGTGAAATCTTAGAGAGAGAGAGAGAGAAAGAAAGAGACAGAGATAATTAGTTCTTCATCTCCGTATTCGTTATCCGCTCGATACTTTCCAAAGCCTATACGACGTTCTGGTGTTACACGACGCGACTTTTTCGTATTACTTAACTTCCGCGCTTTGCCACAACTTTCACTAGTATAACTTTCGATCAGAAGCGCGCGTATGTGTGTGTGTATTAAAACTATCCGTTTTCTTCTTTGGAAAATTTTCGTTGAATTTTTTTTTTCTTTTTGCTGCGACAGAGAGAATGCGCTACTGTGTGCTCGTGAGCGTCATTGTTTTGGAGGACGTTTTTCTGAGCTGCGAGAGAAAGCGAAAACCGGTCTTCTTGCGGTGAATATAAGATATTAACGAAATTGGCTCGAGGCTTATTCTCGCGAGCGCAAAAGAAACAGAGAGACTATTATTGTCGCGAAAAGTTTTGCATTTTTATTGTTGAAGGAATGCACGTTACGAAAATCTTAATTACGCGACGAGAGTGACGAACTGGTACTATATAGTCATAATTAAGTTGGCCGTAAATTAGTCAGTGAGTGAAAAGAGAGATAAGATCTTATCCGACGTCTCACGAGAATTATGAAATACTTATTATAGCACACGTCGTAGCTCGTTTATAACGATGTGACGAAGCAAAACGTTATCCGTGCGTTTTAAGCTCAACAGAGTAAAAAATCTAATCAATGACAATTGTTTCGCAGAGTAAACAATAAATGGAGAAAGGACAAATGTCGTCGAGCGGCCCAAGCGGAGTAATGGCACCAGAGGCCACAGCGCCGTTGCCTTCAGCCCCACCATCGTACGAGGAGGCCGTTGGCTTACCACTTGGCGGTATATCGATGCCTATGCCTATGCCTGGAATGACGGGAATGGCACCGGTGCCTGGAGTTCCTGGAGCACCGCCTTATCCGGTTATGGCCACACCGATGCCCATGCCTACACCACGTAATTATTGACTTTTCTCTTGATTGATAAGTACCGGCTATATTTCTGATCAATCGACGGTCGTTGCGATTATGATGTGGCGAAGGATCGACAGAGTTTTTTTTTTTTTTTTTTTAATCTGTACGATTACGAGTATAATCGACGACTGTCTATCGAGCTGAAATAATAGCTGTGTGCGGTATAGGAATGGTTTTTTTTTCTAGATACTGAGGTATGACAATTTAATTTCAGATGGACTACCGACCGCGGCGCAAATACCGGCCGACACAACGAATCGCCCTGTGGAAGTACGACTAGTTCACCAGCACGTTTCTCTGGGCCCGAACCCTGTCAAGATGTCCTGTCCATCCTGTCACGCCGATATCAAAACCACAACCATGTCCGATCACCAACCCAGCGCCCACGTGTGCTGCATTATTCTCTGTTTGTTGGGGTGTGTATAAGATTGTATAAAATTTTGTATGCGCGTGATTTTTTTTTCAAGGAATTTACGAACGAATGTGTATACCTATTGTTTTCAGGTGCTGCCTGTGCTCGTGTCTGCCGTACTGTTTGAGTCCGTTCTTGAGCGTGCACCACTTCTGTCCGAATTGCAAGGCGTACATTGGCACGTGGAAAGGCTGATTGATTAAACCAAGCATATGGATTTAAGCGCACAAACGATGCGCGTCACTGGCCAAACTCTATTCTACGCCTAACGTGTATATAGTGCGTAAAAGAAGAATACGCACGCACGTCTCGGACAGTCGAAAGAATCCTATGGGGGAGGCGAGATCGAGCTTCAGCCAAGGCCGGCTAAGGTCGTGGCAACTCATTCCTACCGTGTACTTCCTGATATATACCTTGTCTTCTACCTTATTGTAACTCACGTTACCCTACCATAAGCTCTTATCCTTGTTACATGCGTCTAGACTCTACTATACTGCAAACCTTGACCATCTCCCGCGCGAGTAATACTAAGGAAGAAACGAACAAATTTTCTATTTTCTTATATGTGTGCGTGAACATTCGCGAATCGCTACTGAAATCTATATAGGGGACTGACGCGAGTATCTTATCAGTATTTTTTTATTCGTGAAGGGCAGCTAAAACTCTGGGACGAATGTTATATGCAGCTCAAGATTCAAGAGAATGTCTAGTTGCCAAGTGACGTGTAGATGTCGTTGCGAAATCGCGCGCGCATGTAAAGCTGTCGAAAAATTATCTCTGTGTAATTGCTTTTACGAGGCGAGCGTCCTTCGGCTAAGCGCATTTTTAAGTAAATTTGCAATGCTCGCCGCGCTTCGAGAGTATATATATATAGTGCAAAATACATGCGCAAAGATACTGACACTTTGAAAATAGCATATCTAGTCTGTTTATGTGAAATCTGCCAGCAAAGTTTAATAGCTATTTGAGAATTTAAATCTATAAATATATATGTTTAAGACCTAAACATTTAGAGATTAAAGTGCAAAGTTAGGTTTACCCATTATTTGTTCATTGTAAATAATTGATCGTAAGCCTGTTCGTGTCGACTCGTTGAGCTAATAGGTCGTACAGATAAGTCTGTGCTTTTTCTTGACTTTTGTTCATACACTTAGCTCTGAGCGATTGCGGGAAGGCATACGTAATAATCAGCGAAATTTAATTTGTCGCATTTTAATATGCATTCTTTTATTGTATAATTAACAGATTTCATATTTTTTTGTAATAAAAATGCAACTTTTTGTTTACAATCGTGATGATTCAACTTTTATCCAATGGTTAAAGTTTTGGTATACATACATGGTTGGACATGAATTAATCAACAAGGGAGTTTTCAGCCCTAGTAAACCTAAGATTAGGTTGCATTCGATTGGGTTTAAGTTTAGTTTAAATTAATTTATCGTCGCAATGCACAAAGAAAATCAAGAGCCGCACACTTGTCGTGCATTGGAACGATATTTCAACGTCTACTTTTTTTTAAGAGTTACTTTTATCTTACTTTTTATATTTTGTATTCAATAGTTTTGCGATAATTTTATATTATAAGAATATTGATTTACAGATTACTGCCAAAGTTTCATTTACCTTTAAAAAATTATAAAACTGCAGTATCGCATATTTTAGTTGAGTATATAATATATATGAAATAAACGTAATAATTTGTTAAAAGTTGTTCTTGTCATTACTTCATTTACTCTAATTTTAGTTTATTCAATTCTAATGCAAACCCATAATCCTGCTTTACTTTTTTTTTCAATATTTCAGTTGATTATTCCGATGGATAATATATTCGTATAACGATAACTGATAAAATAATCAAGTTACTACTCCAAACGTATAGTACTACGCAAACAGATATTTATAATAAAATCTCTGAAAAACATCGTTACTCATATAACAGCATTAAAATTTATGCTCACTTCGCAACTTAGATTCCGCTCAGGATATTTGCATACCGTATACAGTCATATTAAAAATTTGGCACGTCCGATAAAATGTCAATTAAAACACTGGTAGTTTTGATTTCCAGAGCAATGAACCGCTCCAATACTGTGTGCAAATATTCCGAAGAGGAAAAATACCTCAACCGTGAGGTTACACATTGAAGAACTTTATATAATTGAATCGATTTGGCATTTATACATATAAAAACGGATGAAATTCATTTCTCGCATACGAGTACAAATACGTATGCGTTTCGCAAGAAAGTTTCACGAGATCATATTAAAATCATATAACTTATGGAGGATTCGAATACGAGTATAAAATATTGCGACAACTCTCGTCGTCGCGACATATTACTTTGGCTTACACGAATCCATTAATCGATAATACGACGTGGAATGTAAACGCTTTAATATATATGTACATTTGTATCATAATTTAATTGTATAGGTTTATAGGTATACACGTGGCTTCAACGAGAAAATGAGATCCGACACAGAGATCGACTACTTACTTCGAGATCTTTTACTTCAAAGTTTCATCGTTCTTTAATCTTGGATGAGAAAAACAGAATTCAAAAGTAAGTATTGGATTGTTATACTTATAGTATAAAAAGGCTATATAACGTGTATGTGTTTACAAAATATTCCAGTCAGTACAGCGCGAGATATTGTATTTTGAGTAACCGTTTTTTTCTCTCTCTTCAATTCATCGCAACGTGTATCGTCCCCCTAAGCCTATACCTAACAAATAATTTTTACAGTTTAATACTCAGCCTTGATTTCCTGGATCTAAAAGTAATTTTGAATCTTCGAGATGTTCCGAAAGTCACAAACGCAAGAATTTCCTCCCTCGTCTACAAGCAGTTTCTCTCTGATTTTTTTTTTACGTATTACAATGATTAACAAGCTACAACAAAGAATGTATAAGTATATGAATTGCATCGAATTGACTAGGCGTGAAAAATTCTCATTACTCATCGCAATCACGCCTATATTCTTGATAATAGATATAATAAAAATAAACATCAACATCGTACCGTTATTATGTATAGCATGTATTAACCGTCGCTCGAGGATCCGTATAATGAGGCTACCCGTTAAAAATGTTTGTATATACAGAGATCGAGAGTATTGATTGTGTAGGCAGTGCTTGAACGCGCGTTGAAAAGTACGATACAATGTAACCCCGGGGATGCTATCTCATCCCTGGAATATACAATTAATTCGCGGCTCTAAATTCCATGATGTATATCCAGTATTTTATAGGAAATTATATTTTTAGTCGCATCATCATACGTATATAATATTAATGAAGTCTTGATAGTGTATCATCGTAATAACAACAACACACCTGTCATCGGCGATATAACATTGCGTCTTAGTTCGTTTTCTTCCTTATCTGTGAGTAAGTTAACAGCGGCTGCTTTGATTTGAGATCAATAATGTAGAGAAGTATAATAATACGAGTCTCGACGCGACTGTTTGATTTGGCAATTGATTTGAGATAGAAGAGTTATACAGACGGAAGGATGAGAAGAAAGGAGCTATAGGATATCAGAGAGAGGAATAGAGTTCGAGTTCAATTCCGAGGTTCACATATACGATTGGCGAGTCGTGCTCTAGTGCGGCGGTATGAGGTTCTCGAGCTGCTTATTGGGCTGCAACATCTGTCTGGCGATGGAGGATAGCTCGATGTCGATAGGTTTGGTGTCGTCGTAGAGGGCAGGTGCCTCACACAGGATCGTCACTGTTCCCACCAACGAGGCGATTGCAAAGACCCAGAGGAAGAGACGGTCCAAGACCATAGCTACAAAGCCCCAATCCTGGTCCTCCTGTAGATACAACACACAGCGGCACAGTGCGCAAATGCGCTTTTAATTATTAATCGCTTGGTTGCAGCTCCGATAGATTCGCGGCGCGTCTTTGGGATATGTACGCGTACACCAGGGACTTGTCGAAGTTAGTTGCGGAGAGAGCTTTCATCGGAGGCTCGTCAGGGAAAGTTTAATTTAATCATCGAAATCAATATTATTATTCGAGTCCCGATTGCGCCGAAGGCTCGTTCATTATTATTCGCAAAGTTGCTTGAATTATTTCCGCGAATTAGCATGAAAACTACCCTTGATCCGTTTACAATGATTGAATACAATTAATTAAAATTAATACAAATATACTGACCGCGTTAAATTCGTCCTGTCGCTGTATGTGATGCTGGATGAACATGACATTGTGCAGCGCCTTCTCGAGCTCGAACGGGTACTTCTTCCTGATAGCTACGTCGCTCATGGATTCATCCAAACCTGACATGACCGTTGGCAGTCCGTTGTACCCAGCCATGTTGGGTACGATGCTGCCGACCACGAATCTGTTGTGGGCCGTCGTGGTGTGATGCAACCCGTTGCAACCTTGTCTGATCCCGACCCTGACCGATTCAGGCGACGACAGCAGCGACGAGGACTGCTGTACGGCAGCGGCGACCGCAGCGCTAAACTTGCTCGTCGGCTTGGACGACTGCTGCATGATGAGGCCACCCGGTGTCTTTAGCTGTTGGTTCGTACCCACACCTCGACCGTAGATCTTGTGAGCCGCCAGGTCGTCCAGCAGGTCGTCCGGTACCCTCATCCAGAGTAGTTTTGGCAATCTTCTGATGAAGACCGTCCGCACCCAGGGCGCCATCTTGTGGGTACTAGGTTTCCGATAGTGCACGTTGAGTATTATGATCGTTACCACGACGGACAGTCCCACTAGTATCATAGTGAAGAGGAGATATTTTCCCAGTAGTGGTAACGCCAGTGACGTAGAAGGTATAATCTCCGATATTAGTAAGAAGAACATGGTCTGAGACAGAAGGATGTTGATGCAGAGGGCGATCTTCTCGCCGGAGTCGGCGGGCAGGTAGAAGGCGAGAACCGAGAGGTAGCTGATGCTGACGCATGGGATGATCAGGTTGACGGTGTAGAAGAGGGTCTTGCGTCGCAGAGTGATGTTGAAGAAGATGTCGATGTATGGCTCGTGACAACAGGGGTAGTACTTTTCGTGGCGCTCGGCCGGTACGCCGAGGATGTCCCATTCGACCGAGGGATAGTACTCGCGCAGGTCGATACCTACCGGAACCTGATCATCGCCGACCTTTTGATTCACGTGCTTCAGGTCGATCTGTAATTCCGGTACGTTGTTTTATTATAGGTTCGTAAGGTTACGTTAGGTATGATACCCTAGTCATACCTAATAAACCTAAACCTAAACTAATGGTCTCACCTGAAAGCCGTCGTACGTCCAGGATCCAAACTTCATGAAACAGGTCTGCTGATCGAATGGAAAGTAGCGCACGTCGATCTCACAGGAGGATTTGAAGATCGCCGGCGGGACCCAGACGACTCTACCCGTGTAGTGTAGGATTGCCTTAGTCATAGTCGTAACGCCGTACTCGCCGTCCGCGCTGTCAACATTCATTTCAGCTCAGCGCTCGCGCGCTCGACAAAGCGGATGATATACACATATATACATGCGAATAAAACTCACTTGTTGTAAAGCACGATGTCGGGCAGCCAGATGTGCTCGCTCGGCACGTAGAGCTCCGCCACTCCGCCGTACTCGTCGGGATCCCACCTGAACTTGTGGTCCTGCCATTCCTTTAATAGAAAGCGTAAATCAGGCTTACAGAGTTATATACATAGCCTAGCAGTCGTTAAAACAAAGACAATCCCAGCGAAGACTTACGTGCTCGAGCCAGACGTTGGTGGTGAGAATCTGGTCCTTGAGATTCTGCAAGTTGACGAGCGTGTCATAGAGTGAGATGGAAGTCGGGTAATGAGGAAGCTGGAGAGAGGGAGAGAGAGAGATGACTTACCAGGTCGATGAGCTGGGAGAGCCGTAAACCGAGCTTGACGACGATGGTGTCGTTGTTGCTGGGTACGGGCCGGATGAGCCGGTTGTAGTTGGAGAGGAGATCGTCGTAAAGCCGCTTGGCGTCGGGATTGCCGTAGCAAACACCGAGCGTCAGGATGCTCAGAATCAACCGCAGGATCATTCTCATTCTCTTCGATTCTATCTTCTATATCATCTTCGCGTTTCCCGTACACCTGCAGCAGCGCGCGATTATAAGTATACGAAAGCTCAAAAAAGAAGAGGAAGATAAAAAAGCACACTCACCGTGCGAGAGCTGGCAACTAGTCCCCGGTTGGTTCTCCGCACCTCATGCTACAAAACACACACCAGCGCTCGTTCGTTCGCGCACGCGGCCGCTGGAGCACTGAGAGGCTGCTGCGCGCGAGCCGTTTTGTCCCCCGGACACAGAAGTGTGAGCGAGAGAGAGAGAGAGAGAAAGGGATCGATAGGTCGAGTGCGCGTGCGCGCGACTCCGGGACGCCACAGCAGCATCAGTATAGTATATATAGCAGAGCCAGAGCTCGTCTCCACCCCTGGAGGGGCGGCCACACCGACATTTTCATTCTTCGCCGCACCAGCACCCCGCCGACAAAGACTCCGCTGGCGACGACGATCTATATATACGTGCGCGGGCCGGAGAGCTGTCTAATTGCCCGTTTCTTCTTCTCTCTTTTTTTTGTTTTTTTTTTTCTATACCCTCTATATATATATATATATATATATATCTCTGTCTCCGTTCGATCCTTTATTATTATATTTTTCGAAAGCGTATTCTATTTCGCCGGATCATTCAGTCGCTCTACTCAGATAGCGGCTTGCCGGCGGCTGGATTCCGCGCGTTGAAAAAGGGATCCGCATTCCAGACTTAATCGACGTAGTTCTGCGGCGCAGCTAATTACGCCCAGAGAGAGCGAGAGAGAGAGACACATTTTCTCTCGGCTTCATTTTCTCGCACCCGGGATTTCTAAAGTCCCTCGTCCTCTTTTATTCTCCCGGTAGCTCGAGGAGCTCGCGGGGCGTTTTCCCGGCGTGATTGCGCGCGTGTCTTGCCACACCCTGGGCTAATAGACAGACACACGAGAGCATATCCTGGTGCAGTGGGTATATAGCTACGTTCGAGTGCCTATACTCAGCGACAGCGGGAGAAGAAGAATCACCGGGAGGGAGCATTGGTGTTTATCGCCGATTAAGAAGATACAGCGGCTGAAGGAAAAGGGTAGGTGTCCGGCGGCGGCGGCGGCGGCGGCAGCACGTGGCGCTGCAAGGGTGTGCCTGCGCTCTATCTATGTGAATCCAGGGGAGCTGGGGCGGGGGTCGTCGTGCCGGCTCGGCTCCGGTCGGCCCGTCAGCCGCTTCGGGCTTTCCACATGGCTTGGTATTGGCTCCCGGGGCGCGCAGACTGCTGCTCTGCGCCGGGACTGCGCGCGCGCTACCTATATACCTATGTCGACGCGGCGCCGCCGCCGCCACCGCTTTGCTCTCTCTCTCTCTCTCTCTCTCTCTACTCGCTAGCAGCAGCAGCAGCAGCAGCGGCGGCGGCAGCGCTGGCGGCGACTCGCGCTCTCTCGCATACTCGGCACAACACTGGCCGAGCGAAGAGCGAGTTGCTGCGCGCGCGGCGGCACCGACTCTCCTGTCTCTTATCTCTGTCTCTCCTGCTCTCGGTGTCTCTCTATACTCTCTTTTCCGCCTATCTCTCGCGAGTGTTGCATTGCTGATATAATAATTACAGGTAAATAAAAGTGTGCGCATATATATATATATATATATATATATAACGCGAGTGAGTGCGATTACGATTCTCGAACGACGCCGCGTCAAAGAGCAAATCGAGCGCGAGGAGTATATACAGAAGACGTAAGTCATGTACAGCTGGGAGCAGTGCTGACGACGGGATTCCAGGAGAGGAGCGAGCTGTAATAATATGCAGCGGACTAAACCGCTGCCGTTACTCGTGCCGCTGCAGTATCAGCAGGCAAGGCGCCGCCGCCGACTTATCTCCTACTCCTCAGTATCGTCTCTCTAACCGCAGCTCTGTGTCTCATCATCGTATTCTCATCATCGAAGAGTAGCAGCAGCAGCATCAGCAGCAGCAGCAGCAGCAGCAGTAACAGTAGCAGTAGTACAGTTTCGGATAGACAAGCGAGTACCGGCATCGCTGGGGCTATGCTTAGCGCAGGCAGCGGCCTGTCGCTGTTGCGCTTACGGCCTCGAGGAGCTAAGCTCTGGGGGACGAGTGCAGCCGAGCCGACGCCCGGGCCCGGGCGGCTGCTCTGCCGCTAGCTCCTCCTCGTCGTCGTCGTGCTCCCTCATCCGCACCGAGACAAGCTCGACCGAGAGGCCCGCGGGCGATGTGCCCAGCCCGAGGAAGCGCTACGTGAGTATCATCTCCCTGTGTGTGTGTGTGTGTGTGTGTAGTGTGTATATACCACGCATACCTGCCGCGCGATACACGCCCCCTCTCTCTCTCTCTCTCTTAGCGCTCTGACATGTAGTGCCTCTGTTGCCCCCTTCCCCCCCCCTACCCCCGCCCTGTGCGACACCCGCAACGGTCCGTACCCGCTCCTCTCTCATCTCTCTCTGGGTTATACCGGCGCGTGACTCTCTCTCTCTCTCTCTCTCTCTCTCTCTGTCTTTCCGCTGATGATGCCTCTATTGTTTACCTTTCGACAATTGTACGACTGTTACTCACGCGCGCAGGTGTGTACTGCGTATACACACAGAGATATGCGATGATTTTTCACCGCCGGAGTCTTTGAGGTTAGAGGGTGGGGTTCGTCGATCTCTTTCGTTTGATCTACGTTCGCAGGGTCGCTACGGAGAGATTTCAACAGCCGAAACTCTCCTCCTCTTCCTCCCCCCGCAACGGCCACACCTATATGCCAGCAATTTTTACACACTCCTCGAGTTTACACAAACTAAAGCAAACAACTCGTTAGAACAGAGCGCGCCGCAGTGGTACGAGTCAACGTCCTGTCAGCCGTAGCGGTAAACAGAGGCGCGAGCGTACAAATCATTGCGCGGCTCGTAATCCTCTCTCGCTTGTGACTTTAATTCATCGATAAAGCGCCAAACAAAAAGCTCGCTTCGCTGGAAAACCAATGAAGCTTCTCTCTCTCTCTCTCTCTCTTGCGAGTATTTATATACGATCCACGATGGTAATAAAACAGTCGCCGCACGACACATATTATGCGCACATCATATGGCTCGTCGCTTCGATAACATCAGCGGACGTGTGTTTTTTGCAATATCGAACTTGCGACTGATTAATCATTCGTCAACTAATTAATAATCGTCGTTGTCGGTGAGAGAGAGAGAGAGAGAGAGAGAGAGAGAAAAAAGTATCGGCTTTCGAAAGAGAAGAGATAGGAAAACGGCGAAAACGTCACAAAGGCAAGTGCGTTGGTACAGAGATATAGCTTTCCCTTTACGGCTTAGCCCTGATTACCGATAGTCTGGCTTGCTCTGCGGGCATCGTTAAACGATATCTCTCTCTCTCTTTCTTCTCCGAGTCTACTATTATTGTTGTAATCGTCGCCCCGGGGATTCCTTTGACTGTATCTTTTACTTCTCTGTGCGTGTCTTTCACTCTGCACACCAATGATTGCGATAACCGATTAACAATTCTTTAGTCGTAATTCAATCCATGAAACTCTCTTCAAACGCTAATTACTCGAGTCCTGTGAGAAAAAGCTATGCTGTATGCAGCCAGGATGCTGCAGCGCGATAACGAGGAAAAATGAGCCAAAGCAAGTGGAACGAGTCAATGCTCGGGCGGACGCAACTCTCTCTCTCTCTCTCTCGCGTCGGAGAATAAAGAAACGAGAGTAGCAGCAGCTGGAAAAAAAATTTTACGGCTCAAAGAGGATCCTCCCGTTGTTTGCGCGCTCGTGGAAAGTCACTCTAATTGCGTGATTAGGATGAAAAATTCAACGGCCTTTTCGCATTGTGAGACCCTCGCGCGTGCACACGGCTCAATTAGCGAGTGTTAAAAAATCTTCGCTAACCCAAGAGCTTTGTGGCTTGTCGGTTAAATAATCTTGGTAGTGTGATCGAGTTAGTGCGATATATATATAAACAAACGCACTTTACACATACGATTAAAATAAAAGACAAAAATTTTCTAACACATGCATATATGCAATACGTTCGCGGTCGTTACGCGATGCGGTGCGGTGTGCGAGCTTGGCATATCATAAAGAGCGAGCGGCAGGGGCCAGAGGAGAGAGAGATGGAATATTTGCAAAAGTATGCGTGGCCCAGAGGCATAACAAAGCTCTCGCGTGAGCGCAAGCTCTGGCCTAGCTTTGCTCTCTCTCTCGCTCGTCGAGAGTATAAGTATGACGAGCTCGTCGCTGCGAAAATGCCCCGAGAGACGACTCTCTGTACACTCTCTCTGGGTCCCGACCTTCTTTTTTGCCGGCCAACTATTCCGAGTCCTGCGGATTCTTGCGTGGATTATTTCTCACCGGGACAGAATCGTCTCCCCTTTGTAGCTTTACTTGTATATACGTATCTACGTCGTACGTAGCTTGTAAAAAGATCGATCCGGAGGTCGTGATAAGGATATCGGTGTTAACAGGTGTTCTCTCTCTATCAGCTAGGAAATTTTTTTTTTTTTTTTTTTTGAGCAGGTCTTTGGGAGAGAGAGAGAGAGAGAGACGCGTGACAAAAAAAGGAGGCCGGCTTAATAAAGAGCAGCGGCGCAGCAAGTTTAATTGCTCGTTAATCAATCAGCCGCGGCAGCGTTGGATTTGTAATTCAGCCGGCTGTCCTACTTTCCAGCTAATGAATTCAGCAGCACAGCTATGAACGCGTGGAATATATGTTTAAGCGACGTGTGCATGTTATGCGGAGGGTCGATCGAATTTTCCAATTTATGAAGGCACTGCCACACTTGTGTGCACAAAGAGATGCGTGAAAAATTAATCCGATCACTCTCTCGTCAAAGCGATTTCGCTGGAAATTGAAATTAACGTAATCGAGAAGAGAGAGAGAGAGAGAGAGAGAGATAGGAAATAGAAATTAGTCCAGCCCCTCTTGGATCACCCCTAATACACATATATGCTCCATCTCAATCTGTCTCTCACTCGAAGAAAAGTATACACTCATATAGGAGAAAATCAAAGCTCCATTTTTTAAAAACACATCAGCTGCACACACACACACACACAGTTTATAAGTAGGTCAGTCAACACTCCCTTAAAAAACCATCCCCTATATATATATAGGCACGCTCTCGGTCAGCTGACGCACACGCACATAATTATCCCGTAGCAGAAGAGAGAAGGAAAGCGGGAGAGAGAGAGAGAGAAAAGAAACGAAACTTCTCTCGAATTTCCGGCGCACCTAAGCCCGCGCATCGATTCCTTCACTCTCCCGAAAGCAAGAGAGAGAGAGAAAAACGTCGCCTCTATGCTGACTCGACTAGCTCCACGCCCTTATCGCGAATTCCGCTCCATTCCCTCCCCCCGTACGCATTAATTTACGAGCGAGCCTATATCTCAACACACCGGCTTTTATCCATCGGTCCAAAGACTGTTTATTGTATATGCAGGTGATGCCTCCAAGAGATGCTACGATCTTTTAGTTATAATACAAAGGTCGACTCGAGGTCGGACATACACAGACGTGTGTGTTTACTTCGATAACGCTCAATTATACGCGAAAAAGAGAGAGAAACGAGCGACGTTATTGCGGCTCTCGAATAACAAGCAGGAAACAAGCTAACGTGTCAACAGTCGTCGTGTCGTCGTCGGCAGTGGCGGCAGAGCAGCAGTTAATTACACCCCGAGCTTTTTTTGGACTTGGCAATTTTCGAGGGAAAATTCAGTAGCCGAGTTGTCCCTGCATTCCTGCGGATAAAGTCGGCTTACGCGTTGCCGGAGCTTTTCCAAACGTCAACTTGTTTGTCTCTCTATGCACGACTAGGGCGTATACATACACACCGGCTACTAATTTCGAATTTATTCGCGAGGTTATTACCTCTCGCGGATGGATTAGGTTATTTCGTATAGTATTCGTTGAACAAATAAAAAATTGTTTCTATTTGTATGACGAAGCCGATAACGAAGTCGCGAAAAACAATCTCTGAATGCATCGTCATCACTGCAGCTATATATATAGAAGAACGTCGCATAACTACGTTTAACCTTCGCAAACATCGGAGAGAAGAAATTTTCATATATCGACTCGCGTAAAAGTCGAACGTTCGCTTGCTCTCCTTAAAAACTCCGATCGTAAAAGCTTCCGTACCGTGATATAAAAAATAAACATTCGCTCTCTTTCTCTGCGTATGTACACATACAGGTCATTACGAAATCGTCGTCGTGTAAAAGGAAAACTTTCCACGACTCGTTGCCAAAGTCGATTCGCGGAGTAGTGTACGAACGATTTTTACTGGAAAACTTAATCGCGGTATTTATCCAGAGCTAGAGATATATACCGTGTACACATCGAACATTCTAAACGGTACGTGATCGGCAAGCTTAAGTATTATCTCTCTTCGCGAAGCTTCTTTCACTTTCCGGCCTCGTTCTTTCTCCCGAGGCGGCCTTTATTTTCGTCTCTTTTTCTCTCTTCATTCATTTTGCCTCCTCCCCCGCAGTAGACTACGCTACCTGAAAATATAATTCTCTGACTCATAAATGATTTAACGCTGGACACACACACACTACTTCTCTCTCGATCCACCACTGACTTTTCTTCGAGAGACACGTATATGATTCGGCTATGAATAAATTCGTTATACTCTCTCGCACAGGGCATAATTATGCATGATGCTGATGCGTGTGTTTACGCGCTTGAAGGGATGATTGCGTTACGAAATATATTCGCGAAACTCTCGACGTGGGGGTAGAGGTCGACGCTCTCTCTCTCTCTCTCTCTCTCTCTCGAGCTTTGTACGTAAGTAGATTAAGCCGCGTTATACGATGCGCCAAACGTATATACGTTTATTATTTTTGAATATCGATCGAGGTATATAGGTTTTACGCTTCTCCCGCGTATATAAACTCGGTAATATAAAATCGCGAATTTACAACCCATACGCATTATTTACACTCGACAGTTATACTACACCCCCGCGCGAGAGTATGTATATCCGAAATATCATTCAGTCATCCTCTCTCTGAAAGCAGTTGAAATTTCTAGGACAAGCTATATATACCAAGCTTCGTTATCTGCAGGCCTATACCGGCTACTACTAGATATATATATATACTCACGAATTCGCCAAGTGGACGTTGAAAAGCGACAATGCGTCGTGTCGAGAATCTCCGTACTCGATCTGCAGTATAACTGCTATACGCGATCTAAACTATCCTCGAGATTCTCTATGCGATACATACATATACAGAGATGAAAACAGGAGCTTGGTTATAATCCCGATGCTATACGCTAGCACTGCACGTGACAGACTCGCGGGGGGGGGGGGCGAATTTATTACACCGCGCCTTTTCCAATTTCCCGTGTGGAAAAATTGCCGGCCAGCCGTTAATACGCGTCGAGTCGAGCTTTTTAATGAGTGGCTCGTTACATGAATTAATTGCGACGTTTCGCGAGTTTGGAATGTTTGCCACGTTATGTAGTGTGTCTGCTAGTCTCTGCTGACTTTTATGTCGTCGAGGGGAGAATTGTAGGTATATACACCTATATAGTGTGTGAGAGAGAGAGAGAGATCTGGATTTGATTTTCGCTCTGCGGAAAGAAAGCTTTATTGGGCGCTTTGAGCTGAGAGAAAGAGAGTAGGTATACGAGTCGATCGATAAATTCTCGGAAGGTTTTTTTTTTAGTGCGCGTAGTCGTGTATGTGTTTTTTTACCGGAGCGCGGAGCTACTTCACCTGGTTCCGCGGATTGATCCAGATTGTGTCGGATTGAACGCTTTCGAGAATTCCTCGCGTGATTGGCGGGTATTCAATTTTTCGCCTTATCGACAGGCTTGTACGTGAATTTTTTTTTTTTTTTTTATTAAAGCGCATACCCGTTTGAAAGATTTTTACTGCTCGTCGTCTGACTAAATCTTGATTTTTTCACTTTTGAAAGCCTTTTTGGTCGCCCGTACCATCTTGTAGGCTTTTGCCACGAGGGAAAAAATTTGCAACATTAGCAGTGTGCGAGTACTAGGAAATTTACTTATTATCATGTAGTCGTAGTAATCGTTTTGAACTGATCATCTGCTTCCTCCCATTTGAAGAATGTGGCTAGGGACGATAGATGGCGTATAGGCACTTTTCAATTTTCTTCATCAGAATCTGCTCGTAAACACTAGATATAGAGGTGTGCCACTGTGCCAAAACTGCTTTGTTTAGCCTGCTGATTAGACCGCTTATGCTGTAACTGTATATCGTGTAGCAAAAACAGGAAATAATTCAATTTTTGCGTACTCTTCGTCAATTTTTAGCTGCCTCATTTTAAAATTCAAAGAAATGCGTTCTCTTTTACAGTATACGTTTTCAGTAACCTTACTAAAAATATCATCAATTTTAACATATCGCAAACAATTCTTTCTAAACAGTTAAAATTTTGCTTTCATTAAATACTTATATAGAATAAGCACAGCACAAGATTCAACTGAATTTTTTCTGATAACCAACGATAGGTGGCGCATAGGTACTTTTTCTGCAGGAAATACAATTCCTTCATCGTTATCTGTTTCTAGACTCTAGATATAAAGGTATGCCACTGTAGCAAAACTGCCTTATTGGGCTTGCTGCTGCTTGAGCTGCTAATGCTTTCCCCTCTTCAAATGTGTAAAATGTGTCTGTTGACCTTCTCTGTCCTTTTCAATTTGAAAGATAGTTCGGAATCTCGAAGACTCGATCTTCCTCCACTGCTATATGTCGCTGCAGCCACACCCTAGGCCCAAAGTCTCGATCAAATAAAAAAAAGACTCTTCGAGCTTATACAAGTCCGGTCAGAACCAAAATGATTATTCTTTCACGCGTCGACGATTCATTCCCTCCACCATTGCCCAGAAGTAAGTAAAAACCAAGGGTGATATTACTAGAATCTATATACGAACTCGATATTCGCATTCGAGAACGAGGCGTCGATAAAATCAAGTTTTCGTCGTACGCACACTACCGTTGTCGTCAATATCAACTATATACACATGGGCACACATACCCGTATATACATCTGGCCTCAATGCTCTCATACTCGTACGCGAGTTTGAGTTTAAAGAGTTTGCAGTTGAACTAAACTCGAGAGCAATGCGACGCAGGTGCAACGCGTAGTCGAGTCGCTCCTTCAACCATCGATTCTCTCTTCTCTCGACGAGCGGCGTATCACATCAGCAAAGGCTCTTAATTTACACTCTCTCTCTCTTTTCTTTTCCTCGTGTCGTTTCTCTAATTACCAATATTACGCTCGGTTATCAAGTCCTAATCGGAAATTATTATAATATAGATACGTGCTGCTGTATAAATCAAGCCATCATCGCTAAAAAAAAAAAAAAAAAAGAAGACACACAGCTCTATGCACAGTGTGTTGTGCGTCCTCGACGTCAACTACAAAGCTCTCTTTCTGGCCCATCCAGACTGGCTCGAGTACCGGCTCGATGATGCAGCAGCAGCAGCTGCTGCAGCGATGTGTATAGGGATCTGCGCGATATACACACGCGTGATATTCTTTATAGTGCGAAGCATTAAAGCTCGCAAGCTCGTAAGCGGGGAAGTATATAGTGAATAGCTTCTAGGTAACTGACTAAGCTCCGGCTCTTTCCAAGCTCCATCAGCTTTCTCTCTTCGTATAGAAGTACACAGTGCTGTTGCGGCGCGTGTCTTTGAGTTTATATCGACCGGCCGTTGTCGCTGCTGCTGTACTTTAACGCCGTTGCGGAGAAGAGCTTTCTTAGCTTGTGTTATAATACACAACGTAATGTAACTTTCCTGATCGCTTATAATTAAAGCTTTTGTCGCGCGGGTGTGGCTCTTTTCACAGAGGAGATAATTCCGTGTTTATTAATATATGTATACACATAGATAAACACACGTTAATTTTGAATGGACACATCGCCCAGGCTAAACAGATTAGCGGCGGTAGCCGGAATATCGCAATTATCCTCTTACTGAAATTTCCAGCCAGTCGACTCTCTCTCTCTCTTCATCCGTACGTCTCCTATTGCCGCGCGATACCCGTGAGCGCCGGCACCTAATCTCGGAGCCCTCGAGCTGGGAGAATTTAATTAATCACGACTCGAGCATTGAATTTCTCTCACCTATAACTCCCTCTCTCTCTCTCTCTCTTGGCCAGTTGCAGTTCGGCTTTCGTTATTTAATCGTCGTTGCGCTGCTCCGTATACTGTGTTGTTTAGATTCTTCCCTCTCCTACACACGTACGTACGTACGTACGTACGTCGGAGTCTCTCTAATTGATTTCCGAAGGATCTTTGTCGAAGCGAGAGTAGAGAGAGAGAGAGAGAGAGAGAGAGAGAGAGGGTATAAGGCAATTTATTAGCGAGTCCTTTCAGCAAGCTGCAAAGAATTTCAAACAAAGCTTGGGGAGTAATCTCGGGGGCTATAATACGATTAGCGCCTAAGCTGTAGCCTGCAGAGCAAAGCGCTAAACAAGACTGATTAAACACCTGCAGCTGCAGTTCTCTCTCTCTCTCTCTCTCTCTCTCTCTCTCTCTCTCTTTTGTCTCAATTCGAGAGCTGTCTCTGCTTTTTTGGATCATCCGAGATTATATGCGCGCAAGTCTTGTTTAAACAATCGATCGACGCACTGCAATGTTATCCCTGGAAGAGTACCTATATATAGGATATAACCGCAGATGAGAGAGAACGGCGTCGAATTGAGAAATTGAACGTCCATCGTCGAGCTACATGTCCAATGTCCATGTCATTACCCCGTGGGGGCTAACATCGGCCGGGTAATTGTTTCCTGCGCTTGGCTATATAGTCGGGAGAGAGTATCGAACTGGTGAGAAGGCCGCCTCGCTTGCAGATTGATGGATGCGTCGCTCTCTCTCTCTCTCTTCTCATTATTGCTTCTATTAAACTCACTTTCTCGAACGATGGCCCGTTCCCTGATTAACCGCGCTCGAGCTTCATCGATTCGCTATTTGCTACCGAGTTTTTCCTCGAGGATTTATGGCTCTTTTGTGGTTCAAGGTCGCAGACCTTTACTCTCCGTTTCTTTTAAATATCTCAATTATACACGTTTCTTATAAAAACCAACTTTGCACTCAGCAACAATGAACATCATCATCATCGCAGTCGCGAATAGCTCACTGACATTGAACCGCGTGTGTCTCTTCACAGGCATGTGTCGTGATGTCAGAGAGTCCAGTGTGCACACATATACAGTTATATAGCAGGGGTGATCGATCTTTCGAGCGCTATAGAGCCAGAAGCTTGTGAGCCTCGCGCTCGTGATTGTCAAGAGAGAGAGAGAGAGACTCTCGGAAAATTCGCCCGAGGCTTCTTCTTCTTCTTCTTCTTCTTCTTCTTCTTACGCGATATCCCCGAGTCTTGACATAATTAGCTCACTCGACCCTAGACTCAGTCACGGCCGCAGTCGCCGCGTGTGCAAAGCTCGTTGGTAATGACCACAGCGCAGCCGCTACTACTGCAGATCTATTTAGCTTCGCGCGCGATAAGGGAGAATAGCAGCCATAGTCCCTCTCTCTCTCTCTCTTTCTCTGCGCAGATTCCAACACTCGACTTGCTCTCGAGGTCGTTCTCATTGCCAGAGCTGTGCAGGGCCTATTTTTATTAGTTATTTTTTTTTTTCTCAGCTATAGAACTCTCCGAGTTCCGTTTATTTTAGGTTATACGCACGGAGATATAAGCGTTCCGATAACGCGATCGATCCTCGTTAATTCGTGGAAAAAAAAAAGTATAAATCGGTTGCTGGTCCCCAAGTAATTATTTGGTTCGAAGCAGCTCTCGTCCTCGATGAGAAAAACAGTTTCGTCCAATCGACGACGCGAAAGTTTACCAGCAATTACGCTTTTCTCTCTCGAGCCCCTATAGCAATCGGGGTCGATCGAGCGCTATTATATACCAAAGCCCTGGAATACATATACACATACATATACACAGAAAATCGTTCGAATGTAAATTTGTATATATAGTATAATGAAAACGTTACAAATTACAGGGGTGGACAAGGCGTACGATGCTCAAGGATGCTGGGACGGACGGCGGTGGGAAAGGTTGGTGGCGATGGCGGTCCAGGTTAGGCGGTTTTTTCGCAATGGCGATAGCCGTCTCCTGTTTGGCTGCTGTCTTACCGGCTGTCGAAGCCAATCCTGAGGCAAAACGTCTCTACGACGATCTGCTATCCAACTACAACCGTCTCATCCGACCCGTCGGCAACAATAGCGATCGTCTCACTGTCAAGATGGGACTGAGGCTTTCCCAGCTGATCGATGTTGTAAGTATATATATACACACACACCCAAAAGCTCTCTTTTTCTCTATACATCGAGCTTGCGACGAGTCGAAAAGTTGGAACGAAGGCTTAGAGAGAGAGAGAGAGAGAGAGAGAGAGAGAACGAGAGGCGATTAAATGAACTGCGACCGAGGACAAATCGCCCGGTAGAACTTGCTTAATGGAAAATTCCCTGCGGACCTATGCCTCTCTCTCTCTCTCTCTCTCTCTCCCTTACTCTCCGCAAATTCTCCACTCGTGGCGTGCGAGGAAAGAGAGAGAGAAGAGAGAATCGGCCATCGTTTATACGAGCTCATCAATTACGGTGTCGTCGTTTGCGAGAAAGAGAGAGAACTCTGAGCTGCGGCATCTATCGGTTTTTACGGGTTTTTCCTGGAAAATTTTCTCCTCTTCTCGATTTTTTAAAAAAGTTTTCGAGAAAGTGCACTTTACCGGGATGGGAATGGTTTGCGAGTAAATCAATCGGTTTGAGGTGCGCGAGGAAGATTAATTTGATATATTTCTTCTTTATTTTGAGACTGGTTTTAAATTCGATGATTGGATGGATTCTATACTGAAATTTGGATTGATTTATCCGCGCTCCTATAGTTAATCATAAAGTGATCGAGATACGACAAAATCTTTACTATAAGACAGAGTATTGGTAGTAGCTATAATAGAAAATTTTTAAATTTAAAAATTTTCTATTATAGCCGCTAATTTTAAAATTTTCTTCTAAAAATCGTGCTCTGCTTAAATCTTTCTCGAAAATCTGACACAATCCTAACTTTAAAATGTTCCATTGCTCATTCCGCACAACAGCTTGGAAAACAAAAACTGCTACATCCATCACTCTCTCCCCCCCTAGAAATAACTCCCCAAAACTCTTCCCTCGAAACTCATCCCGAACGCAACCACACGAGAAATTTCCAATCATTAGAAACGTAAAACCCAATTTCTCTCTCTCTCTCTCTCTCTCTCTCTCTCTCTCTCTCTCTCTCTCTCTGAAACTCTGTCGTTAAAAAAACTTGGGAAAATCGTGGTCGTCCCACACCTTAATGAAACTCCAGAGGCTTTCCACGACAAAGCCTTCGTCGTCCCCGTCACATAGCCTTTCGCACCTAGAAAAAGAAAGCGAATAAGGGTATCCGATGATTGGTGAAGAGCAAATAAGGAGCGGCGGTGGCGGCGATTGGACGGCCGCAATTAACGACGTCGAGAGTAGTGGCTCTCTCTCTTTCTCCTTCACCTTCAGAAGTAAATTAAAGACTAGTGCTCGCGCCGTGCTGAGCTTTCGAGTGATTTAGTCTCGTACACATACACACATCGCAAGTCGTTTATACACAATTGTTGTTATTCTTTCTAGGCGAGATCGAAGCGTTAAGGAAAAATAGATGGAAGAGCTTATAACGAGTTCGTTATCGCGTCATCTCTTATTTTTCTTCTTCTCGATCCTAGCGCGGAGAGAGAGAGAGAGAGAGAGAGAGAGAGAGAGAGAGAGAGAGAGAGAGAGAGAGAGAGAGAGAGAGAGAGAGGAAGGGANTGAGATAAGATAGGGCAATCCGATCCCCAGTAATTTCGTTGCTACGTCCCACTAGAGGATAGGACGTGATGTATTTCGTCGTTGGATAGAGGATATATAAGCTTCGTATAAAAAGGATCGTACGTCTTCGTCGCTGTTTAAAGTCCGAGTTAATTGGCAATCGTTACTAGCTGTGGAAAGAGAGAGAGAGAGAGAGAGAGAGAGAGAGAGGGAGGGCGAGAGTAGAAAAAAGGAAGAAACGTATGTAATAATTACTCGATCCGTTAATACCGAACGAATCGAAAATCATTTCCATCGATTGATTTTCGATCTCTCTCGTCGTCGGGGATTTATACACCCACAAGCTCTCTCTCTCTCTCTCTCTCTCTCTCTGGAATTTCTCGTGGTCTCCATATGTATGCATATTCAGCAGTAGCGCATATTTTAAAATATCGACGTATATAAGCCGTTTCTCTTTTATTTATTAGCTTCTCGTATATAACGAAAACCCGCTGATTGAATTTTTCAACGTTACCATTATCGAATATTTACAGGCTTCTGAATTCCAATATCATTACGCAAAAGCATCACACGTACGTATATACACGGGATCATTAGATTGGGAACGTTTCAGGGCATTAGAGCGTCGACATACACACACACACACACACACACATACATGGAATAGGGTATAACGGCCGCGCGATCGAAGAATCGATAACGGCGTGAAGGACCTTCGGAACACACGTGTATGTGCAGTTACGTCGTAGTGTATACATAGGTATAGCATACAGCGCTTAATCCGTACATACACACACATACTGCAGCCGACATTTTTCCGAGCTTTTCCGGGTAATAATCTCTCGGATTTACGATTCCACGCTCCATCCTATATACCTCGAGAGTTTACACGGAATTTTTCCCCGTCGATGAACTTTCCCTCTATATATATATATATATATATATATATATATATATATACACATACCTGTATCTATACGTATCGGACAAAGGCGCGCGAACGTTATTTGCATCTTAATTCAAGCTAGAGAGAAAGCTTTCAAGGGAAAAAACGAAATTTTCCAATTAACAAAGTCTACCGGTGGAGAATCGACTTTTCCAAAGATTCGGCTTTTTGTTATATAGGCGTGATGCGTAGCGTAGAAAAGAGAAACTTGGGAAATTTTATCCACAGCTGTTTTAACGACCAGAGTGAAATATCACTTTCGATCGCAACAGTATAGCAGTAGCAGCTTTGTTTCGCAATGTCAATACGCGAGGAGCTTTTTTTTCTCTCTCTGTGCAGTAGCGGCGGCTCTTCTCTTTTTTTCAGAGCATACACACAAGAGTTTGTTTACGTGGCATCGTTATCTGTTGATTTAGCCCAACGACGACGACGACGAGAAGAGTCTCCCTCCCGGCCAATCATTTGTTCTCTGGGCTTTGTGTTATTACACGGCGAAACTTGAAAAGTGCTGTCTCCGCTGATTTTCCGTTCCTCTCTTTCTTTTTCGCTTTTTTTTCTGTCTCTCTCCTCTCTCTTATCTGTTTTTGCCGATCGTTTCTTTTGCGCGCGCAGTATAAGGCATCGCCCTTGGATGTATTATACTGTACACTACTGGCTCTTTGGAATTTCCCAATTTCTCCGAGAGCGACACCGCTGCTTTTCTTAATAAGACGCGGAGATTTTCTCGGTTTAATGCCGGAGAGCTTTGCTGAGAAAAGAGAGATAGAATTAATGCGAGTGTTTTTTTTTTCTGGCTGGTAATCGAAAATTTCGTCGTTTTCGTCTATTTTTCAAGCTATAACATTGACTTTATTTTCGTTTCATAATGAGTCTCAAAGTCGTTATCAAATCAGTCGCTTATATTCCGAATTTTCAATTAACTCAAACCTGCCCCCCCCCCCCTTTGAAAATCAAGCGAACCACATTCGAGAGCAAATTTCAAGCCGTATACCTATTACGCATTTATAATATGATCCACTCGAGAACTCGAGATCAACAACAACAACAGCGTTCGTTCACCCCCTACTACATCATATATACACACGGGCAAAGAGCCTCGACTATATGTATAAGCAAAAAGAGAATAATCGCCGGGAAAAAATGAAACACATGACCGGAAGAGAAGTGCTCGCTTATTATTACGCTCGTTAACGTTTAACACAGGAAGCCAGGAGCGGCAAGTCGAAATTAAGAGCTATTGAAATGTTGTGGCGCTGCTTCTGTGAAAGCATTTTCGTGTTCCCAGGATCTGATGCCGCTTTCTCGCTCAGCGTCTCTTTCGCTTTGAAAGCTCAGCTTCTCTCTGTAATAAGCTCGAGATTTTCCAAGAGTAATTCCGACGTTTTAGCATTTTTTTTTCTCTCCAAGACAGATATACGCGCACGCATCCGATTTGAAATTTTCAAGTAAACGCGCACGCGTATAGAGAGAGCTTTGCAAGCTCAAAGGAGGAATTTAATTTGCCCCTGCAGTTCCGGTCGTGTCGAATTCTAGAAAATCAAACGGCCTCACTCTCTCTCTCTCCGAGCACGTGTGTAATTGGATTCGCTGCGTTTGATCCGTTTGGAGAGGAGGAGAGAAAAATAAACGAGATCATCATATCAGACGGATATTATTCTTGCTCTCTTATGCAGACACACACATATACACACACGCTGTGCCATTATCGACTGCACAGCAGAGCACTTATTGGATGTTCCAGACGAGCAGAGGGCCGATGACTCGTCGTCGTCGTCTCTTGCGCGCGCGTCACTTCAATTACCAAGTCAGCGCTGTGGCTGTGCTATATGGAGACTCGTCATTCCACTGGAGATTTGAAAAGGAGCGTATATCGATTAATGCACGAGCTCGAGCTTAATTCACTAATGAAATTCTAAAAAAGACTCTCGTGCGATATGAACGTCCTTTTATCCTATATCTTCTTCTCGACGATTCTACTCTCCACGAGATTGAATAATAAAATATCGTATGCGCTTTCGAAATTTATCATAACTACGTAGCTAGAGAGCTTTAATATAAGTTTTTTGCAACAACAAAGTGTTGGCATCAGGGCACGTCCCCAGCCTCATCACACGCGCGATATTCATTAAAAACTTGAACTCTCCAGATACGCATAACGTCGTCGTCGTCTTCTGAGAGCAACGCAGTGGTATATAGTATAGCTTGTGTATGCTTATCTCACAGCCAAGCCACAAGCTCTCCCTCAACAGCCATTACTCCGAGGCCAAAGATGTTTGTCGCGACGACGAGAGAGAAGCACACTTGATATATCGGCTGCTGCAAGCTGCGGCAGGTTTGTCCTGCGGTGTATTATTACGTCGTTAACTCGCTAATACGCTGCTGCACCGATGCTCCGTATATACACGTACATACCCAACGCTGCTATATATACTCTGTCCTGTCTTGTCTCGCGTACGTGCGAGGCTCCGATAACGTCGTCTCTCTCTCTCTGCGAAATACCATCGATACGTATACCTCGAGAAACAGGAGCTTATGCGTATACACACTTCGTCCAATTAGCTCGTCTTTTTCAACGCAACGAGGTGTTTGACACGTGCGATAGTAGGAGCTTTAATCATAGATGGATTCCTCTCGCGGCGAGCGGAGAAATTACAATGGAGCAATGGTAACACAGAGGCCGATATTGAACTTGTCGGAACTCGATTGTGTAATGCTCGCGGGGATTATGCGCGCCGTGCTCTAACGGCATAATCGTGCGAATGAATTCGATGATCGAAGTGAGTATATATAATAGAGAGAAAAATCGAGAGGAGAAGAGGGAGGAGTATACGGACACGAGGGAATTGGAATTTTCAACTTGACGCGCAAGCTCGGTAACTTGGCCTGTCGGAACTTGATTGAAAGTTCGGACGGAGAATCGGAGAAAGTTTCGAGACGCCGTTGTCGCAAGCAAGAGAGAGAATATCCTTATTTGCATGTGACACGACGTATAACGCGTTGATGTAATGTGTCTTTTTTTTTTAAAGCTCGAGGGTGTCGAATTAGTCATACACGTCGCTGTGAGGAATAAATTAACAAAAAGAGCCGCTCGTTACGTAGCTTACCATTTCTCGCTCTTTGGAAACTCGAGTGAGAGAGGGAGATGTACAGAGAGAAGAATAAAAGTTTGGTGGCATCGTGCCACGATCTTCCTTCCGGCGAATATCTTTCTTTCGATCGTGCGCGCGACGAGGAATAAAAAGGGCTCAAAGGCGCCAGGTTGACGCTTGACGCAATTAAAACTTTTCTACTACTACTACTCCCTCCGTCGACGACGACGACGACGACGGTTAATTTGTCTTTGTTCGAGTCTTTTTTCTTTTCCTTTTTTTTTTTTCATCCCGTCCGCGTGTATTATTCATTCGTGGAAGCAACTTTTTCCTCTGGATATATTTCGTTTTCGACTCTATACTGTGTACCTATGCGTATAGCAAGCTTCATTTCGAAAGCTTCATAAGCTCGTAGTATGTTGATCTTTGCTACCTTCAAAGCTCAAGCTTTTTTAATTAAAAATTCATAGCGGCTCCTCGTCGCCCCGAAAAAATAACGCATAGGCTCGTGTGTATACTCGAGTGAAATTTGGGTCCACAAAAATCGTTTAGCGAGAGACACGTGCGGAAAGGACGTTGCGCTGTATTTTCCTTATTCCGTCTGTGAAGTTTAAAAGGGGGACGTAGTAGTAGTACACACACGCTGGCGCGTCGTCCTCGTTCTCTCTCTCTCTCTCTCTCTCTCTCTCTCCGACCTCGAGAACTATACACAGAGAGAAAACACGTCTCTTACGACGCAGATTCCACGCTCGATTTGTCAAAGAATCTGTGAACGCTACTCTTGGCGTAAATAAATCTCTCTCTCTCTCTCTCTCCCCTTGCTCCACATGCGCCGCGTGAGCGGCTATTTTTCTCTTTAATCTATCCGGCGCAGCTCTTGCTTGGCTTCTTTATGGCTGTAGTATACTGCCTGTACATACTATACACACAAAGCTATACACAGAACGCCTTAAACGCTTGTGTTTGTACGAATCTCTCTCAGGACGCAAACATGCATTTTCGCGCGCAAGCTCGAGATCAAGAAGTGCGCTGAGGCCTAATTATACCCGGAGCTTTCTCTTCGGCTTTCTGTATATGGCTCTGTGTATCTTAGATTCTCCTTCTTGCTCGGATAATATACACTCCCTAGAGACTGTATATGTGGAGCAGAAGAGCAAGGGGAGCTTTTTTTTCTATATCGATTATGTATATATAACGCAAGCAGCGCGCGCAGAGGGTTCTCTCTTCGCTTAGAGCGAGAAAAATCAATTTAAACTTTCAAGACAATCGCGCGCGTGAGCTTGCAAGCGGCGCGAAAAAGTGCGCGCGCAAAACGCGATGTAATTCCTAATTCTAGGCTACAGCGTATATATAAGCGGATCTCTCCGGGAATTCGATTCAAACTCTCCTAGGAGAGTATAAGCTCGTGTGTGTGTGTGTGTGTGTGTGTGTGTGTGTGGAGAGAAAATTGCGCGCTTGTACGCAAGAGAGAGAGAGAGAGAGAGAGAGAGAGAGAGAAGCTATATAGTATAGAGCGCCGGCATCCGGGCGTCAGTTCTCTCCGCGGGCGCGCATATCTATCGCCCTCTGTTTTCCTCCAAGCCGACATCCAATTTCCATAGCATTAGGCTTTTTATACGCGTAAACGGCCCTCTCGCCACTTCCGATGCTACTGCTGTTTGCTACTCCCGCACGTTTTATCAGCGGATCCTTCTCTATACTACATACTGATATTGCCTTAGCCACAGACGTAAGCGCACTTCTGACTTTCTTCTCGCTTTCCTTATACCACTACGACGTTTTGTCTTTCCTATATTAGTGCTATGTTTTCTGGATTAGGCGATTATAAAATTCGGCCGCCCGTTTTAGAGAAAACTTCTCGAATTTGTCGAAAAAGAAAAAAAAAATTACCCGACGATTTTTCATACTTCAAAGCGAAATAAAAAAAAAAGTCTGAGAAACGTTCACCCTCCACTTCACACGTAACTCAAGCGGCTCTCGCAGCAGCCCCCAATCGATCGTTGCCAACAGTTCAACCGGCGCGCTAAGGATCGCTAAAGCCAGCAATATTCCTCGATAAATCCTCTGTAAAATAACAATTCGTCTTACTACTACTACACACACACGCACACATTTTCCCGCGCAAAACTTGCACAGACCGGGGTGCTTTATATACGTTGCGCTTGACTTTTCTCAAGCATCGATTACCCACACCGGCTCTCGTACAAAGACGATCGCTCAAAACTCTCTCCGTAGTTGCGCTTATACTTAAACAAGCCTCTCTCGATTCGCACGAGAAGATTCAAAGTGTCTCTACTCCTTCGCCTTTTGAAATTTCAAAAGAAGAATAACCGTTCGCCGATTCTCGTGCACTATAAAGTCACAATATAGGTACACGTGGTTTTAAAATAAAGTTTAGAACCGTGTGTGAGTGTATAACACGCCACTATCCCTTTTATCAAACTGGTTCACGGTCATTGTGCTCCAGAACGTCCCTAGAGAGAGAGAGAGGTAGAGAGCAGGGCGACTATGGATTTTTTATGGTCAAGGCGTTGCAACTCGTATACGATTGCGCGCGCATGTAAACAGTTTGAAAAATAAAGAATCTTGTATATGTACAGCGTGTGTATCATATACTCGAGAAAAGTTCAGCGAGGTGTGCATAATGTAAAGCCTGGAACACACCGCGTAAGGCTCATATAAGCTGTAATCCGTTGGGTTATATAGCTGTATACAGGACTATATAGCTCGTACGATAAGGTAGAGATTAACGAGCCTCGAGGTAATAGCCTCCAATCGTATTTTTTATTTTTATTTTTACACACACACATGCTTGCACGACGCGGAAAATCGTGCGCGATGTACACGACGCTTATCGCATCATATTCAAAATGCGCGCGCGTAAAAGCTCTCGCGCGTGAGAGTATATAATAGCAGCGAAGAACTTACTCTCGTCTAGAGCGTTGAGGGGAGGGGAAAGAGGCCGAGAGCGACAAAAGCAGCTTCGCGAGAGAGGCTAAGGATTTTTAACGTTTTATACCGAACCTGTCAACTTTATGCGCTCCGTTTCTGTGTGTGTCTGTATTTACTCGTTCAAGCGACGAATCGATGCGTTTATACCGTCTTCGATAGATGCCACGAAGTTTTTATATGCTTCTGAGAACGATAATCAATGCGAATTTTAAAGTGGCTACATCCGGTTGAGAGATAAATAATACCGGCGTTTTTAAGGAATCGCTGATACCCGCATGTGTGTACATATATATGCATATACACAAGCCTACTACTATATACACTCTCAACTCTCGGAGTAGGCCAGAGCAGCAGTAGCAGTAGGTGTCGTGCGTGGCAACACCTCTGCAGGGGCGCTTTATCGACCGACGCTACTCGCTCGCGTAAACTAAATGTTTCTCTCTCTCTCTCTCTCTCTTCCCTACGAATATATATATATCTCCGAAATTTATACACTGCAGTTATTTTAATTCTCTGTTCTTCTCTGTTTCAGAATCTGAAGGCACAGATCATGACAACGAACGTTTGGGTGGAGCAGGTAAGAGATACTGTGTGCTGCACATAATAATACTTTTCTTTCCCAACGATAACGTTTGTGCAGCACTCGAGGCTCTTTTTCCTCTTTCGATAATACCGACTCTTCTTTCTCTTCTTCATCCTTTTCTCACGGCAAATGGAAAGGATTCCGACGAATATGATTATTATCGGATTAAAACTCTCTCTCTCTTTCTCGCGAGCGCGCGATCCCTCTCGGCTTTTATAAAAGATGCATTCGTCTGACCAAACTCGGCTTAGTCTACTTTAAAGCGAAGATTATGTAAAAAGCGAGGATCGATAGGCTCGTAAATCAGTCGAGCAAAGCTCTCTACTCTTATACTCCCGGATATTCAAGAAAAACATTAAAAATATTTCATTCGCAAAACGCCGCATTGTCTCTCTCTCTCTCTCTTCGGATTAAGGTCAGCCTGCAAGGAGCCTGTCCCTTCGCCAGAAAATTCAGCTATTGCTTGATTTCCGATTCAATTTCGAGGCACATTTATATAGCGTCGCGGTGGCGGCCTCGTTAAATATGCCGCCGACGAAGCCAGAAAGAGAACGAATTCTTTCCTCTCTCTCACTCACTCTATACTACAGCAGTGAGGCGGTATGTAGCCTTTGCTGAGGAAGAGAGAGAGAGAGTAATACGTATACCGTCGCAAGCTTTATGCGGCGCGATTGAAAAGTCGTGTTCATAGAAATGGGCCGGGCTTCTGATGCAGCCAGACTTTAAAGTACTACCGTAGTCGTTGCCGCAGCTGCTGCTGCTTCTTGTGTTGTTGTCAACCCGACTACATCTATACACGTGTATATAGTATGTATAAGCGCCTGGAACAGATGCTGATAATAAAATGCTTCCATACGCTGCCGTCATTTTTACGCGACGAGTTGTTGTGCTTCTATCTCTTCTTCTTTCTTTTGTGATTTTCCAACTCACGCGCATATCTATATACGAGATTATATTATATGATTCTTTGTACGCGTACATGCGTGAAAAAATCCGTGCATAATTAACGCTTCGTATATAGGTAATTGAATTACAGCGGAGAATTCGCTCGACGAGAAATAAGCGAGAGAGAGAGAGCGAAGAAGTAGAAAAAAAAAAAAAAAATCAACGCATAACGCGCTTTCGTGCTCCAGTTGTCGACTATATACACTGAGCTAATTTTTCATCAGCTTGGACGCTTGTATGTACTCGGCTGAGTTAATCGAGCGCGCTCGCATGACCTGCCGTAAGAGTAAACAATCTAAGCTTTTACGTATTTCGCGCGTATGCAGGTAACGGCTAACCATAATAATACACGATGTAACAGTTTATTTAGCAACGTATTACGTATAAGCTCGTAATTTTAGAAAAAAATGAATATCATAAAAGGTCGTGTTCGTTGGCTCTATTAATATAGCGGCTATCTGTCTAGGAGAAATATTATTTCCCTTCTGATTATAGATTTCGTATAGAGAGAGAGAGAGAGAGAGGAGAAAAAATCTCGACTCTCTCTCTCTACTGTGTGTATAATAATTCCCAGCGGGAAATCCGAGAAAAGGTCGGGACGCATGCGACCGCCCGATAAGAAAAGACCGGCCATTGTCTCGCCACACATTGACCCGATATCCCGGTATATATACGTCTGATGTGTCTATATACATACACACACACACACATCGCGATGTTTCCTCTACTCGAGAGTCAATCTTGGTGTAATGAAATATACGCGGCGAGCAATTAAATTATAAAAGAGGGAACAAGTGGAGAGAGCGACGAAAGCTGCGCCGCAAACAAGGAGATATTGCCTTAAAATCTTTACGCCGCGCGAAGACTAGCCGCTTTCTACTCGGCTTTCTATCTCTCCACTGGTATATATGTGTATACGTGTAGAAAGTCTCGCGAACAATTGCCTGCCTGGATTCATATAAATCGAGCGTATTTATCCTTCCGGCTCTTCATTGTGAGAAAGAGCAGAAGAAGATAAGAAGAAGAAGAAGAAAGCTGGAGAGTTGTGCCAAATGTTTCTCGAGTGTTCTTTAGTTTTCATTCCGGGGAGTAGTGACCGCGACGCAGTTGCTCCCTCGTTTTTATCAATTTTCCAGGGACGAGAGAGAGAGAGAGAGAGAGAGAGAGAGAGAGAGAGAGAGAGAGAGAGAGAGAGAGAGAGAGAGCAGGAGGTACGTGATATTGTTCGTCCAAGGAGGAGCTGGGATAGGGCTGTTGAAATATGGAGTAGCTATAGAGAGTGAGGAGATGATTTTTGATTAGGGTTTTAGATTGTCTGCGGGATGAATTTTTGGTTAAATTCTGAGGAGGTTTGCTGCTTGTGTCGTAGGTAGCTAGTAGAAGCTTTCGCAGTGAAACGAGATCCTGTATATTAGAGTGCCAAGCTCGAGGTGCCGTAAAACACAATAGTTTTGAACTGGCCTGCTTTCCCCCACCACTCGAACTTTCCGGTACTCTAGTTTCTCGATAGCGAGGATAGGTGGCGTACATGCAATTTTCTATATTCTTCATCAGAACCAGTTCGTAGACTCTAGATATAGAGGTGGGTTAGCTATGTCGAAACAGCCTTGTTCGGCCTGCTGATCGGGTCGCTCATGCTAATATTGGCTGTTGAGACCAAAGATTTTTCGTCCATTTTCTGAAAGCTACTTTCCTGTACTTCTCGTAGGACTTAGAATTTACTTAATTTAGAATTTACTTAATTAAAATCCATCGTATACGAAACACCTTCTTTTCCCTTGATACAACGCAGAATTGCGAAACGTTCTAAAAATAAGCAACAACGAAATGCACAATCACACTTCGATAACTCCCAACCAACTGACTATAATTCTCGCAATTCCAAACTCTCGTTGCATCAATTACAAATTCCGCAAAAAGTTTCACAAAATTGACCACAGAGACGTCGACGCGCATAAAGTTATACAGTAACAGCGCGCAAACCCTTTAATCTCCTCTCAGCCAGCACATATATAATATATTCCTCATAGTCACGTAGCATCAGTCGTCCCGGTTTCTCTCTCTCTTTCCCACCGTTACACTGACGAGATAAGCAGACACGTTCGTTATTCTCCGTCGCAGCCGCCGCGCATCAACGGCGCAAATCTCGCGGCCGATTTTAACGCTTCGCTTCTGCAGCGGCACGTGTGTGTGTGTGTAATTCGGTGAGATGAAATTTCACCCCCCACCCTTTATATAACCGTACCAGTTTTATATAAATTTATTTGAAATCGCCTTTTAATTCGTCGCGCGTTCTCGCGTGGAATATTAATGGACTCCGCGCGCAAAGTTACTCTCTCGGTTGAACCAGTTTTCGAAACTCGCTTTTTTCGCTCCGATAAATATTGATTTTCAATTAACGCCGCTGTATATATATACACACTCACTCTCTCTCTCTCTCTCTCTCTCTCTCTCTCTCTTTTGCTATTAATCGCGCGAGCGAGCAAGCTAGCGAGAGAAACAAAAGAATTCGAAAAGTAAAAGTTCCGACTTGCCTTTGGTAGTACAGCCAAGTTGGCTGAAATTATGATTGATGAGAGAAAAAACGTATAGCTTTCCTTGTCTCTTGGATTAATTGAATTTTTCTTCGCCGGCTATAAGTGAAAAACGTCAGCGATGTACAGCTTCGACATACTTGCTGAGAGTAAGAGAGAAAACAGTAGACCTGAGTTATACACGCGTAGACGTGTATATACGTATATACAGAGAGCTTGCGCGCGCGCGCCTCGAGCTGTTGGGGAACACAATTTCATCGGCCTGCTCGCGGGAAATGGAGTTTGCGGCGGTTGCCTAATAGGCTACGCTCTGGCCGCATCTCTCCGCAGCTTTCAAACGATAATGATATTTTATCGGGCATTATCATCATCGCCCCATGCCGAGCGCGCGAACGCGAGCTTGCGGAAAAAGCTCGGGAGCTATGCTGCCGCGCCGCGCAGGGAACAGTAGCCAAGTTCGGCTGCTGTAATTGAATAGATCTCCGATCTAGCCGGGCTTCATTAAAGGCTAATCCTCGACACTCCTATATATATATACATATATAAGTGTGTATATATATATATACACACAAGCAATCTCATCGCGCGGATAACTGCTAATTCGAAAAGTCAATTACCGTAATCGCGAGCGCGAAACTTCAAAGGCGAGCTTTTTAAAGCGGCTCGCTGTAGCTTCCGAATCGATTAATCAATTCTCGTTGGAGAAGTAGTAGCGCAGAGCTTTCGGCGAACACGGAGATAGACAAAGGAAAAAGAGCCCCGGCTGCGTATATATAGTATATACGTATATATATCTCTCTTTCTCTCTGATTGATAGATTTTTCTCATGTCCGGCCTGATTTCTTGGGCTAGACGCACGTATCTCTAATGCACTTTTTTCTTTCCCTCTCGGGCCTGCTTTCAGGAGTGGAATGATTACAAGCTCAAATGGAACCCGGACGACTACGGGGGCGTTGACACTCTGCACGTACCATCCGAGCACATATGGCTGCCTGACATCGTACTCTACAACAAGTAAGTATTAATATATACCTATATCATTTTTTCACGTTTTTATTATATTAAGCGCTAAATCCAAACTGAACGAGCTTGCGATAAATCAATGTGCTTATTAAAATACACAGAGCTTTCCCGCTTAATATTCGAAAATGTACGACGCGGGCCGTTTAATACCTCGCGTATGTACAAAAGCCGCTCTAAATACCTCGATAGCATTACCGCACACGAGAGAGCTTTAGTTTCTTTTCAAAACAAGTCGCATTACGTCCGACCGAACAACCTCCGTTCCACTTATATCCTTCCGCTTGTACACGCATCCTTGGGAAAAAAAGCTCCACAGTAGAAAAAGCGTATAAAAAACATGTATATAGTATAAGTCCGATGCAGCGTGAACTCTACGACGACGACGACGACGACGAGGGAAAGAAGGTGAAAGGGTCGCGCGGGGCAATAGGTTGTAGAGCGCAACGGCGGGCAATAGGTCATAGCTGGCAGCGAGTTAGCACTTGCCACGGCGCCCATTAGAGACCCTCTTGCTTTACCTTCAATCCTTCGTTGCAAGCTCCGTGCGCGTTCTCGTTAAGCCTCCCGGAGGCGCTTCCTTTCTTTTCCCTGGCTCGCTCTTTTCTTCTCTGTCCCGTCATAAACGAGTGCAGAACAAATATATAACTCGCGTATACACGCGCGGCCAGCTGCATTATGCAAAAGCTTTCTCCTCCTACACTCACTCACTCTCTCTCTCTCTCTCTCTCTGTTTTGTTTTTTTATATATAGTAACAGGGGATATATGGTATATATATGTATATAGCTCGAGGCAATCGAATTTCGGTGGTGGAGCTTCTTAACGACGAGGTTGTACATAATGCAAGCACGCGTGCGAGCAAGGAATGAAGTACACTCTAGGGGCCCCGCCCGACACCTATATACTAATATAATACTCTTTTCTCTCGTTTTATGTGCTCTCCTTCCGAGTCATCAATTTTTTAAAATATGCGTATACGTGCGGATGAATCTCTTCGCTCTATTAGCGGCTGTGCTTTCGTTTTCTTTTTTCACGCTTGCGCTTATTATAATCCAGTATGTGCTTTACTCTTCCAGTATGTGTACGGACCATCAAGTGGGTAAACAATGAGGGCATTTTTGGGTTGAGATAGCACAAACGACGACAGCGATGTTTTGAAAAAGCAAGTATGTGGGTCAGCGCACTTTTATCGCACTCGATTATCCGATAGCTGCAAATTGTGTACTACCTTGTCGTAATTCTTGTTGATAAACACACACGTATATTATGTGCATCTCAGTGTATTATACGTAGCATACAAGAGAGTAAATTCGTACAGGACGCTTGAGCCAAGGAAACGCGCAGAAGAAGAAGAAGAAGCAGAGGCTCTTGGGAAGGGAGAGAAAGTAGGCGAGCTGTGCACAGAGCGAGTGTGTGTGTGTGTATATATATATATATATAAACGACTAAATTGGGTTTCGTTGGGGCTTAGGCTCCGCGAAAACTTATTGCGGCCGACAAAGGAAAAGCTCCGCGTATATAAGCGAGTTGTTGTTATGCCGTCGAGGGCTTTAATTCACTCATCTCTTTCTCTCTTACTCTCGATATTTTCTCTCCAACAGCTTTAGGTACCTGCCCCTTCAAAAATACGATAATTCAGAGCTTGAACAAAAGGCGGCTAATTCGAAAAATAAATCACTACGAAAAGAGCCAGAGCAGCGAAATAAACATGTCTCTCCCCCCCCCCCCCCC
>CM053170.1:3341943-3366933 GCA_012977825.3 Pteromalus puparum | reverse complement strand
CCCCCCCCCCCCCCACACACACACACAGCTCGGCGAGTATTGTCCTTTCTTCTCTACAGCAGCAGCAGCCACTGCTCTCTCTCTCTCTCTCTCTCTCACTCTCGGTTCAGCGATTAAACTTGGGTAACGCAGTTAGCGCTGCAGGCGCGGGCGCGTCGAGAGCCAGCTGCAACGTCGACGCTGCTGCTGCTGCTGCAGAGCGAGCCGCGCCCAACTAACTTTCTCAACGACCTATCCGGCAATCAACGAGCTCTAACCGCCGACTAATTGGATTCTTAAAGAAAATATAAATACGTATACGTAGCTTCTTTTTGAGTGCCTGCGCGCGATTTAATCGGATTTTGACGTTGTCCCTTCGTTTTCGAGATTTTTAGTATACACACTGTGCTATAGCGCAACGACTGAAAAATGAATCACGAGAGAAAATCCTCAGAGAGACGTGTAATACAGCCGTATATAGAACGTTGAGAGGTTTCCATCAGCCTTGCGCATAACTCGATACCCGAGTATATACGTGTCCGAAGATACACACAGGTGTATATATATATATATATATATATATATATATATATATATATATACGTATGGTGCTTTAATCAAGACATCTCAGCCGTAAGACGACACTGTACACCGTCACGGCTCACGTCGTCTTCTTTATTGTGATTTACCTCGGACGTGATCAGCTCCGACGTGAGCGCGCTTCGCGATTTCATAAAGAAATCTTTCAGGGTTCGCGGCAGTAGCAGTAGCGGCTTTAACTTTCAATGAATGCCTGGCTTACAGCCCTTTTTACGCCCTCTCTTATTCTGGAAAATGTGTACCTGAGGCGCTCGCGGAGCTTTTACCTTTCACTCCGATGTCTTCAATGGAGATTGATGCGTCTGCTCTGCGAGCACTGCTATATAGTCTGTCTGTGTGCATTTGAATCGGAGAGAGATTACTCCGATAGAGGAGAGATGAAAACGCGAGAGCTGAGCTTAATTTTCGCGAGGTGATAATGAGAGAGAAAGCGATTTTAGAAAGTTGTACCTATGCGTTACATATATACGTATATTCGCGGGAAATGAAAAGTCGGAGAGGGAGAGAGAGTTTTAAGGAAGCTTTTCTCTCCCCTTCAGTCGTTTCTATATGAGGAAAAACGAGCGATTTATGGTGCAGTAGATTTTAATCGAGTCGTTTTCTAGACGAGAGACATAGAAGGGAGAAGCTTCTCTACTGCTCTTGCTTATACTGGATTCGAAGAATCGTATCGCGAGGAACGCAGCCTGCATATAGACTACTTTCGCGTATATATATATATATATATATATATATATACGAGAGAGGGATGTGCAGTGCGCTGGAATAAATCTTGCGTGTGCGAGGGAGCTTGTATGAAAGAGATCTGAGGGATAGTAGGCTGTGTCTTTGGTGAGGCGAGGATTTCGCTTTCTTGGGATTTTTTCGTAAGAGTTTGGTTGGCTGAACAATAGGGTTTAACCTGGATGTGTATAGGGGAATGTTGAATCGGATGGCGTTAGATGTGGAAAACATGGTTTGGGGTTGAGTCGTTTGCAATGGCATTATTTCGAGACAAAATTGTAAGAGTCAGCGCATTTTTTTTTTATATGGATAGAATTGAGAGATTTTGTAAAGTACCGCTAGGTGGCGTCTTGATATATACACTATTCTGAAAAAGTAATCTTCAATTGGATTGTTTCCTTGGTGTTTATATAGACAGCCAGTAAAACTTAAAAGTCATTCTTATACGGGCCTACAAGCAGTTACAATATGCGCGGCTTTCTATAAATAGATGTGCGGTTATTTGTTTAACTAATGCTTTTTGTGTGGCCCGGTCTAGAACCGGGCCAAAAAGTTACTCCAAAATTAAATTGCTTTATGGTCAAGTAACTACTTGGTCTTATTGCCGTATACTGAAACTGCTGCATGCTTGCAAAAGTCTAGTATATAGCAAGTACTGTTTCTCAGTCTATGATTTTGAATAAAAATAAATTTTTGATAAATCTTTCGTTTCTGAAAAAAATTATGAGGAAAGATCTCTATTGTGCGCCTTAATCTAGAAGAAACTATCAAATTATTCGTTTTATACCAAAATGTATATAACAATACGTACGATCTCTGGCTTTTTTGCACTTTCTTGCGGTTCTTCACATTTTGAGTTCAGGAGGTAAAAATACATAACATTCTGCGTCACGATATTTTACAGTTAGTTACATTTTCTTACTTTTGTTTGTTTTCTATTATTATTGGACTCTTTTTAAACTAATCTGTTGCCCAAAAAAGGTGTCGGTTTTCCTCCCAATACTTTCAAATAAAATTTTTCAATTTTCACCTTTACAAAGCATACTCTAGAAGCAAGAAAACGTAATAATACAATTAAAACAAGAAAAAAAAAAGCTCCACTAAAACCAGTTTTAAACAGCTCGTCAGCTTGGATTACACACCTCGTCACATGTGCACTTTTTGTCAACCTTGTAATTATTTCGCGAAATAGAGTACTAACACTGGTCTCGTGATGTTTTCCTTGATTCCAGTGCGGACGGCAACTACGAGGTCACGATAATGACCAAGGCGATACTGCACCATACGGGTAAAGTGGTGTGGAAGCCTCCGGCCATCTACAAGTCCTTCTGCGAGATCGACGTCGAGTACTTTCCTTTCGACCAGCAGACCTGCTTCATGAAATTCGGTTCCTGGACGTACGACGGATACACGGTAAGTGTACATATATATACACGAGATGAGAAACGAGGTATAAAGGGAGATGCGTGTAATTAAAAGCCCGCGCATAATGGTCCGCTTAGCCGTCCGCTGGATTTAATTGCAAATCCGCGGCCGTCCAGGAGATACACGCGGAGTTGAATAAATCTGACTCTCCGAGCTTTTTGTCGTCGGTTCATTCTTCTTTTTGCGCGACGCGACTCGCAACAGTTTTCCCAACTTCTTGTACGAGTACGCGCTCTCGAGCTGTCTCCTCTTTCGCTGGTAATTCGATAGAAAAGTTAATCATGTACCGACCGATTTTCTCCGGGGAGACGAGGAGAGATAAAATCTTTCATCGCGGGGCTTTACTCGCTTATAACGAGTTTGAAATAATATAATCGAGCGTCATTCGTTTGATTGCCTATTTGCTCAGGTGGACCTGAGGCACCTCCTGCAGGCGGAGGACTCGAACGAGATTGACGTCGGCATCGACCTGACCGACTACTACATCTCGGTCGAGTGGGATATCCTGGATGTACCGGCGAAACGCAACGAGAAGTTCTACATCTGCTGCGAGGAGCCCTACCCCGACATAATGTTTTACATAACGCTCAGGCGCAAGACCCTCTTCTACACGGTCAACCTGATAATCCCCTGCGTCGGCATTTCATTCCTCTCGGTACTCGTGTTCTACCTACCCTCGCACAGCGGCGAGAAGGTCTCGCTCTCGATCTCGATCCTCCTCTCGCTGACTGTGTTCTTCCTCCTACTCGTCGAGATCATACCGTCGACTTCGCTGACGGTACCGCTACTCGGCAAGTATCTCCTCTTCACGATGGTCCTCGTCACACTCTCGGTCGTCGTGACGATCGCCGTCCTCAACGTCAACTTCCGCTCGCCGGTCACCCACAAGATGGCGCCCTGGGTGCGCGTCGTCTTTATCGAGGTGTTACCCAAGTTCCTGTTCATCGAGCGACCGAAGAAGGACGACGAGGAAGGTAACGACACGAACGGTGCCAATGGCTCTGAGCCCGAGGACGACGACGACCTGAACAAACCGCCCGAGGGCATCCTCACCGAAGTGTTCCATATGCCCGAGACAGACGGCAAGTACGACGAGTACTGCGCCGACAAAAGGTACAGCGAGTACGAGCTGCCTGGACTGCCGAGTCTGCCGCCGGGTCTCAACCTGCCAGGTCAGGCCGTCAGGTTGGATTTCTCGGTACCGGTGGACGAGCAGCTGCCGCCAAGTCTGCCTCTACCTGGCACCGATGACGATCTATACGGCCCGGCCAGTCCTACCTTTGTCACTCACGACGACCTCCAGGTTAGCCCGACCTTCGACAAGCCTATGCTCAGGGAGATCGAACGGACCATGGAGGACGCCAGGTTCATCGCGCAGCATGCTAAGAACAAGGACAAGTTCGAGAGTGTGAGTATAAAAAGCCTTTTATACCTGATCATACCTAGGGTCGCGCTCGTGTGTACACAACAGCTGCGGCATAAATAATCAAGCTAAGAGCCCCTCGATCGATCCAAGTCCAGCGAATTAGTCGAGAAGTCATTAGTCTGGCGATTAATTCGTCCATTCGCATATATCTCAGGAGAAAGAGAGCGCGGCATTGTTTATGTAATTGTCGCGAGCGCACAACCTTGCGCGCCCACGCCCTTTTTCTTCTGCCGCACGGAAAATCCCATATTTCCCCCGAGGGATCCGAATAAATCCGACCTTATCTAATCTCCATTAGATTCATCCTCTGCTTGCCCTCCTTCGCTTTTTCCGCAGAAAGAGAGTGAACGAATTCACCATATATTCAGTTCATCCCAGTCCAGCTGTCGCTCCTCCCGCTAATATCTATTTTCCATGGTAGAAGAGAGAGAGAGAGAGAGAGAGAGAAAGCCGAGTCGACTCGTTGTAACTTGCTCGATAATCGGATAGTTGCTGGTCACGCCGCCGTCTACGCTAGAGAGAGGGGGTGAGAGGCGAGGCCGGAAGTCTATCGGGAGGAGAAGGGCGTGGTGGTGATCGCTCGCATCAATCTCTTTCTCTCCGCGAGTTGAGGTTCGATCGACTTCTTCAGCTTCACAAAAAGCCACCACCTGTTAACACCTGCCTTGGCGCATACTACTAGTATACGCCTCAATCGTCTCGTTCGTTCTCTCTCTATCTCGTCGTACGATAAGAGTAGCTTATCTCTCTCTCTCTCTCTCTCTCTCTCTCTCTCTCTCTCTCGAGCGTGTATGGGCAAAAACTCTCTCTTGGGCGATTTTCGAGTCGTTGATAGCAGCGTAGAGAGAGTATATACGGGGAACGACGACGGTGGTGGCGACAAAGGAGCGTCGGGGCGGGATTCACCACTACGCCGGCATGTGGCGGCACGATATTGATCTTTCGTGCGCGTGGCAAAAAGCGCCGACCCCCGTTAGAGAGAGAGAGAGAGAGAGAGAGAGAGAGAGAGACTACGCCGGCATCCGAGGGATAAATAATTTCGCGTCGTTAAGCTGCTGCTGCCGCTGCTGCTGCGTGGCTGGGAAATTAGCTGCGGCCTCGATTTTTTCCTTCTCCCTCGTTTTGTGTCTGTGCGTTATATAGCCTAGTCTCTCTCTCTCTCTCTCTCTCTCCCGCATCGACGGATAAATTATTCGTCTGAGAGAGCGAGAAGTGTGTGTGTGTCCGAGAACGCACTGCGGCACATAGGATAGCGAGAGAGAGAGAGAGGATTCGGTGCTCTTTGCCAAATGCACCTCGCGGCCGATTTAACAACTTTATGCACGTATGCGCGCGCGGCCGCATACGTGATGGAGAAAATGGAGGAGGAGATGCTCGCTGCCAATTCTCTCCGTTATGCTCGCCAGATATCTCTCTCTCTCTCTCTCTCTCTCTTGCTCTCTCTTCCGCGAAGCGTAGAGCCGATCAGATACGTATATATGCATCGTAGGAGGAGCTCTCTGCTATACTGATTCCGCCCGAGAGAGAGCTTTATTTATGCTTTATCAGCTGAACGCGCTGGTGATTCTAGTCTTGTTTTGCGCACTGCGCTTAACGCAAGCGCGCGTTTCTTGAGACGACGGCTGTAGCGCGTATAGCATCTGGAGCGTGAAAAGTATCTCTCTCTCTCTCCTTGCGCAAGATGTTTGCGCTTTTTCGCAGGAAACAGAGCTTTGTGTACACACGTACTAGTAGTCGAGATACGCGTTTAGTCAGACGTGTCGCGAAAAACCATATGTAGTATATGCGTACGTGTTAACAGAGACTCGTTCTCGGTTTCTGTTTTGATTCTGTCCCAATAGGTCGAGGAGGATTGGAAGTATGTGGCGATGGTGATCGACAGGATCTTTCTGTGGCTGTTTACGGTGGCCTGTGTCGTAGGTACGGCACTGATTATCCTCCAGGCGCCTTCGCTTTACGACACAACCAAGCCCATCGATATAAAGTACAGCAAGATTGCCAAGAAGAAGATGATGCTGCTCAACATGAACTTCGAGGACAACTAAAAAAAGTATATATTGTTATACACACTGCTCACATAATCCACCGCCACACAAGTCCTCGCCAGTTCCTCAACAACACAACGCGGACTCATCGGGAGTCGCATGCCTCTCCTCCTACGACATACAGCTATAACACTTACTACAATTGCACGTAAGCGAAGTATGTACGTTATAACGCGTAGCCCTTGATGATGAGACGCCGAGGTGGAAAAAAAAAATATATATATATTTAACGTTCGATCGCGCGACGCGCAGAGGGACTATTTTACACGTACGAGAAAACGCTTGCAGATACACACATACATACACACACAGACACAGACACAGATACACTCGACTAAGCAGAGTTATTACGCTGCTGAAGGACGAAGAGGAGAGCGAGGCTGAAAATTATAAATGAGAGAGGGACAAAAGTGCCAAATACCGCGGCAGAGCGCGTACCGTATTTTTGTAAATCTGGTTTCATACGTAAGGCTAGAAGAGTCGCGCCGCGTGCTCGGCGCGCACTATAAAGTCGAGATTTAAAGAGTTAAAAAAAAAAAAAAGAATTAATTAATTAAATTAAATTAAACGACGATACGAATGGAGTGTAGAGCACGAGAGACGCGAGGGAGAGAGTCGACGAGCTCTAGGGGTTAATTAATTGAAGAAAGGAAGAAGCAGAAGAAGATGACGACGAGAAGAGAGAAAGAGAGAGAGAGAGTGAGCGAGAGCGAAATGAGAAATAATAATAATTAATAATTAAAGAGATAAGAGAAATACAGAAATCCCGAACTGCCGATTTTATAAGAGAGATACTCGCGTTAAGTTTACGTACATAAACAAAAAGATGAATAAAAAAAAAATGAAATAAATAATAATAACGATACCTATTATTGTACACGCGCAAAATAAAAAAAAGAAATAATAAAAAAATGCCAAGAGACACTCACTGACTTTTCCCACCGCAGCAAATGAAAGCAAAAAAAAAAAAAAAACACGGACACACGAACAAAAAAAAACACACATATTATAAATATAAATAGGATTATAAATACGTTATAAATAAAAAAACAACGGCGAGAGCGATGATGATTCATTCGAGCCTCAGACACATATACAGACACAGACACGGATTTAGCGCGAGAGAGGGACACAGCGGCGCGGAAGGGGATCACCAGAGACACATACACTGCACATGCACACAAATAGGAGGGGGAGCTTCTGAAGAAACAAATAAACCAAAAAAAAAAACGGACAACTCGCTCCCAAAAGAACTGCCAATTTTCTAGGTGCGGCCTCTCCCTCCTCGAGCCTTCTTTTTTTTTACGCGGTGCCAAACGACTCTCTCTCTCTCTTCCTTTTTTTTTTCGTTAAGCATAGAGAGAGAGAGAGAGAGAGAGAGAGAGAGAGAGAGAGAGAGAGAGAGAGAGCGCATACACAGACACGTGCCAAATCACGCTCGATCAACATCTCGCGGCGGCTGCGCGCATAAATCGAGGCTCACCGCACGGATTATTTATAATAGGAGAGAACGAGAAAGAGAGAGAGAGAGAGAGAGAGAGGGAGAGAGAGAGAGAGAGAGGGAGAAAGAGAGCTTGCGAGAGAGTCCACACGTGGTGGCGGCGACTTTTCAGCCGCACACGGTCCAGCCGGTTGTTCTATGTCTCTCGCGTATAGCGCACTGCGCCCCGATCGATACTTACTTTCCAGAGCGCGTGTATAGATATACATATACAGCTTCTCTCTTTCTCTCTCTCTCTCTCTCTCTCTCTCTCTCTCTCTCGTGAGCTTTACTCGGCCAGAAAAGCTCGCCGGCGCCGAGCAGACGAGCCGCACACGCGCGAGTGCACTGACCGTCCGCTTTTTCCCTTTCGAAATTACTTATACTCCTCCGCTCTTCTTTCTCTTTCTCTCTCGACGCAATGCAGTATATGTGTGGGTGTGAGATTGTTTGTGCATGCGTGTGTCATGCGTGGCGTCGATGGAGAAAGAGAAAGCGATGCGTGAAACAATAAGCCAAACAAGATACTCCTGATGGTAATAAACTCATGGGAAGGAGGAGTATTCGACGCGTGCTGTATACTTTGCGTGACGACGAGCGAGAGGATAAACACACACACACACACACACACACACACACACACACACACACACATTTGTACGGTATAAGTGTTGCGTATAAACGGTTCAATAAATTTAAAGCTGAAAAAAGCTAACGTATATATAGAAAAAAAAAACGATTAATAAAAGAAAAAGAAACACACACACACACACACACACACACACGTACACTTACTGGTATACATGTATATCGATAACCGTAAGCCATGATAATCGAGGAACTACGACGACGACGACGACGCAGTTGAGTATATATATATATATAATAAGAGTGTGCATGCATGCATGATACGATTGTCGTCGACGCGACAAAAAGCGATCGATCGAGAGAGACTCATCTCCCCTATATATACACACACATAATAATATTTCAACCGATCCGTCGATCTCTGTCCTTCCCTCTCTCTCGCACTTGCGCGACTGCCGAGAGATTGTAATCGGCGTAACATACACACACACATGTACACGTAACACTGTTATAAGTAAATATTCTGCGCGGGGCTCGTCGCGCGCGCGCGCCGCCGCCTGCCCAATCAATCACGCGTCTTCCCAAAAAAAAAAAAAGAACGAGACTAAAACTCTCTCCTCCGTCGCGTCGTCAGCCGTGTTATATTATATATCTCGCGCACTTTTATGTGTAATACTTCACACATACACACACACACACACACACACACACACACATCGGAGCGGAGGATATCGTCACTTATATAGTAAAAACAAACAATAATAAATCGTAACAAGCAATCGCCGTCAGAAGAGCACTTTTGTCAATTTTTCCGCGGATGTAGATGTAGTCCACACGAACACACATTATACACATACACACGGAAGTAGATCAGCTGCTGCAACAAACGACGCGGCGACGAGCAGCGCCCGTACATAGAGAGTAGGTAGCTGCTCCGTCAACCGTCCAAACAAACAAACAAACAAAAAAAAAAAAAAAAAAGAAATAAAATCGAGACTATTATAATATCCCAAAAGAGCTTAGGACTATATAATGGAGAGCTGCGTCACACTGCCAGGGAAGAAGAAGAAGAATTATTCAAGCTTATATTAGGGCGCGGTCGTCGCTGCACATTCATCAGATCACACAAGTGCTTTTGTATTATCCTTTCCAATCACGACGACATATCTCAACAACAGCAGCAGCAGCAGCAGCAGCAGGTGTGCACACACATACACACGTACACACACGAGTAGATACTCTCAATAAAAAAAAAAAAAAAGGGACGCATATAATATATATAAATACACACCACTGCCTCAGCAGCCCCTTCTTTTTCCAATGTTCTCACCCGCAGGGCCGCGTGCACTCGTCGTTAAAACTACTAAGTACTACTGTTAAGACAATCAGACTTGGCGCATCGTATGCGGGTCACATCTTCTCTCTCTCTCTCTTTCTCTCTCTATCGGCACCAGTTTACCCTCACGTTACAACCAACTTATAATATGCTTCGTATGTAATATTGTACTGCACACACAGACACTCGCGTAATTTTGTATCGTTCTTTATATACACACACTCGTACAATTGCATTTTTTACGATGTATTGAAAACAAAAGGGAGAGAGAGGATCGAGCGACGCGTATAAACACTAATCCACGTTTCTCTCGATCGCGCGCGAGTCACGACGACGAGTGTTATCGAGTATTATATATATTATATTAAAGGTCTGTTTTTTCACTTACACACACATAAATAACACACGCAAACATACACATACATACACATGAGCTCTCGTGGGTTAATATGAAATTTTGTTATGATCCTGTACATTTAGATGAAAAAAAAAAAAAACAGAAGAAGAACGGCGAGACGAGTTATGAATATAAAATATAAAGTATCGAATCTACAAGATAAATGTTTACGATAAAATTACGGGTAATTCAGAATTATTATCTAGATTTTTTCTATATAATTGGAGGGTGTCAGTCCAGCGAGACGGATTATAATATTGTGTATGCGAGAGCGAGAGAATAAGCGAGAACTTTGTGCCAATAATATCCTTATAATTATTACATAGTCTTGTATTAATCAGGTGTCTGGCGCGACGACGACGTGTCCGCGTGTGTTTGTGTGTGTTTGTATGTAAAAATGATTGTGCGTGCGTGTGTGTGTGTGTGTGTCTGTAACGATTCGGTATCATTAATACTATATTTGTTGAGGATATCGCGACGACCGTTTATAAAGCGAGACACAAGACCGACAGACAAGTCGTTCCGAAGCTGGCTTCGTAACGCACGTACGCGCCCGAGATGTGTATTCCACTACCACGCAGTTATATATATATATATATATACTTTAGTTCGAGATCTACGAGATATGATAAATTCATTGTGATACGGCACGCGTTGCTCGATTTTCATTAGCTTCTGTTTATACACGCAAACGTAGGGGGACACGGGGGAATTAGACGCGGCCGCAATTAATCGTGTTTGCCGTATATAATTATATACAGTGTGTTTTACGTTTTCACACTCGTCGAGAGATTTAAATAAGGATTGAAAGGAGATGAAGATGATCCTCTACTATATGTGGTCTAGTCAATGTCTGATATGGTGATTGCGAATTTCTCGTCTCGCGGAGCTTCGGTACACATATATAGATACGTATACGTATGAATATAATGGATTATTTGAATTTACGTTCTCGGACATGCATTAACGACACGTTATTATTATTATTATAATTATTATTATTCATAATTATAATTATAGCAGACAGTACGCGGTGGTAGTGGAGATCGAGGTGACGGTGCGATGTTGTTGTTGTCGCGCTCGACGGTGATAATCGGTACGGTATATATATACATTAAGCGAATACATAATTATATGCATATATATACATACACACACAACCACATTATATATATATTATACACGAGATGAACGACGAAGATGACGTATAGGGGAGAGCGATGCTACAGACGGCAGTTATATATGTAGATGTAGCCGCGATATGAGAGGGACATACGCGCGAGTGTGTACGCGGTGCACATGCGCACTTATATATATATATATAATTATAAGTTCATATACATATGTACATACAGAAGAAGAATAAATGAATAATAAACGAGTATAATGAGTGAAAAAATAAAATAAAATAAATAAAACGTTATACGAAGTGAAAATAAGCAGTGAATAAAATTCGATATAATTATAATTAAAAAAAATCGAGCGAGCTCTCCGAAACGAAAGAGTCTTATATACCATTGCACACACTTGTCTTCATAATATTATTCCTATACAATTTTTTATCGAGAAGAGAGAAAGGAGACGAGAGAGAGAGAGGCGGAAGTTATATAATATATATAGACATCAGGCGCTGAAGGTACACACACTCTTATTGCGATCAATCATTATATTATAACCGCAAATAATTAATGTATGATTATTCGAAGGAAAAAAAAAACAAAAGTACCGTCATTGTTACCGTCTATCTTTTGTCGTCGTGCGTTTTGTCAGAGTATACATGTGCGATGCGGATGAATCAAATGAGAAGCGAATCGAATATTATAAGCACACGCGCGCGCCGCAAAGATACGAAGCCGACAAGTATTATTAATATATATATATATTGTATAAGACGTTTGTTTTCACTATATAGGCACACGCGCGATAACGCAAAGAAAAAAAAGAAGAACAACGAAGTAATCGAGAATTATAAATGAGTAAAAAAAAAACAAACAAACAAACAAACACCGAAACCTCCGCAAGCGTCGTTGAACACAACGTTTTTTCCGATGTCTGTTTCTCGTGTGTGTGTGTGTGTGAGTGTGTGAAAACGTATGTGTAACCCTTCGCGTCGCCGTCGTCACTCGTTATCGTCGTTTTTTCTACCGCCGCTCACCGCCATCGCCAACAAAAAAAAAAAAAAAATCTACTCTCTATCTATAATACCTATATATACTATCCAGCGATGAGTCTCTTGGATCGATGCATCTCTTCCATATAAGAATTCGTAATCATTGACAATCGACGGTAGCTTCGTCTTTATACTTTCCCCCCACACGAACACACCGACACACACCCACACACACATACACACCATTTGTAGATGACGTACGTATGTATCCAAGAAACACACACATGGACACGCAGTATGAAATATAACCCAGGAATACTCCCTCCTCCCACACACACACACACACACGAGTCTCAACTCCCTCCCCCCCCCCCCTTACTACTGGTAGGCGGCAAAAGAATACGCGATTGTTACATTTGTATGACTTTTTAACGGCTACTACTAAACGATAATGTTTGTATATGGTATTTTAGAGAAAATGAAAAACGAGACAAAAAAAAAAAGCAACTGTTACAAGGATGTGATTATGCGAATCGTGGCTCGCGCGACGCAATTACAAAGTTTCTATATATCTCTCTCATTGTATTACGCCATTATTATCATTATCATTATTATTATTATTATTATTATGACACCTTGTATCCATTGTACTCTCTCCGTTTTTTCGATCGACCTTTCGTTTGATTCTTCGACGATGTGTGATTATTATTATTGTTATATTATTATTATCGTTCGCTTTTATCGCTCATATCTGCAACTCGCCCATCACCGCATACCATAATATTATGTACTACACCCGCGAGAGAAAAGGAGAGAAAACGCAATCGGTCGTCTTCTCTCCTTTTCTCGCACCTTGTTTCATTCGCACACCTATGCGTATTTTTTTAAGCAAACAAAAAAAAAAATAAAAATAAAAATAAAAACGACGAACATCGCGCGCAATCCCCATAAGTCGGACGAATATTAAAGAAAAAAAAAAGATGAAAAATAAACTGCGAGGATGAGTTGCGCGCCATGCAGCGGCGCGGAGGAAAGAGGAATAATGAGAGAAAATAGAGAGAGAGAGAGCAACTGACGCTATGTATAAAGTATTAATTAACTAATTAAAAAGCCATTACTCTAAAATATTATGTATGGATAAACTAAACTAACTTATTTGTAAACTAACGTCTACAATCTACACAACTATCCACGTATGTAAAACAATTAAATAAACAAGCGGTTAAATTTATTGTTTAAAAAATAATAAAAAAAAAAACACTCTGCAGTTGTTATTCCAAAACCTTCATCCCCTTTTATACATATATATGTGTACATGTCTGGTGTGTAGCGTTCATTTGAATCTTTTTGAAGGCTTTCACGCTCGCTCGTCGCCGCATCGCTCCATCAATAATTCAGTAGCGTTGAAGAGAAAAAGATTCGAGAAAAGAGCACAACCAGCTCCGATTAATTATTCGCCTATATATATTCTCTCTCTGCTTGGCAACGATTAGCATGATTTATCAACTTTTCGAACAAAGCGCTGGCCAGTGGCGGGAATTTCGTTTTCCAGAAACTTTTTATGCATACGTACCTATACATAGAGACTTGAAAGAAAGCATCTTCGCTTTTTACGATTTTTTTTTTCGTTCACAGTTCTGTCGAGAGAGAGAAGAACGCCGCAAACAATGCGGCGCGGCAGACATTTATTTCGCGCTGATCGATCCTGGGTATAGAGACAGCGGCAGCTGCAGCCGTTCATTTCACTCGAGATGCCTTCTCGTTCCAAGCCGAATCAGTCAACTGTTATTGGTTTTTGTTTGAATTTTATTAATGACGCGACGAGTCTTTTATTTTGCGCGTGGTTTCTACGTCAGTTAAAGTTTTTTTTTTTAAAAAGAGGGCAAAGGATATTATGCTTTTTTCGTTGGTATATAATTAAAAGTGGATCTCAAAGAGGCAATAATCGACAGCGTTTGAAATTCAAATGGATATGCAGATGACCGGACCAATTGCACATATTGCGCTGTGCCTCAAAGAGCGATATTCTTATATCGAAAATATTCATCCGCAGCTATAGGGATGAATATAACGTACACATCGAAATTCTCATGGTTACGCAGGTATAAAATCTCATTTAGCAGTTCGACGCCCTTCCGAATTCCATTTCCGATAATTGACGGTGTCGAGTTGCAGAGTCGGTGATATTACACAGCATCGATCGGCGCATCCACAAGTGGCAGTAGAGAGACGAGACGAGAGGATAGTCTACGCCAGGTTTTTCTCGTCCGATGCCTTGACTCTCGAGGATCTCCTGCGGCCAGCTTCAGTCCACTCGACCGATAAATCGCTGGCTATTCATTTTTACGATTAAAATTATATATCAAAGGCTGCGATGCGAGAAGAGCGAATATGTATTCTCGTTTGCGGAATATTCCTCCCTGGCGTGTGTATATCGAAAGAGAGTAGGTATATATATATACACGTATCTGTTCTGCTTTTGAATGCACATCCGGGAGAAGAAGCAGCACAAAACGCTGCGGTACACTTTTATATCCTCTAGTGTCCTCTCGTGGGTCGGCGAGTCGAGGAGGGAGAGAGAGAGAGGGGGGGGGGGGATCGCCGCCGCCTTCGGATTTCTCGCTCTGTGTGTGTATCGCTTTTACGGTGAACGCGCGCTCTTATCCATCCTCTGTGTTATGTAGAGGGGTTTGCTGCATTTTACTGCATACGTTGCCGTCGACGAAGGTCTGTATCTTATTACGCTTTTGCGACGACGTTTCTCTCGTCGGAGATTGGAATTATTCCTTGGAAATCACGGTTGGGATTCGGTGCCGGGTGATACGATTGGATTTTTTTTTTCCGGTTTATTTTGTTGGTTATTTCGAAGTACGGCTTAAAGTTATGATTGAATGAGGTATTTTCCTAACCTCAATGAGTAAAAGTTTCAAAAGTACGATAACAGGGGAAAATTTTAAGCTTATATGTCACTTAAAATTTTCATCAAAAACCGTTGCTAGTCTAACCTGAAGTCAATCTCGATTTATCCAAATACGTTTGGGCCGTGATAATTAAAAACAATTATAGTCCAGTAAAATTAGCTTTGAAATCGACCTACGATAGAAATGGCTGCATTTTAGTTATTAGGTAAATCAAGGTCGAAAAAGACGATTCTGAAATTTGCAGCTTCCTAGGTCAACGGGTTCTATGCGAAAACAGTGTGCAAAAATTAATTTTGCTTACATCTCGAAAACGGCTTAACGTACAGTAAAATGGCCTGCACCAGTCGAAAGAGCGTTCAATTTCGCATTGGAATCGACTTTTTATTCGATTTCGATGAGTGCAAAGTTCCGAGATAATAAATAAAAAAGAAATTACCTAAATGTAGAAGGAGGGGGAGGCGCGAAACGCACATGTCGTCTGCGCGTCTAGTACATGGCTTGTACGCGTCAAGTCTTCAACGAGCGAAGATAGGTGGCGCACAGGGGCTTCTCTATCTCCCTCATCGTTATCTGCGAGCCAAGTGTATATATAGCGGTTTGTCACCTATACTATACCGAATCTGTCTTTGCTTGGGTCTGTTTGGGTCGCTCATGTTGTAACTGCCATATATATGAGACTTGCTGATTATAAAGATTCTATATGATACGTATCGGCTAAAATCTTTATAGTTTAATTGGCTTATAAATTTTAGACGCGCTAAGCGCCTTGTATATTTTTTCAGTTTTCCTTTTTGAGGTTAGGAATTCATTCGAACATAAATATACAAAAATAACTTGCGAAAATGAATAAGAGCCAATCAGAGACCGAATATAGACTGATTAACATGTATTTTTCAGTATAGGATCGAGATAGGATAGAATAGGATAGGAAAACGTATTAATTTTCAAATCTTAGTAAAAGTGTTCTCATGTATAGTATAACATGCACAAATGATCAACTCAAAAAATCGGTCCAAAAGTACTCAGCGGCAGTAAAGTCCCACAACCTCACCGTTATATCCCCCGTTAAAAACCATCCAAGCGAATTCCCAATATTTCATCGCGTCTTAGAAACGACGAGAGGTGCGCTGCAGAGAGATTACACGTCCAACTCCGATTACGCCGTCATCCATTCAAGCCTCCGTCATCTTCAAAATCCTCTAGGATATCCCTTTAGAAAAAAATCTCCGCCACACTTTCTCGCTTCTAATCCCCTTTTTCCTCTCTTCACCGTGGCATCAGAATTCGCAATATCACCCTTTCATACCAGCATTCCATCAGAAGAGCAACCCCTTTCTCTCGAATACCTCTATCTCTCTAGAACCGGTCAAAGATTTCCCTTCTCCCTCTCTATACACACTACTGCACAGACGCATTCCACAGTAGCATTCGTAATCGGAGTAGCTCTGCTCGCTCTCTCTCTCTCTCTCTCCGCACCTCATATGTACCCACTCTCGGCGAATAAACAGCACGCGCGCGGGCGCATAAACGCGACCGATGGGTTTGTTCTGCGGTGGCGCTCCGCGCAAATACCGTTTTATACCCCAGCGATCGAGTTTGCCACGGGATTAGTCCCGCTCACTCGCTCTGAATAATCGTCTCCGAAGAGTAGCGCCGTGGTGTACGTGGTATATCCATACATCTTTCTCTCTCTTGTGGAAGAATGCACCGCTTTGTTCGCTGAATAAACCACACGGCAAGTATGTGTGTATGTCGATTGCGGCTATCGATGCGAGTGAGTAGCTCGCGATGAAAAAGGGGATACTTGTCTCGTCGATTCTTCGGGGCGCGAAGCGACGATACAAATCTTGACTTTTGGCAATTTCAAACCTTCCCGCGCTTTTTTTACTCCCCCCCCCCCACGAGAAGCTCTGGAAACAAAGCTCGGAAGGGAGTACGAATCGTGGATTAAGAACAATGTATGTCGGTCACGTAGTGTCGTTCATCCGCTTTTCATGGAGAGAGAGAGAAAGGGGGGGGGGGATGTCGGCGCGTTATTGTCGCGCGGCCGTTGATACGCGGTACTTTACGACGGCCAATAAATGACTGGATTCCTGATCGATCTCTCTCTATCTCTACCTGCAACCAGTATAGTCTCTCCTCGTCGTTATCCGTGTTTCGAGATTTACAGATATGTTCGCCTCTCTTCTCCCTCACTATCTCTCCGATTGAATTCGAACACATATATACCGCTCTTTTTTTTTTTCACCGACCTCGGAATAATAGAGTATAATATAACGCGCTTGTGCGATAAAAAATGATCTCTTCATAAAGAGTTATACAGTCGAGTAAAAAAAAAAAAAAAAAAAGGGCGTATAAAACGTCCGCGTTCCGCGAATATCTTCCCAGCTCTAACTAACTAACAGGCTGCGCGCTTTTAGCGATAAATAGGATATTCTGCGGCTAGAGGGTCCGGCTACTAGGTAAATACTGTTCTCGGCCGAGAAAATCGGCGATATCGCCGGCCCCAAAGCTAAATTGGGTCGTTGCTGCTGCTGCTGCTACTGCTGCAGAGAGAGAGAACCGGCCGACATGTCGCAAACCCGGAAAATCGATATCCACTGGGTAGGTATACTCTCCTCCTTCTCTCTCTTTCTCGTTCGCGTAGGAAAATATATATTCAGCGGAAAAGATTACGAGATGGTCGTCTCCTCTTTGAATTTCAGTTTTTTTTTTTCGCTAACGTCGTCCCTTTACACATATACACGCGGCAATTATCAACTCGCAAAAATGTCCTTCCATTCGGAATAACAACGAAGATAATTTCTTCTCTCGGAATGGAATGAAAACACATCGATGAAAAAATATATATTTCCAATAAACGCGCGTACATCATCATAACAGTGTGTGTATATATGTAGAGATCGATCGACGCGCATATATGCAGTCTAAGTGTATACACACATTGTGTATCATCAGTAGGTCGGGTGTGAAAAATAGAACAGAGAGCAGTGGTTGCATTATTCGGACGCTCGCTATGCTGTGTTATATATATATATATATATATATTCACTTCATGGTGTATCGCTGAAGGAAAGTTGGCTGCAGCTCGTCGTCGTCGTCGTCGTCGTCGAGCGGACCGGTGTTATATTTCCCGAGGGCCATATCTATAAGAGAGAAACTGCAGCCAGGGAAGAGAGCTGGACAGTCGTGGCCCTCGTGGCCAGCTTTATGGGCCGAAGTGTAGACCCTGTGCTCCTCGGGCTCGAACGAGAAGACCCTCTTCAGCGGCAATCTATAACAGTGTTTTGACTTTAATAAATTAGCCTCTATAAAAAGAGAAGAAGAAGAAGAAGCTTTATCATTTTGCGTCTTATCGCCTCTCGCTGCGCATAAAGGAAATTGATAAGGGACTTTATGCGTGGGTGGGAGCTTATCGAGCGTAATTAGAGATTTAACAAAAAAAATAGATAAATAAATAAATAAATAAATATACTCACGCGAAGACAATCCGCATCATCTCCTCGACAAGACTGTTACCTTTCGGCATGAATCGCTGCGCCGCTTCACAGAGGGCCCGCAGGATACAAGTACGTCCATCGAAGCCCATCCTGGAAAGAATTTTTATTTGCTTGTTTATTGTATACACACTAGGCTTTATATATACAGAGAGGAGAGCAAAAGAAGACTCGATTGTTCAGCCCGAGAGAGAAGACACTCGAGCGCGCGAAGTTTGAAGGATTCTTATTATCCAAGCGTTTGCTCGATATCTCGAACTTCTTCTTCTTCTCTCCCTACTGTGTTTACCCGCGTATACACCCACACAGTGTATATATATATATATATAGCGTCCGGGTAAACGCGAACCATTAATTCCAAGCATGAGATCGTGTATAATATGTAGAATTTCGAGCCCTAACTCTGTGTGTATACATCCCACTAACGGAATTTCATCTCCGGACAGTTTTCATTTATTATATATATATAATGCGATTGCGCTCTTATACCAAAAGTAGAGAATGTAATGCAATATCGTAAGCGTTAATGATGGATTACCAGCTCGTCATCGTCAAACTTACCGACACGGCCCCTTATATACGACGAGTACATTAGCCGCGTAAAAACAAACAAGCGTCGTGGCGCTAGAGGGTGAAATTGTCGCGGCGAGTTAACGAGAGAGAGAGAGCCCAAAGCCGTTATCTATTTACGCCGCCAAGAAGAGAAGGAAGAAGAAGAAAGTTTGCCGAAAGTCGTCCTGTGGCGAGAGCACTTTATGCGGAGTCTTAATAAAAGCTCCGTGAACTTTTCTCCTCGGTCGAAGCTATATACGACTTACTCTATATTACTGTGTATGTGTGTGTATATATACTACTGGTTAACGGCTCTCGACACGCGCCGTTTATGTATGACGTGACGAAAGTACAACCAGATTGCCATAACTCGATTCGGCTGGTTGGATTATCTCCCTCACGATTTTCTTCTTCTTTTCTCTTATATAGTAAATTGTATCTCACTCACGCGTTTATAACGACCTCGAGCTTGTTGTAGAGATCGCGTCGGTGTCTACGCTGAAGGTAATGATAATCGGCTTTGCGATATTTCTTCCTCTCGCCATAGAGCTTGTACTTTGCCTCATTATTCCAGGCTCCGTAGTCTGCTGCTCCCAGCGTTTGCTTGTAGTAATCGACGTACTTGTTGTTATCGATTGGAGGGTAGCCTGTGTGCTCATTTTTCCCCTTGTGTCGTTTGTAGTCAGGATTGCCGAGTTTCAGCTTGTCCTTTCGGAGCTGTAGAAATGGTTCTAACTCTGGTTTACTTTCATTTGGCAGGTCGTATGAGATACCCCAATTTAGGCCTTCTGTGAAGATATTGTCTGGTGTCAGGGTATGGACTGTCATGCAGAGAGCTATCTGAATAGAAAAATCGAGGTATTGTTAGCCGGTGAATGAAAGTTTACTATATTGAAAGATGTGTACGTGTGTAGACTCACCGAGAAACTGGATCCTTCCGGGAAAACAACGTATCGCTTCCGTCTGGTCAGTGATTCCCCGGAATCGACTTGTCCCACGATTAACGAGCACATCACCAGAACCAGAATAATTGCTTCTTTCCTTCTCGACATCCTCGAAACAGTATCTAGACGAAACAAACAACCAACTGCAAAAATCATCTTATGTTAATTTCTCGTTACGTATACGAGCGGAAGTGCAGCTGAAAAAGAAGAAACTGCAAGGTACACAAAGTCTTGCAAAAACGCGAATCCTGAATTCATCCGATGACTAATGACGCGCCCTCGTGAGTTTCCAAGGAAGGAAAAGGATGCGGACAAAACATTCTTGGGATATATATATGTAAGGGAAAAAGCGAGGTTGCGCGGGCGTAGGGACATTTGGTTTTATGATTAAAGTGCGATAAAAATCGTTTTTGCCTTGGGATAGGACTTACGGGTTTCTCTCTACTATTTGTCAAGGGGAAAAAAAAAGCGTTGCGAGCTATTAATCACATTGGAATTTGATTTCTAGAGGTGCTATATAACCATGTGTATCAAGGTGTTGGAAATGAGATGAGTATATTGTATAAACCAAAGATTTTTATTATAGTTTCTTTTCAAAGTATACAGAAGCTTCTCGAGCAGAACAATTTCTCTCTCGAAAAAAAAAATCTAAGAAGCTTATATACAGCCCTCCTCACCTCGATCCGAAAAGGTAATAAGTGTCACAGCTGCGACGTTGTAGCAGACAATCTCTCCTTCTCGCATTGCCGCGTGATTACACATCAATTTTATCCTTGTTTCTTCCTCTCTCTCTCTACGCGCATCCAACGGCATTATACACGCTTTAGCGCAAGCGATCCGAGATATTGTGTCGCATTCCGACACACTTTTCACGAGAAGCTTTAGACGGCGCGAAATTACGAAAAAAAAAAAAAAAAAACAAACAAACAAAAAAAATCACGGGTCAGGGCCACGTCCCGTTTTTTTTATATATATACACAGGGTATCGGCGTGTGCGGCTACGAGATATAAATTTATAGGCCATTGTAACGGCGTAGCTGAATGAGAGTATGGAAGGAAAATGAAAGAGAAAAGTATGGGGCTACAGTAGATAGAACTTCCCGTGTGTGTATATATATATATATATACAAGCAAGCTCGAGCGGAAGAGACGGAAGATCGATTCTTCTCTCTCACTCTGTGGGCCGAGGAAATATCTCGTAACTCACTTCAGTAAGCTCTTTAGGAAACAGGAAATTGTTAGTTCTCCGAGAAACAGGAGGGAAAATGATCGATAGGTGACATCGATACGACGAGAGAGAGAGAGGGGAGAGACAAATATCCGTATATAAGAAGGGCTGTTAGTCGAGCGATTTAGTATAGAATAATTACAGGCTCACCTCTGCAACGTAGAACCTCGAGTAGAAGAATAAACTACGGATCGTCAAGATTCTTCTCTCACCTCGAAAGTGCGCGCGAGCGCGTTTACGAGGCGATTAACAGGTAGGCTCAAATCTCTGCGTTCGTTCAACTCTTCCCGTTAACAGGCTTGGCTGGAACGTCTTTAGCACTCGTTTCTTTATTTCTCTCCGGTATAATTTACTCGCAAACAATATCCAACGGAGCTTAACGAGAATTTAAAATTCATTCGAATCCAATTTGCCAAGCCGCTAAGTGGATAGTCGCTCGATAATTTCTGCTTAAATAGACGAAGCTGACTCGCAAAGTTTTGCTCGAGTAAAAGCATTTCAATTAGATAGAAACAGCACCACGCGCTGTCCGTCTTAATCAAGCAATTTATTAATCTCCTCCGAGATATAGCTCTCGCTTTTAATTAACTCGAAGAAAATCGGTTGGTGTATATAGTCGAAATATACAGCCGATGCAGATCCTAGTGAGGAGAGAGAGAGAGAGAGAGAGAGAGAGAGAGAGAGAGAGAGAGAGAGAGAATAGAGATTATTGTTCCGCACGCGTGAGCGCATTCGTCGTAAAGCTCTTGACTGCCGGTTGCACCGGCTGCTCTCTGTTTCCGCTTGTATATACGCCCTATTCACTAATCCTCGGCGCGTATTCGAGACAAGCGTTATTACGCGGCTGTTCGTGTGTCGTTGCTCTTATCATTCGGTAATAAATCGCGATAATAAACGGAAGGAGAGAGAGAGAGAGAGAGCAAGTGCCTGCTGCTGCTGTGTCTTGTTCACATAGCGAGTGTATTTGAATTTATTCGAGGAGCTTTGAGACATCGCCACTGTAATTGAGAAGGAGCTGAAGAAGAGAGAAGGGACAGGGATAAGTCGAGTCACAGTCGCTTCGGTGATGGTAGGCCTTGTCGTAGTGGTCCGATGTAGTGTTCAAGCTCGTAGGGTAGCTGAAAGAAGAGATTGAGATGTAGGATGGGATTATGCTACCGTTGCTGTATATGTATAGTATGTATACCTGAATATGACGCGGAGGATGTCCTCGACAAGAGACAGCCCTGGCGGATTGAGCACGAGCTTTGCTTCGCAGATCGTGTGCAGGATGCAGTGTTTGCCTGGGATACCTTGGCTGAAAGGATTTACGAGATTGTAGAATTGTTTCGAGAATTTTAAGAAGGATATATGAATTTAGGTCGTTTTCGCTTGATTGCAAAGTCATATAACCATCTCTCTCCCGCTGCAATCAAAGCCGAATTTACTGTCGTGCGCATACCCACAAATCAAGCTCCGAACGGTATATCCCGTGCATATACACACGTCAAGCGTCTCGAACGAACCTGTCGAGTGCTAATTCAAAATTAGCATAGAGTTCCCGCCGATGACGTCTGTGAGGTTCCCAGTAGTACGGCTCGTAGTACACATGATCCACAGGCCTCCACGTCTGCTGTGGTGGTGATGGTGGCCTCCTCGTCGTAGTAGTCGTAGTTGGTTTCCGTGGCAGCACATCGAGCCCTGGTGGTATCGGCCAAATCATATCGAATTCCAAGTCGAGATTCCAGTTGGACGGCTCTCGAACCTGAATGGCTTTGAGCAGCGTGATCGTCAACTACGAGTGGATCGACAGTGTAATAGCAACAATATCTATATCTCTGAATATGCGTATAATGTACTTACGACGAAAGCGCTTCCTTTGGGAAAAGTCAGCGATCTCTTTCTCCTAATACGTTGCACAGACTGCTGCAAGCTCGCGTCGTTATTGCAAAGCTCGACAGCGCCGCAGGATAACGCGCAAGCTAATAACAGCGAGAGCTTCATGCTTCCACTCGACAACTACTATACTCACTATACTACTACTGCTTCACGTTCGAGTGTAGCGTGACTCTCCCTCGAAACTGGGACCCACGTACAAGCTCTAAATGAAAAGAACAACAACTACGGACACATGCGTCATCGCTATACGTTCTCGTGTATTAACGATTTAATTTTCCCGCGGTTTTTCGTCGATTTCCTTCCTTTCGAATTTTAAATCATCAGAGAGAGAGAGAGAGAGAGAGAGAGAGTGAGGCTTATACACACGCAAGCACGCGTTAAGCTCTCACTAAATGAATATTTGCTCGCAAGCTCGAGCGAATTATTTGCCTTGCGCGGGACGCGAAATGCCAGCGGCAGAAACTCTATATAGATCAGCGATTTCAATTTTAGCGCGCTTCCAGTGTATACATAAATTCCACGACTATTGCAGTAACATGCAACGACTGCAGACGAATTAAAATATCGTAAGGGCTTTAATTAAAAGCGTAATCGACGTACGCTCGCTCGCTCTATCGGTGGATATTTTTCCTTCCAATTTGTTCCTTTAATATCACGCTACGCTCTCGTCCTTTTATTTGTGGATGCGGTCACCGGTTCGATTTCTTTCCGATAAGCTAGTATACGTGTGCAATATACGAAAAATCGTGCGAGCTTGCGACTCAATGAAAATTTCAACGGGTATACATAACACACACATACGGGATGAGAGGAATAGGAGAAAGAAGAAGCGAGTAAATAAACAGCTTTATTTATGCGGACAATCCACTCGACGCTTTATTCAGAAGAGCCGCGGACAGGCAGGGAAGAGCCTGTCGCAGTCATCCTCAGCGGCGTAAGCTCTGTCGTAGTCGGTGTTTCGCTGCACCTCGTCCTCCTCTTCTTCTTCTTGCTCTACTGCAGGGAACCTGTACACACATACACATCATGGAGAGAGAGAGAGAAATTTAATCGCATTATTCATGATTTTTTTCAACCGCGAAAACTCACGTGAAGACCGAGTGGAGTATCTCCTCGAGAAAGCTTGACTTGCTGACATCTCGTGCCCTGTTACGTCGTCCCGCTTGACAGAGCGACTTAAGTACGCAGGATCTACCATCCTTACCTTGCCTGTGCGTAAAAAAGGTGTGTATATATATATATATATATATATATAGATAGTTTCCGTAATTCGACCGGTCGATCGGATTATCCGCGCGAGCTTTCGTCCACGGGGGAGGAGAAGAGGCGTCGGGCTGTGAAAGGCTCTCTCTCGAGAGAAAGGCTCAAGTTATACCGCGCGAGGGAGGAGTCTCGTGACAGTCGACCGGTTGACACTTTTATAATTACCTCGATCAGAACCCAGAGTTTTCCGAGAGGGATTTCGTATTAATTATAGTGCTCTTTTTCACACGGTATGGATTCCATGAAAAAAAAAAGCTTGTTGCACGTACGCCTAGATATATAGGTATATACAGTAGGGGATGAAACTTACGTCTTGAGCATTATCTCGAGTCTGCGGTAGAGGTCCCTCCGGCTCCTGCGGTGATAGACCTCGGCGGGTTTTCTGTGAAGTACGGTTCGTCGGTAGGGCAACTCGTAAGCCAAGCCTGCGGTCACTCCCAATGTAAAAAAGCCTCGAGGTTGAGAGTACGTACCCATGGTCAGGCAGTAAATTAGCTGTACTTTTCAAACGAATGCTTGCATTATGCTCTGCCGATTGCCTCGCGAAATTTTTTTTATCGAAATTTAAAAAAAAAAAAAAAAAAAAAAAACCCTAAAA
>CM053170.1:3044266-3341504 GCA_012977825.3 Pteromalus puparum | reverse complement strand
AAAAAAAAAAAAAAAAAAAAACGTCTATAATAATCGGTATTCAAATAATCGTGGTGTATGAAAAATGCCTCTCAAAAATTCAATCGAGCTTGCAAGAGTAGCCTATCCCGAAAAAAAAGGATCGTATAAAAAATGGCAAGATACCGACCTGAACGTTGCTGCCTTGCGGAAATATGAGATACTTGTATCCGTGATCGATCGCTCGGCTGGATCTCGACAGGGTGACGTTGTTGGAGGCCCAACTCAAACGAGCCAGAAGCAGTAGCAGTAGCGGCAAGACAAACGACTTGCCATATCTCTCTCGAGTCATTTTTTCGACTTAGGCTTCGCACGACTAAGCTAAGCTCCTGCCTTCCATATATATATACATATATATATATATATACGCTGTAGAGTGAGCGAAAGAGAGAGACTGACGGTGTACACGCACTGAGGGGCTTCTTAAGTGTGTGCTGCTGCTATATACCGCTGGACTTCTCGGTCAGGGGCTAATTGTTATTTATTCGAGGAGGATGAGGAGATAGAAGAGGTGTATATACGGGTATATCTGCATGATTTCTATATCTCGTTCTTTCTCTTTATTTGCGTAGAAAAAGTTTATAAAAATATATATCTTACAAGCTATACATATATTACACGTGTATAAAGCTATAGAGACAAATGCTCCGTAAACATTCGGAGATTGACTGCTGACTTTTAAGCGAGATGATTCTCGTCTTCGGCCAAGTGCCAGAAAAATACACGGAGGAGAAAGAGATGGCCTTGAGGAGTTCAGATATTTTGCACTTTTCATCCATTTTTGTCGCGCGAGCTTGCAAGCTCTGTACAGCAGCGACACACAGGAGGTAGAGGACACAATGGCTTTTCTTTAAAAGTCCAGGCTGTAAATGGAATGCTCGCAGGATGGATAAAGTTCGGCGCAGTCGTTGCTACTGCTGTGAGCGCTATCGTATTGCCGACTATCCTCGTTGTCAAAAGTACTGCCGTCCTCTCGCAATCTGAAAATTTTTATATTATATATACCAGAGGCACCTTTTGAATTGAATTTTTGCATGCTTGTATGATCTTATCATGGATTAGTTCAAAATCTGAATTTCACGCACTATATATATAGTTTGATAATCAGCATAGCTTAGCCCAACAAGGCAGTTTGAACACAGGTAGCACACCTCTATATATATAAATATACTGGCTCGAATAGGGATGTGGTAAGTGGAAAAGCATCTAAGCGCCACCTATCGCCGCCAACTGGAAAGTTCAAGCGCAGGACAGTCCAAAACCGCTTTGTTCAGCGTAAAGCTATATATACCTGTGATCTTTTTTTTAGCAGAGAAGCAACGCTTACACACAGCACACAAATAGTTAATACATAGCAAAAGCATAGAAATAACAAGCCAGTATGTCAAGTGTATGAGCCTCACGTGAAAACAGCATGAAGAAGCTCTTGTAGGAAGGTGCCACTTCCAATTTCCGATGCGCTCCTTTGCCCGGCCTCGCAGAGGGCTCTCATCACGCAGGACCTACCGTCAAGACCTGTTCTGTGTGTGCACACGGATAAACTTTAAATTAAGCGCTTCCAAACACGGCAAAACGGCGCTAAAGCCTACGTATACACAGAGCTGCTGCAGCTGCGCCGCCAAGTGTAAAGTTTAATTGAAACATTGCACACGCCCACCCGCGCTAGATAGAAGAGTGTCGGCAAGTGCAGTTGCCGGAGTAAACAGTTCAATTCCAAAGAAAATAATTAATCTATCGCAGACACTCGTCTCCTCAAGCGTTTGTAATGAAGAATATACAAATGTGTATTATATACTCACGAGTGTAGAAAAGCTTCGATTTTAGGGTAGACAACGGCACGGCTTCGTCGATGTAACAACCCCGTCAATTTCGCTTCGATTTTGCTTGGCAATTCCCAAGCGAGGGCTGCCGTCAGTCCTATCACTAAATCACCGTCGCGAGCGTAAGCTCCGATCGTCAGACAGTAAACCAGCTGAAAAATTTAAGGCCTTCTATATTCTCTCGTCTCTCCTATATAGCGACAGCTACATCGACAACCGAAGCGATGTCATCTTGTTATACAAGCGTAAGCTTACGACAGCTTATTTAGAGAAAGAGTTAAAAGCTCGATACAATATCGAAATTACCTGGACATTGCTACCTTGTGGGAAGATAAGGTATCTCTTTCTCCTCCTCAATTCACCCGATGTCTCGTCGAGTCCGAATATAAAAACGACTACGCATCCCAGCGGTAACAGGAACTTGAGCAAATCCATACTATAACCAACGACTCTACAGCACTCGATCGCGACTCGCTTTATACTTGCAGTCGTGTAACGGCATGTATTTTTCCAGCTCCGGTATATAACTTGCTTGGCAAACACATACATACACGAGAGAACTGTATACCCATAGCGCAAACAAGCGCACAAGAGAGAGCAGTAGTCATGTGTGTAGTGTGAGCAGCTCTATATGAGGGATTGTTTGCCGGAAGCCAAGCTAGAGACCTTCGGCGCGACGCGTATTATGAGCCCGCAATCTACCGCTTGAGGATTTTGTGGGCTTACGCGGCAGAGCTGATGCTTAATTCACTCGGTTTTTGGGATGCAGCTCTTTTCTTCTCGTAGCAATAGCTTGTTTATTTGTTTGCGCGGGCTTTTTGAAAAGATTGTGTGTGAGAGAGAGAGAGAGAGATTGCAAAAATGTGTGTGTTTTTATTTATTATACAGGTTGGAGAGTTATTTTTGAGACTTAATGTATATAATAGAGATAGAGAGAGAGAGAGAGGAATTGCGAGAATGCAGCAGTCAGTGCTCTGTAAACGCGTTGAACCCGATCAAATGCAGCGGGCAATGATTGGCGTAATTGCCGCAGACGAGTGGATCCAGGACTGACGTTCCGTTTCCGCTGCGTGACCTGAAATCAATCCAATTAATACTTTAACGTCGTGTCCCTCCTAACGTTTTTTTTTTTATCTAATAAGCTTCAGTATTGATGTCGATTTATTTTTAATTTATATATTATTATAATGTTATATACACATACCCGGACAGCAGGTGTAGTATTTTCATCAGGACACCGTCTTTCTCCGAGAGGTAGTCCATCGCTTGGCAGAGGCTCTTCAAAAGGCACATTTTCCCATTGAAGCCGTGACTGTAAAAGGATATTTCAGCGCATTTCACTAAAAGCATAGGATACTTTCGCATACGTTCATCATCAATTTTGCCAGTGTCTACAGTGTGTACGTTTCTATTTCTTTTCATCTCTATTTTTCCATCTGTTTCTCGAGTATATACATACTCGTATCGATTTGTTTTTTTTTTTCGAAAAGTATTCTACTTTCGCGAAGAATATAAGATGCTTCAGAAAAATACTCCCGGAAAAACACGAAGTATATAAGTGTCTTCGACCTAAAAATTTTCAAAACTTTGCAACCAAAATCGAAGCCAGAGAGAGTCGAGTGGAAAAATTTCAGGTCGCGCCAAAGTCGTGCGTCGTCGCGCTCTATGCGTCGCGTCGACCGCTGCAGTGCGCAATTGGCTGGCGTCCCGCTCCATCCCTCCCGGATCTGCATTATTCACGCACTATTTAAACTATTTATCGGCCCTACCTCTCGTACACGCTTTCGGCTGCTTCTCGGATCTCCTGCAGTGTCGTTCTCGTCGTGGACCTGGTCTCCCTGCCTCCTCTTACTGGAAGCTCCCAAGCAACCTTGAAACCACTGGCTTGTGCGAAAATGGTTGTGTAGGGGACCACGCTCACTTTGTAGTTCAGTCGGTACTGTAAAGAAAGTAGCAGGTGTATATAGTGTCTGCCTATTTCGTAAATACACGCAGTAAACCGTTCGGTTTATATACGTCGAAGTGGCTGTAAGATACGAAGGAGAGACAGGCCTGTAGCCTAGTTCAAGAAGTGACCTTCCTTCGAGAGTTGTATTTTTCAACGTGGCAGTTCTTTCAATTTTTTATCTCACCGGAGACTTGCTATACTCGAAGCTTTTTTCCAAAAATTGTTCCACACGTGTGCATAATCTGCGGAACCGATCCGCTACTTACTTATTAAAAAATTATTCGCCAACGAATTTTTCTCCCTTATAAAATATCGAGCGTGAAAAAAAAAACAATATCATTCACGGTATACCCTGGAGGTGAAAAAGGAAGAAAAGTCGCGTGCGCAGCGGGTGCAACGCTCTTTTTCCTCTTCCTCTCTCTCGACCCCGAAATCGTCCATATGTAAAAATGCGAAAGAAATTCCAATAGCACCGCAAAAAGGAAACCACCACCGCCGTCGGCGTAAAAAAAAAGTCAAAGGCACATGTGCGCGTGCTTGCGAAAAGAAAAGCCAGTGCTATATAGTAGTGTACGCATATTACTCACGAAAAACGTGCTACCCTTCCGAAATGCCAGGGCGCGTTTGCTTCTGCCAGCTGCGTCGACTTCCTTTCCGAGTATCAGCAGTAGTAGCATTAGCAATAGTAACGTCGTCGACATCTCTACAGCTTCATTTGACCTTTTCCTTTGGATACAGTGTGTGACTGTGTGTGTATGTATAGAGGCGAGAGAAATACGGTCAAACCGGCTAGCAAATCCGTTTAATAGACTCCGACTACGCAATTAATATACCCAGGACTCTACGGCCACATTCTCAGCTATATATGTATACGTGCTTGGCTCCGTTTTCCGGGGAAGACGGAGCGAGGACTTATGACGCGAGCGCGGGGAACAAGTGCTACTGCTGCCGCTGAGAGTTATCCCACTGCTATACCGTTTCTGTATGGCTGCTGCTGCTTCTCTCTCTCTCTCTCTCACCGGTGGCGATTTACTTGAGCGACGGAAACTCTGGCGGTAACGAGATATCCTCTTCTGAAATTTAGTTAACGAGTTGTTAGCTTCACCGCGTGCGATTCATCGGTCGATTAATTTTCCAGCTACTTTTTCATATTTCCCGCCGCATTTAAAAGTTTGCGCGCGAAAGTTTTGAAAAAAAAATTTTACGATACCGTTCGAGAAGTTGTATATATATATATATTGCGGAAGCTCTTCGCTCGCTTGACCCCGGAATCGTTGCTATTAATTCGCGAGAGGAGAGAGAGAGAGAGCTTCACGCACGATAAAAAGCAGTAGAAAAGAGGGAACAAAGCGCGCGGAAAAATAAAGCCCCGGGGACAATGCACGTGAAAACGCGAAATCGACAAAGCCCGAGCTTTCTCGGATACGCTGGGCATAAAGAACTTGTTTAAGAAGCCGCAGAGAGAGAGAGAGAGAGACAATAAAAACGTTGAGATTTACCCCTCGGGCGATCACGAGTGGGTGGGTTTTGTGTATATCCTCCTCCTTACTCGATATTATACACAACAGCGCGTACACGTATATATATGAAAAGCTTCTTTTTTAATTGCGAATATAATAAAATCACACGCGAACGTACATCAGAAGAAGACTCATGAAACTCGATTCATCTCCTCGCGATGAAAGACGACGACTCCCAGCTTCGACCACGTGTATCCCTGGTCATTAGTGCGCGTGATATTCTGTTATATATATACTAACGACGTGTGCGTCCAGTAGAGAAGCACGTGGCGCGTCGTTCTTAGAATCGCATCGGCGTTTAAGCTCTCTCTCGCGTACGCTGTCTTTAATAATTAACGAAACGCGTACAGCGTGTTGGCACCTTTCATTTTCACGTTTTAAATTACGCGCTTATATACCCGGTGTAATTAACGGGCCATAAAGCGGTGTATACACATCAGTGTGTATATACACGAGATTTTTTAATCAGCGGTGATTCGGCCGTTTTAATTAATCGGATACGACAATAAAAAAGAACAGGCTATTTTCAAACAGATATATATATCTTTGCGTGTATTCAAACGTCAATCGTTATACAAACAGCATAGTAGTATTATGTATATATACAGGTGGTTTATTCGAAAGCGAAGAAAGAAGAGATCAGCGAAGAGAAGATGATTGATGTCCAAAAGGTTGTAGCTCGTCAATCATAATCAAAGACCTTGGAAATATGATCCAGGATTCCGAATCCTTTAGGGCAGGAAGGATACGCGGCGAAACAGTCCATATCGCCCCTCCGGCCAACTTCCGCGGCTCGTCTGTAGTCGTCGGAGATCAGGGATGATTCGCCATTGCCGTAGTCTGGTCTGCAATGCGATGATATAAAAGAGATGATGGATTTAAGTGTCTTTCAACGGATGTGCTTTGTGCGCAAGGAGCTTTTCCGCTGTTACTGTCGAGTGTCGGAATTATCGGTATTATGACGCTAGAGAAGGGATAATTTTTTTTTTTCTGATACGTCATATCGAGCTTGGTTCTATAGATGAAGATTATACGAGCTTTTATTCAAAATAATCCATAACTTCGCGAAAAAGTCCGAAATATAACGAATCCAATATCCTCTAAACCCCTGAAAATTCAGCAGTCCCAAGGACTTTCTCACGAAAGAAAAATACAGTCGGATATAGTTACGTGTGTGTCTGTATGTGTCCGTAGAGAAGAAGAAAGCAAGTAACGCAAGAATTGAGCTTACGTGAGCAGCACGTGGAGGATTTCGCCCACGAGACCGTCATCCCTCAGCGGTGTCTCCGCGGACTCGCATATGCTCCTTGCCAAGCAGTCCTTGACTCCAGCTTTGGTCCTCCTGCGCATACAGTAACCGAAAAAGAACAGTCCTTCATATTCCTCTTAATATCATATCTTTTTTGAAAGATTCGCTCCATTTTTCAACGTTTACAATCAACGGCTTTTCTCCACTTCGAAACAAAAAGTTAATTAAGCAAGCCCGAGAGAGAAGAACGGAAAATCCGATGTCAAAGTTCTTATTGAAATTCCTTATTGATTTACTTTCACCAAACTCACTCTAGCGTTATAGGGAAAGCAATCGGAAGCTGCACAAACTTTGGCGGGAAAAAAAAAAGCTCTCGCGATCATAATCACAAAGCGCAACGCGCCGTACCTTTTCAGCTCCTCCTCGACCATCTGATAGAATATCTGTCTCTCCCTTCCGATCTCTTCGACCTGTCGTCTCTTCCTCCGCCTTCTCGTCGACTTTGCCTTGTAATAATCGCTGAAGAAGCTTGCGTTCTGAGGTAAGGCGTATTGGAACTGGACGTTCTGTCCGTAACTGATGATTCTTCCTGGCATGACTATGGGGATGGCTGCTCCGACCAGCAACTGTTGCAATTGGGGGGAAAATTATGTCGAGGTTAGCAACTTTTTTCTCCGACCTTCGTTTGATTTCCCTTCATATTTCAACTTTTACTCTCCCCTGTGCTCGTTATTCTTCTGTGCGTCCGCTATACGGAATTTGATTTTTTCATACGAAACGCGTCGCCGAAGGGGGAGGAAAAAAAAATAAGGAGTAGAAGGTCGAAAGTTTGACTCTTCCCAGATTTAATTAGAGCCAATTCAACAAAAGCGTTTTTTTCTGTATATATATATATACTATGTAGTAGGTAAAGCACGAGTCTATTTAGCTTAAACAATCCGAGCAAGTGCAGCGAAGCGGTACCGTAAACTCGCGATAAAGCAGTTCTCTTGACGTAAAAGAAACATTCAAACTCACCTTCAAAGTGCCTCCAAAAGGGTAGACTAACGGCGGCGGCATCAATGGGCTCTCCCTCTTGCCACGAAAATTCTCTCCCTCGATCCTTTCTACCATCACTAACAGCAGGAGCCAAACGGTGGAGAACATGTTCTCTCAAAGTTTAAAAAAATCTCACCGCGATAAGGATTTTTTTCATCGAGCTAGCTATAGCTTGAGTTTTCAGCACAGAGGCTAACAGTTGGGCAAACTCGAAGAAGAAGAAGAAGAAAGAAAGAAAGAAAGAGTAAATAAGTTTTGATATTCGCGAACTTTGCTCGCGATTTGTCCGCTGTATCTGCACTCGGACCACGTGCGCGCAAAGCGCAAGCCTGAAAGAAAGCGCCGAATTTACATTCAGCTCTTGGCTTCGTCTTCTTCTTCTTCTTCTTCTTCTTCTTCTGTCGTACAACGCTCGAGAGTATATAGCGCGCTAACGCCAAGACAAATATCCGTGCGCCGTTACGCTCGAAATCTTATGTAACTGTATAGGAGAGAGAGAGAGAGAGGAGTCGGTGGAATTACATTCCTGCGCTAACAAATTCACTGGAATGTGTGCTTGTGTCTGTGTGTGTGTATAGGTACAGTGTGAAGTTTACTGGGTAGAGAAGGATGTAGCAGCAGGAAAGTCGTTGGTTTTTTTGCCTTCTGGGAAACAGGGGAGACGGGTGGTTGACCTTTGCTTTGACGTTGATTCGAAGGAAAGAGTATATAGGGAGGGAAAGAGAAAACGTTAACGGTGAACGAAATTTTTTTTAGCATCGCTAGGGTGACGTGCTTTGTTTTTGGAGCAGGATTTTCTTGAATTTTGCTTTTGGGCTTGTAAATAAAGTGACATATAGCATAGCTACATATATAGTTGTTGATTTAAAAATGTATATTTGTTAATTTTATTTATAGGAGATACATTATATCAAGCCCATAACAATCGTGTTTACGGCAAAGTTTATTAGCCACAAAATTATCCAGCAACTAAAGCACCATAACACACTTTCTTTAAGTATAAAGAAGCTTCGTGAAATTATGGCTCTCTCCTTTAGCACCAGCAGCGTCCATCTCTCTCCCTCAAATTTCCTTCCTCAACTCTCTCTCTCTCTCTCTCTCTCTCTCTCTCTTAGCTGAATTATTCTCTCTACGCGCAATACATCGAGTGGTGTACAGCCTAGCAAGTCCTGGTATTATTCCAAGGCAAAATTGATGCGCCAGCATTAAGACTCGCAGGAATTAGTCGTCGCGGCGTCTGCAAAAACGGACTCGGCGAGAAACTTTCCTCCAGGAACTATACAGCAGCTAGCGCTACTATATATATATATATATATATATATATATATATGTACCAGTACCGCGAAATTCCTGCAGGAGATGAGAGAGAATGTGCGTGACTCAGGCAACTTTATCATCCAAGCTTCTGACCTCCGCAAGCACAAGAGACGGAATTGTGTGTGGTGTGAGACAAGTTCCGGAGACGCGCGGCACTTATATAAGAACAAATTGGTGCAGCAACGGTATTATAGCAGGTAGTAGTAGTAGTAGTAGCACTAGAAACAGCAGTTGTCATCCTGATGCAGCCGCTACCATTACTGTAGCGGAGTTTCTCTCTCGGCAGCGGCTTTATTAAAAAGCGACCCTGTTCTACGCTGGTTTATTCTACGAAATACACGAGTCGTATATATATATACTTGGAGAGAAAAGAGGATGGATTTCTCTGCGCATAAATATTAATTTCATTCGGAAACTATCGGAAAAGTAGTAGACGGCTTCGTCTTTTGTCTCGATCTGCATTATTCATGCGTGAAAAGAGAGAGAGAGATGGATATCGAACGATTGTTGTTCTTTTACACTCGAGCTGAGAAACAAATTTTAATTGCTTCGATTCTATCGGAATGGTTCAGTGTCTTTGTGCAATCGAGGAGAAATCTCGATGCGCAAACTCTCGGTTACGAATGAATATCTTACGATTTATTTCTCTCTCGTAAAGTCTGCGTTGTTTGAAAAATAGCTCCTGCGCGTATTTATAGATGAAATTATACGGTGAATGGCAATTTTCTTCATTGAATATTTGTGAACTTTTTTTTTTTTTTTTGTATCTGTAAACGAGATTTAATTGTTATAGTAGCCACATTATTTTTTTTGTAGGAAAACTTACTTTAAATGTATAATTCATATACATAATCCTGCTTCTCGCGCTTATGGACACTGTGCGATCTAAGTGACTTGTACGACATTTATGAAATACCAAAACAAAACAGATTTGGACTGTTCCTTTCACGGGCGTTTAAACTCTGTGTCTTTGGTATAGACGACAATAGGTGGCGCATAGGCACTTTTCCGTTCCCCCCATAACATAATGAACGTCGAGTCTAGATATATATAGCGGTGTGCTGCTAATGATAAAACTTCTTTGACCGCTCATGCTATGACTGCGAGCAAAGCATGAAGTCGTTTACTGATTGAGTAGGATATTATAGAGCTTTTACTCTAAATAACTTTAAATAGGAAAATATATTCTGAACACGGTACAGCTACCGTGACAGTCTGAATAACACGAAACCATATATTTTAATCGTTTAAAGTCAAACTTTCTAACGTCAAAAATAACAATGTTGAAAAAAATGTTTAGTGCACATAAGCGCGTTGTATAAGATATCAAAATCCACTCCTCATCTTTCAAAACAATCACTTCCATCCCCACACAAACAATATCACATCAACACCCTTTCTTTCTAAATCCAAACACACACACACACACACACTTCATCGAACGCGATCTTCTCGGCTAGCCCTAAAAACCACATCGTTAATTGACCGAGATACACTTATCGCGGCTTGGTAGGAAAGTTAAAGCGTCGCGTCCAACTTCATCTCTCTCCTCTAGCTCGCTCACACGTATATGTGTGCGGTGGCTTTGACGGCCGCAATCGTCGTATATAGGCCTGCGGCTGTCGGGAGCTTTCAACGAAACGTGATTTCGGTGAACGATTCGAGTGGTGACTCTAGGCAGCCGCTGTAAGCTCTCCTACAGTTCCTCTCTTCCTTACCCAGTCGTTCAGCCCTTTGGTATACGTTCTCTTTGGGATTGTCTTCCGATGGCCTGTAAAAAAAAAAAAACGAATTTAAATCCTGTAGCTCTGATTGCGACGTGTTTATACGATACATACTGTATATAGTCTCGAGACGCTCTCGTCAAAGGAGCTTTCGAAATAAAGCGCGCGAAATATAAATTCAAGTCAGATTGCGCGAAATTTCCGGTGCTGTTTGCTTTTCAATCGTGTACATACACATACACACAGTTGGCTGCAAGCTCGCTCTCGTATGAATAATCGAAATGGAAATATACAAATACGAGAGAGAGAGAGAGAGGGAAAACGAATAAACAAAGAAGAGAGGCGGCTGTCACGATAATCAAGCAAATAAGTGAGCAGCAGCAGCAACAGCAACAGCACAGCGCCAAAGCGAGGAGCGAGAGCGAGTTAATGGAGCCTGTAACTTTGGCCTAATTAGTTCACGGGAGCTCACGCGATGCAATTTCCTATACAGCGGCTCTGTCAGTTCTCGCGCGCGAGAGATAGAGGCCGCTGTGTGTATAGTCTGTGTGTATACGTATGTGTTGTTTGTCGGTTCGAACAATCGCTCCCGTCGTCGTGTGACTGATAATACCTTTTTCTACTCCGATATATATACTTATACATAGGGATACTTACGTGAGGAGCAGGTGTAGCATTTCCTCGACCACGTCCTCGGTAATTCGTCTGAACGGTGTCTCGGACAGCTCACAGATCGTTCGTAGGAGACACTGTTGACCGTCGTTCCAGCCTTGTCTGTGAAGATTAATGGATTGTTTAAGGTTTATAAATGGACAATTTTCTTGCCTCCAAATTTCGACAACGTCGCAGAACAAATTCAAGCTGTTTTTCAAGGTAAAACAAAAGAGGTACAGCAATATAAATATTTGCCCTAGCAGCTTGGATAGAAATCGGATTTTTCTTTCACGAAAACATTTACCATGTCAAAGCTAATATAATCAGCCTCTATAGCAAGCTCGCTCTTGGCACTCGAAAATTTCCTCTTGAAAATTCTCTCCACTTCCTCCTCAGCTTATAAAGCTTTGCGACGAGCTAGCAAAGATGTTGACAAGTCGGTTGATCTCACACAGCAGCCAATAACCTCCACAGGAAACGCGTTGACTTTGCGTCTACACGTCCACTATAAGCTTCGCGTACTCGACTCTCTTCTCTCCTGGCACACGTAATTGCCTTATGTCCCAATTAATTTACGTTCAAGTTACCTTGGCGTCCTTACGCTATATTCCGCCGTGGGGCCTTTGATCGTTGCTTCCTCTCCCTTGCATTTATTAATATACAGAGAGCCTAGTGTACAAGCGGCTGTTTCTACGCAGGTTGTTATATAGAAAACGTACACGTTTTATATATATATATATATACCATCGCAATTAATCGTCCGCGAATAATACGAATGCTTTTTTTTTTTCAGAGCTGCGCGAAGATTCCGCTGATTTATATAGTTTTCAGCTTGCGCGCGAAAGCTTGGCCTTTAACTTGATTGATCGGTGCCGATATCGAGCGCCAACTATTTTAATGAAAATTTCATTGCGCGAATACTCCGGGATAATTAGTTTCCATTAGGCCAAGCGGCCGCTAGATTACTCCGCTAGAATTCCCCGAGCTAATTACATTTTTTTCTTCTCCTTCTTCCTTTTTTCTCTTTCTCTCTCTCTCTTGCACTTCGATCTTTGAATTATATCGGATACTTGCCTTTCTAGCAACTCCTCCAGTGACGCATAAATGTTCTTTAGCTCCAAAAGGCTCTGCTGCTGCTGCTGCTGTACCTGTCGTTCGTTCCGAGCGTGCACAAGCATAGGCTCGAACTGGGTCAAGTTCCAGGGCAAAGCGTAATTGAATTGAAAACCAGTGGAGGATACTAGGCCACCCTTTTTGTCCATCGCGATCGGTACCGATATGCCCAGAGTGAACTGCAAACAGAGCAATAGAATTTTTCGTGAATATATCGATGGGCGAGTCGAGTAAAGGATAAATATTAGTGAATAATATGAAAGCACACGCGTGTAAGTGTACTGGAACGTCTCGTTATTCTGTCTCGAGCTTTGAAAGCAGGAGTCACTCTTTTCTCTCGCTTCGAACAAACAACACCGTCTCTAATTACGGGATACTCATTAACCAGTGTATCTAGCCGCGCGAATGACTTTTTTTTTTTGCAGCGATTGTATACAAGAGAAACGTCAGGGGCAACAGTGTCTAACAAGCCAGTCACTTACCTGAAAGACGCTCGATTGCGGAAAGAGTAGAACCGGTTCGTTGCCAAGCGCATGGCCTACAGTCAACCACACCAGGACTACAATAAGACGATGTGGTAGCATCTCGCACTGCACGTTTATACACAGAGAAAGAGAAAGAGAACTGAAAAGACAGTCCGAAACAGTATGAGCTCTGGCTTGGCTCCGAGCTCGAATTTTTTCTCTCCTCCTTTATTTTTGCCGCGCAAGCACCAGGCCAAATATTAGCTTCGTGGTCATTGACCTCGAGCTCGGGAGAGTATATACAGAGAGAAAGAAAGACCTAACGAGTAAATTAAATTTTATCGCGTGCGATTTCTTCGCTCTTTCTTTCTGTGGCCGTAACGCGGTTAGTGAATTTTTCCTGCAGCGACCGAAAAAAATCTTACGCCTCGTTAAGCAGCTATTCCCTCTGAGGGAAGGTTATAGAGGGATGAAGAGAAGCCACTGCAGTGGAAGCTATAGGCTAAATTTGATTTATCGAAGTTGATTTTACAACGTGACTATCTAATAAATCGGACGTTCCCAGAAGGTGGATGTGGCTGTTGGGTATCGATGATGACGCGGCAATTTTGAGAAAGGTTATGGTGCAGTTTTGTTTGGGGATACATTTGAATTTGATTCCGCAAAACCATTGAAAAAGAAAATCAAACAATGATTAACACCGACCAAATTAGTCCCATAAACCTAACTGAAAAAAAAACTTTTTTTTTTACCGATACACTACTACCTTTCGCGTACATTTTGCATTCGCTCGCAGCATTGACGCAGTCAACTTTCTCTCGTCTCTAGCTTCTCTCAACTCCACAGCGGAGATAAATCCGCAGCCGTGCAAAAAGTGCACGTATAACTAGCGTTTTTCACTGCTGGTAACTTTTGAAAAACAAGCGTCCGGAATATATAAAGTGCCAGCCGTATATGTGCGCGTTCTAATTTTTTATTCAACGGATAAATGAGTAAAATTTCCATGGCGCTTTCAATTATTTTCTACGCTGTGGCGCCGAAATTAAAACGCGCGTGTATAGAGTAGTACGTGCTTACTCTGCTCCTTGTTCTTTACCTATAATAAGAGCAATAGAATCAGACGATATCGCACTGAAATTGTATAATTAACATCAAATTATAGCTTTCAGAGTTAAAATCATATTACTATACTATACTATATATAGTACGAGCGGCCCAAGCTTTCCCAAGGTATAAGGCAGTTTTGGCGGTAGGTTGGATTATTATGCACTGGACAGGCCGATAGTGAGTGAGGGAAACAGGATAACTCTTATGCGCCACCTATTTTCGCTGGTCAAAAATACAGAGATTTGAAGGGATGTATAGGAATGGCCAGTCCAATAAATTTTTGGACCATTTATAAAATTAGAACAAACGTTTATTTTAAATAAAATTACATCATAGGTATACATCGTTATATATAGATCGACTGGAGAACTATGTAAAGTGACAACTCTAAATTCCACCCAATCGCTTCATTCATTTCGGTCGCTTGTATATACTCTCAAAACACCTGCACAATATCACTAGACTACTTTGCATCCACAGCGAAGATAAATCAGCAGCTTCACAAAAAGCATAGCATTTTTCCCAGCAAGCGCGTCGCAACTTTTAAAAAACAAGCGGCCGGAATACACACAGAAACTGCCACTAGCCGTGTGCTCTAATTTCTCCCATTCAACGGATAAATGAGCGAAATTTCCGCAGCGCTTTCAATTATTCTCCGCGTCGGCTCCGGAATTAAAACACGGAACCGTGTTTACTTAACTCTCTTCTCGTCCTTTGTACCTTGCGCGCAAGTCCAAGCGCAAAGTTGCAAGCGCGATATCAAACTTTCCCGCTACTAGTACTATATACCTATATCTACAGCTACTGCTCTCGATCACACCATATACTCTCTCCGAGGGATGTTATACTAAACTTTATTAATTTCACATGCGGGAGTTTCCTGAGCTCGAGTGAGATGAAGGAGCTTTTTTCTTCATTCCTCTCGCGTTCATACTTGAAGCTATTGAAATCCGAGTAATTCGCTATAAAGGAATAGTTGGCGAAAAATAAGCGGGCAAATATTTCATCAGCGTCTCGCGATGAATTTACCTTTAGCCCCGAGCGGGAATCTCTCGTATGCGTGAAAGCTTCCCCCTGGAAAAATCCACCGACGAGAGAGAGAGAGAGAGAGAGAGAACGAGATCCAAGCATAACTGGAGAGAAAGAGAGAGCTTGCAAGCTTCTCTCATTTCCTTTTGAATTTCCGCGGGCGACGAGCCGGCAACTGAATCAGGATGCTTGTTATTCGCCGCGACGATCGGCCCGTAGTGTAGTATATATATACGACGTGACGCTTCTTCTCTTTCGTTGCCTGCGATCAGAGCTAGTCGGACGGAACGAATTGCCGTGAAGAGAGCGACACCGTGATGCTCGTTATAAACGTACTCGAAGCTTTTTATTGACCTCGTTTCTTCACTGCCTTACTTCTCTTGCGGTTAACAATACGCCATCTAGCGGTACAACTTCTCATATATCCCATTCCTCTATACTAATGCAAGCTTATATACGTTATAACGTGTATACCAGCTACGACAGCAGCAGCCTCGTGGATATGAATCCGTAATACAAGCAGTCCATCACGCTATGTTTGCCATTAACGAAACGTGTGCGAGGGTATCAGGCGGCCCTCAAGCAGTCTATTTGAATTACACATTCAGCGACTGTTTAGCTAGCCGCGCGTAGCTACACACACACACACACACGTGAGCGAACTTTGCCAAACTGCATGTGCATCCCCGTGCTTGTTCTTTAACTATGCTGCGCGCGCGAGAAATTCCGAGTATTATACTGCCCAACTTTCTCTCATGCATACAGCTGCGATAGCAATAACAATAATAACGGCGACGATGTGCATAGATGAGATAAAAATTGGATTAGAATAATAATACAGAAGGGAATCGATGTGATATATATATATATATATATATATATAAGCATGTCCGGGTGGAGAATGAAAATTCGTCATTAGCAGCTATTCAATGACCGCCGATATGCGCGCAGTGTGTTCCGAGAGCTTGGAATCGAGCGACGCGATGTAGGACGTATTCATGGAATCCGATAGTATGAACCGTTGCCGGACGCGAATTTCGCGAATACGCCGCATTTTCTCGCACTCCAACTACCGCAAGCTTCTTCCCTTTTTTCAAAAAGCTCTCTACTATATTCTTCTCAAAATCATCAAAAATTCAACGCGATACGCGAGAGAGAGAGAGAGAGAGAGAACGTAATCAGAGAGACTAATACCAGCTCTTAAAGCTTCGAAAGAAGCTTCGGCTAGATTTATCCTCGAAAGCGAGAAAGAAGAAGAAGAAGAAGCTACTCTCGTCCGATACTCTTCTCTCCAGTAGCTGTCTGCAGGTATAGCCCAAGCACGCTTCGGTTGCGTGCTGTCGGCCAAATGGCAATCCAGTGCAGCTTTTAGCATGGATCTCGGCGTAAAAGGGGCACAACGGGATTTCCTACGGATCGGAAGTGCACCAGCCAAGCTTTCATCCCGCGATACGTGCCCCTGCGGCTACTATCTCTCTCTCTCTCGCTCTCTCTCTTCGTCTCTATCTCTGAAAAAGGTGCTGCTGCCGGCAGGCAGGCTACTTCAGGCTATGTCCGAATCAATCAATATAGAGACAGCCAAAAGATAGAGAGAAGGCTTTGGCTTTTAGCCTCGAGGAAATTTTCTCAACGGGAAAAATCGATCGATATAACCCAAAGCACAGGACAATTAGCGAACGAGTATAACGTTTATTATTGGTTCCTTGAATTTTCCGCAAGCGCATAATCGATAATACACGTTCAACGGTTAATTGATCCTCTCACAGCTTTTCGTGAAAATTTTCTATGAAATCGAACGCGAGTATAAAAAGTTATGTTTTTCAATACACGCGAGAGAGAGAAGTCAAGCTCTAGGAGGGCGAAAAAGCATTCGGCTTTTATTTCGCAGCCGAGGATATGCCCCTTTAATATTTGCACAGTCTGCGGAAATTCCAAACAAACGCGTATATATATACATATATACACATGCTCCCGCGAGCTGCTGCTGGTATATACGCTCTCAACACTTTTAATCCGTTCGCCGTATATATATATATATATATATATATATATATATATATTTCGTGTACATCCGTTTTTCAAATATTTACAGCTCTTCGTAAATACAAAGATTTTCAGCGTCAGAGCGCTTTTGCGCGCTCGATAACTCGCGACGCGCTTCTATAAATAATGCGCTCATCTCTCTCATCGTTGTTACCGGGGCGCATATCTATATATACTCTATCTTTTAGTCTTGGCGAGATATCGTCCTGATTTACTATCAATTATACTGTTGGGAAAAGTTGGGATATCGAGTGCGTCATCATCGGATGCGGCGCAGGGCTTATCAAAATTTTCCTAGAGGGAGAGCGGAGCCACTGACATCATTGAAAATCAATTTGCGCGCTGGGCTCTATATATATATATATATCTTAAGCTCTGCTACCTAGTCGTTTGTGTATATTTGCAAGTTTCTCGGTAAAATATTCGATTTTATCGAGATAACAATAGCGATAAAAGGGAACTAAAATTGCATCTTACGCTTCGCCACCATCACCGTCGGCACTTTTAAGCAAATGAAAGCTTCGCCGCGGAAATGAAAACTTAGCTCTTGAGCATCTCATGAATGCCACCGCATCTTCGCGAATCTCTTTCTCTCTTGGCTGTATACGGGGCATAAAAGGGAGAAGAGAAGGGAATAAAGCTCTCGATAAATACGCCGGCCCTCCCCCATCAACCCTCAAACTCTCTGTGAATAAACACCGGACGCATATCATTCGTTTATTCTTACAACAGGCTCTGATATATACAAAGTATATGCGATACATAACAACAACAACAAAAGCTTTCAGTGAGCGTCGAGGTAACGTCCAACCACCGAAAATACATCAAGAAAGCTCCTCCGGCAGTCGGGGTACAGGGCGTGGCATCTCTCCGCATCCACGTGTCTCTCATCCCTTCCAAGTCTCTCAGCGGCGTGATACTCCCTGTCCGAGTACTCGTCGTACATCTCTTTGGTGCTTGACGGCCTACAATGAGTATATATACATACAACGAGAGAAGGACAACAACGAGCTGTATATATATATATATGTATATAGGTGTAATACGAGAGTATAGCGGTAGTAGTTTCTCTCCCTAGCGAAAAGTCGAATTTTCATCTCTCTCTCTCTCTCTCTCTCGCCGTGTCCGCGAGCTTTATCTCGGCGCGCTGCCGACGTGCGGCAGCAGCGGGAGGGACTGCTGCAGCGGCGTCGGCAATCGATACGCAAGCGCGCGCGCGCGCGCCACAGCGCGCTTAATGCAGCACTTTGCTCTACCACTACTACTACTACTACTGTATATTATAGTGTGTGTATATAGGTGTGTATGGGGATAGACTTACGAGAAGAATGTCTGGAGGAGTTGCTGGAGAAGGCCCTGGCGAAGGTCGAAGGGTGAGCTTGCAAGCTCACAGATTGCTCGGAGAAGACAGGAGCGGCCGTCACCGAAACCATAAAGCTCAGCGAGTTGACTGACGGTTTTGTAGAGGCTCCAACGACTCCGGGTATTATTGTTGATGTCGCCTTCGCGGCCGTAAAGGACACCAGGCTCGGTGTAAATGCTTGCATTACCTGGTAGGGCGTAGATTATCTTGGTAAAAGCACCGACTATCACTGACTCGCGTTGTAGCTGCAGCGGTGTACCTAGACCGAAGATCAGCTGTTGAGGGATTAGAAATCGCTTGTTAATTTCACCCGAGAAAAAAAGCTCCCCTAGTATAATAAAGCAAAGAAATTATTAAAAACCTCGAAAAATATAATACCCCTCTCTGAAATAACTTTATGCATAGCCTCGAGGCTCGAAAAAAAAAAACTCTCTCTTCCTGCGTAAATTACTCGCACCATATCTCTCTCCGCACAAGCCACTCACACTCTCGGCCGTTGGTTTTTTGCTTCGTCCTAATCTTGTTGATAATTACGCGGGACTCGAGAGAGAGAGAGAGAGAGAGAGAGAGAGAGAGAGAGAGAGAGAGAGAGCTTGCTCGCCGTCTATGTAAATATGTATCGGAGGGTGCGGCTATGCGGAGAGACTTCATACAAGCTCTCATATACACACACACACACACTGGAGAGTGCAGCCGCGCGAATAATTTAAAGTCTTTTATCCCGGGTGCCGTGTGCGGTCGTCTATTCTCCTCTGAATAATTAACGGAAGGATTAGGCGCGGCCCTCCAGATCTCTCTCTCTCTCCAGCATAGGTAGAGAGAGAGAGAGAGAGAGAGAGACGTGTACGGCACTTTACTACTCGCTCACCGATTAAGCTCTGTGTCTTATAACGGCTTTTGAAACTTTTGCTTTTCCCAGCCGCGTGAGAGAGTATACGAGGCTGTATAAACACGACGATGCAGCTTTTAAGCTCCACCCGACGACGACGACGATGAGTATCTCTCTCTCTCTCTCTCTCTCTCTCTTTTTTTTTCGCGTATACGAGTTTTTAAGTTTTCTATTATACCGAGTGTCTTTTGAAACAGTTGAAGCGCGATGGAAATTTTCGAAAAGTTCGCGTTTTGTATAATAATGTAATACACCTTACCAGAAGTGTAGAAGCTGGTGGATAGACAAGCGTTCGCTTTTGTCGCGCAAGCTCTGAAGAGTCGATACGTTCTTCTGTCGCAGACAGATCGTAATCGTCGCTGCGGGATACCGAAAGAAGAGCGCAAAAGTAGAGGGCGGTGTAAGCGAGGACGTTTACAAATTCCATGGCTTATCGGCCTCGTATAACTTGAGAGCTTGAGTATAGAGAGTCTTCTTTTTCCCCGATGGCTCGCTTGGAGAGACTCTTCACTGTACTGCTGTACGGTCATCGGACTGGATAAATATGTGCTTGGTGTCTGCGGTTGCATTGCATAACGGTGATTCCGACTTCTTTCTTGACTCGCTCGTTATAGTCTGCTGTGTACTAGAGATGAGCGTTTCTTGGAGTGTGTGCGAAGGTTAATTAGGAGAGCGAGATTTTTTTTATCACTTTTCGAACGTTAAACCAGCCGTTAGTTTTTGTTATGGTTAAAAGTAAGAGTATAGTAGTCTAATTCTAGATACAGTCAGACACAGCAAAAAAAAATTGATAGATCAAGTCATTCTCGCAGGCGATGACGGATGAAAAAAAAAAGGTCGAGCTATATAGCCACGCACATGACCGCAAGAATCGCTAAGGTTAAAGGACTTATCCCCGGAGCTTTGGTCGTAAAGAAAGAGCTGCGAGGAGAGAGAGAAAGAGAGAAATATAGCTCTGAATAGTGTCTCCAAATTGACTTACGCTCTACTCGCTCGCGTCCTCTCGAAATTACAAGTAAAAGGGAGAAGTAGCAGCGGAAAAGCGACGACGACGCTATAGACTATATATACTACTACCACTATAGCTCTCTCTCTCTCTCTCTCTCTCTCTTCGCTGCAATTAAATTACAATCGTGCTCGAACGAGCTAATAAAACTCATCTACAGCTGTGTGTAACTTGGTTATACGAGTAAGAAAAGCTTTGCAATTGACAATGTGTATACGTATACTATACAATACACGGCGTTAATCATCGATTCTAGAGTTGTGTGTCGGTTTCATCGAGTAATGAAGAAAGCATCTGCGGATAAAAATCTCGACGCCATAAATTTCCTCGTGTACGAGCTTTCTCACTGCAGCCCTTTTACGTGCAGCTGTTATCGAGCGACAAAACTGCCAATAGCTAGGCTATGCCGATAACTGCACGCCAAACGTCTAGCTCCCTTTTTCTCCTACTAATGCTTCTAATATCCGCGCTGACCTCTGACCCCGTAAATAAGCTTCGAAGCGATATGTGCGACTGCGCAGGTGTTTTTTTGGTAGGAAAGAGATTAACTACAAGTTCATTCCAATTGGGTGATGTAGTCGAGAAGGTTTGCAGGGCATTCGGGAAAAGCTCGGATACATGAGTCGGAGGTACCAAAACGGCCGATTCTCTCAGCGGCAAGGTACTCTTGATCCGTCGGATCTATGTAAGTTTCCGTCGTAGTCGATGGTCTGAAAAAAAAAATGTATAATGATATACAACACAGACGCGTCATATTTTCGGCGACGAGCGTTAAAAGAGACGTAATAAGGCTTGATGTGAGAGGCTGTGCGGCTGGAAAGTAGCATCCCATGTATTCATAAATCAGCGGCTTTTATAGGCTCGCACACATGCAGACGATATAAAAGTCGCTATCGAGCTTGCATACACACACACAGTAAGAAGAAGTAGCAGCAGCAGAGAGAAAAGACATTAAGTGACTTACGTCAGAAAAATGTGCAGCAACTGAGCAGCTAAGCCTCGTCTAGCGTTTAAGGGCGTCACCGCCACTTCGCAAATGGCCCTCAGTAGGCAAGGCTTGGCCGACTGGAACATTTTATAAATTTCATATCGGCCTACCGCTAACCCAGACTCGTCCTCGGCTCGACCTAAAAAATTCGCAACTCGCCGATGAAATATGTATATGGAACTGTACAACGAAAGAGAGAAAAGCGAGCGGTCGAGTGATTAGCCGGATAAAAGCGAAGATCCGATGAATATCATCTAGTCTGCTCTCTCTTATATAATAGCTTTTGTTCCATTGTGTGCTATCTCCGCTTTCACCGCTATATATAGCTTCTTCTATGTGTGCTCTTATGGAAAATAAGGAATAGGCGCTATGATACGCTATAATGTGTAAAATGAGGATAAGACGCGCTTATCTTTCTCGTCTCTTTATGCAACTAGAACGAGATCCGAACGAAAATTATAATCTTCTGATATAATACAGGTAATTACCGTCGCTTTATGCACGCTCATCCCTCTCTCGTGTGTACCGATATTTAAGCCGTTATTAATTTGATCGTCTTACGGTCCTATCCTCTATAATACGTCGATTGTTTTCGTTGCATTAACGTGTCACACGCGCGACGTGTATAATGGACATCAGAGGCTTTATATATATAACGATAATGCGTTATGGCTGTTCACGATTTTATAGCGTCGATCGGAACGACGTTATAATATATATATATACGTATATACGTATATACCTGTTTCGCTATGCACGTCGTCGTTGTCGATAGCGTCGGCTGGTGCAGTCGATCTCTGGTAGCGAATGTACGGCTCGGAGAGATAAGACGCGTTGTAGGGCAGGTTGTAGTTGCACTTCATCACGTAGCCTATGATCGTGCTCACATCCACCTCCATGGGTATGCCCAGACCGAAGATCAACTGTACACGAGATTGTCGTTAGTTTTTGTTAGGATTTGGGATATTATGGCTTGTGGTGTATTATGTAGTAATTATTTGGATTGATTTCGTGAAAAGAGCTTTAATCTAAGCTTGCGGATACTTCAGAAACTGCAGCGATTGAAGATTGCGATGAATTGCAGGAAAAACTGATTAATTTCGTACTTCTGTAAGTTGTGGTTTTTGCGCTTTTCACAATCTTCAATTGCCCTCGTACAACTTTTTATCCCAGATCCACACTCGTAATCCATCTTTCATCTCGAATTAAAGCTCTTCTCTTCCCTCGTAAAATCTCATCCCCACTGCCAGTTACAAAAAAAAAAAAAAAAAAAAACGCATTCATTGGCACGTAGCTTCTTCCAACGAAATTTATTGTTCCAATAATAAAAATTGTTTTAAAATACAGTATGTGAATGCTATTTTAATATTATCAGTATGACATAAATTCGCAGGGAGGGACTTTACGACGTGCAACAACAACCCTATAAGAGGAAGCCAAATTTTTTAGAAAAATCGGTTTTTACATTTCAGCTCTTTACTTAAGAACCGCTCAACGAAATTGCTTGAAATTTTAATAGCAGATATAAGGAAGGAGGAGATATAAGGAATCAAAAAATTTAAAAAAAAAAAAATTCAAACCTTGATATCTTAAGAACCATAGGGGTTTCAAAGCTGCGCAATAAACTTAGCCAAAACCTATAAAATATCTACGTTTTCCCAAAATCTCAAGTGCAATAAGACCTTTTTACGCCCGTAATCGAGACTCAAAAAAACTCATTTTTTTCAGTTTTAGATTTATTACTGAAAAAATAAGTAGTCAAATCACTTGAAATTTTAATGGACTATAGTTTGACACGTAACCCATCAACATATTTTTTTTCGTGAGGTTATGATGCGTAGTTTCAGAGATATGAATTTTTTTTAAAAAATCACCTTTTTCGTTTTATCTGCCGAACGGAGTGGTCAATCCCGAGGATCAAACGGGGAAAAGTAGGTAATTTTGTTATCTTTCAAATGCATTTTATCTGAATTGTTTGTAACAATGGAATGATTAAAAAAAACGAAAATAATGTTTTTCGAAAATCAACAAATGGCCATAAAAAAGAAAGTATTTGAAAAAATAAAAAAATTAATGTTTTTCCTGAATTCAGAAGCCAAAAATAGATATGCATGTCAAATTTGATTGATATTGACGGAGTAGTTTCAGAAATATCACGATATACATACACACACACACACATCCATACGGACATTTCCTAAAAACACGTAATTCGAACTTCTAACATCTAAAAACATGTTTATTATGAAGTTTTAACGAAACTGAAAATTTTACTATTACAAAGCTTCCTCTAGGAAGAAGCAAAAAAAAAAACATCCAACCAAAAAATTACTCGTTATATACACGCGCACACACACGATCCTTGAAATTACAGAGGGACAAAGTTCACACACAATACATACACACACACACACGCGCGAATCAAGCGGAACGAAGTGCCGAGCGCGAGCGTCGGCGCATTATGAACTGCGTTTACATCGAAATTCACGATTGTGCAGCAATATGGGAGCACCGCATCACGATGAGGTAGAGGAGAACGTACGGCTCGCGCGAAATGCAGTCCCTGCTATTGGCGTGTATTCGTTATGAACGCACGTATAGTTCTATTGACTTTAGCCTTTCAACTTTACATCGACACAAGCGCCGATTTGTACATTTGACGTGGATGTATGCGCGCAAGAGATGTCTGTCGGTAGTCCTGTTCAGAGAGATGTGAATTTGTCTGATGGTTAATAAATAAAGCCAAGTTCCGATGTATAACGTTATAAAGCTCTATTCTTTTTTCCTTGTCAAGCGTGCAAATTTACCCAACGTGAGCTTTGATGCGGGTTATGTGCTAGAATGTAGAATGGTTGCTTTGTGCGCCATGCGGTGGTGAATTGTTTGTTTATTGGGAGGAATAAATATATGTAACACGCAAATATTTGTTGGGATGAGAAAGGAATTGTTTTGCAGTAGCATTTGTATGCGAGAGAAACATTGTGTGTTATTATTATACTCTTTTTGTATCAATTTGTTGAATGGGCTGGACAATATACTTTTAATGGATTAGTGCATTTTATCAGACTGAATGACTTTCGATTACGCAAGCGTTCAATGGATTACCCTTCGATTTTGTAAAATTATCACTATATCGAACTCGAACGAATTTACCATAAAAAAACGTAACGGATAATATCCGTATGCATCAATTTTTTAAAACAGTATAACAACTTCGGACATTGTTGTTTTATCGACGTGAAATCCATCAAACTTTTTTATCTCGACTGTGGCAGCATGTTTTTCTGACTATTATCGACTCGAAATGATTACGACATCTTTCATCTCGATTAGAAAATTAACAGAAAATAAAACTTTACCTGAACTTTGGTGACAGTGCCACCAGGAGGCGGAAAGACTAAATACCTCGGCTCTTCCTTAGCGACAGAATTGAAGCTTGGAGTAACGAGCAAGAACGTAAGCAGCAGCATCATCGAGTCTACGTCAAAAGCCCTGAGTAATCGCATTCTCTCGAATCTAAGCACAAGTCTGTAGCATCGGCGTCTCCACGAGTCTAACGCCACTGCTGCTGTTGCTGCTGTTGTTCGGTTAACGCTTATTAATATCCTTAACGAATTTATTAGCAAGGGAATTACCGGATCCTCGGCGCTAATCGCTTCGCGCGCTTTGATGCTTGCCGGTGTGCTGGCAAGAGTTTGGATTGATCGATCAATTTTGTGTTGTGCGGTTATATCAATTATGTGGAAATTTTTTTTATAGGTCGTTTTCTTTGTTAATTTATTTTACAAATGATCGTGATTAATCGAGTCGATAATAATCGGCTTGATTATTTGCTCGTAAAAATTTGTATTAAAAAAAAAAAACTTGTTATTTTTGTGTTTTGAGTCTAGCGATACACTGCAAAGGCATTTTATCATTTTCCTCATTGCAATCTACGCAAGAAAAATATATATAGAAGTGTACCATCCATGCCTATATCAAGCAGCCTTGTCATGCTGTTATTTCCACTTAATAAGTTGAACATTTGATTGATGCCGTAGCTGTTTCGGATCTGATTAATCTTTAAGTTACTTTTTTGCGCTATTGGTTTTAGATCGCAAGGTATACCTTCTTATAGTACTACTGACGGACAAAAGTCTATAGATGTTGAAAAAGTGATAAATTCTCTCTCACTTCTCACCCACACAGTATAGACAGAGGTCCCATCTCGTCTTCTCGCGAGCTTATAACGAACGTCGGCCGTTTAAAAGCGTCGATAATTACACGAGTCTTTGCAGCACAGCCACCATCGCGTCTCTTCCGGTAATATCATAGTTTTAGTTTTACGACTACTCGGACACGCGGCCATTATCGGCCTCGGCGCAAAAAAGCCTTTTTTCCAATTAGCGGCCTATATATACTCCATACCTTCAGCCCACTGTTATTACTCTCGAGTCCTATCCGCGCACTTTTTTCTTTCTCCCGTTCAATCGAGCCTTTGTCATCGTCCCGCGATAACGCGAGTCGACGACGGAATGTAATTAAAGACACGTATATATATATATATATACTATACTATACTCTCTGTCTGTAGCAGTGTTGGCAGCATATTTTAACAAGCAGCGCTCGCTGAAAAGTTAATTGCGTCTTTGGCCGCGATTAAACGTGATAAATTGGGATTGCTCTCGTGTATATATATATATATATATATCTATCTGTAGCATAGTGCGGAGGGCGCTATACTCTGTGTCTTGAAAAACGAAACGAGAGTACAGGGGGATATTGGAAGCCGGAGCGCGCGGAATCGAAGAGTCATAAATAAAAATGATAAGCCGTTAAATTTCAACAATAATTACTTATCGATCGACCCCCCTATATAGGGCGTTTCTCTATACATATACACACATATAATACACGTGAGGAAGGAGTTAACGAATAGCCCTTTTTCATGTATATAAAGGAAAAAAAGAGCGTGTCTTTCTCGATTACAGAATTATTGAATATTCTACTGACGGACTGGTATTAAGAGTGCGATTCTCACGCGGTGTCTGGTAAACCGCGACTGCGGCTTTTGTCCCCTCGAAGAAAGACGGCGGGAAAGTCCGGCCTAATTCCTAATCCTTGGAAATATATAGCCAATGTTACGTAAGTATGTAAGGTAGTGCTGAGACTATATATCACACTCACACATACCTACTATATATAGTCCGTATAGGATTAAATCATATTTATCGCTAACGACGGCCAACGATTTCATACGAAAAGGCAAAATTATATTTATATTCTCGCTCGGATTAGGGTAGACGCAAGTTTAAGTAAAGTCAGAATTGGATTCGCTTCTGCATAGAGATATAACTCGACGCATATATGATTCCTGAGAGAGAGAGTAGACGTGCCGGCGTGAGTTTACACATCGATCGCGACAAGTTTAACAAGATGGAAAAGTTGCGGAACAGTTGCCGGGCGTAATACGAGGCCTTGCTTGCGCGCACTTGTACACTCGCTGGAATCTCGCGTATAATACTCGGAGTTTTGCTGAGCTTTGTTTTTCAAGTCGCGCTAGCTACAACTTCGTCGAGATATAGATATGTATTTTTTGCAAAATTCATTTGGATTTCGGGTGACAATTGAGAATGAAGAGTATTAAAAAAATACCAAATATATTATATTCTTCTTTAAAATTATATAAAGAGAGCGTTTAAAAATCGAAAACTCTGCTAAAGTAGTCAAGCGGACTATGGGGACAGTCATCGAGAAACATGCCACATTCTTCCTTTTTTCCTTTGTTCTCTGCAGCTGTATACTCTCGATCGGCGTAAATTTCGTATTCCTCGCTGGTCATCGAGGGCGTGAGGAGCGCGTGAAGAAGTTCCCCCAGGAGACCTGTAGTTGTCCCTTGACGATCTCGAGAGAGAAACGGTACAGTAGCAGCTTCGCAGACCACCCGTAGGAGGCAGCTTTTGCCCAGAATCGATTCTATAAGTCGGTAGATACTCCATCGTGACACTGAAAATGAACGTGGTTTTATAATATAAAAGTGTGTGTTTTTTTGTCTTTTTGCGTGGGTGTGTATTAACTTACGGTGTTGACGTTCGGAGGAAGAGCTTGGGGTAAGTTGGCTGATGTTGTAGGGCAGGTTGTAGTTGCATTTGACGACGTAACCTAGAGTCATAGAAACTTCGCCCTCCATTGGTAGACCTAAGCCGAAGAGGACCTGTTCAAAAGTTGATTGTGGCGTAAAAAATACAACTTAATTTTAATGGAGCGATAAAACAAAGCAGTTTTTGACTGGCCTTTTCACGAGCCCTTTCGTCACCGACTCAAATTTCCGTGTTTCTGGCCAGGTGAACATAGGTGGCGCATAGGAATCTTTCCATTTCCCTCATAACAATATGCGCGCTGAGTCTATAGATATAGTGGTTTCCCAAATTGTCACCAATGCTAATACTGCCTTATTTTACCTGCTGCTTTAGCCACTCACGCTATAATATATACGGTGCTATAATATATTTATTTTGCTATGACTATGTTTTCCTTTTTATTTTAAAACCTGCTGAAGCCAACAATTTTTTTACCGATACATTCTGGTTTTATGGCGGTTTATCGATTTAATAAACTTAAAAAAAAAGTTTCTATTTTTTTCCGTTCGAAAACTAATATCAGTCGTTACTTTCATTTTCCAAATATTGGGAATCCCAATAAAATGACATATCTACCTGAACTTTCGTCTCACTGCTACGAGGATCCGGATAAACCAAAGCTCGACGACTTCGTCTCCTCAGAAGACTCCTGATCGAGTCATCGCAGCTGCACACACTCACTATCGCCAAAAATACCAGCAGGTAGCGGTTCTTCATTTCGAAATAAAGTGACCACACAAACACACAGCCGGTTACCTATTTCGCATCAGCTTGTCTACACGGCTATTAACGACCAAAGACACTAATGAGAAATGTCAACGCATCTCGTCCATCCATTGCCACAGCTCGAAACAGTTGAACGAGTTCGTCGAGATGATCGAGACGCTCCGGTAAATCACTCCCACACATATAATTTCATTCCCCAAACGAATTCTCGCGGCTCATTTACGCCGACATCCCCTAAAATATGTATCTTCCCACGAAGAACTTTCCAACGAGACAGGCGCATTTAAATCACTCTCACAGTAAGCTTTCAGTACTCCAGCTTCTTTCTCTCCTAACCGTCGTCGTCCTCGTCACCAGCATCGAGCCACCGAATTCAGAAATGGCCAACATCCTAAACCGGCCCATCCGAGCAATCTCATATCCCTCGAGCAGTAACATGGGCGTAAGTATAACAAACCATCAGTTTTCCATATATATTCGTATGCGCTTGCAAGCTGCGACGCAGCTGAGCCGACTCTAAACCTATCCGTGTCCGTAGATATTCTTCGCTCTAGCTGTACCCCTCGAGGATCCCGTCAACTCTGTCTCCCTCTCCTACTTCTTCGAAGCCAACTATGGTCTTCCCGACAACTCGAGCTTCTACGACCTACCCACTGCTATCAAGAAGAAGAGGAGGAGGAAGAGAGGCATCGACCGCGCGACCGTTTACTCCGTACTGCAGAACAAATTTCAGAGGTCAGTATATAGAACTTGATTAAAAAACTGTGAACACTTTCCTTTCTCCTTTCAAAGTCAACCATCTAGAGTAGGTAAGGTATATGTAAAAAAAAGTGAGTTCTCTGCTTGTCTTGTACAACGAGTTTGCCTGAAGGTATAAAGCTTGCGCGTATATGGCATGTACATTTTAATCAGAGAGTCTTAGAGCGAGAGAGAGAGAGAGAGAGACATACTACGTTGGGATGTATAGAGCTGATCAAATAGGCATAACGTCGTTCTGGTCTGATTGAAGCAGCTCCGGATTCCCAGGGCACGAGTGTCTACTGAGATCGATTTGCGAGGCGTCCGAGTACCCGCTCGAGCATAACGGCCTTCTGGGTGATATCTTCCGCGTTGTCTTCACGTGAGTATTATACACATATTATTTACACGCAAGTGATTCCGTATAATGAGCGCGGGAAATTCGATTTTCGAGCTTTCGCTATAACGACGCCGTGAGCAGGACTTTTCTTCGAAATTCGCTGGAGTTGCAGAGAGTCGGAAAATAGGACAACACAGGGGCGGTGCTGTGCAAAAGAGCTGGTAAATTTCGTTTGGCTTTTTTTTTCTTTTTGCATTTTCTTCATTTTCGCGCGCTGCAGCTGCTGGATGTGCGCGTATATTCCTGGGCTTTTTCTTGGGGCTATCGCTTTGAACTCGACGCCGCAGACAGAGAGAGAGAGAGTGGAAGCTGTGCTGGAAAAGCCAGGTGAAAGAAAATCAGTCCGACCAAAAAGGTTCACGTGTGTGGATGGATGGATGGAATTGCGAAGCTTTTCCCGAGACTGCACAAATATTTAGCTTTTTTCTGGCGGGATTTTTCAAAAGCATAAGATTGAATCATTTCCCGAAGACGATTAAACACAATGTACACGCTTTACACTCTATCTCTCAATCCTGTAATTTTATTTCACATTACGCGTCGTCGTCCTTAATGCACTCAAACCACCGTCGTCTTCATTTCGTCAAGCGAAATAATTCTAAGCCTATTACGCTAGCTCGAAAACAGAGCCGAAACGACGCGCATAAATGCATCGTCAAAAGGGCCCGCGGGAACTCGCTTTTCATCTCTCTCTCTCTCTCTCTCTCTCTCGACTAAAATATTTCCGAGCTTCTTCGGAGCTTGCCGGTAGCGATATTGCAAGCTTATATAATCCAAGCGCTCGTCTGAAATGCCCCCGATAAAAGAGTAGTAGTAGCTAGTGTATGTCTATACGTCGAGGCACGCGTGGAATAATTCAAGCTATACCCTTAAAGCATCGACTGGTGTGCTCTGGGTTATATCTCACGGCAAACGACTTTGCGGCTGTGTAGGTGTGTGTTACTTCATAATTGACGGGGCGTCTCTGTGTGTTTGTAGGCCGTCGAGCTCGAGGCCAGAGGATCACCTACCCGATGGGATAATCGAGGCTGAGCTTAAGGGCAGGAATGCAACCTGCCAGGATTACTACGCTGGATGCCCGATTGGACTTTTTGACCTGATTGGAATCCTGCAGTGATTTTTTTATTTGTTTGTAAAATAAAGAATTTTTTTACGATTTCTCAGTTTTGTTATTACATACATTATTGGGAAATTTAATTTCGCGCGCTTTTTTTTTTTTTTTTTTAAATAAAAGCACGAAATCAGCACAACCTCTCCCAAAAATCAATCTACTCGCTTGCACAGCTCTAGCAACGGTATTTCGAAGGCAGTAGCACGTCAGCCTCAAGATTTACCCAAGAAATTCGGTCGCGATAATCGTGTCAGTGCTTCGTGGAATTTACTTGCTATATACTTTCAAGCTCTCTCCTCTATACCGAAAACTCGCTTGACCCGCTATATACTTTTCGCTCGCTCGTCAGTTGAATGAACGCAAGCTCGCGCGCGCGCAAGCTCTAAAACATTAAGTAGGGTGAAAAATGGCGTGGAGTGACTGGAATGTCGTTAAAAATTAAGCCTGAGGAAAAATTCATTTCCAGACTCATTCCGCGTTGAAGCCTCTTAAAAAGGTAGATGCTTGCAGAAAGATAGAAAGAGAGGAAAAGCTTTGGCGCGGCCCCGTTTGAAAATTCATGCGGCCGCTCTGTGTTTGCTACCGCTCGCATTCTCTTGCGCGAAAAATACGTATGTGAGAGGCGGTTTTCCTTTGATAAGAAAAACGAGCCGCGGAGCGACGACATCAGTTGTCAAAGTAAGCGTTTGACGGCTGCTACTATACACGTGTGTGTGTGTGTGTGTGAGATATCGCGGACGAGAGCTAGAGAGAAAAAAAAATTCCATCTTCTTCTTGTAATGCTATTTAGCTATATAGGTAAAAATTTGAAGCTTAGGGTAAACAGTGTCGCTCTATACTGATGCATACGCTCTTTTTCTTTAATTAACGGGATTAGTATGCGAAAGCGAAGCTCGTCCCTGGCGTATACGTCTTTACATACCTGAATTATGCAAAGACGCGCGGCTGCACTTTCGGCACTTTAGGCGCCGGGGGAAGCGGCTGGAAAAAAAGAAACGGTAAATTTGAATAAATCCCTCTACACTCGCAGCTTACACGTCGTATAAGTAATTCTTTTTTTATTCCAACCCAGTCATATCAGAAAGTTTCTTCTCTTCTCGCTCTGTGTGTGAGAGAGGGATAGATTGGATTTTTGAATGCTTTTTTTATCGGCGTGAATCATCTGGCTTTTATCTCAGCGTGCTTTTTTAATTTTCCCGCCGTCGTTACAGCGCTGCAGCGGCGAATGGAGTTTTTGATCTGATAAGAACGCGAGCAAGCTGAGCTGAGGTAAAAGTTATGCAGATCGTGCATTAGAAATTCACGTGGAATATTTTAGAAATGATTTTCAAGTGCTTTTAAACTCGGTATAACGAGCAGCTCTTAATTACCTTTTATCGCCTATATGAAATTCTTGGGATTAAACGAATATTTCACACGCTATTGCGCTTTGTGTATTATAAAAAGCATTTAGTGCGATATCGATCAACGATTTATTCGTTCGAATACATCAAGGTACAAAATAATAGAGTTATCGTCGTGTTGATGAATATTCCGAATCAAGAGAGCAAGTATACTATATATAGAGAGCAAAGTCCGCTGCAGCGACGGCATCATTCAATCAAGGACGTCGGTTATGTACTGATAAATGGAGAACGGGCAGAGCTTGTAGGTATCGGCACAGTCCTGCTGTTGGCTCATTTTCTCAGCTTCGCTGTACTCTGGTGGCAGCTCCGACTCGTCCAAGCTTGAAGATGGCCTGCGGATTCATACTACTATATATACGTCATAAGCATCGATCACCAAGCTCACCCGCTGCAATTTCTAATTGATCTGTTGAGAGGTATGCGCGAGCGTCACCGACGAGACTACCTCGTCCAATTAATTGCAACGAGTGAACGGTAGAGAGAGAGAGAACTACTAAGGCACTGATTTACATATCGAGCGATTACCCGGACGTAAGGTGGAGTTGTATGGGAGATGGATAGAGAGCTTGAGATTGATCGTATCTTCTACAGTGTGACGAACAATTTTCGAAAAAAGCAAAAGCTCCAAACCACACACACACACCACCACCAATTTACAAAACTTTACCCATCAATGCTTTTTCCCTCGAAGCATCAGCAGCTTATAAACCCTCCGCACAGTATAGGCAAGAGTAAAAAGCGTCTTGAGTCTAAACACAGAGAAGCTTGCAGCAGACTATATATACACAACGCTCTGCAACAGCAGCCTCGTTTTCTTGCTCTCAGTAGCTCGACTTCCTCGGCTTTGATATACACCTCTCCGTTCTCAGCTATAAGCGAGCGAACAAGCGCAAGTAGGCAAGCGTGAAGAAGTACCGAGTCCGTCAATCGCTTAATTAGGCGATTAATAAGCCGTTGTATCAGCTCATCGCAAAACAGTATAGCACGATAACACGCAGCTCTCCCGTAGTATAACTTGCGCTTCACTGCAGCTCGCTGCACAATCGCTCGCAGTGTGTTGTATACAGGTATATGTGAGTGTAGGTGTGTATATATATATATGGAAAGGGACTTACGTGAACGTGATACGGATGAGATCACCGACGAGGCCATTGTGTCCAGCGTGGAGACGATCTCCCTCGTGAGCTGTCTCACAGATGGAACGAAGTAAGCACTGTCTGCCAGGAAATCCAAAGCTGGAAATTATAAGACACGTCGGCTGTCAATATCATTCTTTAAAATGCTGTTTTCTTTTTTATTGTATATATAAAGCGAAATCCTTGCGATAAAGCGATAGACTCTCAAGGAGAGATAAGTATAGAGAGACGGGTGAAAGTTTCGAGCGAAAGGCAGGTTTTTTAAGTGTCTTCCTCTTTGTCTGTCTCTTCGGGACGACGACGGTGGTATAGCGGATGAGTAAACGATTGGTTTGGCGAGATATATATATATATAGATAACTGCTACACTTGAGAAGTTGCGCAGAGCTGCGACTGACGGCTTCCACTCAAGAAACTGACGCGACGTTGTCAAGCGGCTAAACAAACGATTCAGGATGCTTGAGTGCAGCTAGCGCGAGTGTATATTGGGTTGCTGGGACGATGTATATTTTTGGAGAAGTTTGCTGTCGTCTTTTGTTGTGTGTGTAGGTTTGTTCTATGCGCTTTGAGATTATTAATACAATGTTTCTATTCTCGGTTTTCGTGAGGATTTGAATAGCTTGAGAGAGAGAGGTTTTCTTATTTGGAAGTATATAGATCATGGATTTTTGAATAACTATTCTATACCTACCTCATTAAAAGCGTGAAGGATTTAGCATAAGCGACCTAAGCAGTAGGCCCAACGAGGTTGTTTTGACACAGATGGTACCTCGCTATATTACAGGGATATGAGGAAAACCGAAAAATATCTGTGCGCCACCTATCGCCGTTAAACGGATACTAGAGAGCGAAAGTTTAAGCGATGGAAGAGAAGCCAGTCCAATTATAGTCGGAAACTCTTCTTTTTTAAACGGCTACTTCGGCGCGCTTGCTTGCAAGTCTTTTTTACTATTAATGAAAAATTCACTATTGCAAAACGAATCAGTATGAACTCTCTTATTCGAAAAAATACGTGCTGCAAATGCCTCAAAGAACCACAAAATTTCACTATCACATAAAACTCACTTCCCTGCCGTCGAAAAAAAGCAGAATTCAAAAATCCAGGCAGAAATTTTATATTTATATATGTCAAGACGTACGAGATCTCAATTTTCCCTCGCACAGACTCCTGTTCAGCTCATCAAAGCGCGAAATCCTCCTCTTCCTCCTCTTTTTCCGCGATATCATCAAAAGCAGACTCGCACTCGAATAAGAATACGCGGAGATATCCCGCGAGTGCGCGAGAGAAGAAGCATCTAAAATTCCAGTAGCATTTCCGAAAATCACGTATATAGAGTGAGAGAGAGAGAGAGAGCTAGCTGCCGCACGCGCGAAAGCGAAAATAGTTTCGGCAGTAAAGCGCAAAACGGCCGAGTCGATAATCCCATAAAGGCACGCGGCGGCAGCAGCAGCAGCAGCAGCGAAGTAAAGGCTCAACTGCAATCCCTTTTTCAACGGCAGTTAGAAACTGGAATAAGATTACGCGCTAAGGTCCCGCGCAGCTGCCGCCGACGTCGATTTTCATTGCGTATACTCTATACGTATATATGTGTATACGCGCGTGTACAGCAGTCGCTCGTCGGTTTGTTCAATTTACACGTTGTCCGGCGGTTCTAAGTGAATTTGCATATATCGGCTGCTGTCATGCTGCTCGTGCGAATGTTAAGGTCAGCGACCGATTAACAATTGAAATCAACTGTAGGTACGAACGTTATATGTATCTGTTCATGGAGATACATCTGGGCTGACGTAATAGAGAGAGAGAGAGAGAGAAGAGAAGCTTCTTATAGGAGAGGCGAGACGTCTGGGCCAATTTATACACGCCGCTCGCGATTTCGATTTCTCATGTTGGAATAAGCTGGAACCGATGGCTGTTCGCAACATCTTCACTGGTACACAGGGTCGAGAGATGCATATTCAGCCAAGAGGGAGAGAGAGAGAGAAGCGAAGGAAGGAGAGAACGACGCGGAGCTTATTCACTAGCGGATGGATGTAGAGGTATTCCTGAGATGCTGCCGCAGAGAGAGAGAGAGAGATGGTCGAGAGTCACGGCCTGACAGCTGCTGCCAGGTATAGATCGCGTGATAAGTCAATGCTGCTACAGACGAGAGCTTATATGTCTCTCTCTCTCTCTCGTGTTATGTATAGAGCAAGCTTGAGTTATGGCACACCGGAGATGTGCAGTATACCCTTGCGCGCGACCATTTGCATTCGTCGCTCGAAGGAAGAATTTGACAAGCATCAGACACGCGTCGTATTGACTTCTCGCCTCTATATCACCCTGTTAATATACGTAATGGTTAAATTTGAAAAAAATATACGTCACACACTAACTCTTCGAATTTTGACTCGAGCACATCGTAAACCATCTTCCTGTCGATGCTTCTCCTCTTTCTGTGCGACCTACGACTCTTCATCTCTAGGGATTCTTCCTCGGCGTTTGGCAGTTGGTAATTAGCTTCGAAGAAGAAAGCCACGGATATGGATTTGGTCGACACAGGGTCATCCAGTGGTACCGCAAGCGCGAAAAACAGCTGCAACACGTAGACACATACGTAGGATTATTAACGGTTTAATTAAAGTGAGTGCAGTATAGCCCAAACATTTCTCGGTATGTGGATGTGTGTGTATATGTATAGCCCTTTGAAATTATTCTCTCATTTCGCGAGGGTGATTCTTTCAAAGCCGCAGCCGATCGATTTACAATAACAATTTCCATGCAAATTCTCGCGCGGCTAGTAGGAGAGAAAGAGAAAGAGAGACAGGGCTACATTTATTGAATTAACCGCGCTATTCCGCATAGCCTCTATAACGCAATACTTTGCTTCGATCGCGAGATGAACCTTTTTCGCTTCGTTAATACCAATGATGAAAGCGTTGATTGCTCTGTCTAATATTGAATTCGGTTTTTCTGCATTCACAATCGTAATGTAGTATGCGCTTCGTGCAGTTATAGTATGACCGGCCAAAGCAGCATAGGCGAAAGCAAGGTAGCTTTAGCATTGGTGGCACACTGCTATATCTAGACTCGGCGCGCATATTGTAATGGAAGAAATGGAAAAGTGACTATGCGCCACCTATGTTCACCTGACAGAAATACGAAGACTTGAGACGGTGATGAAAGGCCGCCAGTCCAAAACTGCTTTTGCTATATAATTGTTATCGCTCTAGCGGTCCACGCGTGCGTACATTAAAATTAAGTTTAATTTAGACTCACGACAGTGTTTTCACAATAAAAATAATTAACGATTATCTAAATTATTTTTCAAAGTGCACAAGAAACGCAACCCAAAGATGAGTATGTACAATTACGTGCTATCGAGCCAAGAACGAGAACGCGAGCTAGCCGGTCCCAAGAGTCCGATTTTATTTACGAGCAACGACCATTGTCGCCACCACAGTAGGCGCCTATTCGAAATGCTACCGCAAGCCTTCATTACCATAGTCGTGATACCTTCTTCGTTAAGCTGCACTGCAACCGCTCGCTACATCGGCACACGGGCTTCCTATACTCATCTCGATACAGACCAACCGCAATCACTGTGAATAAAGCCTTAATTTTCGATTTGCAATGTCAAGTATGTGCTCCGAATTGGCTGACCTCTCTTGAGTGGAATTGCTATCAGCTGTCCTCGCTGATGATAACGACGATGATGATTCGCGAGTTATATACGTGTCTAGTCATCCGGTCATTAATAATCTATTTTTCAGAGAGAGAGAGAGAGAGAGAGAGAGAGAGAGAGAGAGAGAGAGAGAGAGAACTCCGATGGCTATCCGACTGGAATTGATTCGGTCGCGATTAATTACCCGCAGCGGTACTCGATCGCCAGCCTATAATTCCGCTCGTGTATAATTAAATCTCTCTCTCTCTCTCTCTCTCTCTCTCTTTCTCTCTCTCTCTCTCTCTCTCGAAGTGCATATACAGCAGTAGTAGGAGAAAAAAATCGTTCTATGCAAAATAATCCAATTCCATCCAAGGGCAGAATTTTAACTAAGCCCCATCCCGAAGCCGTAAAACTTTTTACGACACAATACACTTTCCGGAGAATCCGGTGCTTCTATCCTGTGAATCCCCTCTTTTTTTCTTCTTCTCTTTCACCCTATGTATAGATACATCGGCGAAGCCTACGTATATAATAATGATCGATGAGTAGTATATAGGAGTAGGTATAGTCGTCTAACCCCCATTTCGCTGTCTTCTGGATAAGACAGGGCGCGGATATGACGACGGGCCGTTGCCTCGAGCATCTCACCGCTCCCCTCGACGATCTGCGATGTTACCAGGATTATTAGCGGCAGTACTAGTATCAGCTTCGCAGCAACTTCCTCCTCAGCTCTGCAACTCACGAGAAGACATAACCAGACGTCAGAGAATTATATCAACGAAGTATGTGCGTGTGTGTTACACAGTATCGATGTGTGTATATATATGGATCGAGTGTCGCTCAAACGAGGGGGGTCGCGAAGTGTATCGGTGGCCCGATATTTCAATTTTCGTTCTGAGCTTTTTCCGCGACGAGCCAATCTGCGCGAGAATCGTAGTATAGGGCCGAATAGGATATGAAGCGCGGATTGAAAGAGGCTTGATTGTAACTGCTCCCGTTGGCTCGTCCGCGCGCTTCGGAGAGAAATTGCATTTTCCTCGTCTCTCTCTCTCTCTCTCTCTCTCTCTCTCTCTCTCTCTCTCTCTCTCTCTCTCTCTCTCTCTCTCTCTCTCTCTTTATGTGCGCGTCATTTGATTTAAACAAACCCACGAGATATCTACTTCCATTTTCGGCCAGTGCTCGGCTCTTTTATAACGGGCGCCGTGGCCACTTTGTGATTAAACGATATCTCTCTCTCTCTCTCATCGCTATACGCGAGTATATAGTACAGTAGGCCACTAATACGCCCAGGCAGGTATGTGTAGGTTGTAGTAGGGTCTTGTCTGTTGCAGGTCGGATTGCAGAGCGAGCGAAGTGGTATGAAGGGGTTGAGTTGAAGGGATATTATTATTGGAGAGAAGATTGGCAGGAATGATGTTACTGAAGTTTGATCGAATGACCCGGCGATGTGCCTGCTGTTATATGCGAGAGCGATGAAAGCGATATCTTTGTCTTTGGCGAAAAATTTGATCTGATTGCGATCGTTTGTAAAAGGGGTCGAGAGACGTTTGTATATTAATCGGATGACGTTTTCAAGCACAAAAGCGATGAGAATATAATCTATTATCAAAGATTCAAGCTATTTCATTCCGTTTTATCTTAGAAGGAAGCTTTGTAAAAATATGATTTGTTAAAACATTCAAGATTTCAACCCAACTTTATGAACAAATGTATATACCTACATCGGAAAACCGATTACACCGATAGATCCAAGCCCAACAACAACAACAACAACAACAACAACAAAAAGCAAAAGAAAAATTCAATAAAACGCCCGTCAAACACGCTCTACCACCTCGACGCCCATCCCTCTGACAAACAAAATCGGAAATCAGTCTCCCCTCAAAACGCGAAAATCCCTCGTACCCTATATATACTTCTACTCGACTGCACTGCACGTCCCGCAACCTACACACACACACACTGCGCATCACGAAATCCGCAGCCTTTGCTCTCCGCAAGCATCAAAGGAAAAACCCACGGCGTATATACCGGATTTTTTTCCATTTCTTTGCTTACACGCAACATCGCCAAGCGTAATCTCACCGCATATACTAGCTATCACACATATCCAGCCGCACTAATGCGATCGAGATAAAATTTAACGAAAATTCATCAAACTTTTACAGCTACAGTCGTTTTTTTTTTTTTTTTTTTTTTTTTTTTGTTACAAGTTACTGTTTGTTACGCATATCGCGCCTATACTCACTTTTTGCCAACACCTTGAATTTTCATACCGAACTTTTTTTCGAGAGCTTCGCGAGAGAGCTGTCTGAATTATTCCAAACTGACGGGAAAAACATCAATCGCTCGCTCGCTACTATACACTCATACACGGACACCGAATTTACATATCGTTTAAACGCAATTCACGCCGCGCTTGCGACGAACAGCTCTAATGACTAAAGTTTACGGCGTAGCAAGTCAAACAATCGCGAGCGGGTTATATTTCCCCTACCCCATGCAGACGCGCGAGGTCTGTAATAAAAAGGACAAACTTTCCGTCTGCGTCGTTCTCTCGCCGTCTACGAAAAAATAGTGTGTATATATACACAGAGGAGTGGAGAGAGAGAGAGAGAGAGAGAGAGAGAGAGCTAATAAGCCAGGGAGAAATATGGCCACCGATGTGTGTATACGTGACGAGAGGGAAAAGTTTTTCGAGCTGTATAAGCGTTTTTCTTCATCTCTCTTCTAGACGAAACCCCCGAAAAACAACACACGAACCCTTGGAAATTCTCTCCTTCACTGGCTGATGGCATTGATTCGTTTTTCTTCTGCGACTTTGGAAATTCCCTATCTTCGTCGCGTAAATCGTCGTCTGATTTATTCAGGCTGATATCAGCGTTCTGTAATACTCGTCTTTGTAATTTTCAGACATCGATTCGTTATTAGTTTTCCTCGTCGTTAATCTGCGCATTGTTTTTTCCATCTAAAGCTCGACTGTCGATATTCTGCGAATACAAGCTCGAGAGTAGTATAGAGTGTCGGGTGGAAAATATTGAGAAATTCCGATCGTTCGTTCGCGTATATAATTTTCAAATTAATGAAAAATAATATTCCAAAGAACGCGCGTCAGTGCACTCCAGGTAAAAAAAAAAAAATACACGCAGCGATAAAAGCTCGCAAGTTCCTTTGACAAATATCCCTCTCTCTCTCTCTCTCACTGCGCTTTGAATATAAAATTGACTTAAATCGCGCAATTAAGCCAGCGGAAAATTCGCAAAAAAGATTTTAATCGATCCTCTCTTTCTGTGCTTCACGTCCGCAAAAAAAAAAAAAATACATAGCACAGCTCGTATTATATAATTGCGTTTGTCAGTTCACGACGAGTCTTTGAAGCGCGGCGAGTTATAATTAATGCAGCCGACTGTTATATACACGCGCATCAGGAAAAAGCTTTGTCTTTATCTATACATCTCTCGCGATCGAAAAGTCGGATCGTTAGGAGTGTATTATTTGCCGTAGAGAGAGAGAGAGAGAGAGAGAGAGAGAGAGAGAGAGAGAGAGACGAGTTAAGTGCATTATCGGGAAGGATTAGCGCTGTTACTACTACGCGGTACTCTCTATACTGCAGCGCCTCTCTAAATCGTGACGAGCTTTTGTTTTGATACGATGGCGTAGTTGTATATATATATATATATATATATAGTTATATAGATAGAGCTGCTACTTCCTTCTCTCGTAAAGGCGTAGAGGATCATGTACACCGTCCTTCCAAAGTTTATTTAGCTGATTCGCTAACGAAGCCGTAGCTGCTGTACTATACTGCTGCTGCTGCAAAGCTACTGACTCTCTGGATGTATAGCCTCCGGGCTGAAAGTCTCGTTTTGTCGAGCTCTCTATATATAGCTGACTTTCTCTCTTCTCTCTGTGCCTTCTGCACTTTGCTTCGCAACACACTCAGACGCGAGCTATACTGATTTTCTTTCAGGGATGATTGTGTCTAATATACTAGAGAATTTCGTTCTCTTAATTTTTAAAATAATTCCAAGTGTTATACGCACACTTATCTTTCGAACAATTCGAGTCAGAATGTCTATATACTTAATCTCGATTTGGAAAAAAGCACGCGTTTGTTCACTCGACCGAAATTCCGCATCCAATCTTATGTCTGAGTACGCGCAAACGCACATTCGATTATTCCTTCTCTCTAACCGTTCTACGACATCGCCGCGCATTAACGACACAACCAGCAGTAGTAGTAGTAGTAGCTTGCAGTTCCTCTCCAAAAACTCTTTCAAACTCTGCTCTTTACAGTTACGACCTTTCCGCTTTTACTTCTGTGTGTCTGTGTGTATGTGTGTATATATATATCCATATCCGCAAAAAGCGCGCATATAGCGAAAAGTGCAATAAAAGACAATAAAATCCGTCGGTGCTGCTACAGAACCGCCCTCACAAATCTTTCCTCTCTCGTGTCGACAGAAACAATAATCCCCCGAGCGCGCATAGTAACATTTCAATTATACCGTCAGCGTGGACTTTTTTCACACGAAGCGACAAAAAAAAAAAAAAACAACGCACACTATATATATGGAAAAGTCTTGGATGTGTACGAGCTCGATGAAAAATTATAGCGTATCCTCTCGCGTCTATTTTTGAACTATCTCTGCTCTGTGGTCGATTTATCGGCCGCGAGTTTTCTCTATACACATATCAGAGAGAGAGCTGCCCGTGTGACGGATCGCGATGACAGAGCAGAGAGTAGCCCCGCGTCACACTATGCTATATATATATATACATATATACACGTGTGTGTCAGGCGCAGATCAGGAAACCGCTACTGCAGAGCCGAATTAATTCTTTCGTCCTCTCTCTCTACTGTTCACCTTTTTTTTTTTTAATTTTTCAGGCTTCATTTCTCGCTGCGGAAATGGAATGGGATTTAAAAGCAATTTTTCATTCCGCGCGAAAGCTCTATTTCATACACGTGTGTGAGAGAGACCATCTCTCCGGCACTGAAATGATTGCTAATTAGGTGGAGCTGCGGAAGGTTTTTGTACGTTGATTGCGATGATTATAAAGCGCTTTGAGAAGGATCCGTGCTTGAAATTATGAAAAAGGTTCTTTTTTATACTCAGCCGCGCACCAGCTGTGTTTGCTTTTGTGCTTCGAAAAATGTTTAATCTCTCCTACTCTTTCTCTTCGTATGTAATATATGTATATCAGAACTGGGGCGAGTTTTCTTTTTTTTCTGAAAAAAAAAAAAAATCTTTCTCTTATATCGTTAGATAGTGGTAGAGCAGCGCATTGGCCCGAATCCCCGAAAAAATTGGCCAAAACTACCTACAGCAGCCATCGATCCCGAACTAGAGCCTTATAACCTGGAGACTAACTGCGCGCGAGTGCGGAAGACGGCGCGGAGATATCCGAAAAAGCGTTAAATGTTTAATGCACGACATATACTGAATCCGAAAAAAAACCCAGCAGCGCACGTGTCCGGCAAGAGCAACGAGATTAACCCTTGGTATACGTATATATAGTATCTCTGATATATAGATATATACACTTAATCGGGATTCGCGGCGTTTAAATCACATGGGCGGGGCACTTGGTGTGGTGGGAGTCGCCATCTAGAAAGCTAGGGATGAACGACCTTATATGTCTCTAATCGTTTCGTGAAAAGTTTATCTCAAATAATATAATAATATCTCACAATACATCTACTTTTGTATAATTATGTTGCCCCGTATATGGTTAACGTGAGATAACGTTCCCGAGTAAAAATTCCAAAATTATATATACTTTCTCCAATATACTCACTGTAAAATTCTTGTATACACATATTACGATCGAGTATGTGTCTGGAAATGGCTTTAATTAGCGCCGCAGACTCGACGGATCATATTAACGGCGGCAGAGTTCGGAGCATTATAGATGTAGGGATGAGAATGCAGAGACAGGGAGAGAGAGAGAGAGAGTCGAATCCGATCGGAATTTCATTTATGCACGGCGTTACAAATCAGAAGAGGAGGTGGAGGAGGAGTGAGAGGGAGAATGAGCGCGAAAGCTGCCGAACGCTGCTGCTGTCACGTACGGCTGCTGCTGCCGTGATTTAGGCGTTGAGAGGGTGGGCCTTTTATATTGGGGTCTGGATATCGACGAGGTGGATGCGCGCCGATCTTTTCGAAGAATAGGCGTAGATTTAAAAAGAACAATACTACGCTCCCTGTGCAGGCCGGTTCACGTATAACGTATATAGAATGGAGTTATTGGAAAGTGCAACCTGACGAAAAATGTTGCGTCTCAGGCAGTCGAAAAATAAACTTATAGATTCTTAATTTGCTGTATTTTCCTTGAATATTGAAAAAGAAAATAACCATAGCAGACGTCACAATATGAAGCGCAGTTTTAGCGCCTAAACTCTCCGTGTCTGTGGCGAGCGACAATAGGTGGCGCATAGGCACTTTTCCGCTTTTCTCATAACACTCAGCGCACCGAGTCTAGATATAGTGATGTACTACCAATGCTAAAACTGCCTTGTTTTGGCTTACTTTACTATGCTTCGGCCGCTCATGCTATAACTAACTGCGCGCGTCTTAAAAGTCGCTAAAGTAACGGCGTCATTTTTTTTTTTTTTTTAATATGAAAAACTGCATTGCAAAGCGAAAGAAAAACCATCCCAGAAGAGAATACGTTCCAAAACATACAGACTCGAAAAAAATTCAAAGATTTTAAATCGCCAGGAACGCTTTCTAAAAGTATCAAGTCAAACTTTTCATCCTCAAAATGAGAAATTTACAAACGTCGTAAGAACCATTTTCAGCGCCTTCTTTTTGATAACATTTTCTTAAGGAATTTTTCATACATCGAAATTCAAATTAAAATGAAAGCTATAATTTATTTCTCGTGCGAAAGCTTAAATTTTTCTCTATCTTCCCGACTTCCATTATCACCAACTACGATACCTACCTAATAGAACCTAACGATCCAACAATTCTCACCTACTCGTTCGTTTTTATTTTCCGCGAATACAAGACCGCCCCCGCGCGTTTTCCACTTCCAGCTTCTTAGTCGAATTCTCCCGCTCTTTGAAACGCAACGAGCCGCGATGCAGCTTGCGTGAGTAAAGGAATTACCTCGTATACACACACAGTGAGAGTTATACACACATATATATATATTGTTGTGCGAGTAACAAAAAATCTTTTTGAGAGGCAAGCGCGACAAAGAGACCCTTTGAACATTATATCCTAATATACATGGACCTGCGCGGGGTTGTTACAGTTATGAATTATGCACGCCGCTATACAATTGGGTTAGAGAGTAGTGTGTGTGTTGTTATACGTATGTATATGAAGAAAAAATACTCTGTGCTGTTTGGTGTCTACAGTAGGATAGAAACTATCCGCTGAATGAATATATACATATATATTATAATTAGTCATCGGGCGGTGTTGTAATTGATTAATTGTTTGATTAGAAATTAATTGGCTCGCGCGCGTACGCTCGTTTTATTATATTGATCGATGGACATACCTTACACTCATCCATAATTCTCACTTATCACCGTGATAATTAAACCGTTCTATCGTATATGTTACGCTACTACACCAGTTATATAAATGAAATTTTTCAATAACGCAGAGCTTCAGCTATCTGTCTAATCCTACTGCAGCATCTTATCCTCGACAGCCAGCAGTATCAACCGAAAAACCTGTCGCACGACCTAACTCGTCACATTCGCTCGCTGAGCTTCCCCGAGAACAGCAATATGGGCGTGAGTATACAACTGCACACTTGTCGCAATTTGTACTGCTAATGGCTGGAATATAGATTTTCCATTATATAGCAAGAGATACGGCTCTCTATGTGATGTGTATACACACACATATATGTTATACACATGTGACACGCGATTTCAGCTCTTCTTCGCCATAGCCATTCCCATCGACATACCCGACAAGTCGATTTCTGTCTCCTGGTACTTCGAGGCCAACTACGGGATACCGGCCATAAACGATAGCGCAGTCCCGCTGTCGCTCTTCCAACATCAAGGGAGTGAGGCAAGCTGCTGTAGTAGAAAACGAAGCCTTGACAGACGAATGCTTTACGACATTCTGCAGAGCAGACTCGAGAGGTTTCTTCTTCTTCTTCTTCTTTTATTTTACTGCTTTGTATTCATAAGCGATTGTTGAATTAGCTGTAAGTTTGTCTAATGTAAATCGGATCTTATTCACTTGAAATAATCAAAGAGATGCTTATAGTGAGTCGAAGCTCGATTTGAATAAATTATCACAGTGATTATACAAAAACTCGATTCTCGATCATAATTAGCCTATCGATATACGGATCGGCTTAATGAAAAAGATGCAAATAAGGGTCGTTTGGAATAATCAGAGAAAAGCCGACGATTCCCTTTATACATATCCCGTGGCGCGATTAAGCAACTGAAGATGAATTATGTTTTCAGTAACGGATATCCAGGAAGGGCGTGTCTACTGCGCACAATATGCGAATCCGCGAGATTTCCATTTGGCCTCAGCGGACTGGTAGGCGATATTACCCGCATAATATTTACGTAAGTCAAACATCCCATCTCTGATTAAACCCATCTAAATATAACTTATCATATTCGTAATATTATACATAAAGCTGTATTTTTCCTTAACGAGAATCGCGCCAATTTTTTTCGCTCGCTACAGAGAGAATTGTTCGAAATTTTTCGATAACTGATGCGTAATCTCGGTAATCGCTTTGTCGACTCTCGATCAGTTTCGATGAGAGTTTCGCTCACGTGAAAATGATAACCGAAACAAACACTCCCAGAGCTTTGCAGTCGACGATGCAACAACGACGAAAAATATTGAATGGCAGCATAGCAGCGCGTTTTGATATATTCAGGTAACGGCAAAATACAATCGGTTTTTCGTTCTCTACCGACGAGAGACCTTTATAAAGTATACAATCAGCGCGCGACGCTTTACGCGTCGTATCAAACATTCGCTCTGCGCAGTTTTCGCGTTTTCAATTCGAACAACGTGATCGATCGTATGTGCCTCAGCGTATTCAAAGAGTTGTCTGTTTTTCCAGGCCATCGTCGTCTCAACGAGAGGAGTATCTGGATGTCGAATTCGAGGAAGCAGAGAAAATAACCGACTGCTCGAAGTTCAGCGAAAAGTGTGATATGAGTCTGCTCGAATCAATTAGTCGGAGTTTCGAGTGATATAACTGTAATGAGTCTGGTATAACTGTTGTAGACGAGAGTTTACGCGGATTCAAGAGAGTATAATGAATCGTTTGAGAGACAGTTCTTTTACGAGACAATCGAAGATAAAAGCCATTATGACACACAACGGCGAGAGTCGTTACATCGCGTTGCCGCTGTACTTTTCTCGCCTATTGGCAAACTGAAGGATTTACGGCCACTTAAAAGGGCTGCTATATACCGCTGTACGACTAATGGACGTTTTATCGCGTATAAGTTCTCGCACGCGCGAGAGCGAGCGAGAAGAGCTTTCTAAATTTTCTTTGAAAAATCTCGCGGAAGTATCAAGTGCGTAAATCTCTCTCTATTTATTTTCATACTTTTATTGAGAGCAGCCGCGTGCTTTACGACGCGCGTGCGTCGTGAGAATTTACGCGCATGCATTTTTCATGCCACGCTAAATAACATATCTCGTCTCTTGGCTATACGTCCTTTTTACAAACGAATTTTTATTGTCGCTCTATGTACAAATTCTCTTCGGTATGATACAAAATTACGTTTTCGGACGAGGGAGAGTATAGCGTAATAGAAGATATTGCGACTAGCTCGTACTGAACCAGTCGCTGCCCATGGCGCCAAAAAAAGCGGCTGCACCGGATTTTATCGTCGAACCCGTCGAGTCGTTCCGCGTGTGCTCTTTGCTTGGATGCTGCTTCCTCCGATGCTGTAAAGAAAATGAAATTCGGTTACGAGCTTATTCCACGGATATCCGAGGCTTGGTTTTGCGTTAGTTCACGAAGCCGAAAATTGAAAAGACAAACGAGCTTAATTTTGTTTAGTCACTCATGCAGCAAATCGCACGCAACACTATGTGTTTGTGTCTTACCAAATCGTCTAAAACGAAGCGAAAAATAGGTCCAGCTGTGTCTGAGAAACACACGTGCTCAGTATGACTAATTTTTCTCGTTATTTAACGTGTCGTTTTTTTTTTTTTTTCAAAATCTAGTATATGTTGTACAGTAAGCATAGTAAGTATAAATTACCTGTGGTTTCTCCGGGACTGGGAGTTGAACGACGGGTAAACTCTTGGTGGGAGCAGTGACGGCGAGCGGCGGGAACCAAGGTGTACCCGAGCAGAGTGCCAGCACACCGGGTGGATCCTTTATTGACTTGAAGCCGTCACTGTGCTCTATTCGCGCGCCCAGCACGGAATGCAGTTGCTCCATGTGAGGCACCAAGTTGCCGAAGATCAACTGAAAATTTGATCGATTGAAGTCATGGCGTACGATTGCTTTTTAATCTTTGCTAACAGTTTCGAGTACTTACCAAAGATCTCTGGACGCCCTTTTTGACGTTGGTATTGATGAATGGATAGAATACGTCGAAATCGAACGGATCGATCTTGGAAATGACGCTATTGCACACTTTATTGGACTGCTCGACCAGGAGCTTGTTATCCCGAGGGACCATCAGTAGACTGATGTATTTGACGTCGAATAATATTTGGATCGCCTGCTTTTGTCTGATGTCCAAGCTCGTAGAAAGGCTGTAGTAGTAATTGAAAAGTTCTACAGCAACATTGTTGATCAGCTCGTTTAAAATAGATCTGTAACAATGATAAATAATAGCATTAAGTAATCGCTAATGAATGCATGTTTGATTGAAATAAAATTAACGTTGAAACTTACTTGGGTATGGTGTGAGGTATAACTTTGTTCAGATCCTGACAAATGAACGCCAAGAACTTTTGCAAGTGTACCGCTGGCTGATAAGGAACTAAGATCTCCGAGTTTATCCTCTTTCCTTCTTCCGCTTCCTCCTCGATCATAACTTTCTCCCAATCAGTTATGATCGTGTGATTACGTAACTCGTCAGATGTCTCTTTAATCAAATACTTGTTGCGATTGTAATAAATGACTTTGGTGAAACACTTGGCCCAGACGGACCACACCAAAGTACTCTCTTGTTTTAGTTTATCACAGACTTCTTGCCACTTCATGTTCGTCAACGTTATGCCTGTCGGCCGGGAAATCGTAAAGCACTCCTTGAAATTCGAACACATCGACGGAATAGCCTGGAGAAACCTCGCGGTAACGATGGCGTTGATCTCCTGTCGTCCGGATTTCGGTTTCTCGATTATACAATCGTTTTTAACGAAAACGACGAAATCGTCTATGAGCTTTCCGCTGACAGATTGCAAATATTCTTGGATCTCGCTGCGATCGCAAAATTTGTTAGAAGTTAAATAAATATCGGTAGCGAGTAAGTCGTCCTTCATCGCCGAAGTATGCTCCAACTCGTACAAATACTGTTTCAAATGTAACAAGACCTCTGATAAATTATTTTCGAAATTCTCACATAATTTAACTACGTTTGGTGAGAAAGCTCTGGCTTTCAGAAGCAGAGGTCGTTTACTATCTAAAGTTCCGCCTTCCATTAATTTTTGAGAAATGTCTTCGGGTGAATCTTTCCAAACGAACCATCGTAAATCATTCTCTGGGTATTGAGCTGTTTCAAACGATACTTTGCCGAGTAATTCCGAAACGTCCTTTTTCAAATTCACCAAGCAAACGTCCAATTTATCATTTAGGATACCTGCAAACGTAAAACAATTTTCTCAATTACTACTATTTAAAAGGGAAAACTCAATTACAACTATTTTTTAATTACCTTTAACTCTTTCGGTTAAAAGCGGCTGAAAGAATTCGGTCCAGAAATTCACACTTGGCATAGAAAAAGTATCCCAAGTTGAATCCCAGTTTTCAGGTATCTCCACAGCAAGACACTCTTCCCTTATACTGTAGATTCCTTTTACGGATGTTATTAAATTAAGTAACTTTGTAACTTCTACCGTTGCTAACTGCTTAACCCAGTTAAACCAGGCATTTACACTCTCTTGTACATTAGCTAATGGAAGTTTTTTCAGTTCATGTTGTACAAATGGTTTATGATTTTTTGCAACCAGAGGAAGAAATTTTTGTATCAATTCCTCTTCCAAATCTAATTGTGACAGCATGATAAAAGCATTTCTGTCTTTAATTTCGTTTATGTACATTGAAACCAAGCCATCCTGACTATCTTTGTATTCTGTGGGGTAAAAATCGATTGTTGTTTACTTTGATAATTTGAAAACTTTTGATTCAATTGCTACTTACTTATGAAACAACTACTTATAAGTGGAATGGTCTCCATCAGAACATTTAAACATAACTTTATCTTATTCTTTACGCTAAGATCACTTTCTGAAATAACAATGGATTGTATCGTCTGACTTCTTAATGATATCAGTCTATTCAACAGATCGGCTGAGTTTAACCCATCCAGTAATACTAAAGCTGCAAGGCAGTTTGCTGCAAGCTAAAAAGTAATCCAGTCATTAGTTAAGTTTTAAAATCATAAACTTTTTCAAGTGTTACCTCTTTTGATAGGTGCACAGACTGCAAAGCATCATTGCAAAAGTTGAATATCAAGCTCTTGAACTGGTTAATGATGCCCCACTGCTTGGAAACTATGGGATACCTGCTAGCTAGATTGGCATCGCCAATTTCAAATTTCAAGCTGTAATTAATGTGCTGAGCTAGCAAAAACAGCTGAGTAGCCAGCAGAAAGTCTTTCGAGTCTATCGCTGACCAGATCTGCTCGGGGATATCCATGAGAATCTTTATCTGCATCACCACAGAGTCCGAGATCTGATTGGGAGCCCTGCAAACATTCACTTGTATTATACTATCCAACCACCAACAATATTGAGATAGCAAGTTATATTACCTCTGTGGATTTACGTGCTCTGTATCCATCTTGAACCCAATCAGGTACTTTTGTTGCAGATCGTGAAAGGTCTTCTCGATATTGACAATCTTGGTGACAACTGACTCAGAGGTCTGCTTCATCTGAGCTATTGAATCCGCAGCCTGGATGAGGTCCCTGTACCTCTCCCTGAAACACGATCCAGCTCTCAATACACTTGTCACCAGGATTCCAGAAGAAAAACAAACCAAGAAATGACACCTACCCCACCAGGGTCCGCAGCTCGATTTTCTTCCTGTCGCTCTCATGCTGAATCTGCTTCTGTATCAGCTCGATGTCCTTAATCCCGTGCTCCTCGAACAGCTTCCTGATGTCCAGGTCGAGAAACTTATCCGTCGACATTGTTGCTACTTGTAATCATTCATAACTGTCTCTCTCCGCTTATCCGCTCCCGTCGGCGTCTTGTAGGTTAGGTCGTCTCTCAACGTCGACTGCTACACTTTGCTTACGTTCGCACCCATGCCTCGAGCCCGTCAGATGCCGCTACGGTCTCTACCATCAGCTGGTGTGTTTATACTCATCACACAAAACGTGTGTACCATATCAGTCAGCTCTCGCGCAGAGATGTCAGCAGCAGTCGACTATCCCGCGAGCAGTAGCAAGGTGGCGGCGGCGGCGGCACACAGTCCCGCGAGAGCTCGGCAGCAGCGGCTCTAGCTGTGTCGTTTTCTCTCTCTCCCTCGAAAATTCAACAAACAGCAGAGTGCGTACGTCAAAAAAAAAAAGAGTCGTGGTATCGCGATAGCTAGTAGTGCGTGCGGATAAGGAACCGTCGTCGTCGTCGTCGTCGACTACGTAGCGGGTATGAACGCAACGGTGACGGCGATGGTTGGGAACGCAGGCAACAACGGACGGCTCAATCCGTCGAGCGCTTCGATGAGCCAACATGGAGCCAGTAGTCACCATCAAGAATCGAAGCAGCAGCAGCAGCAGCATCAGGGTCCTCGTTGTGTGACCATCTACAAGACCGAAACCGGCTTTGGGTTCAACGTGCGCGGCCAGGTATCTGAGGGTGGACAGCTGCGCAGCATCAACGGTGAACTCTACGCACCTCTGCAGCACGTAAGCGCTGTCCTCTCTCATGGTGCTGCAGAGAAGGCCGGTGTTCGTAAGGGCGATCGTATCCTCGAGGTGTAAGTATATATACATATATAACGATGCAGTTCTGCTTATACCTACCTGTGCCCTATAGAGAAGCTTCGAGAAGTACTCGCGAGAGTCAGCTGACGGTGCGCGCTACTCTCCTGCACTCACTTTTAATATACTTTATACTCTCTCCGCCATCGTGAACCGTTTGCATATGCATGTAGGTGTATACACACAAGAGTTTGTTCATAGGGATACGACTACGATGCTGCTGCTACTGTCTGTCAATCACGTGGCCCTTATACGCCCCCACAGCAGTTAACATCAGCCCATCTCTCTCGGGCGAATCGATAAAATTCCGCGGCTCTTTTTCGCCCCTCGTACAATACAGTCTCAAGTGCGAGGGCAGAGTCCCTCCGAGAGACGACACCTACGGATCGATAGTCTGCACGTGTAGGCACATCCCCGCGATTTCACGTATCCGCCATCTCGTCCACCCGGGCTCACTCTCATTCACTCGATGCGCATAGAGACTCTCTTTCTCTCTCTCTCTCTCTCGGCCATTGTGTTATGCGGTTCCGTTGACCTTCGCTCAAATTTGCACCTTTGCTAGTACCTACTCGAGAACTTGATTTAGAGCTAGCTATAAAAGCAGGTGATCGAGTTATGTCACAGGCGAGAAGAGATGATGATGATAAGCGATCTGACAGTATTAGATATTATTATGCACGTGTTGTTGTCCGAAAAATACGCGTCGGGTATTGTATATTATGCGCGGAATTTACGTCAGCAACGCGCTACGCGATGCTAGTTTCCAGAGACTCGCGATATTAATCGTCCTGAATGCGCACGCGATGTTCGTTTCTTTCTTATAGTCGTGCGCTGGTTACGTATTATGAGTCTCTCTTGAATATGTTTCTAAGAAGATAGAGTTCTGTACTACTCTTCTAACTGCAAGAATAATCGAATACAGTATAATCACGCATTATTACAATACGAGAGAGCGACTATTGATCCGATTCGGATTCGCCCTTGATTACACGAGATACACGTGTTCGGGCATCCCTTATCGCTAGTAATGTCACTTTTCCTCCTTCTCGCATATTAGCATATACGTATGGTGATAAGGACACACAACACCGAAAACTGCAACGACGACGCTTGGTTCCAATTACACTTGCTACACTATACTCGCGCTTTCGTGTAATTGTAAGGGTCGTTGACACCTCGCTCTCTCTCTCTCCTGATTTTTCGCATGACTAACGCGGAATGTCAACAAAGATGCATTTTTTTTTTTCGTCGCGCGATTATAAATGCTCCGATTTAATACGAAAATAAAATTCCAATTTCTTGGAACAGTGCGCGGAAATTCCGGAACATATAATTGGATTCGAACGAAGAAAAAAAAATAATAAGAATAAACAACGACGGACGTAAGCAAGGTTTTCCCGCGACGTGTATAGGGCTTCGGCCAAGTACAAGATTTTCTCGTGTCGGTCAAGGCCAACCGTGTATTATCACGCCTCGTTAAATAGCTGTCGATTGTGCATTTTAGCCGCTCGTGCTCTCGATACAGATATAAGTATATACATTATACAAGCTCCGTATTTGCAGAAGCTGATTCGGTTGTTGCATTGTGTGTTTGGATAGTGACTCGATGATGTATAACGTACGTATAATCTCTCGGCTCTTTTTGTACTCGTTTATTTCACAGCGCAAAAACGAGGCTTTGTTTATATATGTTTTAATGCTGACTTTTTGCGGAAACAAGACGTTTAAATTTTCGCGGTATTATTCACGCTGTTATCGCGAGTTCTGAGTATTTCCCTGAGATAGCTAATGAATCGAATTAATGACGATATTGTTAATGGTGTTACATCACGATTGTACACACGGCGTACTTTCGATAGCGAAATCGGCTCTGTTAATTTATTATTAAAGTGACTTTCAAGTGCATAGCTTTTCGCACAAATATAGCAACCGTTTCGATGATTTTAGAGGCTTTATCTCTGTCTCCCGTCGTAACGAGAGTGACATGTTGCAGAGCAGTGTATGCATGCGCTTGACAGTCGCTGAAGTTTTTTTTTTTCTTTTTTATCGAGAGCTAGCTCTCAAAAGGATGTGATTTTGCTGTTTTCGAAGGAGATGCGCGAGGGGCCGTAATTTAGCGGTTTTGTAATCAAAACCAAATTTTAATGTTCATGCATACGTTTAGCGCTAAAGCGATATCAATTACCAAAACAAAGCAGTTTTGGACTGGCCTTTTCGTCACCGCCTCAAGTCTTCATGTTTCTTGCAGGTGAACATAGGTGGCGCATAGGTACTTTTCCATTTTCCTTATAACAATATGCGCGCCGAGTCTAGATATAGTGAAGTTCCACCAATGCTAAAACTGTCTTATTTCGCCTATGCTGTTTTGGCCGCTCATGCTGTAACTGCGCGAAGCGCATTGAAGCTTGCATTGAAGTCAATATTCGGTTTTATGGGGGAGTAATCACTGATTTATCTCCAGAGGTACTCAACCTCGTTTTCAGTCTAAAAATATAACATCTGTGATGAAATATCGAGAAAAAAAATTGTTTTTCTCGTTTCAATTCTTGTTAGCACAGCATTAGAAAGTATAGTACAAATACAGGCAAGCAAACAATTTCGACAAGTAAAAAAGCTATACAGCTTCTCTCAACGCTTTCCAACCGACTGCAGACACAGCAGTGTTTTGATTTTTTTTTTCCCTCCTCTTCTCGATCACGCAATATACACAGCTTTTATCGAACTCCGATAATGACATCTATCAAAAGAGTCGGTAAAGCTGGCCCCAATTTTCTCGCATAAATGCTTCGCTCTTTCCTCGACTTCTCTTAGTCTCTCTCGTCTCTTCGAACCGCGAATAATCGAAAATCTAAACGGCACAGCTGGTGTATATAATATACGAGAAAACAACAACGTCCTGGCTTTTGACCAATCGACTCGTTTTATAGTTCTACACCTTTCACTCGCGGAATCTAAGAGCGACGCCGTTGAGATAGATATATACATCAACTCGGTTCACTTCACTTTCATACTGGAGGCTAAGGAACTTGTGTATAATCTCGGTATAGCTACCAGTCGACGCCAATCATAGCTGGGTTTCTTACTTTTTTTTTTCGGTTAGAGCAAGGTCGAAGTGTATAAAGTGATTTTTATTTTTTTCGCTATACTGGTTCAAACTTTGTAATATCGATCGGTGCTGTGAGTATAAGGTCAGCGAAGACGACGTATTTTGTTTTCGAGTCTGTCGTCGTTATGTGATAGCCCCTGACTCCGTACTCTTGCTCAATACTGTCGGTTTTCTCTCTTTGGGGAAAAATTCCGCGGTTGAGAAGCCAAAATGTTGACTTGCTACATGACCGCCGTGCAGTCAGATTTTTTCGCCGGTGACGCGCACAGAAAGTACCAAAGCCTTACTCAGAGGTATCCTCGTTCATTCTCGTCAATCGATCGTCTTCTGCATATAAAATATTAATTAAAGTTCGATCGTTTCAGGAACAACGTCAACGTCGAAGGAGCGACTCACAAACAGGTAGTGGACCTTATAAAATCCGGCGGTGACGTGTTAACCCTTACTGTGATCTCGGTGACTCCCCAGGAGGCGGAAAGACTGGAACCATGCGAGGACCTGAGGTACGTCATGTTTGTATATATATAAATAATCGTATAATTTTTTCCACTGACAAACAAACAAGAAGCTTGGAAAACTTTCCTCGTGATAAACGATCGGATAAAGCCGGTTCGTACGGACCCACTTGACAATTAATTTATTTATAAATTTCCAGCTATGCATCTGTGGACTATAGCGAAAAGAGGTCCCTACCTATCAGTGTACCGGACTATCACGTGCGAGAGCGTAAACATGAACGTTACGTCGTCTTCAACGTGCACATGGCTGGTCGACACCTGTGCTCCAGGCGCTATCGTGAATTTGCTGCTTTGCATATGGCGTTGAAAAAGGAGTTTATAGGATTCAACTTTCCAAAGCTGCCTGGAAAATGGCCCTTCCAGTGAGTTCAAAGTTTTGAAAATTTTGATTTCACTAGCAGTTATAGAAACGCCTTTTATAACGACTATGTTTGTAACGACAGGTTGAGCGAACAGCAGCTAGACGCGAGGCGACGAGGCCTGGAACAGTATCTAGAAAAAGTCTGCGCTGTACGGGTGATCGCCGAGAGCGACGCGATGCAGGAGTTTCTTACAGACCGACTGGAGGAAGATGGCGATCAAGGACCGGCTGTCGACCTGAAGGTTCTCTTACCCGACCGAGAGGTCGTCACCGTGACGGTACCCAAGGCCGCGTCAGCCAAGGACGTCTACGAAGCGGTTTGCTGCCGCGTTGGTCTCGATACCGAGACTTCAAAGTACTTTTATCTCTTCGAGATCGTCGAGTACAACTTCGGTGAGTCGAGCTTTTGTTCCCCTCCCTTATCTTTGTTTGAGTGAGGGAGATACGAGGGCTTTTATTGGGTCGATCGGCGTGTGATTTATTACCCGGCGTTAAGATTATCTCGTGAGCTTATCCGGCTGATTAGAGATTGGATAACATTAGGCGTTCTTGTTTTATTGTCCTATTATGCGAAGCTGTGTGTTTGTCGAACGAGAACGACTATGACGCAATTATTTTGAATGCACTAACGATGTTTGCGAGCGCAGGAAGAATTGCAAAATCAGAGCTGAGATGTATCTTGAAAAACGCGAAACAGCACCGGAATAATAAATCCTCGAGAGGCGTACTTCATCTCCCATGTAAAAATTCTGCTTTCAGAGAGGAAGCTGCAACCCCATGAACACCCCCACACACTGTACATTCAGAACTACTCGACGGCAAGTGCCACCTGCCTATCGATCCGGCGATGGCTCTTCAACATCTCGAGGCCTCTCAGCGAGCAGGCGCTCACGTGGATCTTCTGGCAAACTGTCGACGAAGTTAACCGAGGCCACATCACCGCCGGCGAAAGGCTCTACCAACTCAAGGCTCTGCAGGACGCGTCTAGAAAGCACGAGGTGCTTGCTTTTTTTTTTATTTTTTACAAAGCTTGTGAAAATACATCGGTACCTATAATGACTTAAATAACTTCTCGTTTAGTACCTAAAATTAGCCCGAGAGCTGAGTGGCTATGGCGACATAGTGTTCCCGCACTGCCCGTGCGACTCGAAGAAGGAGGGACACGTAGTAGCGGCTGTGGGTATGTCGGCGTTCAAGCTGCACGCGGCCAAGGAAGACGGTACGCTAGAATCTCAGGTGGTGGAATTCCAATGGAACACCATTACCCGCTGGGAGGTCGACGACGAGGGAATGGCCTTCTGCTTCCAGTACACGCGCACGGATAATCGTCCGCCGCGCTGGTTGAAAGTCTTCACGCCCTATGTGAGCATCTTTATCCGTGTACTCTATCTTGATCCACTACTTTTTAGAGAAGTTAGCTATATCTCGTTATTGCTTTTTTCAGTACATGTTCCTGTCCGACTGCTTTGACCGAATAGCCGAGGAGGCGAAATGGGAAGACCCGGGCGAATGACAGAGAATGCGAAACTAATTAGACTCTTGGCATTTCGTGAAGATCGCATTGGACTTTCCGACCATCTAGATGACTTTTAGGTTAAACAAAAAACTCGCAACTTCTGTTGCTCGATAAGCGAAAAAAAGATGGTTCTATTTCGAAGAATGTTACACTGTTCTACGATTATCAATTTTTGAATACAGACTGTAAAGACCGTCCCCTCTACAAGACAGCACTCTGCAATGTTTGTTTAACGATCGTTTGATATTCGTTATAGTGTTGAGCGCAAGAAAAATGCTTCGTGGCATATTTTCATATTTTCTCTGGTCGTGAACATCTTAGTGATTGAGTGCAATGAGTTCGTCGGAACTCGATCAACGGAAAAATGTCATAGGAAATTGTGTTTGCCTAGATAAGCGAAAATCATCTGGCCTACTATTAAATATCATATATCAGATTATCTTCTCTCTAGCCTAAATACCTAAATAATTTCTCTTAAGAGTTAAAAAAAATACTACATAAGGTTATTAAGGTATATGTAGCAAGCAAGTATTATTGCGTTTTATGTCCGCCACAACTGCACCGCTGTTCAACCATAGCAAGAAACTTTTTTGATATTATTTTTCTTGTTCGCCGTATATATTTTATTTTCTAATCACGCTCTCATTTGTATTATGTATTTAGAGAAAATCGAATTTGTATGTACATATTGCTATTGCAATTCACTGCAATGAATCGTGCCATAAATCCATAATGGTTAAGAAATATATGGTCGATTTTTCGCTCGCATATGGTTGGACGGCTACTAAGTCGAACTGTTAGACATATTTTATTCATATCTTTCTAATGATAGTGCTCATTTGTGTAAGGCGTTTTTTATAAAACAAAAATGGGATGTTAGTTCGAATAAGGGGACACGAAACGTAGTGATGAAATAAGCTTTCATTTATCCTAAGGGTAATAATACTCAAACTCGTTATATAAGTTCCAAATAATTATCACCGATATCATGAAATGATTATAAGTTGCTGTCAGCGAACAATGTCGCGTGGAATGTATTTTGGCTGTATTTTACATTCACAAAGTATGTGTAAAATTTAAGATTTCCGACAGTCAAGTACTTGTCGAGCGGTCAACTTTTGAATAATGTATATATTTTTCGCAATACTGTGAAGTTTTCATTGATCATGTAAATTTATTTATATATGACGTTTATTTTCGATCTATTTTGTTGTTCATATATGAGTTGGAGTTTATTCATAAGAAAAAAGAATTTATCGACTATTTCTATGATTTGTTAACGCTCGATGGGTACGTTCGAAAATTACGATTATCAAATTGAAAAAAAAATTTACAATTATTTATGTATACATATAGATGTATGAAAACAATTCGTATGCGCGTACGAACACATACACATATATGATCATCGTTACTGTTTTTAAACTTTATGAAAAAATTCGCGACAAGAATGAAGAAAGTGCGTAAATGTATAGTTATATGTCGTAGGAGATATAGACTCGAATGTGATGAGGGATACAATTCCAGAAAAAAAAAAATAAAATAAAAGAGAAATTACGAGAATATAATAGTGCAACAATACTGTTAGTGATAGTGTGCTGTACAATTTAAGTATAACGTAGTCGCGGATATTCAGGACCAGTCTAATATTCGTCAGTCGCCAATACTTTTGGTGCTCGCTCGTTCTGTACACACGCACACACACACATGGTTCCGTGTGTGCGTGTGTTTGGTTGACATGAATCTTCACGAATGAATTCTCGATTAATAATTTAGAACCTTAGTCCATAGGAGGAGCCTTCGAATCGAATTTGTCTTCAGCATCACTCTTTTTAACATTAATTCTTGTTATTATTATCAAGCATGATCGTCGGGTATCTCGTGATTATGTAAAACGAATTGTTATTTAATTTTGTTTATCTTCATGTTACTTGTTCAAAAATATACACATTACTCAAATCTTAAGGATCAAGCAGCATCATACATTTACAATCATTGAATCTTTTACCCATTATTTTCTTCATGACTCAAGCATTACACTTTCTTTAAGATGATATTATATCGATGCGGCGAATCGATTTACACCGTTAGTTTTTAAAGTTATGTTTATTCTACGTTATAGGCATATTCATTTATTGAACAATTACATTTTACAGTATATACAGTAGAACATTTGACGAAAATGTTTGATTTTCACATACACTCCGAGAATAAAGATGAACTTGATGCGTATTTTATTTCAATGCATTAGTTTTATTTCTTTGTAAAAATGAGGTGAAACCGATATAAAAAAAAGAAGCAATAAAGTTGTCTTGTATAAAAGTCGTGTGTCAAGTATAGTGATTTTTCCGTCTTGTATAGTATTAGCGATATAGAACTTACTACGTCACTTGCATCCCTCTAAATTAATTACGTGTATGTCAATGAAATTGAATTCAAAAGATGAAACAGATATGAATTATTTCTACCCAAGCGTAGAGTTGCATTATGTTCTTTTGAATAGATGAAAATGGAACAACGATAGCTTTTTATAGAACAGGAAACGAAAAACGTAGTACAAAGTTCGCATGGAACAAATTTGGCTACAAATTACTGATAATCACACAAATTGGTACAAGCAGAAAAGTAAAAAAAAAAAAATATTGAAGTAGTACAGTGACAATGTTAAAAATGAAAAAATTCTATCTATGAGTATTGTATATTTCAAAACGTTATAAGAACTATGTATAATTTCTTCGAGACGCCTTTGTGTATTCGAGTGAAAATATATTATGAAAAATGTATCTAACGCAAGTATGCAGTCTCTTTCGTTATTATAAATTGTTTTTACTGCAACTATGTGATTACGAAGTTTGCAATATGATTTTTGTTATTATATCTACAACTGTTATTCGGACACGGAGTTCGCCTGTTTTGTCTACGATAAAAAAAAAAAATCGTACACCGCATCTCTCATTCTGCGCACTCGTTGATTTGCGTATGCGCTTTTTACTCGCGAAATGCATTTATAGCGACTCATAAGAAGCTTAGCGAGAAAGTTGATCGATCCAAAAGAATATAATACCGATCAATCAACTATCTCAAGCGTTCGATCCGTATATATAATTTACTTGTAATCGCGTTATAAATCGCATATCAATACGATTAACTAGGCATTAATTAACGATTATGCATAGCTTGTAAGCCTGTAATTTCGAGTTAACGACTCAACTCACACGCGTATATTCGAACGTAATATGTATGTCTCTCAGCGCCTTTAAGTTTAAGCATCATCAGCGAGCGGGCCCGTCGTCAACACCTATGTTATAAGAGCGTCTGTAATACAACCATACAATAATTATATATGTCGCTCGACGGGCCCAATTCGCGGATCACCGCGTCGATTCGCACGTTTAGCAGAAAAGCGAGGAAAAAAAAAGTGAACAAAATAAAAATTAAATCGAATGCAAACATCTCATGTGTATTTCCGTTCTTACTCAACGATCCAACACACAAACACACTATATACACGTAACCAACCTATTCTTCCGCGACGAGAGTCGACGCATCCAATCAGGAGGAGAAAAAATAATGCGACTGTCAAGTATTTACTTTTTGCATATATATATATATATATATATACGTTCATCCTCTGATGCACGAGTCAAAAGGATTGCGTTTATTATCTATTGGACGCAGCTCTCGTCAAGCTTTATCAGTATCGCGGTTCGATGCCGCTCGCCACTTCGTGCACTCTCGCATACAATTAAGACGGTCCGATATAATGCTCTGAATATAAAGTCACGAGTTCTCGAGTGATTATTATTATTTTTTGCGGAAGCTCTCTTTCTCGCGGTTGCCGAGCGAGGAGAGAGAGAGAGAGAGAGAGAGAGATCAAATGTGTGCTTTCTTTCGAAGTTCGTCGAGCTTAAATAGACGAGCGCAGCTTTGCGAATCTTGCAGTGGGTTGAGGATGTGCGATATACTCGTTAAACATTTTGGAGTTGCTCAAGGCCTTGAGATTTGTTTGTGCCGTGAGAGATCGGTATGTGTAATACAGTTTCGGGATCGGTGTACATTCGACTTAAGTGCTTGTGTCTACAAGGGATGACGTCGTTTGTACACGCGTGAATTTTCGGAGATCGTATAAACCTCTGTTAGTATATCACAACCGATTAAAATCGGTATATGCACACACGAATCGTTTGTCGGCACAGCTCTTGTGCCAACATAATCCAGAGCATTGGTAAACAGAGATCGCGTTGTAGTGGTCGGCGACAGCGGCGGCGATGCACATTATACACCTGGTCGTAAGGTAAGGGGGTATAAGAAGAAGCCGAGACTCCCGAGAGCAGCGCAGTGTGTATAGACGCTAAGAAGATATCGAGCTCGAGCTAAGTGCCAGCCGATATGCCTGGAGAGTATAGTTAGTCATCAGTTCGGTACCAACTGACTGCTCACCTGCTGTATGATTTAGTGCGTGATTTTTCCTTGCATACATTTCACAGACATGGACAGGATGCAGAGGAAGAAAAAGTCGGGGAAGAAGGTACGTCGCGTAGAAAATAAACATTTTATTCTAGTGTATCATGTATACGAGAGACTGTCTAATCGCAGCGAGGCAATTGGGAATTAATTTTTATTGTATTGCTTTTCTTCTATGAACCGCCTTATCACTCGCTCGTATACTTATATGCTTGTTTATTATCTATCGCTGTACAGCCTCGCGCGATAGTGGCTTTGTCTCTATTCTCCGATCTATACCAGTACTTTTGTGTATCACGAAATAATAATTCCAGAACAGTATTTCACTTCGATGCGCAAAATCGATTTTGCATAACAACCTGACGTTCTGATGAAACAATTGTCGTCACGTTGTATCATCCCACAGAGATTTTTATTACACTATATTGCACACGTATGTCAGTTATTCGCACTCGAATTCCCGCGGCGCGCTCACCTAAACACTGCTTTTTGTCGGCGTCGAATTTGCATATAACCGAGCATATAACCATCGGGAGCAATTACAACGTCGTCAGTATTTATGTAGTGCAGTGAATTTTACGTAAACCAATGCAGACACTGCAGGTTTTTCTCATCTCCAGTCTCTGAAGAGAGAAGTTACGTCAGTGTAATTCGCGAGCTTGCGCACATTATCTCGTTTCTTGCACGCGTGTACGTGTCTCTCTTGAGGCACAATCGAAAACAAAGATAATCCTGACATTCGAGACAATACCGGACGTGGATTGATTCTCTGAAGGTATAATATATAATGCGATCTGTCGCGTGTGGTTGTGACGCGCTTCGATGGAGATGACGAGTTGGAAAACAAAATGATGATGATTCATGTCAACAAATGAGCTTTTTTTGTCGAAAAATCGGTATGAGCTTTGCTCGATATAATCGCAATGAGGCGAGTCATAAATGGATCGTTAAAGATGATGGAAATTATGTAACACGACGGTGATACCTCGGTCAGTGGTTTGTAATGAGCAAAAAAAACACGATGAAAAAGTGGGTAATCATGTCAAATTAGTGTTAGAATTAGTGTTTCAAAGCGAGTCGTAAATCAGATCGGCGACCTGTATATAGAGATTCTCTCGAGCGGTGACCGTATAGTGTCGGGCGCGTTAATTAATGATTGGAATGGTGCGTAATGAATATACAACGCAAGATGACGAGTACGAGTTATTCTTCGAGCTCGTTGAAAGCATTTAGTTAATTACTCGTTATCATGTGTAGCGATCAAGTTTTGATTGTCTTTCGATTAATTATTTTTCTTTAGATATGATTAGATGAAGAATTGGCTTTTGCTTGAAATTTCGCGTTTATATGATTAATCAATATTTTTTCATTGAGAAAGTTGCAGCGCTCGACGTAATATGTAGCAAAAAGCTATTCCGCGTATTCGGACGTCCGTGTTTTCTGTCTTTCTCAGATACATGCAACTCCTATATATATTTTGGAACAGTTTTGTACCGGGCGCCGGATTTTCAGAATACACAGATTTTACAAGTATATGCCAAGACACGCATGTAAGTAAGTCGCGTCGTAAAACTGCAGGTATCAGTTATAGCATGAGTGGCCCTGCAAGCAGTAGGCAAAACAAGGCAGTTTTGGCATAGTGGCACACCCCTATAAATACATTCCAAGCGCAGATTATGACTAGTGAAACATAATAGTGCCTGTGCGCCAACTACATTTGCCAGCCGGGAACTAAAGAGAGAGAGAGAGAGAGCTGACAGCCGGAAATTTCAAGCGGCCAGTCCAAAACTGCTTTGTTTACTTTCACGGCTGATTTCGCATGCTCTCACAGTGCTATAACGTGATAGTTTTTTTTTTTTGTCAACTGCAATAGATTTTAAATTAAAAAATAGATGTACAGTATCAATTTTACCGTCGCATTTTATAAAATTTGCCATACGTAATATATCGTTTTAAAATTGTACTGTATGCACAGCACAGCAAATTTTACGGACTGTACAGCACATTGCATTTCTCTCCGCAAAAAGATTTATCTCCTCGCACGTCCAAAACCTCGACCATCAATCTCTCTCCCAAACATCCGCAGCCTCTCCACGCAGATCTGCATCACCGGTTGCTCTTCCACCGCTACCGCATATCTATCCCACACTATATATATATACACATCATATGCCTCCCATCGTAACGAGCTTAACGACCTCCTATATACCCGCACATTTGCTCACTGACAAACGCACACGCATATATATCTGGTCTACGTGCGCAGAAAGTGCTGCTCTCCATAGTCGATCCGTGGGACGTCAAAGTCGCCAGTGTCGACCCGATCGGTTTGGCGACTCGTCGCGGCGTTTCCATCGACAACCTCGAGATCGGTATCACCAGCAGTCCGTCCCCACCTCTTATCTCTGTTTCTCCGCCGACGCCCAGGACACCTTGGCCCTGGTACAAACCTCCTGTCAGTCCGACCTCACCGGCATCGTTCAGGTGAGCTACGCATATATATATATACTATATAGATATAGATGCATCTCGAGCTCATGTGATCGGTAACGCGTAATCGCGGCACTACACGCCTTTTTCCTACTCCGAGAAGTATATGTACATCGTAGCTAGCACACCGCAGTGCATAACGGGTATCGTATATTATACACTCGCAGTGCATAGCAGAGCGCGTTTATTGCCACTTATGCAAATTCGATGTGATACATGAGTCCCGAGAACGCTTTATACACGTTGTATATATTTTGCTCGTTTCGCGGGATTACATCACGACGCGAATTATTCAATGAAATTCGAAATATACCGTCGCGTATTGTATATAAAAAAAAAAAAGCGGCCGTTGGCGAGTTGAGACAAAAGAACGTACGTATATCACTATATACATTATAATACTTAAATCGGCGCTTAAACACACACACATAGAGGCAGCAGCAGCGTCGCGTCTCCGGCGGATGATAGCAGGCCGGCGCAACTCGCTCCTGCGGATGTTCCAATTAAGTACTCTCGGGCCAAAGACGGGGAGCAACGAGTGAACCGAAGAAACGACGTTGAAAAGACCATCAGTCCGGGAAAAGATGTCGCTCCTACTGCTGTCTTTTTCGCTGACGAAAAGAGCTGCAATGAGAAGTCACTCGTCGAGGATTTAGTTAGGTCTAGGTAATTATAATGTATAATATATTTCTATTTTTTGACTGTATAAAATTTTATTCAGCATTTTTTCGTTACAGGTACAATTACAATCCGGGACCGGTCATCCACCGCAAGCTCCGAAAACCGATAAGCATCAATCATACAGGTTGGATTTATAACGTAAGCTAAACAAGTAGAAATTCATAATCTCAATTCATTGCACGTTTTTTATACTAATATCGATATACAACTCACAGATACTTAGGACTGTTATTGTCAAGCAGCCAGTTTCCCAACCAGGTGACCGGGTCGTCAGGCTTGGCTTCGAAACACTGCCGCGAGCGATACGCGTGTAATTATGATAATTTAGAAACTCGTATGTTTTTCGAAGACATTAGAGGTGGTACCTTTACAAGAGCCTCGTTCAGAATCGGATTGACGCGCTTCCACAGGTAGTCTTCTGCCGACTCTTCCGTCGGTAACTGCTCTGGAATTTCTGTGGAAATGAGTTTATTTTTTGAGTGATACAATAGTGTTTCATTTTTTATATTCGTGCGCTTACGATCTGGAAAGAAAAACCGAATTTCCCTTTCAGCTGAGCAACGGTCTCTACTGCCGTGGACCGCGTTCATCATGTCATCGCCAGATCTACCAAATTTACCGCGAATACTGTCAGGTGCGTAGAGTCTTGCGTCCGTGATCTTCTTTGGACCAATCAAAGACCTCCATTCCTGAATAGCGTTGATCTTGGCGATCGAGTGGACCAAAATCGGTCCAGAACTCATGTACGCCACGAGTCGAGCGAAACACTCGTCCTTGAACTTGTCGAGATAAAAGTTTGAGACTTGTTCCGGTGTCAGTTTTAACCATCTCGTTTGGCAGATGTGAAAACCGGCGTTGATTATCGCGTTTTCTATCTCCTTTCGGAAGATCATAGCTTCCGGTTTTATGATAGCCAGAGTTTGCTCCAACTCATTCGAGCTTTCGACATTTTCGGAACCAACACTCGATTTCGACTCTTGACGTGTAGAGCTTTTCTCGGTGGTACAATCGCAGGTGACTTTCTCATCGCTGGAAGTGATAGTCTTCTCGATGTCATCGTTGTACGGCTGGAAAACCGCTTGTTTTTATAAATAAACAAAAACTCGTTTTAATCAGGCCAAATGCAGATAATTATTACAGTCGCTGATGACGACGACGACGATGAGATGAGATTTAACGCGCTTCTGCTAACTTCGACTTGAAGTATAGTAAACGGTGGCTGTAAATCTTCTGGTTTATCGTTACAAGCTTCTGTTTGAAAAGCCGAATCTGGCTCCGGATTATCACTGGAGCTCGACGATGTACAGTCGCACATTTTGTTATCTTTTCTTGATCAAATAATCACTGACGCGTTATACGGTTGCATTGTACGAGGAGAGAAGCTTGTAGGTTAAAGAAACAAACGATTGCAGTGGATAATCGTATGTGTATGTGTACCATAGAAACGATCGGTGGAATTCTTTGATGTGTAGGCGCAGGCGGTAACTTTTGTTATCTCTTGTTTGAGCAGTGCGCGTGTATCTATGAGGTGTTGAAGTTCAATTGTGTGTACTCGATAAATATGTGCAGACATATGGTGGTTACACATCGCAGAGTATATATATATAGTTTTTTTTTTGTAACTTTTTAGAATGGAATGTTTATGGTAGAGCAAACTTTTGATAAGGAGATAATTGAATTATACTTTTGTAACGATAAATAATAGAATATAGTTTGTTTTGACGTATTTATGTGCATAACGCATTTGCGTGCGAGGGTGTATATTCGTGCCATTATATCACAGAAAATATACAATCAAAATGTCACTTTTGATAAAGTGACATTAATGCGTTTTTATCTTTCTCTTGAAAAAGTAAAAAAATTAAAAAAAAACACACACACAATCTCAATTTTTAAGTTAGCTAACATAAATATTGTTTATATAATTCAGCCATACAAATTTTTTTCGTGATATTTTTTTTTTTTCTTAAAGAAGTGTTAAGCATGTGAGTTTTTTTCAGCCACAAATAAAAGTCCCGAGGTAGCGAACAATGATTTTCCGATAAATGGTTCGGTAAATGTAGAGGCAAAGAAGGATAACGAAGAGTCTCGAGAAAACTGTCCCGTCAGCAAAAATCGCAGACTTAGTTTATCTATGCCAATCAAGCTCGATGACATGGACGAGCTTCGAATCGGCAACGAAAAGGTAAAGAAATTAATTTTTCTTTCTACGTCTCATATACAATAAACAACCTAAGCGAAATATAAATAGCTTCACATAAGACAACTACATTAGTTTGCGAAACAATTTACCGCGACGTCAAAATTTCAATCGACCCATAGTCTCTCTCTCTCTCTCTCTCTCTCTCTCTCTCTCTTGTGTTTACATCATAGCTATATAGTATAACTGACCATCAATGCCAATCTACAACTCGAAATATTCACGCATTCGCGAGTCTTATCGAGCCGTCGTCACATATTGATGTCGCGTTTTATTTACGACTCGGAGTTGAAGTGCATAAATATAGGTTTATCACATGGCCGACAAACGCGATGAAAAAGATCACAGATACAGCTCGATATATTCATTGGAACGAGCGTTTTCCGTCCACCGCAGCCGACTGCATTCGATAACCGAGGTACGTTTCGATTCGCTGATTTGTTAGATTATTTGCCATAAAAATAACATCCTCGCAGACACCATAACAGCTTCACTAAAAATCAACCAGTGAATCTTTAAACCATTAACAGTGTAATCGTTGGATTTGAGGGTCACGAGCTAGACCGTGAAAACCGGATTTCTACACGCGATATCACTTGCGCGTGATTACGTAATAACGCTCAGTGTAATATGTAGCATCTCTACGATATAATCCAGAAATCGTCGAAACCTCCGCGTGTATTCCAAGCTATATATTACTGTCGTATTGGATCTAGTAAAATGTGGTATTAATAAATCCTGAAATAATCGCTGATAATAAACAATCTTATTTCAGGGCGTCTCGTCGAAATACTCACGACGCGAGAGCGACAGCAGTGCGACATTCAGCAATAGCGGCTCGACTTTAAACGGCAGTACTTTGGGCTCGGAAACCGAAGATGAGGAAAACGACGAGGAGTCCTCTAAGTATGCGTAATTTTGAAATTTTATAATTTGCAACACTTCTATCCAGATATATATTCCGAGAGAATAAAAATGATTCGTTCTCGTTGTTTACGTCCATATACAAAGTGGATCGTATAGTATAAACGCGATCATGAGAAAGAGAAAAAAAGCCGACTATCAGTGAGTTTCGCGCTTGGTACTATCGGAAACTTAAATTATCGCCGAACTCTGAGCTCTCTTTTTTTTTCCCTTCTCGTGATTTCATTCCTATACGCTTATTAGTCTTGGCTTATTTACGGCCCGAGTCAGTCCGTATATACTCTTTTTTCCTCGCAAGATCGCAGTATAGTCTCTCTCGATCATCTCTCTTTGTGAAAAACGTCGATTCGCAGCTGTTCTTGAGTGAATGGCTTTTATTCCGTCGTGACTTTGACTTTCGCTAGCGAGTTTCTGAAGGTCGAGTAAGAGAAGAAACTCGTGAATTGTATATAATTTTAACCTACAACGATGATCCCAAGATACGACGTGGGTAGTGCCATGTCGTTGCAGAGGTAATAATAACAATATATATGGTGGAGTGAATTTTACCGATACTTACTCACTCTTACACGTAGTTGTGCGGAGGAACGATTCTTCGGTGGACATAATGATAAGAACCGCGAGAGTTTGCTTTTCCACTGCTTGTGCCGAGTGTGATATTGTATAGTCGGGACACGCGCGTCACTCTCGACGCTTCTTTCATTAGCACCGTTTTCTTGTGAAAAAAAAAAAATAGTGTATCATGGCAGTACTGGACGACGAGCAGAGGTTACAACGTAGTATTGTGGCGGAGATTCGAATATAATCTGATAAAGCTTTTCGAGTGAGTTAAAGTGCGAGTATTGAGTGGGAAATTTTTTTTGTATATAGGATACCGCTGCAGTCGTCGCAGCCGCCGACGATCTCGAGGAAACTCGCCAACGACCACATGGATTACCCAAATGCCCAAAGCACCAACTCGACCATCACCAGTGTCAACAGTATCAGCAGTTTGTTGAAGGAGAAACTGCAGTGGACTATACCCGCTGCTTTAAGAAGTAACAAGAAACGACAGAATGCTGATTACAGGTATGTGTTTCACGCATTTTTTTTTATCTTTCGAAACTTTCCATACTCGGTACGTTCGGTATTTAGAGGAAGATTGATTTTCTAAAGTGTGTGCATGCGTGCGCTATTAAAGAAATATAATGCGTGATGCAGCCAGTTATGCAAATTTTTGTTTGTTTATCAGGCTTCGAGGTTTCGTCGGCTTTCTCTTTCTCTGCGTTGTGTTCCTCGTCGGATTTGCCCACGTCTATTACACGCAGCATGTTTTGCAACGAGCCTACTTCGACAAATTCAGGTAATTCAAATTTTTCCTTCAAAACTTAAAAAATGAAAAATTGTATCAACGATAAATTACAATAGGTTCAACAAGAACGAGAGGGTCATGCATGTCTACAACAACATGGGCGTGGAGATAATAGCAGCGCGCCTCGGAGTTGGCATTCCTGCGGACACAGGTGTCTTCAATTGCCTACCGCAGCATCAGCGTCCGGACAAGGTCTGTCTGGAATGGCTACAACATTCGCGACTCTATCTGGGCCACACCAAACGAGACAACATGAACTGCTACCACGTGACTTGGCAAGCCTTAAACCCTGGAGTCAACCCACAGGACTGCTTCGATTGGTCAGCCAAAAGAGGACACTGGTATGGTGCGGGTCAGATTCAGAATATGGCGTATCCTCTGGAACAGGGAAGACTCGAGCCCAGTCCTTTCATCACCGGTGATATCAGGAAGCATCCGTTTGGAAACGTTCTGAAGAGGTACTTTTTGAATTCTAAAGGAGCGACCATCACCGTTGATCCAGAGTCGCCGCTTTACGTGTCCATAAACTTCAACGTGACCCAAAAGAAGGAGCTGTGTCTGATGGCCAAGCACGATGCGTTTGCCTTCATTAATCACCTGACGCCGTATCCCCAGTTGAACTACTCGATCTGCTCGACGGACAACATGAAAAACCTGCACTCGTCGATGGCCGAGAAGTTCCTCTGGGATGGTTTGAAGCCAGACGAACTCCAAGCGGTTCACTCGCTATTGACCGAACCAGTCTGGCAGATATCGCCGACCAACGAGGCTGATATCTACAATTACACAGAGGATGTCATAGCCCTGGGTTTCCTTCGACAGGGACACGTACTCCTGAGCGAGGAATGGCAACCGAGTTCGGGTGACTTCGTGCTGGACGAGACACGCTTCAAGTCGATGAAGGACACCATCGACGTGATCCATCGACGTGGCTTCCGCATCGTCTTCACCGTCCAACCGTTCATCTCTACCGAGTCCGAGAACTTCAAGGACGCCGTCAGCAATAGGCTCCTCATCTCTGAACGTGGTAGCGACCCCAGGATACCAGCTCTCACGAGGTACCATAAAGTCAACAGCGCCGGGGTACTGGACATCACCAACAACAAGACTCTACCCTGGATCCAGAGTAAGCTCGAAGATCTGAAAGAGAATTACCACGTGGATTCGTTCTACCTGGACCTGGGCACAGCTCAGGATATGCCGCACTACTACAAGTGTGAACAACCTCTGACCAACCCGGACCACTACAAGAGCCTGTTTGTGAACTCGATCCTAGGTTCGGTACCGGTCATCGGAGTGTCCAGTGCAATTGCCCGGCCTAGGGCTCCAGTGTTCGTGTCGTTACCGCCGTTCCCTTCGTCCTGGAAGGCCATCAAAACTGTGATCCCAACGGTGCTGAGTTACGGGATCATTGGATATCCGTTCATCATGCCTGGTGCTGTTGGTGGTGATGTCGCTCTGCCAATGTCCGACAACAATCCGGACAATGACTACGAGGTTACCCTGCCAGAGAAAGAGCTTTACATTAGGTGAGTTTTATACTTTTTAAAACAATATATAATGTGTGTGCATCATGTTATTCAGATTAACATTTAAATGAGTCAATTGAACAAACGTATAATTCATAACTCCAATATTGACACGCTCGATAAAAAGTTCACGAGGAAACAATACATCATCCTCTCTTCCAGATGGCTGCAACTCTCGACATTCCTCCCGGTGATCCGCTTCACCCACCTCCCGAGCAAGTACTCCGACGACCAGGTCCTTGAGATCGCAAAGAGTCTGACGACCCTTCGCCAGAAGACCGTGACTCCCCTACTGAAGAAATACGCGAATGTCACCCTGGATACAGGTCTGCCAATCATCAGGCCTCTTTGGATGTTGGACCCCATGGATCAGGCCTGTCATCTGGTGGTCGACGAGTTTTCGGTAGGTGACGAGTTGATCGTTGCGCCCATACTCCACTCCGGTAGTCGACAACGAGAGGTGTACCTTCCAGCGGGTGTCTGGAAGGACGGAATCGACAAGAGTTTGAGGAAGGGCTCGAGGTGGATCCACAACTATAGGGTCGCCGAGGACAAGGTTGCTTACTTCGTCAAGATGCCCGACGACATGAGATTCTGAGAAGTGTATGGTGCACTTCGACGATTGAAAAGACTGTTTTTCTGTAATAGTGGCTGTAATGAGAACTTTTATCATTTGGAGCACGAAATCATGTGCTCGTCGAGTGGAGATCGTGACGTGATATATATGAAATGCGGTTGGTATACCGCATACAAAGTTTATTCATTTTCCATGAGAATATTTATTTTAAATCAAGTGTGTTTTATCGATATAATATATGTTACTCAGTATTTTTACTTCAATATGCATATACATAATACACGTTTTATTACTATTATCTTTATCTTCGTGCATTATACTCATTGTTCCTTGAACTGTTCATTGATGCCTTACAAAGAATGATATATATATAAATAATTCGTAGTGCTGATGTCGCGATGTAGAGATTATAAAGAATTTTTTTTTTTAAACAAGTTATATAAAGTTGTGCTGTGTGATTTAATATACTACTAATGTACTACTTTTGAACAAATACAGCTATATTACGAGTTGTTAGTTGTAGTCCACATGTTATCTGACACGCAATACATGTATATTTTATTAAAACTTATACATTTTTATTAGCGTTTCTATTTTTTCAATCTAAAGACATGAATATCAGGCTGGATGAACCCCTTGGCAGTCGATTCGAGAGGTTCACCAAGCCTAGAAAGTTTTGTTTTTCTTTAACATCTTGGTATAACCATCGAATTTAAATCTCTCTTCCAAAAAAAATAAAAGTAAATATCAAAATATTGTGACAATCTTACATTGATCCTTCAAATCCTATGAAACTTTGAACTACCAAAGATAGTCTCTATAATTTATTAATTCAAAATCTAAGATTTTTTTGAGCAAGATATAACCCATAATAATCGAATAAAAAAATATGTACGCGCGCTCTGCCAATTCTAGTATTATAAGAGGAACGAGGAAGTGGAGGATGAGAGACGGTTGAAATAAAGACGCTCGATTAGGTATAGTTTATATTTATTATATTATTAATTTTATCATATAGCATAACATTATTATTTCTATTATAATAATCATATAGCACCATGAACACTCCACAGTAAGTTTTAATTCGTTACTCGAAAACGCGATGCGACGGTGCGCTTCGAGGAATGAGAACCGAAGATGGTGAGAATTTGGCATTTTTACCTCCATTTATATTTTCATTTCTTTTTTATCTTCTTCTTCTCATAAGCAATAAGTAATAACTCCTACAGCGATAATATAACAAGAATATAATCGTTTCCTTTAGAAATTCGAATGACTAGATGACATTATTTTTCTTCGCGTGTGTATAACTTTAATAATGATATTAGGAAAACATCGCGCGTATAAGGGTTTTTTTTTTGCTGACTAGAATCTCGAGCATTTTCGAAACATCTCTCTCGCTCTTTCTCTCAGGAGGCTTCGTCCCCCCCAAATAACGGAAAGTCGGTAAACAATAAGAGTATGTATATATAATATATCTACGCCACGCAACAATATAAGCGTCTCACCTCTCGAAGATTCTCGAAAATCAATGGCTTATACAAGAGTTCAAGAAGCATTTGTTTGTTTGGTTTGTTTGTTTTTTTTTCTTTTTAATCAAGCAACAGCCACTACATGCGAAATCGAATTCGCGCTTAATTAGCCCGCGTTTTTTGAATCATCGTTTTTTTTTTTATATAAATCATCGCATCATCACTTACGTCACGCATATTATTATACTCAAGCGTAAGAGCGCATGCGTACACTCGAAGCTCTTGTATAGTACACTTCGTTCCCATCCCCGGTCTGTGCATCGCGATATTCGGGGTTTCAGTGCGGGTGTTCACCATTTCATTTCTCTCTTTCTCTCTTTCTCATTCTTATACTCCAATAAGTAAGAAATTTTGACTTTCATCAGATTCCATTACACATCTCCTTCATATCAATTGCATTATTATATATTTATGAATTGTTTTTTTTTTTTATCAAAGCTCGCTCCTAATTCTCTCTTCTCGCTTTCGTTATATATATTTTTTTGTATAATTAAATATTCCTCTCCACGTTAATTTCATTGGTACTCAATTGGTTTATTGTTAATCATGCTCTCTCTCTTATTCTTTTCGTTATTTCTCTCTCTTTTTTTTTATGTTCCTCCTCGTTTTTCACCGGCAAACAAAAAAAGGGGGTGTCTCTTTTTATCATCATTATTATACTGTTTATTACTCTTGTTTTTGTTCTCGGTTTCCATATCACCCTACCTAAATAGCTGGTCAATTATTACTCGTTAATAAATAATACATAAATACACAGTTACATGTTTCGTACGTCTTACGTCGACCATTTCAATTTCTTTTCTCGCTCGCGCTTATACGCTTACATTCTCTCACTCTCTTTCGCACTCGCTTATATATTCTCCCAATCTCATACACATTTTTTGTTTTTGCAATATAATGCACATTATAAAAAGCTTGGTTTTTTTTTGTTTCTCTCTCTCTATTCGCGAATTAAGGAGAACGATGATGATCATGATGACACCAATCATAAATCGTAAACAATTCGCGCTCTCGGTAATATAATAAGTATACTTGTGTATCTTTCTCGCGTCTACTTCTCTCTCTCTCGTATAGAAAATCGCTATATGCTTTTCGAAAACAAATCGTTATATATTATGCCTCGAAATGTAAACGACGATTTCGCGCGATAATGCAAGCATTGTCCTTCTTCTCTTTCTTTTTAGCAACAACGAGAACAAATTAATTATAATAATAAATCTCTCTTTACACCTGAATTATAATATTATATATCTATAACTAATGAATTCATACATATGCCCGTGTATTCATTTACGTATGCATGTATATGTATTATCATGTAGTCGAGAGAGAATAAACGGACAGAAATAATTTATACACAATTTAAATTATGCAGTATAATTGCGTACGGGTTTCCCTAAGGCCAGCTGAAAAATAGGCGGTAAAAAACTTACCTAGGATAAGCCTCCCAGTTATTGGTCCCTTTGTACCTCGCCACCGTACGCGGTTATACAATATACATATATCATATACAGTATAATATTAATTAAAAAAAAAAATAATAGAGATATAATACTTCGACATCACATAAGTATATATGTATCGTAATATACACATATAGAAAACGTATTGCTATTATGACAAGCTGCGTGAATTATACTGGCATGACATACATATCTCCCTCTCTGCATCGCGTCAATCAATAATATATAATCTCGTTAGTATATAAGCATTAGTATTAATCGTCAAAATATAGGAAAACGATAACTGTACTCAAATATATAATCTCACGAAATTTCGTCTGTACGTGTCTCTGTGTGTAAGTGTGTGTGTGTGTGTGTCCGACTGCAAACGTGTGCTTGCGGCAAAGTGGCAACGTCCGGCACCAATAACTGTTAAGCTTAGGTCTTCCCTATAACTTGAACGAGATCAAACTCTCTCATGAGCCTGACTTCGTTTATAATCACAATTCTCCGTTTGTCTCCCCCTCACCCCTCTCGGATACTCCTCATATTCATCATCATCATCACACACCGTTAAACGTCCCTATTGTAAAAATCGCACTTTGTTAGACTATTAAATGAGGCGCGTCCAGCGCACTATTATACGCTCGGGCACCAGGCGTCCCCCCCTTTCTCCTCTTTCCTCCCTTTTATATTCTCTTCGACGTTATTATTTTTTTTTTTTAATTATTATTTTTCATTTAATCTCACACCTCTTCTCAGTTATTATTATTTTTATTTCGTGAATTATATCGCGTAACCGAGCGTCACATTTTAAAATCTCCAGGGTCCATCATCTGCGCGCGCGCAATATAATAAGTTATATGTAAATATATGTAAAGCGTGTAGGTATTAGGTTTATATAACAAGCAATAACCGGAAAAGCATAGCTGCGCTCGGCTTATCCGTACAAACGAGCAATGACCGTGTCTTGCCGGGATATTTTCGCAAAAGACTCGAATTACATAATATGACGCATGTATAGTAGCGAAGGAAGATCAATCCTTTACTCGCGTCAGCTAATATCTTTGGAGACTTTTACTTATACTTTTTTTTTTCAATAAGAATAATAATAATATTTATAAAGTTAAACTTTCAAACGTTTGCACGTAACGAATCGAATAGAATAATCAAAAATTCAAACGAAAACCCGATAGCCTGAAAACGTCAATGAGCTTATCAATGGTTTGCTTCTTTTTGATTTTAATTAGGGCACTCACTACTGTCGCTTTTTTTTCCTCATTATCATCATTATCATCATTATCATCATCATTATCGTCCCTCTCTTTCTCTCTCTCTCTCTCTCTCTCTCTCTCTCTCTTTCTCTCATCTCACTTGTCATTATCGTCATCAGTACATGCTAAATCTTCGTCGTCCTTATCTCTCGCACGCCTCATCTCTCCTTGTACACCGCATGAGCAGTTTTTTTTCTTTTTTTTTTCAAACCGCGGAATCATCATTGACAAACGCGTTTCAAGTATAAAAGTTTAATCGCTCGTTTTGCCTTTCTTCGCATATCATTTTTTTTTTGTTTTTCACCAACGTGTTCTACAAATTAACGCTACGACTTTGAAGTTACACATCTGTGGGAGCGGTTGTGGCCGGTGACTATATAATATAGGTCGACTTTCGGTGTCTCCCGACATTCGTTTTCGCATTTTTATTAATCTTCAAACATATGTGGACATTTTGGTTTTGTATCGCCTGGATGGATGGTTCGGTTTTGAATAATTAAAGTATTTTTGGTTCGCAGCAACACGTGTCCTACATCACTGATTACGATCGTCTATCACGTTTACATAATATATTTTTTTTTTTTGTGATTCTTTTTTATGCTTTTTTTTGTCCTTATTTAATTAAGTCTCTTTTTTTTTAGTTCGGGGTAGTACGTGACAGTGACGTGCATATCAATATTTTTAATTTTTGTCACACGACAGCAATTGTATTATTATTATTATTTTTTTTTTTTCGCAACTCTAGAACATCAGGGGTTACGACATAGATAAAGTTATACGTACTTCCCTCTAAAGTTAAGACGAATCACGATAATTTTCGATAATTTCACCCAAAAGGGATTCATCGGATGGTCGAATCTCTTCTGGGAAAATCTCGTCGAACGACTTCTATCAACACTGTCAACATTTTATTCTCATTTTAGGTCATGCGAGAGTGTGTGTTTTTTTTTTGTGTGTGTGTGTGGGTGAATTTCTTTACGCATAGACATTTACGGTGACAAGACATTATTATTATTATTTCTTTTAATAATCGTAATTAGCTGGTAGTAATTTTATAGGAAAAGACACTCGATGCGTATACGCCAAGAAACTATAATATCATATAATGAGACGAGGCGTATACGCACACATTGTTTAGGGTTTACGTCTTAGCATTGGCTCTTTTAACCCATTAATCGAAGTTTATATCTCCCTTCATCTAAATCAAAACATTGGCGATTGTATCTAAGCATATATTTTCAGTGTCGTTTAAAAGCGAATCATATAGATGCGTCGAGCAGCTTTGTGAACCGACATATGTGGACAACTACTTGGCTTGGTGTTTTTAATTCTTCACTTTTTTTTTTAGATAAATGGTTCAAAAATTGCCGTTGCATCTCTCATCCGACGGGTATGTAAATGTACGAGCAAGTTTAGATTAAGAGTTCCTATATACTTTTGCTAAGCTTCATCACAAATACGTGGGAATGTTAATTATGCACTATATGCCGGCTGCTGCATCGACATATATGCCAAGGAAGACGGAAAATCGTCTCGGAGTCTTTGTGCAAGGAAATCACGGGAACTGCAGACGCGATGCGCATCGATAATAATTTTCTCTCTGCACTCACTTCTCTTTCTCTTATACGGTCAGTCAGCAGGCGCTATGATAAAGTTAATTGGCATCCGGGATTAAAAAACGCTATATAGGTAAATACTTTAGTCAACAACTACTTATCCTTTCCGATGTGAATCACGCGTTCAATACAATATCGAACAAGTTCGACTTTGAGGTCACTTTGGTGCATCATCATATCTCTAGTCCTAGCGAGGACACATCACATCGATCATCGTGCGCATATAGACATCTAGTAGTCCCGGATGCCAGATTCGCTATTATCACTCGCGCGAGCGTGTGTGTGTGTGTGTGTGTGTCTCGTCGCAACGAAAAAATCACTCGTCGCTTTCCCGTGCGTTCCGTGATTTTTCAATTTTATTTTATTACCCTATCCTCTCTCTCTCTCTTTCTCGCTCGCGCTCAAGGTTTATTTTGCTAATATTTAATAAGTCGCGTATATAAAAGCGCCGAAAAAATGAGTCAGCTAAAGAGCGCGCGAGTCAAACAACACTCGGACACTTTGGCTAGAAATATATGTATAATAATAGTAGATTAGCAAATGAAAATGTTCAAGGGCGGCTTGTTTATCGACTCATCGTAAAATACGTGACGGTTTAGTGTATCAGTTCGTCGGTGTGTACGGCAGAGTACGACGACTCTTCTCGAAAAAATTCATCACGAGGACGGGAGTTTTGGATAATGCGTTTAGCGTGTAATAATTCATTTTTGTTTTTGCTTTATCTTTTTCTTCTTTTTTTTTTTTCTTTAATAATAATATTACCTAAAGAGCCGAGAATCGAGCTGGCGCGGAATTATGACGATTATTTTTCGGCCCGAGTGTCTGTGAATAAGGAATATATTATATTATATTCTGCATATTTATATCTCATCTCATTTCGAGTCGTAGAAGTTAGGCCTGCAGAACTCGTCGCGCGGCTTATTGAACTCAACCATAATCGCTGGACAGACTGCGAAGACCTAGAACTCTAGTCGATATGCACTACAGCTGGTCTCGTGGTCTTGAAGATTGATCGTACATCTCGACGCCGATGGCGAAAGATCGATGTGGTGAGCTGCTAGAGCCTCTTCGTTGTCGGCGACCCAGTAGCCTAGTGTATCGGTATCGTACGTGGGGATCATCGTTACTTCTGCAATACACGCGTTAAAACAGCTCGGTTGTAACTCTGACTTGATCGGTAACGTTATTTAAGGAGTATACTTAAGTAAAATAGAAGAACTTACCCAAATCCTTATCCTCCCACGTCTTTTTGGCTTCTAGAAGTGCATCGTAGACCTCGCGGCTGGGCTCGGTACCGCTGAAGACGTAGTAACGTGCCCGAACCTTCTTAAAGAATTCCAAGGCCGTGTAGAAGGAATTTCCATGGTGCGACACATAGGTCAGATCCACGTAAACCGGTTGTACTTTGTTTTTCGAGTCCTTCACTCTCTTATCGTTTTTGCTGGGACTCTCTGATCGCTTCTTATTCTTGATGTTCTCGGATAGGACCTTCTTCGCCTGCTTCTTCTCCTTCTTAGGAGTACCAGGCAATCCTTTGTTCGAGACCTCGTTAGCCTGCGTCGGTGCAGGCGAAGGTAATCTCATCGGTTCGCCCCAGTCGTTGATGACATCGAAGTTAAGGCTGTCCGGACTCAAGTCAGCAGAGCTGCAAGGTTGAATAGGACTTCGTAGGTTGAATTTTCTAGGTGCCTTTGGCGAAGGGAGACCAAGTGGAGTTCCCCAGTCAGCCAGAGGATCCTTCTTGTCGTCAGCTGGATGAGCTTTGCTCTGATCAGAGGACTTCTCGAGCTCCTGACTGAAGTCACCTGCTCCTAAAACGGAGCTTACCTGGCCTCGGTCGTGCTCGCTTTTCTCTTCCGTCAGAGCTTTTTCAAAGTCGAGGTCGGCCTCGTCCACGTACTTCTTCGAGCCTTTGTCCGAGAAGCCACCGGCGAATTCCTTCTCGACGGTGAACTTTTTGAACGAGAACTCGTCAGGTTCGCCTTCTGGAAGGACTTGTTGTACGGTTTTGCTTAGGGTACTAGTGTGGAAGTGGATCGATTCCTCGGGCAGTTCGCCGTAGAAACTACTGCTCATCGCTGCGCTCGCGAAATCGTCGGGCGTTTTGAACGTTCCTTCTTTGACAGATGAGTCTTGCTGATAGGGTGAAGATGAGAATGTTGGGCTGGGCTGCTCATCGTCAGAGTAAGTATGACGTTCGTCGCTGCTGCCCCACATGTGCGTCGCCGCTCGACTGTGTCCGCTGCTCAAGTCGCTTCGTGGACTAGTCGGATCGAATTCTTTGTCCGAGCTTGCACTGGGTGCTCGCTGGATATCGATCGGTTTTGTCTCCGGTAATCTTTCGTCAACTTTAACGTCAGTCTTTTCGGTTATAACTATAGTCTCGCCTTTCTCGTTCGTTGCTTCTGTCACCTCCTGCGTTGTCGTGATGATCTCACCGTCGTCACTCATTGTTCGAGTGGTTGTGATTATCGTGCGGATGACGTCACCTGATCTGAAACCTTCGGGAGTAGCAGTTCGCGAACCTCTGTCGGATCTCTTATCTGGAGTAGATCGACCCGACTGGAGATGGGACTGCATCATGCTTCCGTCGCGCATCAACGGAGACATGGATACATCAGGAGTCGACTTTCCAGTGGAACCACCGTACACGATGTCCTTTGGTAACGAGACGTCTGGCGACGATTTGCCGGAGTAACTCTTGTCGTCCGTGATTAAGTCTCTGATCAGAGGGAAAGCCGATTGTTCCAGCTGTTCAGGAATCGTGTGATCCATCAAGTCCTTGCTGAAGAAAGTCGTATGCTTTTCTTCGTGCACAACGCTTGAGTCTGCTTTACTGTCATGGCTGGACATGCTAGAAATCGATGTTTTCGATGTATCGCTAGGATGAGAGTCCAATGAGATGAGCTTCTCTTCAATATTGATGGCACTGGGTGAAACCGTCGATAGCTCTGTTGCTTTACCGTCGGACACTGAGCTGGTTTCGGTGTGATCAACACTCTTTCGTGTACTCGTCGTTCCGAAGGTATCAAACAAGGATACTGGGTCTATTTCTTCTTGACTAGTGATTGTCTTGGTTATCTCCTTAGTTATGAATTCTTGATTGTAGTCACCACCGGAGATGGAGGTTCGTTTCGTTATCACAGGCTCTCCTGTCATGTGAACGACTTCGTGTTTAATTACCTTGGTTATCGTCTCCGATTCGTCCTGTTCGATCACTTGCTTCTTCGTAGGATCTTCGTCCGACATACTTTCATGGGTGATGAATTCTTTTGTGATATTTACGGTCTCCTCGGGATAAGTAGTTATCTGCGTCGTCTTCAGAACCACCACGGTTTCGCCAGTCGGTAATTGACTGTGAATTTCTTCCGTAGTTTTGGACGGTTCCTGCACCGTTTCTTCCGTCTTCGATTGACTTGCGCTGGACGTCGGATGGCTGTCATCCCCAGTTGTGCTTTCAAACTGACCAGGCACACTCGTGATTGTCGTTTTTGCGTTGTCGGTGGTTTCAGAAATAGATTCCGGAGTCTCGGTACGTTGTCCGAAATCAGGGGTAGATTTTCCAGAAAGTGTCGTTATGTGTGTGGTGCGGATCTCCGTCATACCACCCATAAACGCCTTGTGGAATGGACTTTCGTAGTCAGAGTACTGTCCACCCTTCTCCAATCCGACTTCGTAGTTTCGCGTGTCTGGCGTCGAGTATCCCGATGATTTGCGTTCGCTAATTTCTGGCGTTGCCATTCCTTCGTATTCTAACTTGTGTTGCGAGTCATCGTCGTCGTCGTGGAATATCGACTTGTCGGCAATCGCATCTTTCGAAAGGTGCTTCTTAATTAAAATCTCCTCAATTATTTCGACAATTATGTACTTGGGTAACGACGTCTTCGTCACGATTTGTTCCAGTATAGTCTCTGTTATTTTTATCCCTCGAGTTATGTATTCGTCGATCAATAGCGTCTCGACTTCTATACGTTTATTTTCAGAAATAGTGATTTCTTCGTCTATGTGAGGATCAGGTCGGCCTAATTTGTAGGTCAAAGAAGGTTCAGGACTAGGGCTCATACTTTTTGTTTCGACCGACGGTTTCAAACTCTCGGAAAGTGATTCTTTCCTAGAGCTGCTATCTTTGTCAAAGACTATGTTTGTACTGGTATGCGAATCTTCTTTTTGACTGGAATCGTGGCTTTCCGTGAAATCACCGTCAACAATCGATTCGCGCCTAAGGCTTCTTGAGGATATTATATTTTCAATAACGACAATGACCAAGTGTCGAGAAACAGATTTTGCACTTGCTATCGTGTCGACAGTTTTCGAGTCGATCTTCTTCTTTTTAGAAATGAATTCGTCATCGATGTAATGTGTAAGTTTTTCCTCATCATCTAACAACTTTTGACTCGTTTCTTCATGCTCTTTGTCTTCAAAATCTACAATCGTTTCTCGTTTAATCCTCTGGTCAGAAATAATTTCATTAATTATCCTCATGATGATGTGTTGGTCAATGTTGTAAATGACCGATATTTCATGAATTGTAGATAGAGTTATCAATTTTTTCTTGATAACGTATTCGCCGAATACATAATCTTCAATAGCCTTGCGTATTTCAGGTGTTACATCTTGCTTATGCACCGTCTCTTCTTTCGAGTCAGTCGCGTGTAATTTGTCAATTGCTTCTTGAGACAGCCGCAGTTCATCTGTTTCTTCGAATATGCCACCATGTGCATGTCCTAGTGGATCTTTGGCGTGTTCGAGAACACCTAGTTTTTCAATAGCTTTATCTTCATACAAACTCGCCGCTCTTGATCGCACCAATGGAGTTTTATCGCCAGTATCGAAAAGGCTGTGTGATCGGGATCGATCTTTACCTTTTTCTTCGGTATGACTTTCTATGCTAGCGATCGACGACTTCCGATCATCGGCAGTATCGAGTAAAGAAATATCAGCTCGTGTTTTTTCGCTAATTGGACTAACAGACTTTGATTTATCGAAATCATGTGCTTCAGATTTCAAATCTCCGGATACACTTGGTGATCGCGATTTTTGAGATTTATCTTCTGATATCGATGCTTGCTGCACCGCAGGTTCATTTTCTGCTGATTTATCACCTTCAAAACTTAACGATGCTTTTCTATCAAGGAAATCATCAATTTTATCTCCAACAATACTAGACCTGGATTTAATTTTTTCTTTTTCAAGACTAGGAGACTTGGACCGATCGTCCGATTTCATGTCCGCAGCCGCCACTTTCGATAGTTCAGTTGTAGAGATATCCTTCTCAACACTAGGAGACTTAGATCCATCGTCTGTTTTTAGGATATTAGATGATTTTTCAGGTGATTCTTTATCCTTAGAGTCCTTTTCAACACTTGGAGATTTAGACTCATCTACGCCTTTGCTTGTATCAATTTCTGAAGATTCCTTCACATCTTTTTCTACACTTGGCGACTTAGATTTGTCAATAGACGTGGAATCATCAACTCCAACGGTTTTATCAGTATCTTTCTCGACACTGGGAGATTTAGAACGATCAAGCTTTACAGCATCTTTCAAATCCTGTTTTTCAGGGCTAGGTGATTTTGTTTGTTGTCCAGCTTTGGTATCCGCAGACGACTCAGAGGTAATTTCCTTCTTATCAGCGTCTTTTTCAACACTTGGAGGTTTAGACTTATCATCAAACTTGGCATCGGTTACTAACTCTGCTGACAATTCCTTCTTTTCAGTTTCTCTTTCAACGCTCGGTGATTTGGATTTATCGTCAATTGTAGTATCCGATGTTAATTTCAGTGACATATCTTCCTTCTCATCCTTTTCTACACTCGGAAACTTAGACTTAACATCAGCCTTTATGTCTGCAACCAACTCTGGTGATATTTCTTTCTTTGGACTATCCTTGTCAACACTTGGTGCCTTAGATATATCGTCAACTTTTGCATCCGCAGTAATATCTGATGTTAAATCTTTCTTTTCGGCATCCTTTTCAATACTGGGCGATTTGGATCTACCGTCAGCTTTAATATCTGCAGTGATATCTGATGAAAGATCTTTCTTATCCGCATCTTTTTCCACGATAGGTGACTTTGACCTATCACCGTCCTTTGCTTCTGCTACTAACTCTGAAGACATTTCTTTCTTTCCACCATCTTTCTCAACGCTTGGTGACTTCGATCTATCATCACCCTTGGAATCTCCAATTGTTTCGGACAATGCATCTTTCTTATCCGAGTCTTTTTTCACACTAGGTGATTTCGATCTATCATCACCCTTTGCGTCAGCGACCAACTCTGGTGACATTTCTTTCTTTACAGCATCTTTTTCAATACTTGGTGACTTAGATTTATCTTCAGCCTTGACCTCTGCAGTTGCATCCGATGAAATATCTTTCTTATCCGTATCTTTTTCAACGCTTGGTGAATTCGATCTATCACCATCCTTAGCATCTGCAGTTACCTCCGATAAAATATCTTTCTTATCCGTATCTTTTTCAACGCTTGGTGACTTCGATCTATCACCATCCTTAGCATCTGCAGTTACCTCCGATAAAATATCTTTCTTATCCGTATCCTTTTCAACGCTTGGTGACTTCGATCTATCATCAGCCTTAGCATCTGCAGTTACCTCCGATAAAATATCTTTCTTATCCGTATCTTTTTCAACACTTGGTGACTTAGATTTATCTTCAGTCTTAGAATCTGCAGTTATTTCCGATGTAACATCTTTCTTATCTGCATCTTTTTCAACGCTAGGTGACTTCGATCTGTCTTCAGCTTTCACATCCATGGCCAACTCTGCTGACATTTCTTTCTTTACAGCATCTTTTTCAACACTCGGTGACTTTGGTGTATCGTCAGCCTTAGCATCTATAGTTACTTCCGAAATCACATCTTTCTTATCCGAGTCTTTTTCTACACTAGGTGATTTTGACCTATCATCGCTCTTTGTGTCTGCGACCACTTCTGGTGACAGTTCTTTCTTCGCAGCATCTTTTTCTACGCTTGGTGACTTTGATCTATCATCAATCTTTGCATCTGCAGTTGCATCCGATGAAACATCTTTCTCATCAGTATCCTTTTCAACGCTTGGTGACTTAGATTTATCTTCAGCCTTGGCATCTGTAGTTATTTCCGATGTGATATCTTTTTTATCTGCATCTTTTTCAATACTAGGTGATTTAGATCTATCTTCAGCTTTCGAATCTGTCGCCAACTCTGGTGACATTTCTTTCTTTGCACCATCTTTTTCGACGCTTGGAGACTTAGATTTATCTTCAGCCTTGACCTCAGCAGTTGTATCCGATAAAATATCTTTCTTATCTTCATCTTTTTCAATACTAGGTGACTTTGATCTATCTTCAGCTTTCGAATCTGTCGCCAACTCTGGTGACATTTCTTTCTTTGCATCATCTTTTTCAACGCTTGGTGACTTAGATTTATCTTCAGCCTTGACCTCTGCAGTTGCATCCGATGAAATATCTTTCTTATCCGCATCTTTTTCAACACTGGGTGACTTAGAGCTGTCGTCGATCTTTGCATCTGCAGTTGCATCCGATAAAACATCTTTCTTATCTGCATCTTTTTCAACGCTAGGTGATTTAGATTTATCTTCAGCTTTGGCATCTGCAGTTGTATCCGATATAACATCTTTCTTATCTGCATCTTTTTCAACACTAGGTGACTTTGATTTATCTTCAGCTTTCGCATCTGTGGCCAACTCTGGTGACATTTCTTTCTTTACAGTATCTTTTTCAATGCTCGGTGACTTTGGTTTATCGTCAGCCTTGACATCAACAGTTACTTCCGAAAGCACATCTTCTTTAACCGAGTCTTTTTCTGCACTTGGTGATTTTGACCTATCATCGCTCTTTGCGTCTGCGACCACTTCCGGTGACATTTCTTTCTTTGCAGTATCTTTTTCAACGCTTGGTGACTTCGATCTATCGTCAGCCTTGGTATCTATAGTTACTTCCGACAACACATCTTTCTTATCAGCTTCTTTTTCAACGCTAGTTGACTTTGATCGGTCATCAGTTTTTAAGTCTGGGGACATTTCTTTTTCATCGGTTATTTTTTCAGCACTTAGCGATTTAGACTCGTCTTCTGCTTTGATGTCAGCTTCTAGCTCCGGAGACATTTCTTTTCTGGCATCATCTTTTTCAATACTGGGAGACTTGGATCGATCATCTTTAGAATCCATTGCCGATGTCTCCTTTTGAGCAACATCTTTTTCTGGACTTGTTGATTTTGATATATCAACAGGTTTAACTTCTGCGGTTACTTCTGGCGACGCCTCCTTCTCAATGTGATCTTTTTCTACGCTGGGAGATTTAGATCCGTCATCAACCTTCGCAGTGAGGTCAGAAGACATATCCTTCTTGTCAGGCTCTGTTTCAACACTTGGCGATTTTGATCGATCTTTAGCTTCACCATCTGCTGTTGGCTCTGGTAATGCTTCCTTTTTACTAGCGTCTTTTTCAATGCTAGGGGATTTAGATCTGCTATCACCTTCACCGTCTACGGGTAATTCAGGTGACATTTCTTTCTTAGCACCTTCTTTGTCCGGACTTGGTGATTTTGATTTGTCCTGAGCTATTTCGACCGCTGTCACTTCTGGTGATATCTCTATTGTGATGGCATCTTTCTCGATGCTAGGAGATTTCGATCTATCGTCAGTCTTACTGACTTCTACAAGTTCTGATAACATGTCTGTTACAAGANCTCGATGCTAGGAGATTTCGATCTATCGTCAGTCTTACTGACTTCTACAAGTTCTGATAACATGTCTGTTACAAGAACATCTTTTTCGGTACTAGGAGATTTAGATCGATCGTCGACTTTAGTATCTGCAGGTAACTCCGGTGGAATTTGCTTCATTTCAGTTTCTTTCTCAACACTAGGTGATTTAGATTTAACGTCAGCTAGATCATCTCCGACTAGGTTCGGTGACGTATCCTTTTTAGTAACGTCTCGTTCGACACTTGGAGATTTTGATCTATCGACAACTGTACCGTCTGTTGCTACCTCTGATGATGCTTCTTTTTTCGTTTCTTCTTTCTCAAGACTAGGTGATTTTGATCGGGCCTTGGCGTCGGTTTCAGCGATTGCCTCTGCTGACATTTCTTTTTTAGCTGAATCTTTTTCAACGCTCGGCGATTTTGATCGATCAACCTTACCATCCGCTAACACGTCTTGTGATGTTTCTTTATGTGCTTCTTCTTTTTCAATACTAGGCGATTTTGGTCGGTCCTTAATCCCTACCTCTGTCGTTGCTTCTGGTAATGTCTCGTTTTTATCGGCATCTTTATCCGAGCTTGGCGAAATCTCCTTGGTTACTATTTCTTGTTCAGGACTTGGTGATTTTGACTTTTCAATTATTTTATCATGCGTAACAATTTCAGGCGACTTTTCTTTTTCGAGGTCCTCCTTTTCAGTGCTGACTGCTGCCTCCAGTAACGTTTGTTTCAAGTCAGTTTCCTTTTCAGCACTTGGTGACTTAGGTCTCTCATCAGCCTTAACATCAACAGTTACCTCCGATAAAATATCTTTCTTATCCGTATCTTTTTCAACACTTGGTGATTTGGATCTGTTATCTGTTTTAGATTCTGGGGCGACTTCGGATGATGTTTCTTTTTCAACACTAGGTGATTTAGATTCATCGGCTTTTACATCTGATGCAGGGGAACTTTCATTTTCATCTTTTTCTTTTTCAACACTAGGCGATTTAGATTTATCGGCTTTTACATCTGGTGCAGGGGAAATTTCTTTTTCGTCTTTTTCTTTTTCAACGCTAGGCGATTTAGATTTATCGGCTTTTACATCTGGTGCAGGGGAACTTTCTTTTTCGTCTTTTTCTTTTTCAACACTAGGCGATTTAGATTTATCGGCTTTTACATCTGGTGCAGGGGAAATTTCTTTTTCGTCATTTTCCTTTTCAACACTAGGTGATTTTGATTTATCGGCTTTAACATCTGGTATAGGGGAACTTTCTTTTTCATCTTTTTCCTTTTCAACACTAGGTGATTTTGAACGGTCTTCAGTTTTAGCATCAAGTGAAGGTGGAAGCTCTTTCTGAGCTATTTCTTTTTCCATGCTAGGAGACTTCGATCTATCGTGAACCTTGGCATCTGCAGTTACCTGCGACAGTACGTCTTTCTTATCGGCGTCTTTTTCAACACTTGGTGACTTAGATCGGTCGTCAGGCTTAGATTCTGCTTCTACAACTGGAGACGTCTCTTTCTTGGCGTCTTTTTCAATGCTAGGTGACTTTGATCTTTCAGCTGCTTTTAGATCTGGTGACATTTCTTTATGAACGATTTCCTTCTCAGCACTAGGCGATTTCGATCTATCATGGATCTTACCGTCATCAACCAGTTCAGACTCTATTTTAACTTCAGTTTCTCTTTCAAGGCTAGGAGATTTGGATCGATCGACAGTTTCTGGTGTTTTGTCTTGTATAGTATCTTTTTCAACACTAGGTGATTTCGATTTATCATCAATTTTAACGTCAGTTGCTGCTTGGGTCTTGGCGACTTCTTTTTCGACACTCGGAGATTTAGATCTGTCAATGGTCTTGTCATCAGCAACTGCTTCGCTTGAAATCTCTTTTTTGACCGATTCTTTTTCAACACTAGGTGATTTCGATTTGTCGGCTGTTTCAATATCGTCTGCTTGTAATTCTGGCGACATCTCTTTATCAACAGCTTCTTTTTCAACGCTGGGTGATTTAGATTTCTCGACAACTTTGACATCGTCTGGCTCTTGGGAAGATTCTTTTTTAGAAACTTCTTTTTCAAGACTAGGTGATTTAGATCTTTCATCGACCTTAATATCCGCATGTAATTCTGGCGACATCTCCTTATCTGCAGCTTCTTTTTCAACGCTGGGTGATTTAGATTTCTCAACAATTTTGACATCGTCTGGTTCTTGGGAAGATTCTTTTTTAGTAACTTCTTTTTCAAGACTAGGTGATTTAGATCTTTCATCGACCTTAATATCCGCATGTAATTCTGGCGACATCTCCTTATCTGCAGCTTCTTTTTCAACGCTGGGTGATTTAGATTTCTCAACAATTTTGACATCGTCTGGTTCTTGGGAAGATTCTTTTTTAGTAACTTCTTTTTCAAGACTAGGTGATTTAGATCTTTCATCGACCTTAATATCCGCATGTAATTCTGGCGACATCTCCTTATCTGCAGCTTCTTTTTCAACGCTGGGTGATTTAGATTTCTCAACAATTTTGACATCGTCTGGTTCTTGGGAAGATTCTTTTTTAGTAACTTCTTTTTCAAGACTAGGTGATTTAGATCTTTCATCGACCTTAATATCCGCATGTAATTCTGGCGACATCTCCTTATCTGCAGCTTCTTTTTCAACGCTGGGTGATTTAGATTTCTCAACAATTTTGACATCGTCTGGTTCTTGGGAAGATTCCTTTTTAGAAACTTCTTTTTCAAGACTAGGTGATTTGGATCTCTTATCAGCCTTAATATCTGCATGTAATTCTGGCGACATCTCCTTATCAGCAGCTTCTTTTTCAACACTAGGTGATTTCGATTTATCGACAACTTTGACATCGTCTGGCTTTTGGATAGATTCCTTTCTAGAAACTTCTTTATCAAGACTAGGAGATTTAGATCTCTCATCGATCTTAATATCTGCTTTTAATTCTGGTGTCATTTCTTTCTCAGTTGTTTCTTTTTCAACGCTGGGCGATTTGGATCGATCGTCGACTTTAACTTCTCCGGGTACTTCGGGCTTCATATCTTTTTTCTCTATTTCCTTTTCGCTACTCGGCGATTTACTTCTGTCAGTGACTTGAACATCTTTTAAAGCATCCGGTGACATTTCCTTTTGTGTTATTTCTTTCTCTGCACTGGGTGATTTGGATTTATCATCGATTTTAACTTCTGCACTTGCGCCTACTGATATTTCTTTTTTCTCAATTTCTTTTTCAAGACTTGATGATTTAGATTTAGCATCAGCTTCCGAATGTGATACGTCAGTTATTCCTTCTTTCTCTACACTAGGAGATTTCGATTTGTCTGCAATTGCTGACAAATCATCTATTATTTTTTCTGTAATTAGATTTTCATGAGAAAACAATTCCGTGGCTTGAGGGAACGCCTTTTCAGTAGGCGATTTAGAGAACACACTTTCTGCTGGTGAAGCATCTCCAGAATGAAGTGAATCAGGCGTTTTAGCCATTTCGGTAGATGTAATTACGGATGACAATTGATCTGCTACTCCTACTGATTTCTGTGCATCTAATGCTGTTTCTAATTCTTTTAGTGTTGTTTCATCTGTTTTGATATCTTTACTTTGTAAAATATCAACTATTGTTCCTGATTTCTCTAAGCTATCTTCCGGTGTAATTTTATCATCTTCATGATCTGGTTTATCAGATACTATACTATCTTTTTCTGGGGTGCTGCCAGCTGATCGTAACGAATCTTTATCAAGTATCAATGAATCTTTTTCAGGAGTCGATTTTACATCAACTTCTTTCAAAGAATCCTCTGGAGTTGGAGATTTAGTGAACGTGATTGTACCACTAGGGCATATTTCAGTTTCATGTCCACCGTCTTCGCTACTTGCTGTAACTACCATTCTTTTGACTATTCCGTCATGGCTTTCTTTGTCTGCATCCTGTGATTGATCGTCGTCTTTCGTTTGTTCAATTTCTGTTACATCAACGAAACCACCAGATCGCCCAGTAGCATCTGCGTGAGATTTTTCAAGGGTATCGATATGAGTTTCTTTCAATGTTTCTACAGGCATTTCAACATCTTTCTTCTCTGTCGTTTTTTCTTTCGCCTCATCGAGATATTTTTCGTTTGTATCTACTTCCGATACTTCAGAAATTTCTCGATCCTGCATTTGTTCAACTTTCGCGCTGCTTATATCTTTAGAATCGCTCTCGCTAACCTCTTTCATACTTTTTTCTGGGGTGTCTTTTACGAATTTTTCATCGGCTTCAATCACATCACTAACGTGCTCAGTTACTTCATCTACATCTTTAGTTTTTTGCGCATCAGGTTTATCTGTAGTAGATGTCGAAGAAACATCCAGAACCTTGTGATCTGCTTCTACGGCTATGAAATCATCCACCTTTACTTCGCCGTGTGATTTTTGCCTTTCTTCTTGTATAAACGCTTCTGCAACATCCTTAGATGAAATATTAACAAAATCTTCTACTATTTTATCGTCATCTTTCTCGTCAATACCAGTAGATACTTGTGTCGTATCATCTATTTCCCTGAGTATCGTAAAATATGTCTCTTCTGGAATATCAAAAACAGATTCTCTAGAAATTTGTTTATCTACTATCTCTTCAACGATCTCTATCACAACACTTTTGGGAATGGTTTCTTTCATAGATATCTCTTCAATTACACTAAACGTTATTCTCTTATTCTTATTTAAATATTCATTTGTAATGTAATTCTCGATTGCCAGTCTCTTGTCCGAAGGGATATCGTGCGATCGTAAAACTTGAACAGAATCTGCCACACTATCACGAGGGATCTTGTGTTTTATAATAGTCTTTTGAATAATATTAATTACTTTTTCTTTAGGCACGCGCTTTACGATTACAATATATTCTATGACTTGTATCGTAACTTTATGCTTCTTGACCACAATAAATTCTTCAATCAAGTTCTCCAAACTTGTCTCTTTATCAAATATATTTTTATATTCAGTTGGAAGCTCGGGCAGCTCTAATTCTGTTGGTAATTTTGGCGAAGTTGGCGTAGACCCTGGTGTCACGGTTACGAGTTCTGCTTTACCAGGCGATAACTTTTGCTCGAAACCTATTTCTGATTCCACAATTACTTTCTCGTCTGCACTTTGTTCGTCGTGAACTTCTCGCTTAGCAACTTTCTTTACGCAAACTTCTTCCAAACCCAAATCCATCACATCAGCTCTAGATTCCGACTCTTCTTTGGCAATCGGCTGAACAAGAACATCATCCTTAAGCAAATCCTCGCAAATTCTCATTGCATCTTCTTTATCGGTAGCTGTGCCTCTAGCTGGGGAAGTTACGTCTTTATCTTTATGCACCTTGGTACAAGGTTCTTCGTGTACTTCAAATTCATCGGCTTTTTGATAATCCGTAGATAATCTTTTTGATACTCCTATTTCGGGTATCTCTTCAACTTCCTCGTGAGGCGCAAACTCTTCCGTTACACCAACTTTCGTAGGTATTAATGCCTCTTCAGCAGGAGATTTAGAACTTTCGTCTTTTTCCTTATCTTTGTCGGTAAAGAGAGTCTTTTTCACTAGGAAATCATCTTCTTTAAGAACTTCAGCCACCTTTTTCACAATTTGCTCGACGTCTTTTGGTTTTTCTTCTTTTTCTATTTCAATCCCAGATGTACCCATGAGTACTTCAGCAACATCCCGAACAGCTTCTTTGAAGTCTCTCACAACACCATCCGAATCATCTTCATCTTTTTCGGTATCGTCGCTTGGCGGAATAATAAATTTGACTTTTTCAGGTTCTTTGGATTCGATTAAATCACTTATATCTGATTTCATATCATCTAATTTCTCAGCTGCGTCGATTAGCGTATCCTTTACCATATCTGCAGATGCTGCTGCCGACTTTTTAGCTCCATCAGCTTTGTCTTCTAGAGATTCCAAGGAATCCTGCAAACTATCTTTCACGTTCTTGAATTTCATAGACGCCTCTTCCACTAATTCTTCAACTTCTTCGATACCTTCGACTACCTTTTCTTCCAACTGAACCTCCAATTTTTCATCCTTCGTTTTATCGATTATATCACTTAGTGGCTCAGCAATAGTAACTGCGGAGTCCTTTATTTCTTCTTGCAAAAATGCTGCAGTTTCTTTGATAGCTGCGACTTTTATGTCGCTCACTTGAGGCTGTACTTGTTCGAAAGATTCTACCTTTTCTTCGTGCTTTCCAACTTTTGGGAACACTTTATCAATATCTACATCTTCAAAAATAACTTTTTCCTGAGGCTTAGATTCCTTTGGTGAACTAGATTTCGAAGATCTGTCTTCAGCGTCTTTGTCAGCAGAGTCGCGTCTAGCTTTCTTTGTCAACTTATCGATACCTTTTTCAAACTTGTCAGCTACTTTTCCGAAAAAGCTGAACATTCCCTTATCTTTTTGTTCTTTCACCGGAGCTACCGTAGGAGCAGGTTCTTTTGATTCTTGTACTGGAGCTGGAGCTTTCGTTTCTTTGTCTTTTTCAAGTTCTTCCATTCTGTATAATTTTGGATCAACTTCTTCGTGAACTGGTAAATCAGCTACTTCATCTGGAGTTTTTACGACATCTCTTGCAATGCCGTGATGTACAGGAGGCTTTACGTCCAATACCTTCACTTCTGGTTTGGAGACAGTAGGTAACGCTTCTGGAATAACTTCTTTTTCTTTTACAGGGATTTCTTTTTCTTTCACTTCTTCCAAAACGTGTTTTTCGTCTACATCTTCTTTAATTTCATCTAACGGAATTCGCTCGTCTTCTGGCAACGTCGGCGCAGTCGTAGTTGCACCGGATTCCAGGGTTGAAATTCTTTCTTGAGACTCCTCCAACTTTTCAGGCACAGCTTCCTTTTGATCAATATCCGGCTTGACGGAAGAATCTAACTTATCGGGACTCAAACTAGAAGGATCCTTTGTTATATCTTCACTATCTTTTTTGCCAGAGTCGTCCTTCTCTTCGGTTTTTTGTACAGCTTCCGTAGCGGAAGCGATTATCTGCTTCATTTCTTCCTTTAGAAGTTCTTTGTGTTCAGGAGACAAGTCCATCGATTTTCTTTTGTCGCCTTCGGTCGCTGTAGCAACCAGACTTTTCTCTGGCACTTCGTCCTTTTTCTCTTCGGCATCTTCTTTTTCCTCCTCTTGATCCTCCTCTTCTGCCTCTTCTTCTTCTTCTTCCTCTTCGGGCTCTTTGCCAATCTTTATTTTACTCTTTTCGGATTCAGCCTCATCAAGATGATGCTTCTGTTCAGCATCGCCACTCTGTACAGAATCCTCTGTGTAGATTTCTTCTTTTTCGACGATCAAATATTCATCCTCCTCCGTCAGCTCTTGACTTTCTTTTCTGGACAGCTTTTTCGGCGCATCGTCCATCTCTGCCGTTACGTCCTCCTCTGTCATATCTTCTTCCTTCTTATCGGTTGCTTCTGCAGTTATTTCATCGTCACCTTCGAATCTTTCTTCTTTACGCGCCTCCTCTATCCGTTCTGCTTTCTGCAATACTGCTTCGATTTCCTCGACAACTTCGCGCTCCTCCTTCAGATCAGCCAAAACTTTGCTTTCAATGGAATCAAGCGATATGTCTTCGGATTTCTCCGTTAAATTCTTATCGATTAATTTTATTGCGGATTCCGGCTCGATTCCGGAAGGAGTAGACACAGCGGATGAATCGGTGGTGCCTCCCTTAACCTTTCGAATGACAGCATCCTTTTCGGATTTCACAGAAGCCGTTGGTGTACTTCTCGCAGATTTAGCAGGACTTATGGGTAGCCGAGCCTTACTTGGACTTACGGGTTTCGTGCGACGACTTATGGGTTTTCGCTCGATGGGTTTGGGCTTGGCCGGTGCTTTTGTCGCAGCGCTTGCAGCTGCTGATTCTATATTTTTCTGCTCAACCACCATACGGTTGTTGGCATCTTTGGCGCTCTTGGCCGGGGCTGCGGTTGAGATTTTCGTTTTTACTGCTGATTTCGCTACAGTTTTGGACACTTCGGTTTTGGTTGCTGCACCGTTCATGGACTTCTTTGGTGTTGTCGGAGATGGCTTCATGATATCTTTCTTCTCTCCGGATGGCTTGGGTTTCTTTTCTATGGGTTTCATTGAAGGCTTTGTCATACTTTCGGGTTTGCTAGGTTTGACGGTTGTCTTGGTGATTTCCTTAGTTTCTCTCTTCTTAACATCAATTTTTTGCGTTTTAGGTTCCTTTGCAGGAGGTGCAGTCTTTTCAGTTTCCACTTTAACAGCGTCAGTCTTTTTCGCGTCTGATTCCGGTTGCTCAGACTTCTCTACCTTCTTCACTTCCTTCTTCGTCTCCTTCAATTCCTTCTCGATTTTCTTGCTTTCTTTAGCTTCGGACTCTATCTTCTTGTTCTCCACAACTTTTTTCGCTTTCGTTTCCGTCTTGATTTGAGGAGTCGCCGATGGCTTTGCAGTTGAAATTCTCGTCGAAGCATCGTCAACGGCGTCCTTTTTCACAGCCTTAATTTCCGAAGTATCTCGCTTCTCCCTTCGAGTCTCGGCAAGTCGTTTGGTTTCGCGCTCAATGGAACTCAGCTTTGGTTTCAGTATCGCCGCCTTGTCTTTGAGCGCCATGAGTGACGTCGAAGGCGAGAGGCTCTTTGCGGTGCAAGTCGGATGCTTCAAAAATTCCAAGTGTTTAAGACGCTCGAAACCCTCGAAAATTTTGTGCTGTGGCGTACTGCCTGGGAAAAGGATTCTGGTGATGGTGTCTTCGGGATTAGCCGGCTGCCAGACCAGCAGTGCGCAGATTGACACCAGATTCTGCGCTGGAAACACCATGCCATTCGAGTCTTTCCGGTGTGATCCAGCAAAAAGTTTCGCGTCCGAGGCATTCCACTTGGCTAGAAACTCCCTAACTTCACGGCTATCTTTACTTGGGCTTAGGACGTACATATCCAGGGTACCATGGCCAACTTTGTGATACAGATTAATTGGTTCTGGATCCCTGTAACAAGGATGTGGACGAAGATTTATGTGACGCAAATTCACCATCATTTCCTGTCCGATATCAATGAGGTTCAGTATGAGAGGGTCTATATCCTTATCACCATCCGGAGAATTCGAGTGTCTTCTTTCCTGCATGCGAAAATTACGATTACTACACCTCTGTCTCTTAAAGTTATTAATCGATACGTAAAGGAAATTAATTAAGACATTAATTTTATAAGAAAAGCCGCGCTATACTCACAACGAGGTTGCAGAAGAAATGTCCTATTTGCGGGTAGACGTGCATCTCCTTCTTCTTCTTCAACACACTCGACATACCGCCAACGTTGCTATTGTTAATTCGCGTAACAAGTACAGCATCGAGGCGGTCGAGATGTCGAGTAAAGTCCCAAAAGCAGGCCTTACGCGCAAAGCCACCATCGACGAGCATATTAAAACCGTTAATGCCAAAGAGTGCGGCATCACCTTGACCACCGGGGAAGACGTACAGCGTAGGATGACTGAAGCGAATGTTGCCGACCACATCGGACGGTTCCATCAGCTGGTCCAGAGTTTGGGCTATCAGATACTGTCCAATGTAGTTCGTGAAGCTCGTGATTGCCGGCACACCGGCCGTAAGAACGTCATCCGGATTGACTCTTACGCGACATGCCCTGAACACAAACAAATTACATCATTCAGTATAATTGTCTCCAACGGAAAATTTGTGTAACTTTGCGCATCGAGCTTTTTACCTCGTGCAAGCTTCTTTGGAAAGACGCAACGTCGTCCAGTCACCGACACCTGCGCAATGAATATCTACAGTAACGCTATTCTCGTAAGCTCGAAGTACACGCTGCACCTCGTGTTCGCTAAACGCATCCAAAAAGTCAGCCAGGCTGAAGGTTCCATCCTGTCGAAGAAGAAATACACTTTTAAATCCTCTAGACGAAGTATCGGGAGAAGACCGTTAACTTGATTTACGCGTGACGCACCTGTAGTATCCAGGAACCATTTCCACCGAATGTGTATCCAGCGTGAATGATGTGCCTGTGCTTCGTGAAACTTGCAAGAAGATTTCGGATACATTGCAACAGGGTATTGCTTTGCGGGTAAATAAGGACTTCCGTCACGAGATTCTCCGTCGCATATTGAATCAAACGTTCGCCTGCGATAATGTTGTATTTATAAGAATTCGTAAGCTTGATGAATTTCGTCGGTAGTAAATTACATCTTAATGGGTATAGTATATCAAGCATACTATATACATACAGAGTGTGAAAGCAAGCTGTTTATAAATTCATTACATTACCATTTCTAGCCTCTTCGCCTTCGGGGGACTGTGCTACGAGTGCCTGCAATTCCTTCTCGAGATCCACGTGACAACTATCTTTATCCCATGAGAGAAAACCTGGAATGATATTTTAAACATTTTTAAGCGATTTATTTTACTTTTCGTTTAAAACGTGTGTGTGTGTGTGTGTGTGTGTGTGTGTGTGTGTGTGTGTGTTGGATGTATCAAGAGCTTTTCAAAATAGTTCGAGAGGGAGAGAACACTATCCTCTAGCGTTACGTAATGTTTACTCTGACATTTTGAATAGAATTCAGGTCAAGTTCTACAGAACATAGCCGGCGTGTAAAGCCAGGATTTCTATCAAACTTGGCGTTAACGTAAATACACGTAATACCGCAAGGCTTAAAATAAAGTGTTGATGTGTATAGTGCTCTCTTGGTAAGTAGTATAATAGCTGTACGGTAAACTGGTCATATTCAAGAGTATCAAAAATTATTTCGAAGAGGCGCTTATAAAAATATATACGCGGTTGTACAATGACTGTCGCAAAAGGTATTATGCGACAAAACGTTTATTAAGTCATAATTGAAGACTATCAGGTATAACTTAGCCTATAGCGCTTGATAGGCTTCATAAAGCAACGTTCAGATATACGGATGATAGGTATATAAGGTCAAGGTCTAAAGTGCAAAGTTTAGAGTAGCAGCGCGCTCACTTTCTTTTCTTCTTCTCGCTTAATAAGCCTCGGAGAGTTTTCCCATGTTAATTAAGAGAAAATATGCATCAGCGCATCCAAGCAAGAGCGTGTTTTCTATCGAGCTGAAGCATTATTTCCATTTCAATTACTTCATCCTCGTTCCAAGCAATCCTGCACGCAATTTTTCAAAGTTTCATTTCAAGAAAGTGCTTCCTCTATCCGTAATAAAATCACGTACTATACAAAAACAAGGAAATCCCCTCGCGTTATGTACACAAGATCCCTGGGAAATTCAAAACACACAACGCTTCGGCATTATTAAAAAAAAAAAAGTTCATTCGACGCTGCATTTCGAAAACTTTTTTCCTTACACTCCTTCAGGCGGGGAGAAAGGATAAAGCAAAAAGCCAGCGAGTGAGGTGACGTCACCAACACCGCACCCCCGTCACGTGGTCCTTTATACCAGCCAGGAATCGATCCGTACGTTATACACGCAACCCCTCGTCGTCGCACCGACCGACATCGACTCAACACCATCATCGTCATTCTCGAGAAGCTTTCATATTCCTGCATGCAAACCTCGTTATACGAGCCGAAAATCCGAAAATAAAGACGAGAGTAGAGAGAGAAAAAAAAAATTCTGTGACAGTATACATGTAAGCGCATTTGTAAGGCTTGCGGTGAGACCCTCCGCTCTTGTGATTGACCTTCGGAGCTTTATATTGTTGCACGTTGCCTTTGAAGAGAGATACGCTGTGTATGCACTCGAGAGGCGAGCTCTTTCTTAGGGATATATTGAAATATTCGGAAAATTGATAGGACGAATATCGCTCGATGTAAATCCGGGCGTTTTTGGGAGGATCCGCGCACTCGTGTGTGAGAATATCGTCTTTCTCGAGTACGTATACGAATGCGACGATAAAATGTTATGAGAAGCTGTAAAAACTGTGATATCCTTAAGGACAACGTTCCATAACAGTATATAACAACGAGACTCAATTTATAGCGAGACGTATACCTAACAGCGTTATGTAATTCCATATTTTGATCCATCTTGAAAAGGAAAGCTTTGCAGAATCAATATTTGCATAGACACTAAAAATGTAAGGTCAGGTGTTGACTTTGAGAGAGAAGTAGCATCAGCAGTAGCAGCAGTGGGTAACAAAGACGCGACCAGTGCATAGCTCTTAAAGCCTCTAAATTGCTATATCGCTGAAGGCACTCGTCGTTGCTGCTACTGCTGCCGTTCTGCTGTGTCAAATTGATCGGAAGCCCTGAAGGTGATACAACGAAGCCGTGCTGTAGCCGAGTTTCACGTCTTCGATGCTCGCTGACTCTCACTCGACTCGCGTTTCCGATATCAGCCTTATTTACTTATATATATATTCGAGCTCTGCTTTCCATAAACAACACTCGATGCTTACGTATAGGCTCGTATAAAAGTTTTATTCGAGTCGACTTGGAAAAACAGGGTATGCAATCAGACTGGCTTTTTTTTTCTATATTCAATAAAGTTCCCATCAAATCGAGCACAAAGTTCTCGAGAGCCAAGTTTAACTCTCGAAATATGACTTTGGTATATATGTAAGTGCGAAGTGTAGTGATCCTACGAGCTTTCATGCTCGACACTTTCGCGAGCTTCCTTTTCGCGTCAGGGACAGAAAAAAAAGAAGAAGAAGAAGAAGAAGCGACGAGTGGCAGTGAGAGAGATAAATGCAGAAAATTCTGGGTTTGCCCCGGCTATGTATAGACCTCTCACAGGACCGCATTCTGCTTTTATGGGCTGAAATGAGACTTTTAGAGAACACTGTATACGATTCAAACTGAAGTGAAGTAATTAATGACACTTGATTAACTTGATTACATGTCGACGCGTAATTTTGGAAAAGCAATTATTATCGTTGTAACAATCGCGTTCAATTTAATTGCGAAATTCTGTACTTCACTTGTTAAAAATAATGATTGACGAGAACCTGCAGTACGCAGACACGTGTCCTTGGATAAAATAATGGAAACTCCGATACATGGCAGCAAAAAAAGATAATCCAATTACAGAAATAAATGTAATATTCTTCGGTTGAGGGAGGTACTAAAAAAAATATCATTTTTTTTTTTCCTGCACAATAAAAGCGCGAGAAATATAATACAGTTGACGCCACATTTTTTTTATCACTTTTAAATAGCAATATGTGCCGAAGTGTGAAAGAGATGCTGCTGCTGCGCGCACGAGAGAGAAGCCTTTTGTCTCTGAAAATAGGGTCAAAAAGTTCTTGACAAGAAAAATGCTGAGCCGCGCCTATACCACACTGCTCCTCATCCTCCGCGTTCCTTGAGCTTTGAAAAATTGACAAAGGATGTACGATTTATAGCAAAGATATCGCTGTAGAGAAATTTTATTTTTTTTAATTGTATCAATTTATAGCATAACTTAGCTGTTAACAATTGTTTTTTTTTACTCCAAGAATAAACTAATCAATCAGCTATATCAAGATTTTCGCGAAAAAAAAAATGCCCTTTTATGTGCAAAAGTCAAAGCGGCGATCATGACGGCGCTCAGCTATTTATATATTTTTCACGAGCAAAGTTGCAAGCCAAAGGCGTAATCTTGCTCTGGTATCTCGGGTCTGCACTCGTTGCATCTTAAATGATTTACCGCACCGTTCGCTCTTTTCTCGAGCTACGGGAGAAATGTTGAGCTGAAAGTGGTGATCAAGAAAACTGTAAATTATACTTTTACGCCCTTCCGGATAACGTTTTTTAATAATTTAATTCGCATCCGTGTACTAGCATCAGGAAGCGCGCGCTTATTCGAGAAATTCAAAAAAATAAAAGTGTAGTTGTGGTAATAGGAGAACTACGACAACACCAACGATATCGTCTAACTCACCTGTAGATGCAAGGACGATATCTGGTGTATCGTTTACAAATTAAATAGGATATACACGTCCCTCGTACCATCGATACAGCTCTCCTCTTTCATAACGTCTCTCGAGTATAAAGCGCCACAGCTACTCGTGCAAATTATTAATTAAAGTGCCGAAAAAAAAGAGAGGGGGGGGGCAGCCTTTTCACCAAATTGAAGGCGACGCTCTCCCGGCGTATATAGAGAGAGTTGATGAATAAGAGCGCGACGAGTGCTAAGAAATGCCCTTTTTTTCCACGATAAAAAAGCCCGGCGACTGAAAAGTGCAGTCCGGAAAAAAAGCAACGGACGTGCACGCGCTGCTGTCGAGGGAGTTTTTTTTTTTTTCACAATCCTGTTATATACGCGCAGCCTGGAGTCTAGACTACTACTGTGCTGCAGTTTTGCACGCACGCACTTGAATCATTACGAGTTTTTTTTTTTTCTACTCCGTATGTGTATTTGCGTGAAGTATATGGTCGCGGTGGGAATTTTTTGGTTTTGACGGATTTTTCTTTTTCAAAGTAGACAGACACGCGCGTTCATTTCGTGAAATTGTTCCTCAGTTATACGCGCTGCTGGAATTTCCCGGCTTCATTTGCATTTTTAATTCAAAGCGCAGAAGAGAAGAAGTAAGGGATGAAATTTTTGCGGTTGGATTTAATGCGGAATTTTAAAAAAACTAGGGAAGCTACTTTCCCTTCTGCACGAGATTAAGAAGTTTTAAGACAAAAAAAAAAATGTCACACTGTATAAGCTTCTAGAGCATTTAATTACTCTTAAAATAGGTATACAGATCGGAAAACCGGCCAACCGACTCAATCGTCAAGTTAGGGTCAGGTTCAAGTACAGTATAAACGTCTGGTCTGCGACTGCAGTAAGAAAGACACACGGGTATGTTCAAAATTAGAACCCGTCGCGTCTTCACACCCGCCCCCCCTTCGTGAACATGTATTCGCGAGTCTCCGGTACCTATTTATAAATCCTATTTCGCTCGTTCCAGTGGAGAGTCTCTCGCAATTGTTCCCTCAAACTCTTACTTATTTATATACACATACTTGCTACTGGAACACATAGCGCATTATTGTTATCATTATTTTCGAATGTCGCGGGTACTTTGAGATCCACCTCACGTTGCATATCGGAAGGAGTTATTTTATCAAGCTTGCTCACGTACTCGATCATGCCTCGAGTGAGTAAGCTCAGACGCTATTGGTATGTATAGGTATAAGACTGCAGTGTATGTCCTAATGCGTATATATGATGTAAACTGGTAGCTTATGGTGCGATGTATACTTTGTTTATGCGACGTCGTCAGCAGAGAATTCTGCTGTTGCTGCTTATGTCGAATTAATGGCTGTGTTTGTCGTATACACGTACGCCGAGCGATTGAATAAGATTGGAGCAAGTTTGCTTAAAAAATTGCTTCACGATATTGGCAATCATAGTTATTGTAAATATTTTCACGTCAAGAGCAGACGATGCATAAATATTAGCGTATAAAAGTGCTGCTCTCTCTTTCTCGTAAAAAGTTTTTTTACCTCTCTGTCGAGACATAAATTTCTCCGGTTGAATGTATAACGGAATTTTATAGATGTCGCGAGGGTATATAGACGTATATCGTTCGGAAAGAAGAAAAAAGCTTTTTTACACTTTATACGTCAGCATTTCTCGCGGCGTTTTGCATGACATTGAATGTTTCTCTTTTTATATATACACATGTTTTACGTTTACAGAAACGCACGAAAATGTACACTCACGCGAAGGAAAAATTTGCATCTGACGTTATAAGCTGTATATACAGCAAATATATATAGTATATACCGCGCGTAGTCGACCGTCAGCTTTCGCGAGCGTATTTCCTAGTATACACCTATATATACTGTATAATACGGGCAAACGAGTGTACGTATATATATACCCACACACTCGTTGAGGATTTCTCAGAAATCATGCCTCCCCATTACGAGTAACAAGAAAAAGAGGGTCGAAGACAAAGGGTCGCTCGCTGAGTAAATAGCCGCACGAGTCCATTACATATCCCCATAGACTGGGTATATACACGTGTGTATTTTATAGGTATATATATATATATATACGTATACGAGGCAACCCTTAATTCTCCTAATCACCGCCGAGTTCACCTTTTCTTCCCCGCAATGAATTCTTCACGAAAATCTACGCGTTCTGCCGAAAATCGCTCTATCTTCGCGCTTTTATTATACATCCACCAATATATGTGTATATAGAGAGACTTCGCTTTTATTCAGAGCATATATGCGTGCAATACAATCAGATTTGAGAAATGTAGGCCAATGAGGTTATATACGCCGCAAAGCTTTCTCTCGCTCTTATATATACACATATATATACACACTACTCGGTTAGAAGAGAACAGCGCATGCACAGTGGCAAAAGTGCGGATGGACACGTCTCGGAATTCGTCGCGCCTTGTACAAATCGAATATATACAGTATATATAGGCTTGAGAGCCGACAGCAGGGAGTTTAAGCAATTCCCGGCACGCCATAATCTTTTTTTAGACCTGGCCGTTAATTCAATTGTTATATCCTCATATTTATGGCCCTCGTTTTCACGACAGGTGTGCCGAGCGAGAAAAAGAGTATATTCATGTATTTATACATAATAATACACACACGCGAATCGAGTGTTTTCCTATACACGCGATTATATTTGGAATATAACAATACACTCGCGATCGAACTTCAATATGACAACGCTACGGGCTATACTGTTCGTTAATTAATTCGATTAATAATTTTTAAAGCTCGTCCAACCAAAGCTGGTCTGTGTCTACTTTGAATAATTCGGGCGATTTTCACGCTCTAGATATATGTGGGAACCAGCGCGCAAAATCCACGCCTAAATGAATTATCGTTATTGTTCGTACAAAATTGCTAAAAAAAAAAAAAAGAAGAAGAAGAGCAGCAACACCGGCATCGAACGAGAGATGAAGTTGACAGTGGCAATATGTGTGTGTGTGTGTGTGTGTGTGTTCGGGTCGATATCGCTCGGTGAAGTGCGCGACCTCTGTCCTCACTTCGCGAAGTACAGATAGAAGCTCCAGAGACTTCTCTCGCGCGCAGCCGCCCTGTATATACACATATATAGATACAGGCAAGCTTCACATCAGCGTATATAAGAACAAGCGAATGTATAGAGTCTCTCGGGTACACGAGCTGCAACGCGACTGTATATAGGATTTGATTCTAAGAGAATAAGAAAAGTACAAGAGTCAAAAGAGAGAGAGAGATAGATAGATAGAGCTGATCCATCGGTTATAGTCGCGGGGACTGGATGGGTTATTGATCCAAGTTCCGGGGACTGCGGGGATGTGGCCGTAGGCAGGTACTAACGTGCGCATGCCGCATCTAGCTATACAGAGAGAGAGAGAGAGAGAGAGCCACCCTCTTTCCTCCCGTTCGCTTAGCTTTTTGCTCTTCTTCTTTTTTTTTCTCTCTTTTCCTCGCCCGCCTTAATACACTCATTTGTACCTCCCTTTACACGCCTATATACGCAAACAACATAGCTACTAGCTGATCGATCTGACTTCAAAATGAATTTCAACTTCGCTTCGTCCCTTCGTATATCTCAGCTTTAATCAGTGGCTTTTTTCGGCCGTAAAAACGCACGCGTGTGTCATCACAGTCGTGCAGTGAAAGCTCGTGTGTATAGGCTCGATGTAGAGTATAAGCTGGTCTACTGCAGAGTGTGTGAGGCGATGACCTCTAGACACGTGAGAGACCGAAATAGAATCGGCGCCGGCGGCGGGGCACATAGTAGTCTTGTCCTTCGCGCTTTTATCTTCTCTACTGCACTACTGATGTGATGTACCTACATACGCGCAGTATTTATGCCACTACTGCATACGTCGTGACGTGTGTGTATAAAAGGAAAAATTCGTATGTATCTTCATTGATGATGATGATGACGATCTTGACGCGGAAGCTCGAGGCATATTGACAAATCGGTGTTAGGCATTCTATAAATACACTGATGGTACAAAAGAACCGTTTAAAAAACTACCCCTTTAAAAACACTATCCGTGCGTGAATATACAGAGCCTCGGGATATTTGCTTTTTTTTATCTCTTCGCGGTCGTCGTTTTTAATATTCCAAACGGTTAAAAGTCATCGACCAATATTACGGTATATAGCTGAATCGTCGTGCATTGAAAAAAGTTTATTTTTATATAAAGTCACCGCTTTGCGCTTAGCTTTCCAATAACCACAGGCAATATTATCATCGCGCGGTTTTAATAAAAAGTCGAGAGCCGAGAGAGCTCAGGTTAATCGAGTGGTAAATCACGTTAAATTCCTTCGAGTTTTACAGGTGTGTATCTTAATCGTCCTACACCACAAGCTATTATATCGATCACTGCAGTTAAAAGGCAGTATATACAATCCCGATTTTCATGCTCAGAAGCTGTAAATACAAAAAGCCTATGTATCCCCAATCCGATTGATTTCCTCTATTATATATAGCCCTACAGGGCAAACGCCTCCTATGAGTAAATTTACGACTTATACTTCCACAGCGCTATATAGGTGCCGGACACACACTATACTCGGCCGTAAAAAGCCCGAGAGACAAACTGCCCGCGCGCTAATAAAACTTGCTGTATATATATATTTCGTGTGTATAGATTGTTGAGCAAGGGCAGAGTCGCTAATTTTCGTTAGCGTCTACTCTTGCTCTCAGCCCGACAATCGCAGTGCGCAAGTAAAAACGCCAATGGCGCATTGCGGGCCTTCGCACGCGACTCCGATATACCACTCGCTCTTTCTCTCTCTCTCTCTCTCACTGTGTATTATACACGCCTACTACTGGTCATGTAAGCTTCATTTAAATATAGCGAAAGGGATAGTCCAATCTGTCTTTAGTATACTTGGACTTTTGGCTTTTTTTGGGGAACCTTGACCTTACACTGCGCTCGAGGCACTTTGCGACGATCACACGACGCTTATATGCCAATGTGATATCTCGTTAGAGCTTCTTATTCGTCAGTCGATTATTATTGAGTCGACCGCAGCCTTCGAACGAAGAAAAAATCGTGAATCCTTAACTCGACTCGTATTCTCAACCCTCCACTTAGGGAAGAAAGAACAAGGGAAGAGAAAGGAAAAAAGGGCGTCGAAGCACCTAGCAACAGAGAGAGAGAGAGAGAGAAGTGATATGTGGTATACACAAGCCTCTGATAAAAGTAAAGTCCTTCCTCGCTATAGTATAGCGACCGTTAGCCGGCGCTGTTTTATACACGCGCGCTGCGCGCGGAAGTCACGCGACGTGTATATGTTATACGAACGGCTTTCCGGATATCGGCCAACTTATATTCCAAGCGCACTGGCTGTATTATACGAGAATGTTATACACAAGTCGAAATTTTTTCTCTCTTCGCTCTCTCTCTCTCTCTAATTAATCCGATATTTAGGTCACGTAACGACGCTAGGGTGCATAACAATATTTTCGCGATCGAAGACTGTGAAAAAATTGAATTAGCCGCAGAGCCTAAAAATTAATAAGCTTATAGGTACGAGCGAGAATCGGCGCGCGATCGAGAGGCTTCGATCCCGCGTTAAAAATGTTAGAGCTAAAAAAAAAATTAAACTATATTACAAACCTTTAGCGAGTCGATTGAGAATGAGATCCTTGTGTTGTGCGGTATGTGGTTCAGGAAGCACGACCAGAAGGTAACATCCACTCAGTGGCGATGGAGGTGGATGCTGAGTCGGTGCACTGGTACTCGTCGTTGTAGTAGTGGTAGTTGTCGCCGGAGCCTGCTCCGACGTCGTCGTTGCTGTTCCACTCCCGCCACCTCCTCCTTCACCAGCAGGAGCCATGGTCGTCATAACTGTGTGGATATCGATATAAGTGTAAGTTATATGACGCAATATGCGTGTGGGTATATAATTGTAAAGGACCTATAACCGTATAAACTAGTACCGCTTCGTCTCTATTTCTCGGGAGGTCCGCTATCGATTCGACTCTCTCTCCCTCTTGGCAGAGATTTGCGAATCTATGCCAAAAGAAGATACTCACCCCCTGGTATGCTAGGGTATACGATACACCCCCGAGTATCTTATATTCTATATACAGATGGAATAACGATAAGATCTACTATCGCTAAGTTGAATAAAAAGAAGAGTAAGAGAGAGAAAGAGAGAGAGAAGAAGTATCAGCGGAGAAAAGAACCGTCTCGAAGAACGACGACGGTCGGCAGACACACGACGTCGGTCGGTCAATGTGGGAGCCGGCTTTCTGCGTCGCGCATGCGGATCACCAACCAGCACTATACGCTACCCTCTACCAGAGGGAAAAGAACGACTCCAGGCTGCCTCTATATAGCTATAGCCGATCACTCGCTATATACATATTATACCGCAGACACGGCTGACGAAATGGAGTCGAGAGAGAGAGAGAGAGAGAGAAAGGTTAAGGGGACAATTACCGAGAGCCACTGACTTGATTGCGCAATCCCAAAGTATATGCGGATAATATTACACGGATTCGGCAAGGGTGTGATCAATGTCGGTCATGCGCTCAAACTCTGCTGATTTTAAATTTCTGAATAAGTATAATCCCCTTGGCAACAGCAATCCTAACCTCTATGTCTGACCCATCCCGAACGCGACTACTTGCAAGCTCTCTCTCTCGCTCTCTCTCTCTTTCCCAGAGCGGTAAATTCGAAAGTAGTTCAATTTGCGCGAGCTTACACATATAACCCGAGCGCACGCAGGACTCTCGAAAAGAGGGGTGAGATCGATGCGTGCAGTAGTGCGCCGTTGCCGCAATATGGCGCGGCGTTAAAGGATATCTGTCAACGATTGTATAAAAATAATATACTCATATATGTACCTCAGTCAATCCGGCTGTCCAGCGTAGCTCCTCAAGGAGGGCAAGCCCTTGTTTTGCACACTATTCGTATACTCTCTCTCTCTCTCTTTCTTTCTCTTCAAAAGATAAAATCAAACTCGATGACTCGACCTCCTGGTCTCCGGAAACAACGATATGATCCACCCGCACTAAGCAATGTATATATTATAAGAGAGACTGCTGCACTGCACGTCTGCGTGTATTATATAGTTCGTATAGTATACAACTGTGTGTGTGTGTGTATGTGTGTGTGTCGCGTTAAAAGGCTGCTGCTGCTCACGGAGCAGCTCGCGATGTGCGGGCTGCCGGCTCTCTGAGCACGTCCCTCTCTCCTGCAGTGCAGCCGTGCTCGAGCGGTCTATCCCCTCTCCAAATAATGACGACGAGCCGCGCTGGAACTGAATTTCGCGTATGCGCACCGGCTCTTTCGCTCTGCTGTACTACTACTACTACTACTACTGTGATATACATATATAGAGTCGCCCTTTAAGCATGTAGTGTTTTAGCCGGTTGTAATGGGGCTGAGCTGCTGAGAGAATATGTTTATGGGGTTGATGTGTCATGGATGAATTATGAGATGATTTGAAGATACGAGGAGTTGATGACTGCTTTGTATATGGGTGGGATCGAGATCGGAGGAAGATTGACTTTTGTGTATAAGGCACGATTTTTAGGTATCTTTTTTTATTTCAAGAAATGGGAAATAATTTCATGTAAATGATCTGATAAGGATAAGAATTGGAGACAGCGAAGAAAGGGGATGATACGATCGCATCATCCGATGTGTCGCGCTTGCGCACTCGAGCTTCTCCTTTCCCAAAAGTGACGAGGGAGAGATAGGAGCCTGTCAGCACGGCTGTACCGCCGGCGACCTGAAATATTCGATATGCTCTCTAGACGCACATTGCAGCGGAAGGACATGTGACTGAGAGACACTTGGAAATTGGAGCGATTTTTTTTTTTTTTTTTTCCTCTGACTGACAAGCTCCAAGGTCTCGCTTCTCTCTCGGCACTAATGATCGACTAATCGTCCCTTTTGTATCGTCGGGGAAAAATATAAAAGTCGAATGCCAATATACGTCGTTATCGTCGTCTGCTATTCAGTGACGGATAAGGAGAGTAGGTCGATCTTATAGCACCTAGTGTCTCGACTCTCGTCCAGGCGCCAAATTGACTCCCAGCACGTGCGGTATAAGCGACTTTGAATTCGTCTCGTAAAATCACTCTTCGATGCGACTCTAACTTTATCGGATTGACATCGTGTGCAGTGAGAGAGATTTGTCGATATTACGCTTCTTGTCCAAGTGACGTGTTCTGTTGCGATTTTAAAGAACGAAAGAGACGATCAATTTTCTTCCGGGCCGTCAACGGGGGAAAAAATTGCATCAGCCCTAAGCTGCGTGAAATCACGCCAAGCGTTGAATAAGCATCAGTGAATAAAGAGCGAGTTTAATCAGACGCGAACTTTTCAAAAATTAATTATTACCAAGAGGATTAAATCTTTCAAATAATCCAATCAGCTCTCTCGTCAGCGAATAAAAATTATTGAATTATATTCTCACACCTTTAGTCGTAAACGGCCACCTGCATATAAAATCACAATAGGAGGTCAGAACTCGCGGGATCAGAGAAACACGTCCACCAGTTGTGCGTGGAATTTTCGGGAAGGATAAGAAACTTTGACTCGAGAGATCCCCACCACGAAGGACACGATATAGGAGGAGAATAAGTGCGCGACTGGACGAAGTGTATAGCGCTGGCGATGTCCGCACGTATTGAGCGCCGACTTATTCTTACTAGCTGAGCCGAAAACGTCGAGTTTCATAGCCATGCTGCTGTGCCTTTTTTTTCGAAGGCTTGGAAAATTTTGAGTATGTTTTTGGAAAAGGAATGATCCGTTACTTTTGAAGTCTCTTTCTTATATTGTTGTGCTATCGGGAAATCTTGAGAAGATTTTGAATATTCGAGGTGTGGGACCTTGGAAAATAGGGAATAGGGAAATTGGCGTTGCCTTGACTTGAATTTATGCATTCGATGCAAAGGGAGTAAATAGTGAAAATTTTTACTTTATCATAAAATCGTGTTACAGCAATTTTGGTTTAATTTTATTATAAAACCAAGTGAAGGAACAGCGTTTGTAATTAGTAACTCAAGCTTAATAAATTTTACTTTCCCCTTAAAAGCTGCGTAGTAAAGGCATATCGTCGTCACTGACGAAGACTGATAAATTTCAGATTTTGCATTATTTCCGAGAAGCTTTCGCACCAAAAAGATTATAACGTTCCATATACCTCCTATAATGGGTTTTTAATCGATCTTAAAGGGGCACTAATTGTAAGTATTCATTCTAGGATCAGAACACTACAATACACCATCAAGAAAAAAGTAGACTCCCTAATCACTCAATTCAAGCCTAAAAATCAATCATCAAAAAAACTTCCTCCGAAACTTCGTTAAACGCTCCGGAATTCTCCCCAACTCAAACTTCATCCCTTAATTTTCCCTCCGCAAATAGCACGTCGCTTCAAGTTCAAAAACAAGTCTGCCATTTTCCGGGAACAGTTCGTCGATTTCGTCCCTCGCGGCGACTACGAGTCTGACTCCCCTTTTGCGTCGCGCTATATACTACACGCACGCCGTCGTTGAAGAAAAACCGTCTATATACTCGCGTATATATCTACATCACATCCGTCTGGAATTTCCTACACGTGCGGATCCATTTTTTTTTTTTTTCGCTCTTCCATAAGACAACGCTATTATTGTCAAAGGTCACGAGGACAAGAGAAGTATTGTCACGCGCGTCGAAGCTCTTTCTGTCATACGGCTACTATTAGGTGATCGAATTACGCTTCGCGATTTCTTGGGCGAGGCTCGACTTTGCGGGTGTATATTTATGATAAAGATCTGACCGGATGAGAATTTAGATTGACGGCGATCGTTTGTGGAATTGAGTCGTTTCACGTATAAAAGAGACGCTATTTTCGGGGTATAAGCCGCTACGATACGTCTTCTTTCGACGTTGAGGAATATAAGAGATATCGGTATACACAACCTTTGTAAAAGTTTCAGGGGGGAGTTTGCGTCGTGTTCAACACAGCGACCGGTACGGAAAAAGTGGCCGGGACTATTGAAAGGTGAAGTGTCGTATTCATAACGAAATTCGTTCGAGTAGTTTGGCCAACTTTTGTCCCGCAATTGAGCGTATTTTATAAGTTTAGTAGACCATTATAACGTCGAAAGTTATTATATTATATTCTCAACTGCATTATATCGATATATCGAATTACCATGGATATAACGCCTCCACATCTCATAATCGCACTCGAGCTAACTTTGAAATCCTTCCGCAAACACGCACTAAAGGGGTGATTTGTGAAACGCCGTGTATTTAGGGGTCCCGTATACTACCAGACTCTCCTCTCTCTTGGGGGGCGACAAAGTGATAACAATTAGTAAGTAGTCGCAGTATAGTGGCGCGACGAAAGCTAATGCGGCAGCGATTCTCACCATATCGAAATTCAGAGCGTACAAAGCTTTCACATCAGTTAAACGTAAAAATAACGCGTACAAGCCTATGAACAGGCGTGTAATCGAGAAAAAAATCGAAAGAGAGTGGGACCAGTTATATATACAATGTTAATGTAATAAAAGGGGGCGCGAGAGAGAGAGAGAGAGAGAAAGAGAGTTTGGAGCCGACGCTGGGGCGTTTACGAGGCGCCGCGACGACGGCGGCGCCTCATCGATCTGCAGCGCGCGGCCGAATACCGCAGCCACTTATACGATATATATACAGAAAGAGAGAGAGAGAGAGAGAGAGAGACATATAGTGTGAGCGAAAAATATGTGTACATAGCGGCCGTTTCATCCGCGCGGAGCATCAGTGCGATGACACGATGAAATCGGAACATTCTATGACCTCAGCGCTCTAGAATTATCATTCTTTTATGCATAACGTGTGCAGCAGTAGCGACGACCGATTCTCGGAAGGATGTGTGTATAAAGTAGTTCATGGGGTTGATTTTGTTTTTTTAGATATATTCAAGGATGGACGCACGTGTCCGGCTTGAATCGGTTGTATTTCACGTATATGTTCCTCTTTCGGGGCTAACGATGATGTAGGCTTCGAACGTTTGCCCTTAAAACACGATTTTGGGTGTATATGAATTCTACTCCTACTGGTAAATGTATGCAAGTATATAGACGAAACAGGAATCAAAATTTTACGGAAAAATCAATATAGCTTGAAGACTTTTTCCGACTGATTATAATCGTTGAAGCCTTAATATACGCAGATATTAATCTGAAAAAAAAAACACGATTTTATCATAATTAATTCAGTGAAGTACAACAAAAGACGAGCTATATGACGGAAGCAACGAGTCACGAATAGAATACTCAGCTAACGAGGAGTAGGTATATGTATATAGTAACAGGAGTAGTAGGTATTGTAATTTTGCGGCCAATCATTATAATCATCGTCACGATGTGATCGATCGAGTGCGCTAATTATTCATAATAATAGACACGATTGATTTTTAATCCTGTGTACAATCCTTCCTAAATATAGATGATACTTTTATTAATTCACCATCACACATTTAAATAAAAATCCATCAATCCTCAAAAATACACAAAACTCCACCCACCTAGCTCGCAAACTCTCGAAACGTCACGCGAACACGCAAAAGTATAGCTCTCCTCTTTAAATATTCATCATATAAATATTCAAACAGCACAAAGCTCTCTCCATATACGAAAATAAACTCGTAGAAAATTTTATTTCCTCGTATAGCTCGAGCCTGATCCTCTCGAAAAACCAGCTCTCCGTGTAAAGAAAATCACTCTCTACTCGACACACGTAAGGATTCTTCTCCCACTATATACACTCCCACTTCCATACAAGCTTCTTCCTCCACCCACTCCATATATGTATACATACACACACCCGCTTCTCCTTGCGCTTCGGCACACCAGCCCTGCAGCAGCAGCAGTAGCAGCAGCAGCGACAGCTATATGTTCTTATCACCTCCTGTTTGCCGGATACTTTTTATTAAATAGCTGCCGAAAGCAGCCGGTCAGGAGCTGCCGACATATTTAATTGCGCTCAACCGAGCAAGTTCCAAGGGGGCCCGGCTTGCGACGAGCCTCCGGATTTTCCCGGACCGCGTTGAGAATCCCTTTTTCCACGATCCCCACCTCTACGAACTGAACCTCCCGACTCTGCTGAGAGAGAGAGAGAGGTTTTATATTTTATTGTTTAACCTCACTTTTCGGAGGTAAAAGAGACTGGGATTTTACAGGATTTTGCAGGAGGATGTAACGTTGGCGAATATAGGCTCGCGATGTATAGATGTAGGCGAGATTTATTAGTCGATTAATCGGCGATACGAGCTTTGGATAATCGACGTGTTATGGTAACCTCGAAGTCGAAAAAATCGTAAGAATTAACCTAGAAAAAAAACGCAGAAATCGGTCCCAAAAAAGACCGTTTCTAGAAGCGATCAAAAGTCCACGGAAACCGCGAATAATGCGAGTAATAAAGAGCATACGGAGAGTAGAAAAAAGGCGAATACAATGATAAATATGTATAGCCGCGGGAGAGCGGTTATATATACGAGTAGAGGGGAGAAAAATGTTGGACGCTTCGATATACCAGCTTCCACCGGTTGTGCTCCTGGTACCGTACAGGCAGAAATTGCTCAACAGGTTATTCTGCCTGCTGAGCGCGCACGCGGACTTCGAGAGTGTAAGGCGAGCTCTTGTGTACCCACTGGATCGTCTGGATCGTTTTTTTTCCCCCTATTTTTACCCTATTCTTATTATGTACTGTAATAGAAGGGTTATGAAAAGGAACTTTGTTTCTATTTTTATAGAAACGCTTCGTTATAAATAACTCGCCGATTTAGTCTTATCGCTAATTTTTACACATACGATGACACATAAATGCAGACTGTAATTTTGTCGTTAAGTATTTGTCGAGCAATTGAGAAAACTGTGTAATATAAGCGCAGCGTATACATCGATAATTTAAACAAACGCGTTTATCGCTTGGCGACGTGTGTTATTGCAGACATATCACAGGTGGACGTCACCTTCTGCACTTTCCTAATCTCCTGGTAAGAACGAAGCACTTTTGAGACCATTGCGCATTGAGTCTGTCCTAAACTGCGCGTGACACATGCGTAGTGTATACTTATTCGTTCAAATCGCGCGAATATACTGTACAGCTTGACGATAGACGCCTATACTGAAGTATAAGGTTATTTCGTTAGCTGATTTTAAAACGGGGATTTTTTTACTTACTTTATTTTGTGGGGATTCGGTGATTTTTATAGTCGATGGTATGATCGTATCGATAAATTTGAATCGAGCTCTCTGATATGCTTCTCTTGCCTGAAATTCAAATCGAGGCGATTTTTTTTTTCAACTATGAATTATACATTATGATAAGGCGTATACTTTATCGCTTATCTTCACCTCCGTTAAGATCCAGAATTTATAATTCACCGTAGAATCTTACGCAATCACATAATATCAAAAAATTTCAATACACCCAAAATCTCATTATTTCAATTTAAAATTCACTACTTCCAGCAATCGAGAGAATAACGATCATTATTCCAGTCGTATACAACGAGGAGTGACGTCAATACCGATAACCAACGTAAGAAACATATTGTAACTGTATTCTATAGCCGTTATATAAAGTATATGTGTGCGGTTGACAGTGGTCTAAACAATGTACACGCCGTCGTTTATGAAATTTCTAAATCAGGAATACAACTCCGCGCGCGCATTGTTCGAATCGTGAATAATGCGCTTCGAATCGTCCTTCGAGCGGAATACTTATTACATTTACGGGTTTTGATATGATGTACAAGTTGGAACGATGATTTTCCAACAAAAATCTTCTTTTTTTCTATAAATAATACACAAGGAAAATCGGGCGTATTACGATTAAAGTTACACAGTAGCGAATCGATACTTCATTTCGCTAAGCTGCATATCACGCGAACTTCAATCTTCATTCGCTGAGAAACTGCATTGAAATTTTTAAAAGCTTGCACACATCTATACCAAAAGAGAAAAAAAGCGAAAATCATCAGCTATCGCGCAATACAACACCCGCACCGACTCACACCTATATATAAGTATCTAACACTCGCTCATATACGCTGATGTATAAGTATCAGCTCTCACTCGCGGCAGCTCTTTCTCCGTGACCTCTTTCTCCCGTCGGCTGTATATACAGCTATACATAACTTTACCGCGAATTCGCGAAATACCTTCTCAGCTCGGCTGCTGTCTTGGTCGTGAGTTCGCCAATTTGAAGGCCTGACAACGACGTTTCGAACCCTTTCCTCTCTCTCTCTTTCTTCTGCTCTCGCTTTCGTGTATATATATACAGCTTACGGATGTCGATGGCCCTTCAGTTTTCATATACTGTATGACTTTTTCCCCTTCGACCCTATTCGACTCGAGCAGTGTATTGAAAAATTCTCCAACCCTCGAGAAAGAGCCGAGGAAAATCGGATCGGTATTATATACACGGTAGTGCTCTCCTCTGGAAAAACTCGGACGCATATTTATACACACGAGTGTGTATTATAATTTCACTTCCAAGGCGAACGGCTGTATAGGTGCAAGGAGGCCGAATCAATCGAACTGCGAGGAAGAGCATGTGACGGAAGAGTTGCATGCTGCAGTTGCAGCTTTACCGAGCGGACGAAGCCTCAAGGCCAGAGTCGCAACGACGGCTGCAATGTCACGCGAGGAGCGCACTAAGTTCGCTTATCAAGAGAACAGCTCGTTGCTGGAGGTGATGCGCTTGGAATTTCGCGATATCTGTCGGTATATACTGGTGGGAGGGGATTTGGCGAGTATAAAGTTTGCGAATTTTTTGGAGATTGCAATTTTTTTTTTTTAAGTGGGATTTATTTTTGAGGAAAAGAAAGTTTGATGCGGTTTGAGCAAGTGGGTCACGGTTGTTTTTTTTTTTTTTTTATAAAGTTTGTTTCGAGTTGTTGGGAAGTTGCAAACTATATTTCGAAGCAATAAACTATAGTCGAGAATAAATGTGTACATCAGTGAGAGAATTTGAATTCTCGCAGTCGGATACATAATTGAAAATGTTTTTGAAACTATCAAAATTTATATATAATGAACGAAAGAATCGCAGTTACCAAAGCGTGAAATATATTCAAGTAGATAACATCGAGTTCAATTCGACACAACACATATCTCACCCGCAGCATCGCAAAACAAAAGAACGTTTCAAATTTTCGTCATTCAAAATCAACAAATCAACCCTCTCTCTCGTAATAACGAATCAGTAGTCGATACTCTCCGCGCAACGACTGCACTAAGCCTTATACACACACACACACGTCTCTACTCTCAATCCAAAGAACTCCCGAAGATCATACTCTCCTGGAGGCTTCGAGCGAGTAACTTTAGTCAAGTGTGACCATTATGCGGAAGCTCTACTCGCTCTCACATGTACAGATCCTCTATTCCTCTATACATATCTCTCGCCTTTTAGGATATATCGAACTGCACACGCTGCACTATGTGCTCGAACATCGTATATCCTATATACACACTATTCTTCTCAACGACGACTCCTTCGAGTTTTCCCCCGGAAAATGCACCGGTGTCGCTAACTTTTATACCTACAAATCATTCCTTGTACTTTAAGAACAAAAAGGCATATTATTCCGAAGTAATAACAACGAATAATAGGGAAAAAGTCCCAGAATCGAAACAGCAAGACGCGAATACGTAGAAGCTCGTCGGGGCCCGCTGAGCCGTTTCCCTAATCCGCGGAAATTTCAAGTTTTTCCCTGAAAAATGTTATATATCGAAGCAGGAGAGCAGCAGCGCGCCGAAGCCGCCTACCGGCGACTCGTCTATTTTGCAGAAATTTCCACGGCTTTCCTTCCCTCCCAGACAGAGTGAGAGAGAGAGAGAGAGATACGTGAGTGTATATATATATATGCGTGTGCCGCTGCACGTACCAACTGCGAGCGCGTGTGCGCGCGACTGCGCGTGACGTCGCGTGCGCGCGCGCGGAACAACCTGCTGCGGATATGATGAGACCCCGTGCCGGTGAATTCGCGAGTGAGAAAAGTCGGGGGCTCACGAGTGTGCGGATGCTGGAATGGAGAGCTTGGCTGCGGGATATATAGCAAGTTCGATTGTTTCGATGGACCTATTCTGATGTTTGAATTTTTTTTTTTTTATTTTGGAATGATTGCGTTTTATACTCGAATTATGAGAAATAATAAAAAGGTGATTTGACAATACACACATTCAAAGTATAAACATATCGAAGGCGAATTCGAGAAAAGTCTCGAAAGCGCATACATTAAAAGCGTATATAAGCATTTATACACAACACGCAAGTAGTAAGAGTCCGAGTAAGTACGGCAAGTTTAGTCTTCAGCGCCTATAGAGATATGGTACCTATATGTATATAACGTATAATATAAACGAGCATATAGAACTACGCGGTTGCGAGTAAAAAGCAGATTGACAATCAAGTGACAATACATTTTGTGGATTATCAAGCGAGCAGGAGTTCGTTGGAGGTGTGGATAACGCTGTTTGAACTCACTGGCGCGCCTTTCCTTTTCTTCTTTTGTATATAACGTGTATACACGCTCGGCAAGCCTATAATAACGCGCGAGAAGCCGACGGGACTTGGACGACCAGCAACAGCAGAGTTGCAGCGTTAGGTTAGTTCGTCACAGGGTAGCAGAAGGTTAATGGGGAGAATTTTCTTAGGGAGGAGTAGAGAAGGTGGTTTTGAGGATGCGGCTACTCGAGATGCGATGATAATCGAGATCGAGGGGATTGGTTTGGGGGCGTGTGCGAGATTTTTATTTTTCAGTGGTTAGAGTGTCAATGAGGGGTAGGGCGCGGTCTTGGCGGTGTATACGTTGAATGAAGTGGGAAGTGTTTGTTTCAGGTTTATTGGTGTTGTATTTTGTTATTGAAGTTTTTGCCGTGATGAAGTTTGTATGGAAACTGTGAATTTGAAGTAGTGCGTATGCTTTTATGAAGTATATGGTATTTTACTCGATCGTTATCAATTAACTGGCGGAGTCTTGAATGAATTAACCGCCAGTTTCGAACTATACTATAGTACCACAATGTAATTAGCTAAGTATATAGGCATGATCAAAGAAGACTATAAAAAGAAGTGTATAGAATGTAGAGTCGTGAATATAGACCAAAACTTTGTTCACTGTGTACCGTTATATCGTTGGGAGCACTAAGCGATTTCATCAGCTATCGAGTGGTATTTGAAGAAAAATAAGAATTTATAATTCTATGACAAAAAAATTCTTGGTAGCAGCTATTTTTTTCCTTCCCAAATATAATTATAACTTCGACGCTTTTATAATATAATTGGAGCAGTGAAGTCCAAGTCACAGAAACTATGACGAAAAATTAATCGACTCTTAACCTGAACAAATAGAAAGGTCACAAGTATCATCTTTGCAGATTTCGATAAAAGTTTAAATTCCAAACAAACAAAATACACACCTACTCTTTCCCAACCACACCCACTGTATATACACATCTCTATTACCCCCGAAACACCTCTTCTCACAAACGCAAATCGCCTGAAAGAAGCGCATCGACAAAAGAACAAAACAAAACGTCCGCATACACACAAAAGACATCACCAGTACAATAAAGTAGGCGGCCCTCTGTCACGACGACACACTCGCCACATGCATATCGTACCGCCTGCTACACAGATCTCTATACACCAGCCATATACCCCACAATATATAAAGCGAATAATAGCGAAAATCAGTCCACACCAGCGGGCGAAAAAGATGTTCCGTCAAGGTGGTGGGTGGAGTCTTCTGTAGCATTGTACCGCCTTTAACAAATACTTGGAATTAGGTGAACATGAAGTTACGAGAAGTAACTCGCATTCCACTATATAGCAGCGCGCGCACTCGTCGTCGACTATACTTTTGTCCCGCGCGCCTCATGTTCCCCTACGAACGCAAGAGTCGAGTCTGACCCGGTCTGGGGACATGGCTGTGTCCTTAAGGAAGGTCAACGGCCCAGGCCGTCACATCACGCGCGAGTTCCACACCTAAACTCGATTTTGCTTCGATGTGTGCGTTAGATCTGTGTATATAGGTATACACTGTATGCTGTACGTGCTACCTATATATAAGTATATAGAAGTATTCTCACACGTGTGTGCTCGTGCAGTATATATTTTCGGTTGCGGGGGACGGTACGTCACGTTTCGCGGACGGTTTGATAAATGACGCGACTTTTTTGTGTATGTATGTATATGCAGCCAAGGCCGAATTTTGAAAGGAATTCCATACTGCGGTACGGTTCAAGATCAACGTGCGATGCAGCTATGCGGTTTCGCCCTTTTCTTTTGTTTCTAACGAATTTTTTTTTTTTCGAATTGTCCTCTTTTTTAATTTTTCGTTAAATTTAATCATACCTCCTCATCGTTAATTATTATGCCATATAACGACGCGGATAATTAATAACAGTAGCGATAACTCGCTGTTTCTCGCTACGCAGCTCTCACGCTTTTAATTTATTATTCACGCGTCAAAAATATGACAGAAAACTGACATAAATATAAACGCGATGGATATAAATAAAATATGTCCCGACGACGACGAGAGCTATCGTCGCGTGCGCGCAAAAGCCAGTCTAATTTTCTGACCCGATAACGACGCTCGAATATAGCGCCTCCACTTTATATACCTATATGTATACGAACAAAAGTAGGGGGAACGTATACCAACTCGATACTCCTGTTCTCCTGGTACATTGCGCGAGTGCCAGACATCTTGCGGTCCGCGCGGATTCCTCGCCCGCATCCATTCCGCGTAAACCCCAAGCGACAGCTATATATATATGTATATTTTAACGCTCCTTTTTTCAATGGACGACGATGGAGGTTATACCCGCGAGTTTCAATTGTATGCTCAGAGGTTGAAATAATGATGCACACGTGTGCCACTGCTTTTCCTTCCTTTTTTTTTTCGAGGATTATTATTCGCTCGTCGAGTAGGTGGTTTGTGTTAGCGGGACTTTTATATCCACGACGGAGATAGACAAAGTAGGCGCTTCGTGTAACAGCTTGAAACAACATTTGGGAATATAAAGGACTTTTGAATGGGGATAAAAATAACACCGGCTAGTTCGCCAGTTCGCCGCAGTGAATAAAAGAGAAATTTGCGTCATCTGACGAAAAAAAAAGGTTGAGGGAACTGTGAGCGAAAAGGGTATAACTGTGCTTTGAGTGGATAGAAGGAATTGATGTAAAGACGGCGACTCGTGGGATCCGGGGCGATATCTATCTTGAAAATAAGTATAGGTATAGTATATGCGGGTACGATTTGTAAATTTTCAGAAAACTCTTCGCGACGCTTCTAATTTGCAGATATATTTTTAGAGTTTGTAGAGCTCTTACTTTTTTATGCATCATATTATAAATATGATATGCATATCTAGACCGAAAGAGTAACTCATCAGTTATATCTTTATAAATTATTAAGAGCAATCATTATAATAAATAAAAAAAATCCAATCCATCGAAACAAGAAAAATGTTAACATACCTCGAGTCATCCATCATCTTCTTCTTTTCCCATGCGATAAAAAAGTCCACAGTAAACCATAATAATCCTAAACATCCATCATCTCGTTCCCCGAATCATAAGCCTCTCGCAAATCATCCCTCGAGTCCGTACCTGGATCCTTCCACCCTCGCGAATCCACCTTTCAGCGCCATCTAGCTGTTCCACACGGAATCAACGTTGCGGACATGCACGTGATTGCGTCAATGTGCGAGCGCGAGAGCAATACTTATAGGGGGATGAAAGCGAGAGATACGGCGCGAAGAACGTCATCGACGAGCAGACGGACCCTATCGCATCCCGCGTATACACACATAGCTCTTCTCTCTCTCTCTCTCTCTCTCTCTCTCTCTCTTTCTCTTTCTGGACTTGGCCAAAACCTCAAAAGTATATACACAGTACGAGAAACCAAGTTGCAGGAGTTACTCTGATGTGCAGCACCGGCGAAGAGCAAACGCGATGAGAGTTAGCAAGTGAAGCTGTTATTCTAGAGGCGTTACGGTGAAGGTTAGCTAGCTGCAGTGGACGTAATTTTCCGGAGAGAGATTCCCAACGACTGGAGGCCAAGATGCCCGACGCGGAGGAAGAGAACTTCTGCAAGAAGATGAGGCGGGCCACTAGGAAGATACACGCGATTAGTGATGCCTTGGTTAACGCTAAACTCGCCTTTGGTACTTATGCGACGATTTTTTCTTACTGCGAGCGAGCCTCAATTGCTCAAGTCACTGCAAGCTTTGTTTTCTTTCTGCTACGCTCATGTTTTTCTTTTGTTTTTCTTCTGCTAACGATGATTTTCTCATTTGGCAGGTTTCATGGACGACGCTGTGTGGGCGGACGGTCTGCTGGTGTTTTACGAGGTCTTCAGATACCTGGAAGGTGCCATGTTGCGATTAAATAACACCAAGGTTGGGCAGCTCAGAATCGAAGGCCTCCAGCGGACGGAAGCTTTCGAACGGGACCTCGAGTTTTACCTGGGAAAGGGCTGGATGAAGAATTACACTCCCAGGTAGGTTGAATAAATTGTTTTGAAGATACCTTGAATGAATTTTTCTTGCTAAAGATGCTTGATGATTCGTGTTTTAGGGATAGCGTGACAAAGTATTTAATGAGACTTAGAGAAATAGAAGACACGGACTCTTTACTCCTGATGGCGTACATATACCATCTCTACATGGGACTGCTGAGCGGTGGTATAATACTGAGAAAAAAGAGACAACTTGTGCAAAAAATTAATAAGATTAATCCGTTCCAAGGCTCAGGTGCCTCTGATGGCAACAATCTCACAGACTTTGGTGAATACAATATTTACGAGTTGAAATGTGAGTTGCGTAGCACTATGAACAGGATCGCGGAGACATTGGACGAAGATACTAAAAACAAACTCCTGGAAGAAAGTGAAACTGTTTATACACTGAATAATGAAATTATCAGAAGTGTCCAGGGAGCTGGCGGTGTGATTTTTAGGAAACTTGTATATTTTTCTATGATTGTTTTCTTCATCGTCATGGTCTTCCTCCACTTCTTTAGGCAGTAAATTACAAAAAAGAAACCTTCCAAAACTGATGCCAGAACTGTACATATATTTTTTGAATTGCGCGAGTCCTGCAAATGAATTATTACTATTTTGTTAGCAATATGTGCAGGAATGTCGTAATTTATTGTAGTCACTATGCAGTTCTAGTCGATAGGTAAACATTGTAAAAAAAAAAAACAAGAAGGAAAGTAACTTATTCCAAAGCACATTTTATGATCAAAAATGTAATATATAAAGAGTATCTTAGTATTAAGAAATACCGCGATCTGTGCAAACAATCGAGTCGGGCATTTTTTGCCACAATGTTGAACAAAAAATTAAATAAAGGACAAGTGTGACTTGTAATTACAATATTTTGTATCATCAATTTACAATCATAAATATTTTGCAATCACTAATTAAGTACAACTACAAATTTGGAAAACACAAAATAATAAAATTTTTATATTAAGTGAATTTGTTTTTCGACTAAATAGATCATGTTGCTCTAATACTGAAAACATTGTAAATAACTACTACTTATTACATTTGAATCAACAAGAAATGCCAAATATTTATTGCTTAATCCAATTGATTTGATGATTCAAATTAATCATCCATGAATTCGTCTGTTGTATTCTCCCTCATAGTCATTTCCTCAATTATCAAAAAACGCTTCACTGCTATAGTTTAAGAAGTTAAATTAAAGCGACCTTAAATATTTTGTAAAACTATTTTGGCAGTGATAAAATTAACTTATTATCAAATGATAGATTAATGAGATCACAGCATTGCTTTCTTTTCTCAACTACTTTTTAAAATTTAGAGGCAATTGAGTATGGACTTTCTGTCAAATTTGAAGTTTATCCAAACTTGTGTTTTGAAATCAAATGCTGAAAACCTATCATTGGACGTTTGCGTTACAGATTGAGGGATTGATTTATCATTCTTTCTTGCAGCTTTTCCATTGCCAGATTTGCCGTTATTCTCTACAAATAAAAATATGAAAAAATGAATAAATTGTATTTATTACTATGGATTAAAGTATGATTTATAATAATTTACCCTTCTTTTCTCTGCCACCTGTTGCTGTTTTGCTATTTCCATTATCAGATCGCTTAATTGTTTGATTTGTAGATTCCTTTGATGGGTTGGATTTATTAACTTTAAGTGGACTTTCTGTTAATTGTTTCGCCAGAGCTGGGGATTGATCGCCACTTGGTTCCCCAAATAAATTACGCTTGAATGCCCCCTTGGAAGACGTATTTTTATTATTGTATTCGTGTACTCGTGGCTTATTGGGTATTGGAGAGGTGTTGGCTTGTCGTTGGTACTTCAGATCTGTTATTTCATTCTGAAACCAAATGTTTAAAAACCATATTACTTAAACTGCACTTAATTCGGTTTTTAAATACTTAAAGAAATTCTACCCACTCTCACTGCTTGTTTTTTGTTTTTAGAATTAGTATCATCACCAACAGATTTGTGACGATGTCTCCTTGCTTGTAATGCAGTTTTCTCTTTTTGTTGCCTCTCTTGGACCCATCTTTTCATTCGTCTGTGCACAACATTTAAAAGCATTATTTTTTGAATCAAATTTTCAAACTAATTTGAAAGTAATGAATAAAAAACTTACTTTACGAATGGAACAACCATGAAAAATGCATTTGGTCCAACACCAATCTTCACCTTTGGTGTCATGTCCTTCTTATTATTAGGTAGATTTTCCAGGTCAAACCATTCAACATTTTTAATCTCTTTTCTTGTCTTTGGTTGAAATTTAGTATCCTTCTGTACACCAGATATTATATACAATCTAACAAGTTGATCATTGATAACAGATTCGATAAACTCGTTCTTGTCAATTAAATTAGAAATATCGAAACCAGTCTCTTCTAAAACTTCTCTAACAGCACAATTGGAAGGTTCCTCGTCCTCGTTGATCTTCCCTTTAGGAAAACCCCAACTACTCTTAGAGAAGTAACTCTGCACAAGCAGCACCTTTGTCAAGTCTTCGTTTAAAACAATGGCACCAAATGTAGGCACATTCTGTTTGTATTCTCGCCACTGCTCGAGAATAGCATCGACTCGCGGTACGTGTGGCTTCAAGAAGGGAATATGCTTGAAAATGTGATTCGTAAACTCCTTCATGCCACATGATTTCAACTTGGGATTCTCCTCGGTACAGTAAAAATCTAAATAAAACCAGTGAGCCAGCTCAATTTGGAAGCATATTCTGATGTGATCCTTTCTTTCTTCTTCTGGAATATTAATTATAAATCGGCTGCAAAGCAAAATAAGTCGGTAATCAATAGGCTCAGCATATACTTATCACTCAATAGATAACGATTAAAGAAATAATAAATAACGAAAACAAAGCAAGCCATAACCTTACCTGCTCAAGTCATCGAGAATATCAATGGGAATCGCATGCTCTGACATTTTGAATTTTCCAGCTTTTGCGAGGGCAAGTACACGAATTCTTCAAACAATTCCGGTCGCGCTTTTTTCGGAATCCACTTGCCTGATAATGTTATCAAAACAAAAGTTTTTTAGCTACTGCGACCGTAGTTACTGCGCATTTTGCTGCTCTCTCTGGCATCTTTCTCTCTGCAGTCTGCGCAGTCTGCACTAGCACTACCAACTGTGCAACCGTGTGTCCAACTGTGCGAAAAGTCAACAACCATCACAACAGTGGCACAACACAGAGAGATTTGGTGTTCAGCCGCTAACGTGGTTGCGTGTACTTATAAAATAATGTCAGGTAGTTTTGTTAATATATTACAGCTCTGTTAACAATTACTTATTGCAGAAATAGATTTGTGGCGTCTTAAGTCTATATTGTACACATATACTTGATTTTGTAAACTCGTTTCACACATTTTATAAAATCAAATGAATCAAGAAATCACTGGTGAGTATTTTTCAGTATTTTTTTTACAAAAAATTATTGTTTTCCAGTGAAGTTGATATTAATTTATTGCAGACTCGTCAGATTCGCTGAACACGGAATCTTACGACATCAAAGACAAGGAGAATCCTGAACACCATACATTTGATGAAGTCATTGGACACATTGAAGACCTTCTCATGGGTATGGTGAAGAATATGATTAAAATTTTCATAAATATACGTATTTTTGTGCGCATATAATTACTAATTATGAAATTTTTGTAATCTTAGAAGAAGAATTTCAATCTATACAACAACATTTCCTGGATAAGTACTGGAGTATGTTTGAACCAATTGAGGAAAATAAATTAGAGTACATGGATGTGTTCAATGATTATGTAAGTAAAATTGATGCAATTATATCTATATATAAATAAATAAAAACATCCTTTAAGACATTTATATACTAATAAAAAATATATATATATCAATTACTTTTATTTTAGAACAAAGCTATTGAAAGTTATATAGATAAAAGCTTGAAAAAAGTAATATCAAATTTTTCTATGGAGAATTTCATAAGTGAACTAAAGTGAGTATATTATGTTATTATCAATCAAATAACTATCAAAAATAAAATTTTGTTTATTAATCCAGTGAAAGGCGGTCGGAGCTAGAAGGAGAAGTCTTTGAAGTTCTTCTCACATTCACTGATTTCTTGGCATTTAAAGAATTGATACTGGATTATAGAGCTGTAAGTACTCTAGAAATATCAATGATTTATTTTATTCTAAAATAAATGAAACAAATGTAATTTTTTAGGTACAAGAAGGAAAAGTTGTAGACTTAAGCAGTGGCATGACAATAAAATCTTGTAAATAATAAACGCATAAAGTAGCTCATAGATAGGTCATTATGTATAAACTATTCATTGCATGTTCAAAAACTTGTTACAACAATCTATTCATAAAGTGAGTCATCAAATCAAAACACTGAATAATTTTAAATAAAGGTCACTATATTGTAACATTAGATTTATTTTAGTAGTATTTAAAACATACTTTACAAAAATATCACAAATCAGTATAAAAAACAAAATAAAATAATGATTTGTAGCTGTATTACATACAATTCTCGAAATATTTCGTTTAGTGCATAAGAATTTCCATTTGAACTAGTCGACTGTTTGTTTCATTTGGCATTCGGTATGGAAGAGTACCTGCGAAACTGGTCAAGGCACGAGCTTGTTCTCTAAGGTCTTTTAGTTGTTGCTCTCTTGCAATTTCATCACCTGGTTCTGTGGATCTCAATTTTTGATACTGTTTATACAAAATAGTCATTGTAGCCAAAAGAACGTCCGCTAAAGTTCCAGTTACTTCTGGCGAGACACGCCTCAAGGCGGTAACTCTCTCGTCAACTTCTTTCACGTGTAGAGGCAGTAGTTTAGAATCGGCTATAGTCTAAATAAGAAAAAAATTATTATGCACAGTACATGGAAATTTTGTAATCATCATTGTGAAACGAATAACAAACTTACTCTAAGGGCGTTCTGATATTGGTCATTGTGGAATTGATCAAAGAATACCATAAGATCTCTCAAAGTGTAAAAAGCAGCAAGTGATTCTGCTGGAGCTTGGATTGGCAAACCTTGGTATCTATAAATGGTCACAATATGATTAAATAAATGATTCTCCCATATGTAATAAATACAATATTATAAATCTAATATTTGTATTGTGCTCTATTTACCTCGCGCTTATTTCACTTGCTGTTGCTTGTAGACGTGACCTAAGAGACCCTGGATTGCTCTTCTGACTCACAATTTGTGCCAAAAGTACACACATCAAACTTAATACTTTCTCATGATTCCCAGCTAAATCATACATCATAACTGCATCTTCCAAAACTCCTTTTCTATAAAGAGTTTCTGCACTTATATTGATGACATCTTCTGTATTTATTTGGAACTGGTCTAGTATTCCAGGTAACCGCCTGTCCTTATCAAGTTTTCCAACAAGCAATGTGCGATTAGCTGGAGTAGCATCCACAACCAACTCTGCCACAGAGGCAGCAAACATATTCCTGTCATATGGATCTTTCATACACCTAGAAATAAAGTTAAGTACTTAGTAAAAGAAACATAAGTTTAAAATGACTGATTATTCAATTTAATTACCTTAGTAAGAATAAGTATTGAAGTGTTTCCTTAGGATCAGATGATTCAAATCTCTTCACATAGAGTAATATTAAACGCGCAAAATTCAGTCTCTTTGCTGGAGGTTTATCTGCAGGATCCACACTTATGAGTGGAGCCAAAACACTTTGACTCACAGCTAATAAGCTATGCTCATGCATTGCAGCTGCCAAGTGAACTGCATGAGCCAAATGTCTGCCTCCTGCACCTCTAGCAAGAAATTCTATTGCAGCTTCAAACTGTCCAGTCAAAAATAGCATTGAGAAGTACAAAAATGGTTGCTCATGAGCTCTATAATATGACTCTCCATAAACTTCTAAAATAGTTGTCTGTAAATGATCCAGTGTCAGTTTGTTTTCTGGATCAGGCTGTTCTCTAACTTGACATAACTTAAGCCATAGGTAATCATCAGCAGCAGACATAACTTCCGTATGGAGATCATCAGGCTCACATGGTACTAATGCACAGTACGCTGCTTTCTTGTAGGGATCAGTGGCAGATCTCACATGCTTTCTATAGTGAAGTTTTAATGTTGATTCTGCTCTGGAACTAGGATGGTGTAGCGGATACTCAATGGCTTCTTCAAGAGCAGATCTGAACTCTTGAAAACCAGCACCGCACTGATCCAGGCACTGCAGTGCAGCTTTCAGATCCCCAGATCTCATACAATAGTAAACCAAGGGCCACAGAGGCCTGTCTTCAACCATCACCTCTTCCAAATCCCTTGTGTTTTGTATTTTGATGCCAACAAAACTTTTGACCAGAGGCAGTGTGCCTGGTATACCTCCTCTTCTTGCTTGTGCAAGATTCTCACTCACAATAGAATTCATAAATTCTTTGTACCTGCCTTCAAGATACTTCCTAGCTTGAGACACAATCTTCATTTCCACAATGTTACTGTTCCTTGATTTAATTTGATCTCCTGCTGGCGTTGGTGGTATATCAACCATGCATTTGACCATTTGCCAAATGTCCATTACCTTCTTGTCGTTGAAAGATTCTGCTGCCTTGCCAAAGGAAGTGAACAAACTGGGTCTAGTCACACCTTTCAGAACATGCTCATTGTAATTTTGCAATTCTTTCGCATATGCAGATTCAACCTGGGACAGAGTACTCGTCATGGATCCAGCAAGTTTTGTACGCTGAGGTGTTCCTCTAAGATCAACCAGTTCTCCTGATGGAGCTGTCATTGCATTCATGATTTCAAATCTCATCTGTTTCCATTCACCAAGAGTATGCTCCAGTTGCTGAACCCGATTCAATTCAAAAGTCTAAAAGATATTCAAGGTCTCATTTTATTCTTATTTGCTTTAAATAGTAATAGAAATTTAAAATCTACATACGTCTCTGTGAACTTGTTCTATAATAGACAAAATAGCATTTTCCTTTTCATTCCTGAGGTAACTGACAATATCCGTGTCAGCTATGGGATCCAGAGGTTCAAACGTCCTGCGGGTGCTCAGAGAATTTAACTTCTGAGCGATTTGTGACAAATCAATGCCTTTCGAACCAAGAAGAAGATGACTAAAAGCAAACATTAATATAGAACAAATTGTCAATTATAACTTAGCTTTTGAATAAAGATGAACTTACGCTTGCACTTGATTATCCTGGGTACCAGTTTGTGTCATTTGCGACCATATTTCGTTGGAACCATCCAATATTTGCCGGAGATTTCTCTCCACTTGTGGAAGCTCTCCATTGCCCTCAACATCAGCAGCCATCTGCTCTGCTCTTCGGAGCAGTTCGTTCAAATCGGAGTCACCCATTTTTATTTGTGCAGAATTAAACACTTAACATAAACAATTAACGCCCACTAAGTTCTGTGTTCACTGGAAGTAAACGAGTTGAAAAATCGCATGCCGCAAGAAACTAACCTCATAACACAACAATGCCGGCATTTCGCGCGCGACTGCGATATCTGTATTCATTCATTCTTCGAACCGCGAACGGTTACGGGTTGCTAACCTAAGAATTTTAGTTGGTCTGATTGACGCCAGGTGCGTGTGTGGCGCTGTTGTCAATACTCTGCAGCGCATGCGCAACAACGAGAAATTTAAAAAGAACTTGAAACCGGTGAAACTGTAAAAATCATGTGCAGAATTCATGGAATCTACTTTTGAAAGTGATGCGCATAAATTTGGTAGCGAAGTTTATATTTAGTTTTTATTAACGGTTTAAAGTGTACAGATTCGTTATTAGCAACCATGTAATTATTAATTTATAGGACTGATTTATGATATGATACAGTCTCATTATTACGAGCATTATTATCATTCGTTAAAAACACTTTTTTTTCATAATAATAAATCAACTTGATAACGCATTATTTATGAACTATATGCATTGTTCAAAAATTTAAATTTCTGAATAAACGAAAATACAGTAATACGACGTCCTTGAATGACTTTTAATTATCAGGCGAAAAAATGCTATTTAGAGCAAAATAGCTCGTTTGCTCAGCAGTAATAAAAACGAAAATATCAAAATAAGGATGTTTTGAGAGTCTGACGAAGATAAAGCTACTACGTTCCAATTTCTACCTTCTCATTAAACTTGATATGCTAATAGCTGGAAATTTTTGAGGATATAATGTATAATAGAGCCTTCGAGTTAAAATGTATTTTCAAATAATTATAAGCTTTATTGTTGACTAATCAATCAACTTGTCTGTTACCTAAGTAAATTGTCAATCATGATTTGAGAACACAATTAATTAAAGGGCTATTTAAATTTTGAGTTATATGACAATGATGAGTATGTATTATAGGCATTGTCTATATACTATACCCCGTGTGTCACGTTGTGTTATGTAATACCAGACTTGACGTTGTTGCCGAGCCTTGTTGCCACCCCTTGCCTACGGTGCTATTGCGTAACTTGTGAAAACGAAATACTTTTGTTTATTTTTTCGTTTATTTTTAGAATTTCCCAAATTGAATGAGTCATCGATGACTCATGTATTTCTCTGTGGGTATTTCCCATAGATATATAGATATATATTAGAATCGTTGTAAACATGGAGTGTTTTTAACGCTTTCTCTCACTGGATCAACATCAAGATCATCATGCAACTGTAACATGCAACAGGGGAATCCCTTATTTTTCGAAATTAGAGCGGAAGTTTCATCGACAGCATTTTATATAATAGACGTATTTTCGTTAAAAAATATCAATAGTGGCCCTGCATGTTATTCTCATATACCCGTTATATATATAGATTCAAGGGTCGTACTTTATTACAGCTAGTACGATATTATATAAAGATAAAAAATAATGTCAAAAAAATAAGTCTCATGATTCATAAATACAATAGAAGATAATACAAAGTAAACACAATCTGCTTGAGACGTATGGAATGATAAAAACAACATTTTTCACACACTCGACTGATCTGACATTCACTGCGCGTGCGAAGTGAAAGCTATAGTATCCTATATACTATATAGTATCCTAATAGCACCTTCTGACACAACAGGTGTATTATATAGCTGTAAATCATAATTATAGTCTTCCAGTAGAATATCTATCACCAGGAAAAACACGATTACAAGCGAGAATACATTTTTTACACCCCGTGCGTGAAATGCGATTTTGCGCCCTGTATCAAAATTTACTAATTTTGAGACTCGATCTGTGCGCGGAAAATCCTTCTTCATCAAAAAAGCGTATAGTATTCCTATATTTCCTATATTAGACATTTGCACCCAGACTTATCTAAAATATACGATTTCGATATATGTACCCATATATATAAGGATAACACCATGGTACGCAGATATTGAATTATACAGACATTATCTCTATCTTCTAAACACGTGCGAGGATGTGATTTCAGCATTGCGCGACCTTTTGACACTCGCTTAGCTCGTGTACAAAAACGTTCACACTTAACGGCTATTAAAATCACATTATCGTACTATTTATAGAATATATCGAAAGAAATTTAATAAGTATATGCAAAAAATCAGTCGCGCGAAAGACCGGACGGCGTGAAATTTCAAAACTAAATGAAAACATTAAAACGTATTATTCGAGACAGTCTCGATCTGCATCACTCAACAATTCAGCATTAATACCTTATATAAACTAAACAGAGCCGCACACGAGCTTGGATGACGAGGTTGAAAAAAAAATAGTAAACGTCATTCAAGACTCATCCGCAATTCAAGTCAATACAAAATTACGCAGTGGCACGTGACTGCTTTCTTTGCGAATGAGAACGCGCGAACGCTCTGGAAATTTCCGTCCCAGTATAACATATAGGTATAACATTCGTTATATCTCCCTCCACTGCTTCAGTGCTTCCACGCAGTATGCGAGAGAGTTATGCGAGAGAGAGAGAGCCACAGCCCTACTACGCCGCGTTGTAGGTATTGTTCCCTCCTGAATCGATAATATTTTTGCGCAGCCACATGCGAGGAATTCCGCACACGTGTGCTTCTTTGCTTTGCCTCTTCTCACGACATAACATGATGTAACCACAACAAACCCGAAATCTTTATTCGCGCCGTATATCTATACCTATGCAAGGGTATAGTTACATATAGCGGTGCATTTTACACAGATAGTATAGAGCAAGAGGCATCTGGTCTATACTCGCGAACTCTAGAACGTTCGTGAAACGAAACTTCGAGTCTGCGAGCTGTTGTGGTCCAATGCGATTCGCCGCCGGTGACGTGAACACACGTCTACATGCAACGGCGGATTGGTCGCTAGTGCGGAGTACGGGACTACTACGTCGAATATTATCTCTATATATACTATATACCTGTCGCGAGGGCACCGCTGACGTAGTAGAGGGGAATGTAGTGGTTTGTTCGTTTAGCTAGTTGTGACGTATTCTAGCGAGATTTCCAGTGAGATACACAAAGTTCCAATGAATTTTGTAAATCGAGGATTTTTCTTATGCGTCGACTGATTTTTTTTCGTATTCTCAGATAGGAGATTCGTATGTTGGATTAGTTTTAAATATAGTCGAGGCAAGATGTTATCTTTTGGTAAATTTATACGTCTGCTCGATTGAAAATCTTACGGGGGTGTTTTGCATATTGCGCCGATGTTGAATAATTCAACTATGCGTGCGGTTTTTTAAAGGTAGAGTTTTTACGTTGATTTTGCAATAATGTGTATATATAGTTGAAGAAATTTTTACTTCGAAAGAATCTTCTTCGATTTCCTAGAATTGATCGAGAGAAATGTAATATAGTGGGTATACCTATATGTAAATGTGTTTGCTTACTTATCCATGCATGAAATGCCATGAATCCATTTATAGAGTGTATTTGGGAGATGAAAGCTGTGATCTAACGAAGAGGCAATTTACTATAATTAGAAATTATAATTTCCAGTATCTGCATTTAGTATAATGCGCGCGTGACTCGGGCACGTGACAATTGTGTATAATTATATAAAGTATCCTTTAGAGTCTTTGTTATCATTGAAGTGACAAACGCAATAGATTATAAACAATTTCTAGATTTCCACCCCGTATTATATTACCATTATGTAACTGGAATTTAGGGAAAAACAATGTTTATTTTTCTCATACACATCATAAAAATATAATGAGTAGGTGGACACGTAAATAGATATGAGACGAAATATATATATATATATATATATATATATATGAGTTTGCTATTTCTGACATTGTTATTTTATATTTTTATCATCGATTACGCAAACTCTGCACTAGCAGCTTCAAATTGTTTCATACAATGTTTAAAAATATCTCGAGCTACAAGTATATAATTATCGTGTAAATTCGTGCACCAAACAGCTGTTCAAGTTTTGGCAACTATTATACGATCAATAACACGCACATGTGTGATGTGTTGCTCCGCACAAAAGTTTGTTTATTACAAAAGTAGAATTACCTCATTTTTTAAATTAAACTTTATTGATGACAAAATTGTTTCTTAGCACTTTCTAGAATCGATATCAATGCGTGTCATGGAATATTCCATGGAAATTTCCGTTTTCGCTGCGAAGCCGGTGTGCGAAGCACTTCAAGCAATTCAAGTATAAGTATGATGTAGTAATATAGTGCGCGTGAAACTACAGGCGCGTACTTTGATTCTTCATTAACTTATCGTCTTTCAATTATTGATTATTCGACTCAGCGTAGTCATTAAGAACGTATTTTTCGAAGAAAAAAATCTTCGGTATTTGTAGAATAACAGCTAATTTTTAACCGGCCTGCAGGACATCGCACATGTATTAATATTTACTTCAAAAAAATTTTCCAACGTTTCCATTGTAAATATATTTTATTTTTGTTGTTCAACAAATGCCGTAAGTCCAAAGTCTCAAATGCAATGTTATGATAGCTATAATATATCTCGTGATCCTTATAAAAGTAAAACCGGACGTCACCAGAGATTCAGGGAACAGACTTTAACTATGGCCCACTCGTGCCACCTTGCGCCTGACCCGATTATTACCGGCGCTTTTCGTGTCGCAGCTCGCTGCTCAGCGCTCTCCTCGCGGCTCAGTAGTCTCAGTACCACTAAAGCCGTCGAACAGTGAGCACATCGAAAGTTTTACTCCGCAACTCGCCGAAGAGAAAGTCTATCAAAACAAAGCACAAGTATTAAGGAGACAAGTGACTATTCAACCAGTCATTTTTAACAAAGTGCTCGCAACACCAAGGCAGAATACAATTCTCTATAGATAAAGTGGCAAAGTCATATCGAAACCGAGGCAGCAGAGAAAATTCTCGAATCTCTCGAGAGAGAAGTATACAAAGGGACTTCACCACGACGAAGTCGAAGACTATATCAGCAACCACGACGGGGACCTCACGTAAGCGTAGCGGTGGCCGCCTAAGCGCAGATGTCAACGAGATGGCGGCGAAAAGACAGCACATGATCGACTACGCCGAGGACAGCTACACAGACGAGGACGACGAAATGGACTTCGACGGCCATCAGGAACAGCTACAGGAAAACCGGCCGAGAGTCGGTAGGCCGCGAAAGACCAGCGTCACCACCAATTCCTCGATGGAGACTCTTACCAACCACGGCAACGCCGACAACATGTCCAACGATGGCGGTCCGCCTACGGCGCGTCGACGAGGCAGAGGTCCCTCAAAAAGACCTTGTCTCAACAGGAACGCCCTGATGGCGCGCGAGAATCGACAGCGCAAGAAGGAATACATCGAGCGGATCGAGAGTAGGCTCCAGAGTTGTCAGAAGGAGAACATGGAGCTCAACACCACGATCAAGCAGCAAGCCATCGAGATAAAGAGACTGACCAGCGAAGTCTCCTATCTCAAGACTGTGCTGAACAACAAATCGCGGATCACCTCGCTACTTCAGTACTTCAGGCGATGAACGAGAGTCTCCAAAAGATGCACGGCGACGAGACGAACGCTGCCACCTCTAGTCTCCCAGGCCCCGCTACCGCTGTGAACAACATCCATCCCGTCGTCAAGCCGAACGGAAGTGGCATTGCCTGCAAACCTTCTGTGGATGTCCTCAATTGGATTACCAGGTAATTTTTCCGCGATCTGTCTCAATAAAGCTTTAGAGGTTGATGCAAAAGGATGAGTGTATAATATAGTGCTCGAATGAATGACCTTGTGTGTTTGTTGTTCTGACGGTACATTAGTGGTACATTCTGGAAAGGGCCTCTCTTCTTGTAGAAAGGGAACTTTCTAGAAGGTTCTATTTATTTTCATTATGCAGACCTGCCATTTTCTCGAGATTGCCTGTATCTCTGCACCATATGGTTGTTTGTTATGTGCGAATACTTGCGAGATGTTGGGTGAAAGTAGTACACGGATGTTTCTCCCATTTCTCAGCATATTGATAATGATAAGACCGTTATTATTGGGGATAAATAGAAGTAGCTTGTTTTGACATGGATTATTCATTGTTGCGATACAGTTTTTTTTCCAAAGAAAGATGGATTTTTTAGCAGTGTTTGTGTTTTGTGATGGCGAAATGTGAAAGAGATCTGTGTATGGTTTGCGTAAAAGTGTACTCAATGTATCATGTTCTTTTTAATATTTTCACTCGCATATTACCATTTTGTTGTTTTTGTTGTTTATTCCCAGTAGAATACATGCAAAGAAGAAAACCAATACTTTTATGCCAAAGTCATGATTTTCAGAATTGTAAAGTTAAAGCCAGATCTTGTAGAGCAATAAAATATTTAATATATCTTTTAGTATCATATCTTTTGTATAATTTGTACTTAAAGGGCTTTTAAGCCCGTTAATTTTGAAATAAAATAAAATAAAATAAAAATAAAATATATTTGTGAATTGCATCAGAATATTTATTTTGTAAAATCAAATGCATCAAAATTGAAGGTTGAAAAATTAGATCCTAGAATGATATAGCAGAATGTATTTTTAGTTACATCCATTGCATCTCCCTTAATGATTCTTTTAATTTTGTAAAATAGACACGACAATTTTCGCTTTTTTTCCTTCAGTGGACAAAACACTTCCTCAAAGATCAACAATGTGTCTATGCCTCTCTCAGGGTCGATGAATAACTGCCCGGAAGTTTATCGTGATGACAGCCGAAAACCAGGCTATGGACAGATGAACAACACAGTAAAGGTAGCCAGAAAAACTATGCCTCTCAACAGTTGCCAATCAACCAAGGTAGAGAATCCACCCAGCATTGAAAGCGTAGAAGATGATGAGAAGAGACTGTTACAAAAATCCTCGCCAAACTCTGGTAGCTTTTGTGAGTATCAAACAGGCCGAAGTTCAGCAGGACTAGATAACCAGGTTCCTACAACGCCGATTAGTGCAATGTCAAACTCTTTAAAGAATGAGGCTAGTTTGTCTGACACAGAATTCAGCCAGCTGTCATCTTTTAATGTTGACTTGTTTGACAATTTTGAAAGTGAGGTGGCTAATCCCTTGCAATTTGAGCAGGATGCACCGGAATTATTTAACGACGATACATTGTTTCACTCGATAGACAAAGAAGCAGGCATGTTAAACAATGACATCATTGATCCACTGGAGATCAGCAAAATGTCTGATGCCTTGAATGAGAAAACGTTATTTAATAGTCTTGAAAACACCGGTGTATGCCTCCACATAAATTCTAGCAGAGTTTCATTAGAGTATTGTTCAATTTGCCATATGAATAGTCTGAACAATGAATATCATTAATAATGGAAAGGATTTTTGGTATATTCTATAAGTCTGATCTACAGAGCCAGAAGGAAGTCAATGGGGAGCATCAGAGGCGTGAAGATTGATCAGCGCTGGCACCATAAAACACATATATATTTACATATATTAACCTATATTATTTATTTAGTAGCTTTATTACGGTCTGTATATCACAAACGTAACTCGTGGATCTCTTATGAACAACTATTTTTTACCTCAGTTCCTTATTTGAAAGCAGAGTTCATGTTGTATGATTGTAAGACAATCGTGCTTTTCGTTAACTTTTTTTTAAATTAATCGTTGAACAAAATTTATTTTTTGAATACATAGAGTTGTTGTTTCATGATCGATCGTTAGTAGTATGTAAAGTAGATAAAAAATTGGATAGACGAAAAAGCCTATTTTTTTAATACAGTCAGAGTTGCTATTGATACTTATTTATTTTTAAACCAAAAAAACTGTATATAAAAATAGAATTTTTTCTGAATTGAGAAGAAAAAGATTACGATCGCGACTGTTTTGCCTATTCAATTTTTTATATGGAAAATATTTAAAATATTCGTTATTTCCAACTAAGGTTTGTGCTATTTGTAAAATGGATGTAATATACGTAAGCTTGTTAGTTAAGGCCTAGGTTAAGTCACATTCTGTGAAACTCTTCTGAGTCTGTAAAAATACTTTTACTTTTGCAGGGTAGCAGCTTGGTATACATGTTAAGGAGTGGCAGGCTATTTTAAATTAAAAGGTGGGCATCGGCTTCTTATCTATGGCTAGACCAGTCAAAAACATAATCATTTATATAAGTTTTCATTGTATCATTTTTTTTTCTTCTTTCTTGTAACATATTTTCACTTTTTTTTAATCACACTTTTGTACATATATTAGTAATTAATCAATGACTGGATTCTAGCAGTACTTGATATAAATAAAGTCTGATTTAAGGCATTTACTACAATAATGCTTTTAAAACAATTTTTCAGTTTGCAATGTCAAAACGGACTTTAATTGAGAAACCATTGCCTGCTTTACCTAATAAACAGTATTGTGTTATATATCAGGTTGAGTATAATAGTATCATCTACAGATTCGCAAATTTGAATAAGATGTTATTATGAACTGCCACCACGAAGAAGACAATGTTTATACTATTATTCATTATCTACAAAAACTTTTTTTTTAAGATACCAAGCTCTCTCTTTTTTTATATGACCCGATTTTACGGGTCTTCACATGGCTCTATTGTTATAATCACTAGTTCATTTAAGTTTCAGCTGCCTCGGACAGACAGAATAATAGATCACTTTTGGATTTATGGAGCCATCGTTAGATAGACGCTGATCAACCTTAAAACCAGAATTAAATTTAGAAATTTGCATCGATAAAAGGGGATTTTTATCTGCAGATTATTCATAGCTTTCACACTTTTACATTAGATCTGTAAAAGGTGAAGAAATCTATATCCTTTTTATGCTTGGACGAAAACAAACATAGGCACTCCTTAAAATCTTAATATGAAACTTGATTTAAATTTTTTTTTAAGTTTTTTTTGAAGCTCAAAAAAAATTTAAACAATGATTTAATGGTAAGAAAGTATTGATAATGAGGGGTGTCCATGTTTGAGCATAAAATACAAGCCAAAGCACTTCTGGTATTAAGGCACCAGTCTATTTATGATTATATGTTTTTTTAGTATTTTTACAGGTCTCGGAAGAGTTATTTAGACATCAACAATAAGTTGCAAACGATCTTTATACAATAAAGATAACATATGCCTGTAGACATGTATAAAAACAGCCATGTACTGTTTTAAGACCACGTGCATTTTTTTTTTGTAATTTTATTGGAAAATTGGAGAAACAGATCGGAATGAAATTTTTATTACATCTGAATTGAATTGAAGAATTTCATGGACATAAAATTACAAAAGAGCTAAAAATGTCCAAACCTATTTGTGATAAATAAACAGACAAGAACTAAAAAAAAAATCCTTTTTTTAATCAACCCAACTTGTTACCTAATCCATATAAATCCCACATGTACGAATTGATAAGAAGAATAACAAATTGAGATTTACACAATTATTTTATTAATGATATCAAACTAATTTTCAAATATATTTACATACACAGCGTTTGAGTTCTAATAATTTTATATTGACAAACAATTGCAAATTAGGTTTTAATATAAATATATTTAATCATACATTGAATTTCGTTAATGTACATTAATTTTTTTAAGAAAAATGAGTCTAAATCTTTATCATTACAAACTATTATTCGTTTATACAGCTAATACAACAATTTATTCAACTGTCTATTATTATTTGTTCTTTTTCATTCAAAGATAATTAAAGTCATTCTTTTGAAACATTTTCAATATCATGTAATCACTAAATTTTCATGTTATTTTGCGATTGTTAATAGTCTTAGCACATTTATAGTTTTTTTACGATTCATATAGATTAGCTTTTTTTAAAAGAGCAACATTTGTAATGTTTTTTTTTTTTATATAGCATTAAAAAAAAAACAATATTCTAATGCGCAAATGACGTAAAATGAAGATGTGAGCATTGATGAAGTTCATATCAGGTATATACAATGTTATAAAATTATAATAGAGCTTTTAAATCTTCAAGAATCACATCAAACGCCTAATCTACTAAAAACTCCTTGTTTCTTGTTATGGTTCACTGGTGCTATCTTGTTAAATGACACTTGCTTTGATACACCCAGGCGAGATTTGGCTGGCACTGCCATTCTCTCAGATGCTGTAAAACAAAGATTTGCATTAATTACGTTTCTTACTAACTGTTTCTGATAAAGTTATAAATCTAAATTGATTGTTACCTAATTTGCTATTGATGGACAATTTTCTTGTAGGCAAGCTGTTACTTCTTACTGAACTTCTTACCGGACTCTCATTAAATTTCAAACTTTTTGTTGTTCTTACAAGTTGTCTTACACTATCAGAGACCGCTTTTTTGTTAGCTTCTTCGTCAGCTCGCATAGTGCCTACAGGCTTTTTCACAGCAGATTTTGTGGTGATTATTTTTGTTCCCATATTCTTTGTGGTGATTACTTTTGTTCCCAGCAGTGGTGTACGTGATTTGAGAATACCTTGGGTTGCTGTAACACTACCTCCATTCCTCAAATGCCTGCTATATCTAAAAACAGAAATGAAATATTAATATCACTATTAAATATAAACTGGCTTTTTGAACCATCAGTTAAATATAAATCATTCATGCTTACGGAGTTTCATTATCCTTGATTCCAAGCCTATTAAATACACTAGAAGTTGCATTTCTCTCTTTGCCAATGCCAGTGACTTTGAATGTGGGATTGGAAGACTCAGTGTTGCTTGTAGTGCTTGATACCATGCTATCTCCCAGTCTATGGAAAACTGTTTTCTTTTGTTCTAAGGCTTTCTTTAGAATTTTCTGACTCTTTACGGCTGTTTTTTTTGTTGCGAGAACTTTGAACTTCAGCTCTTCCACATCATCTTCATCGTCATCATCATCACTCAAAGCTCTAAGACGTTTTTGTAATTCTTCATTGCGTTTCCACTTGCCATCACTATCATCCTCATCACTCTCATATTTCCTCTTCAATGGGCTAACTTTTGGCTTTTGATTATTTTCAATATAGTCCGAGTACAATTTAGAGTGTATGATTGTACTTGATGGAGTTATTTTCTTTTTCACAGTAACACTGCTCGCAGGTTTGATAACTGAACTTGCAGCTGTCTTCACAACCTTCACAGGGGCATCTGACTTTACTTTAGATGATGCTGGTGTCTTCACTATTGTCTTGGAAACTACTTTCTTAACCGTAGGCTTGGCTACAACTTTACTAACTGGTGTTGGTGAGTCCTCAGAGCTCACAAGGAACTTTTTACAGGTTGTCTCTTCCACAACCTTCTTGGCGTATCGTAGAATAGCAATCATATCACCCATCAATGTAATGCCCATCTCCTTCAAACTAGGTTTATCCAGGTCTGGTAACATGTCTGGTTTTATCCGGTTGTTGGAGAATATGAGTGCATGCCTCGTTGCATGCTCAGTTGGGAAACCAGCATTTTTGAAGAATTTCACCCAGTAACCTGTAACGAAACGCATTATTGTTAACAACATATATACAACCTTTGATTCATACATAATCCCACAACACAAATACACATCACATATGTTGAGCCGAAAAATAGTAGGCTTAGATTTAGGTAACTATAGCAAACAAACATGGGTAAGTAATCTCCAAAAATAGACTTTGTGAATAAAAAACGCAAATCAAAATTATACAGTTCAGAAAACTTACTTGAAAGTGCTGGGGCGTCCATTTTAATCCGGACGACTCTTCCTTCCACAATTATACGAATAGATCGGGATCCTCGTTGCCGAGTCCCAAAAATAGAATTCCTTAACTATAGGTTCACACTCGTAAAGAAGCACTAAGCAGCACCGCACGCGCGGCAAACTCTCGCCATGGACGAAAGCTGCAGCAGCTGTATGTAATTCTGGCCTACAATCGGTATAGCTCGAAAGTGGATAGTTGGTATTGAAACGGCTTTTTTCTCGCAGCGGACTTTTAAGGAAAATAATTACCGCCTCGGGCTAAAAGTCATATATCGTTCTGCTTCTCGGATGATGAGACTGTGTAGGTGACTGACTACGACACGACTATTAGAGGATAGAATAGATCTATAGTTAATGCCGCCCGACACCGTACGAGTGAAGTTGGCTGAATGCGGTGTGTGGCAATAAATATATAGGTATGCATTTAACACACACGGCGAAAATAGCGCCTTCTATATACAGCTGATGTGTTCGAGAGATCGACGTTGCGCGGGAAATTCAAATTAGGATTTGAAATTTTTTGCGGAAATTGTGTTTACTGGATGATTTAGAATGAGATGTTAATTAGATAAGACGGAAGGTTGAAGAGACTTTGAAAATATCGATTTTGAAGTGAGTCTCCTTGGCAGTTCTCAGCAGGGTTACTGGCTCGTCAAGGAAATCTTATCTCCGAACGTCGAAAATGTCCTATCGGACACGTTCACATTGATAGTGTAAAGATGTTTCACGTCACAATCCTTACGTTATACACTGATGGCAAGATATGATAATTGACAAATAGTGTCTTATCGTTTCTCTTCATTAGTTTAATCGGCTGAAACGATCCAAAAACGATGATGATCGAGCACTTTTTTTTTAAAGTTTTGGACAAATATTATTTTGTGGTTTTACTTAGATCTGACATTGTCCTCAGTAGTTCATTCGTTTCAATCAATTAACGACACTGAACATTTCAAGCAATTAATTTTTAATAAAAGAAAATAAACAGAAAATTAAAGCTATATAAAAAATGAATTCGAGTCAATAAAATATAATTGATTCTCTCGATAAATCTTTACAAATTTTACGAGTCTCGCAATCCCTCCATAAATCATGAATGAAAAGCACCGAAAACTTTCGCGGAATCGATACAGTCTCGCAAATTCCAAGACACACACCTTTATCAGTGCGAGCACAACGTACACTATCGCTCCTAAGACTGTACAGCGCGTGAATCATTACGTGTGTCTGTGTACATCGGGTCGACATGCTAATAAGTACACAAATAACAAAAATGCGTGAGTCAGTAAACTCCGAAGGATCTCACGAGTCTAAATTCGCTGGGATAATCTTTCGAGACTGCCAGTTTAGCCGAGACGCTCGCGCGGTTCACATATATTAACTCCGAAGTGGATTTCGGAAAATTTACGAAAACGATATAGTTGACTAAGTATAGTATATATACTCAAACGATCCAATATAAAGTGTTACGTGATTTTTATATGTTAGAACACCTAAGTAGGTGGCAAACCGCTCACGTGTATTTCAGTCTAAAGATCGTTGTGATTTACGTCGTTGTGCTGATCATGTTTATTTTCAAACAGTGGGTAAGGAGTATTTCGTGAATGTATACTAGCTACATAATATAACGATCGTTATATATATAAGTGTGTCGAGCGTCTGTGATTATAACTGGTGTTTTTATATTGTTTATATATAATTTCTGTTGTTATAATCATCAGGGCAAGAAATTCGCGATGAACCGACAGCGTAACGAGATTAAAGAACGCGTGCCCATATCCGCGATCAATCTTGCATACGAATCGGATAGCGATTTACGTCGGCTCGCAGCATCGATTAAGGGTATGAGTGTCCAGATTTCGAACTCGCTTATTGATGAGACGAATCGATCTGCACTCAATGTCAGCGATGAGGAGAACACCGAAGGTTTGTAAAGTTTGATTTTTGTGTTTTTCTAATCAGAAAAATCGGTAATAAATCGCTAATTATTCAAGACACACCCTCGATAGGACGACCTTCATCAAAAACCGGTAAACATCCCCACGAAACGAGAGCCGATTGCAAGTGTCGCAACTGTCGAGCCCTGTTGAACCTGACCGAATGTGGTGTCTGCTTCGAATCGCTGCAAAGCAACCAGATCAAAGCCTGTCCTGTTTGCGCCAACGTTGTCTGTGTAGGCTGTGCCGTAAGACTCAGTACCTGTGCCTTCTGTAGGTCTACTCTTCCACCCGAGAGAAATCGGGCTCTCGAGAGACTCGTCGATCGTCTGATTTTGCCGTGCAAAAATTCGAAGTAAGTATAATGACGTCTTCTCTTTTTATTAATCGTTAAAGTTCTATATATCAGCCGATTTCTAAAAATTAATTAATTTCCAGATCCGGATGCAAAATACTTCTGGACGGCGAGAGCAGATTTATCCACGAGTCGATCTGCAACTTCTCGTTGATATGCTGTCCGGTAGGCCGTGGCATTTGTGCATGGCACGGAACCGTTGCGAGTGTCCAATCGCACCTGCAAGCCGTGCACAATTTGCTGCCACTTCGGGACCACGGCATCTCTGTGGAGATTCACAGTTTTAGGAACAAGGCCAAAGCCAACGACGGCCGCGTTTACACGGTATATCCAGCTATATTTCTATTTTGAACAAAAAATAATAATATGACAAACTATATAATATGAAAAATTTTTCATTTCCAAAGGTCTGTCTCTCCTGCCACGACCAGCTCTTCGTGATCCGTGTGGTCCTCTACCAAAACCGTTTGCGCTTGTGCTTTACGCGTCTGGGCCACGTGACTGTTCAGCCTGTGATAACTCGACCTGCTCGATACGGCGTCTCGGTGATTATTCGAGCTCACGCAGGTCGTCGATTGCGTGGACTTGTACCGTTCGGTAAATACGACCGCGCAAGTCGCGACGTCAACGTCCCCATGGACAGCCTCTATCCCAGAGATGATCAGGTCGTGTCACCACCACCTCCTGGGTGTCCACACCGCAGGAACGAGTGTGAAGAAGACCTGGTCAAAATCGACATGCTAGTCAAGAGGCTCGAAGAACCTTGAGCGATAAGATGAAGGTTTTGAGATTGTCTTTCAATACGTGTTTTGCAATATGCGTTCTTATAGAGTTTCTATTAATTTTTGTTCGAATGTTGATTGTTCGTATATGTTCCATATGATGTTATGGAACGAAAAGATAGGCAGTTTGAATTATTTAAGTTTCAGTTGAGGAACCGAGAATTTTTATCCACTAGCTGCCTTTGATATAGCGATTCGCACGCTCTGAATTGAGAACGTGTGTTCGTATTGATATATTTAGGCTGCGTCAAATTGAAATAATACATTTGATTTTTTTTTTTTTTTTGACATTATATAGATTTAGAAATTTCATGTTTTGGTTTTGTTTGTTGTTCATTCATTATTGTTTGTCTTTTTTTAAAATTAGAAAAAACGTTAGTGTAACATTGAATATGAGTGATTTGTTAATTTGTAAAGCTGCGCGTTAATTAGTTTTATATACTATTCAATAACTATATATTTTTTCGAATTCTCTGACAAATTGTATCGAGTAAAAAAAATTATAAATGTATTATTTTTCTTTGACACAATAGAAATTTAATTTTTTGTTTCGTATGCACTTTATTGGTGGCATAGAGTTTACGATGGTTTTATTGAGAAAACGTATTGTCAGCATTTTAAAAATAAAATGCTTTGTGTTGAAATTTGATTGAATGTGATCTTTTTAATGAGCGAATTGAATGTAAGATTTTGTAAAAAGTATTCTGATCTCCTTGGATACTTGTTGTTCTTTCACAGGTATAATCTCATAGTTATTAGAAATGAACAGAAATAATTGTTCATTTATAAAGCAAAGCCTCAAGAGGATCAGAAAACTTTTTCTTGATTGTAAATCACAAGTATTACTTAGACGTTAATGAAAAAATGGTTACAAAATGTTCCTATTATTTAGAAAAGTTATGCATTAAAATGAAGACTGTAATTTAGTAAGTAGTTTTATAAATGATCTTCATACTGTTTTGATTATTTTCTATACATATATATTGTTTGTAACAGAATATATATTATAGTTTTAAGAATTTTACTGTAATACTTCAGATGTAAATATTTTAGCATGAATTTATTCATTAAATGTTATATAATGAAAAAGTTAAAATATATTTATTGCTTACAATTAATAAACGATATCCATAAATATTTTGATCATATTCACTTCACAAATGGAGAAAAGTAAGAATTTATAAATCCTTGGATTATTTTATTCAATACTTTTATTACTTTTCTATTTTTGCATGTATAAATGATTTTCGTTTCTTTCTATGATTAATGTATCAATATTTTTTTACAAAACAATAATAAAACTTTACAATATTTACTTTGATTTTTTATCAAATTCAAATTTTATACAAGTCATAAATCGATTGCTTGAAAATTAAACTAAGAAAACTATATATTTACAACGTATAAATACGCTCACAATTGTTTTAAGAGAAATAGTCATATAAAAAGGTTTACCTTACCCCAAAGAACACTGGTCTATAACATCAATCATGCATTATTGGAAATTTATATAAACGCTTTATATTTTTTTTTATATAAAAACCGCATTTAATTTTATTACTATACATTCACGTAAGAATTAAAATCCGACTATATCTGTAATATCGACATATATCATTTGTGTAAAAAATCATTCTAGTATCGTTTATATAAAAGTTACTCATACAAATATTCATGTTCATTCGTCTTATTATAAGTAACTATTTAGGCCATTGGAAACTTGTGTCGATTACATTTTCCATCTATAACTATCTGTAACACCCTTTAATGAGTGAAACATTTCAGTACTGGAAATTGCTTTGAAAATTAAAAAAATCGCTACTTATAGTTTGGTTAATTCATAATCGATCAACCAAATGTATGCTTTGATTATTTTTTTTTTACATTTTTACGACCCTGTTAACCTTTAATTTTGTATAGATTTTACGTTACTTCCTTTTTACTGATAAAGAACATTATAACTTTGTTGACAGAGCCTAGAAAAGAATCACACTAATTTACGCTTTCCCATTCATACCTATCAACAAATTGGTTAACATTATGATTTACCGTCGTTGCTCTTTCGATATACTACAGTGACTGTTTTTAAATGGCTTTTAGCAAAATTAATTCTGATAGAATTTACTTGCTTTCAGTCCATTGTCCTACTAATAGCCGTCATTGAGATTTCATGGAAACAAGCTTTCGCGATCGAGCTCTTGCTTCTGTGCGAACATTTGTATATTCAAACCATAAAATATTAGGTATGAGGGTGGTATCCCGTAGAAGTAAATATTCAGATAACTTCCTGAAATTGAAAAAATTTAACATTAAAATCAATATGTAAGCATTGTATTTCACAAATACTTTGGACAAATTTTCTAAGAAACTACTGCGTATAACAGAATATTACTATGAAAGATATATTTACCATGATACAATCACAGGGAAAAATGGTGTTAAAACTAGATGCACAACGATGAACCAAACAATGCCCAGAATAGAACCAATAACTGCTCCACATAGTACTTGAGAGTGAGAATGGTACTGCAGATAAATCCTACTGTAAGTTACTAATCCAGCAGAAGCAATGCATACTGCTATAATAAGTACTCGCCAAAATCTTTCAGATATTGTGCTATTGTTGCTTTGATGTAATCTAAAACAAATATTACTATTAAAAAAAAAAGAAAGATGATTAGTGTGAAAAATAAAAGTGAGATATATATACCTAATTAATACAAATAGGGTCATGTATGCAGCAAAGAACCACATGAATTGTGCATGCGTAGATGGCATACCATACTCAGAGTACAATACATCTCTTCGCATAGGTCTTGCTTCTTGAATAGTATGCTTGAGTAAGAAATTTACAATTTCATTGCCTGTGACACCACCAAGGAATGCAATCTAACAAAAAAGAATTTATTTACTTCTGATTTTAGTAATAATAATAAATAAAAAATAAAATATCTTACTGTGTGTAAATCTCTCCTAAAAATGATCAGTGTAATAAATCCAGCTAGCACAGCAAAAGGCATCAGACTTATTAGAGCTAATAGCATTCCAATGAGATCTCCTGCAAATTGAAAAAAAAATTTAGTTTTATTTGAAGTACTTATGAATTCATCTAGAATATAGGTAAATTTACTTTTGCGTTTTGTTGCATAAATTTATTTTTATTTTCATTGTAAAGGAAGCATGTAGAATGGTATCTGGTCTATTTCAATTTTCAATGACTCGGACGCTTTATCATTTAAACTAGAATATTTCCTTTATTTGTCAAGTGACTTTAATATTTTATGAATGTATTCTCAACATTTTAAATTATTCAAAACAGATTCATTGAAAATTTCTATTTTTTCTAAAATATTACAACTTTGAATTTTTTAGATTTTTCTGTTAAAAAATTAAATGAACCTGATAATAAAAACAAACGCTAGAATACAACAAAAATCCAAACAATGAGCCAAGGTTACGTAATCACATGTTTATTCTCGTCGCAAAAAAAAAAATTCTTAAAAAAGCCCACTTTGAAGCAGAAGAAAACATACGATCGGCCTATCGCGAAAAATCATTAAATCAAACCCTCCGGAACTCGGCACACATCCAAGCGCGAAATCGCTTCTCCACCTCTGTGAAAAAAACCCTTCCCCGCCGTAATCCAAACAAAGCCGAATAACCTTCCGGCTCCCATCCCAAAAAAAAAAACTCTCCCAGACGTCTGGTAAAAAAGTGCTCCAGAATATAACGCATACATCGCATATAGTACTACAGCTATAGTAGCAGTCGCGCAGCCACGTCAGAGAGGCCCGAATGGCGGCGGCGGCGGCAGGTCTGCGCGCGCTCGAGTTGCACGACCAAAATAAAGCCGGCGCGTCTAGTTTCTCTCTCATATATGTATATACAGGGGAATCAGGTAAGAGATGAAATATTAAAGTATTCTCACCTTTGGGATACTCGACGAGGGTAAGGGATAACGGGACCCAAGCAGCGGCGGCGTCCTGGGCATGATGGTGGACGGCGCCGCCGAGGATGTCCTCGGAGGATGCCATGCTCCGCTGCTACTGCTTATTGCCGCCAGTATGATCACCGCGGCAGCCGACTCTACTATGTGATCGTCTAGACTGACGCCCCCCGCGCGCGCGCACATGAGCTGCGCTATACGTATACCGTTGACCGCTATGCCAGTAAGTATGTATGTATATATAGCATATATAATACATATATATACTTTTTCTCTCTTTTCCCGGATAGGTGCGCACGGCGCACGATGGGATCAAACTCGCGCTGTCTCTCTCCATACTAGAGAGTGAGAGAGAGAGAGAGAGAGAGAGAGAGAGAGCGCGGTGTATGGATAGAGTGAGGTCGTTTACTCGGGGGTTGAGGCTTCTACACGGGGGGCTCGATGCTGCGCCTGTGGGACTATCTTTTATAATATAGATAGATCATATTGCAGACTTTTATATGATCTATAGGTATGCCATACAAAAAATATAGTGTAAAAAGACAGATAATACTGATAATAGAATATAGATAATAAATTTAAATATTTGAAATAATTACCGCTAAATCTCATAGGTGGCGCTAAATGGCTAGTCTTTGTTTACAATATTTTGTTCAAACTACTAATACACTATGCATGTTTGCACGTGAAATCGGCGAAACGCAGTAGATATAGTATGTGCGATATAAGAAAAAAAACGCAGTGAAAAGATCACATTTTTTTTAAAATCTCACGTTTCAGAAATCGTAATAATTATATCGTCATCCTATTCATTAATAAGTTAATAATAAGAAAAGCAATAATGGCTCATGAGAAAATGGATAATCCACTTGGCTTTACAAAGGAGGTTTCTTCTTTGTTAACTGGCTTAGGTTGTTCTAACCTAACTCAATTTAGAAAAAAAGATATCGGTTTGGATGATATCAAATATTTAACCAATGAAGATTTGGTTGTGTTAGGTAATGTATTTAGCCAAATAATATCTTGATCAACAAATTTTCTAATTAAATCAGACAATACCTATACATTTTAACAATAATAATTATAAAAAGATCAAGTCAAATTATTAATCACTGTTTATTTAATTTTTTATGCCCAGTAGAGGTTGGCGATACATTTGATCATAATTCATTTAAATTGATGTGTGCAAATATGATTAGAAAGAGCAACATTGACAATACTCCAAAGTAACTATTCATTATGTAAATTTTAATAAATATTTTACTTTGTGAACTCTAAATTTTAAAACATTTAATTATATAATTTTCAGACCAGCAGATATAATAAAAATTCTGCATAATGAACAGAAGCAACTGCAGCTGTTTGAAATATATTTAAAGATTCTTTATAAGCTTTTGTCACAAAACAAGGATGATTTTATACTGGATAAAGATAAAAACATGAAAGCTTCTGAAGGACTTATGTTAGGATGCCAGAGTGTAATTGGAAGATTAGATGATCTTCTTGAGGATGCTTTGGTAGGTTTAATACCCTTTTTTTAAAACACGATTTATCCAATCACTTTGTATGACAGTGCAACAATCAAAGAAAATATCATTTTATTACAGCCAAAGAAGTCGCAGAAGAGAGGTAATAAAATAGTATACGGCCTAATAGCTGGAGGCATAGGTGTGGTAGTACTAGTGTACATATTCCGATAGTTACCTCTTATCTTGTTCTTGTAAGATATTAGAATATATATTTTATTACTTTTCTAAAACTTTAGTTTCATTCTCAGTTTAATATTTAGCTCCCCATCTCCTAAAATTTTGAAATATATCCTCAATTTTTTTTTTAATCATATCCAACTGCAACTAATATAAATTCATTAAATATATTAATATGATTTTTATGGCGTTTCATTAATGTTTATCCGCGCATTGCAAACTATAGAAAAGTTATTGCATTTTGAACATTACCCAAAAAAGTAAATGACCTTAAAAATTACATTATAAGCTTATATAATAATTAAGTTTTTTAATATTCATGAATTAATAGAATTTTAGTCCATTCAATTGACTGATTCTTAATACAAAATAAATGCTCTCAAGCATGTGGTGGATGTATGTATACCTATATAAGCCGCCGTAAAAATACGACATCAGCACTATAGTATATATAGCGAGCAGCGAATCGTAGCAGTCAGCCGTACGTACTGAGGGTCACGTGATGTCAATGTTGTCAAGTAGCAGACGCATCAACGGCGGTCTCGCGCTTGCTGTATTAATTCCGAAGGTTCGAATAGATTGCGGACGCAAATTTTTGAATGGATCGGCTCCTCAAGTGTCTAAAATGAACGATAAGGAGAATAGCTGTCCGCTCACCTTCGAGGTGCGGGCAGAGTGTCCGGTCAGCAAGGCAAGGACCGGTTATATGCAACTTGTTCATCACCACGTGGATACCCCGGTTTTCATGCCAGTTGGCACCCAGGTAAACAATGCGTCGTGATCGAGATTGTTTATTAGGTGGTAGTCTTATTGAGTTATCCTAGATTGTTATTTTATTTTTTATAATTATTTTATTGAAGAGATATTCAAGTTCTTTGTTTGTTTACCTATTATTAACCTATATATTTGCCTCATTACAGGGTACTTTAAAGGGTTTGCTTCCACAACAATTGGAAGATCTGGATTGTCAAATTATATTAGGGAATACTTATCATCTTGGAAACCGACCGGTAAATACATTTTTTATAAATTTTTTTGCCAGCCAACTTTTTCTTATTGCAATGATTGTTTATGAATCACATATGAACAATGTATGCTTTTTTTAGGGCCCAGATGTTCTTAATCAAGCAGGAGGTTTACACAAGTTCATGAACTGGAAAAGAGCTTTGTTAACAGATTCTGGTGGATTTCAAATGGTATCGTTGCTGAAGCTTGCTCACATTACAGAAGAAGGAGTAAACTTCACTAGTCCTTTTGATGGTATTACACTTGTTATAAATAATTCCTTTATCATAATCAGATGGTTTTATAATTAGTTTTATACATAGCTTACCACTGTCTTGAATATTTTTAGAAACCAAATGTATGTTGACTCCTGAGAGGTCGATTCAAATACAAAATGCAATTGGTGCTGATATTATTATGCAATTGGATGATGTAGTACACAGTACTACAACGGGCGCAAGGGTAGTAGAGGCCATGCATAGGTATATAACTCCCTCCTATAAAAAATGATTGCGATTTTTTAATCTTAATTAGCCTATCCTTTTCTGTTGAGATAAGTATATTTATTACATATAAACTGATTAATTTTCTTTTCTCAAATGGAAAGTAGGGATGATAGACTTTCAATAGATATAAAAATCTAAAGCCATTTGAATTTATCAAAACAAAGCATAATGGTGTGCCACCAATGCTGAAATTGCCTTGTTTTCGCGCGCATCTAAAATAATTATTTGTATAGAACAACTAGATGGTTGGACAGATGTTTGGCTGCACATGAAAGGCCATCTGAGCAAAGTATTTTCCCTATAGTACAAGGAGGTTTGGATCCAGTTTTAAGAACTAAATCAGCTAAGGAGTTAATAGAGCGTAAAGTTAATGGCTATGCAATTGGTGGACTTAGGTATTTATGCAGTAACTTAACAATTATAGAAAAGTTTCTTTTTCTAATTAAATTAAATACAAAATTACAGTGGGGGAGAAAGTAAGCATGACTTCTGGAAAATGGTACATCTTTCAACAGATATTCTTCCAAAAAATAAACCAAGATATTTAATGGGAGTTGGATTTGCCGTGGATTTGGTAGTCTGTAGTGCATTAGGAGTTGATATGTATGATTGTGTTTTTCCTTCAAGAACTGCTGTAAGTATTATATTTTGGGAAAAGTTTGAAAAAGTCAATTCATTACTTTTATTTCATAACATTTATTTTACATTTTGTAGAGGTTCGGATGTGCGTTAGTACATACTGGTCAGATGAATTTAAAACAAGGTCAATATGCTGTGGACAAGAGGCCCATCGATGAGACGTGTACTTGTAGCACTTGTAAAACTTACAATAGGTCATATATTCATCAAATTGTGACTATTGAGACTGTGGCTTGTCATATACTAACTGTTCATAATATTGCATTCCAAATGAGACTTATGAGAGAAATTCGTGAAAGTATTGAAGAAAAAAGATTTCCTCAATTTGTTCAAGATTACATGCTGAAAGTTTATCCTGACAAAAAATATCCAGTATGGATTGTTGATGCTTTAAGAGCAGTAAATATAAAATTATTGTAACTTAATCGTAGACTATCTGTACTTTTTCTTAAGAATAAAAATTGTGAATTATTTTTTATAAATGGCTGTCCTATGATTTATATGACACTTATTGAACAAGTACCAAGTATTAATAATCATTTTACTACAACAAGTCTTTACACTAGAATTGATTCCAAATGATTAGTCATAGGTAATAAGAAATCAACAAACTTTCACTCAAATGTTTCATACTCGTAAATATTGCTCATGCACAACTTTTAACATTATTTTGATATTGGTACAATATGAGTAAAGAACATCACATAAAGTCATCTGAATCATAACCAGTGTTTTCTGTGTTTGAAGTCATGTTTGAAGAACTGAAAAGAGAATTGTAGCTCCTAAAAGAATAAATGTTCATTATAAGATTTAATGTGCTTACTACTTCTATGTTCATGATACGTAAAAGTATAAAACAATTATTACCTCATCTCTGCCTCCTCTTGCCGCCTCTTCTCTTCAGCCTTTTCTTTTTCCTTTTGCTCCCTCACAAGTTTCTTCTTGTCCTCTCTTTCACTTCTGTCTCTCTGTTCTCTCTCAGCACGGAAATTCACTTCCGCAGACCTTTTGGTTTTGTTCAAGCGATTTATAACAGTATTTAAACGTTTGGCAACATGAATTTTACGAACTTCCTTCTCCTTGTGGAAGCCTACTTGTCCAACATCCATACCCTGTGTCTTTTTGAGGTTTGACCACATAGTGTAAACAACGTCAACGTCATTCACTTTGTTTCCTTCAATACTGTTAGCTTTGACTAATTGAGCTGCATCTTCTAAGACATCACCAGGAATGTCATCTATTGTTTGCCCCTGTGAAATTGATATTTATGATTACAAAATATCTATAGAATTTGTAAATTCTCGTTTATTAAAGATTAAAAAACTTACGTATCGAAGTCTAAGGTAAACATGTGCAGAGGAAAATTTGTCAACGTGAAACCAAACATCTTCTGGCCAACCCCATTTAATAAGATCTTCATCTATAAAAAAAAGAGATGGCATAAATCATTTAATTTATTTATAATTTTATCTTCTATATTTTCTTGACTGGTTAAAGACAATCCATTTCTAAATTGGCATCAGATTTCAATACTTGTGAAATTTGATGTGTATTTGTAAACAAAACCAATAATTCCAGCTAAATTAAAAGATTTTCACTTACTCTCATATTTGTCAAGTCCCATAAATAACGTCACTGGGGGTTGCACAACTGTAATCATTTTGCAACATTGTAATGTCTAATATTATACATTTTATTTATTAAAGTAGTATCAACTTAACCTCACTTTGACATATTGTTTGTTTTCGATGAATCAAAGCAAATAGATACATGTCATATATGATAAAATAGTTCTTAAATTAATTAAATATCAAACTCACCGTCGCTAGTAAAGTAGTACACCATTTTCGCGGAATTTTTGAACAACAAACATCCAAATACACGCACACGACGGGTATCACCTATCACCCATACCTGAAGGCTGAAAGACCGCCCCGGGGCCCCTGGGCTTCGAGCGATGACGACGTCCCTGGCCGAAAAAGAATAGAAAATATTCCAGTTAGAAATATAGGTATACGTATACGTAGTATAATTTCCGGTCGTACGGAAATTTATTATCTTTAATAATGCCATTGATATGATTTTTATAATCATTTTAATTAAAAAAATTATTGTGCAAAATAAAAAAATATTCTGAACACTTTGTGGAATAAAAATTATAGCTTGTTTATTCAAATGACAGTAATTACAAATATACCTACTATTTATAAGTATTTGTATACAAGATCACTAACATAATTGTCGTACATTAAAATATTCTCTGTTTTTTAATCTTAAAAATAAATATCGTTTTGAGTGTTTTACAATCAAAATGAAGAGGAAAGAAAAATCCTTTATAAAAGTCAACAGGCAATTAAAATACAAAATACAAATAAAAGAATATACGTTTAAAACGATCTCAACACTTTTCAATTATTTATACTTCCATCTAGTATATTTCAACAATTTTTGAATTTTATTCTTTTGAAATAGAAGTAGATATAATAGAAATAATATATACTGACTAGGTCCAATAATACTAATATCAGAATCTCAGCTATGCAAACCATATTTGCATTTGCATATTATGCCATTTTTCAAAATGCAGTCGGGAAATTAGTATTAAAACAATGATTTGTAAAAGCTTTGCGCATTTAGCATGATTTAAAACCATTCCTCTTTCTTATTTATAGCATGTGGTACTTTTTTACTGCAAAGTACAGCCACTTTCATTTTTAGGTTCCTTATTGCTTTGTGGTATTGCCTCTTCTTTTACTGGGGGCAAATCTTGCTCTTTGCTAACTTGTGGCGCTACAACACCAGTCAATGCTTTATAGATGCCTAGATTCCACAAAGAATGATGAGCTGGCATCTGAAAGTCAATGGGACTAACTAAACCATATGTAGCCTTAGTATCTAGAGCAGGTACTTCATCAGGAACGGAGTCATGATATCTATAAGCAGAAGATTTAAATTACCATTTTATGAAATAAAACGATATTTATATAAGATTAACAGTTTCTAGATATTCTTACATCAATCCATTCTCACGTTCGCATTTGTCAAGTGTTCGTTTGACAAGAGGAGCCAAACGTTTGAATACAGTATGTTGATCTGGTTTTACACGTGGAGCTGGTCCATGTGTTTTGCCATATTCTTGACAAAAATTTTTTGCTTTAATCAAGCATGCTTCACTTTCTTTCAATGCCCTTATTGCTTCTCCACATTTGTCCATAGCTAGCAAATTTTCTCCACAATAATTGTAAGCCTAAGAATGACAATTGCAAAGTGTTAACGAAAGCTTTATGATAAAACAACAGTGATTATTCAAAAAATATAACTTACATATGATTGATAAAACATTGATTTAAGCTCTAAATACTTGATCCACTGTCCTGAAATTTCAGGTTTAAAGGATCTCAGAGTGTTGGCTGCATCCAGAAATAGCTTGCTTGTTTCATTAGCTAAAGCTGAGATTAAGCTAGCATTATGCTTGAGTTCTACAGCTCGGGCAACAGTCACTGCAAAGAATGATATGCATTTGAATGAAGCTTTAATTCAGTGAACAGACTCTAAATATAAATGAAGCTTTCTTTTTCTTATATTACCTTCTTGAGCTTCAGCGGTACATTGATTGACATAGGCATTAATTACTCTAGGATCTAAGTCACTACCAAGTGGAGGAGGATTAGATAATTGGGGTAGAAATTCTGTTTGTACAAAGGTGAATACTCCAGCTGCTCTTCGTAACATGCTGTGTACTTCTTTAGCTTCATCCATTGTAATACTGAAATAAATAGCCTTTGTTAGTATAAGGTGACCAGTTTATAAAGTTTATAAAAAAATGTGATATTTCTTTTAACTTACTCTTCTTTAGCAGCTATCATTGCAGCATGCTTCATAAACCATAGACCAAGATTCATGCTCATGTTGGCTGCTTCATAAATAGAGTCAGCAAAAGATCTGAAAAATACAAATGGTACTGTTTAAAAATATACAAGGTACAAAAAGAATCGATACACACTTCTTTAAGAATACATATATTGATATGAGATAATGGCTTTTTTATCTTCAAGGACTACAGCTTTCAGCATGATAATGATTTAATTATCTGTGTGAGCATACATTGTAAAGCAAAATATTTGTTAACATGTCTCTATGCTTTCTACTTAATAAGCTAATCTTTAGGTATACACATATAAAGAAGACTTACATAGTTCCTGGTCCAAGAAGTGTATGAGTCCACTTGAAAATAAATGCATTTCTAAGTTTGCTGGGATTCGGTCTGCCAACCTGTTCAGCATCAACCTCCCACATGAATCCGTAGAGCAAAGACAGATAAGCAACAAAGGCAGGCTCAACCGAAGTACTCGTATTATTTGGATTCTTGATCAGCTCCAGAAGTCGATTCCGGCAGGTTTTCAAATCACTGCGTCAATGTTAAGTTAATTAGGCACAAGGACGTATTTATGAATTTGCATGTATACGTACACAAAGGTACTAACCTGCAAAGTTTTCTTGTCGCATCTGTGGGATCGCTGTGCTTCAGCTCGAACTTGTGGTTCGTCGTCGCTTTGAGGACGTTGCGGTGAAACCAATGAGCCATTTTACGGAAATTTTACAGCACCAAGTGAATGAGGGAAGATTTCGCGTTTTTGTTTTTAACAGTCCCGTGACAGCTTCGACGACGACGACGACACACTCAAGATTGCTTCCGCGTTTCTGTACCACATACCTACAAGTATAATGATCTAATCGACAAACCGTGGATCATCCGCTGTATATTAATACCACTACCGCCACACTTTCACTTCTTTAGCTTGATTTGTTATCGTTTTTATAGTGCATACTGCATTTACCAATACACACGGAATAGGTACATACGCAGCTGTTTTATATACTGCTACTAATAGCGTTGACTAAGCATTGTAGCTGTCGATGTTCCGTACCAAGGCCTCTGGCGCCACTAAAAACAAATGGCTACCGACAAGTATTTTGTTAAGCCGCACACCGGGTTTTTCTTCTTCGTGTGTTATGTTATATGTATATAATATGCGCAGAGGATGATTATTCAGAGAACTGGGTTTTTCGAGACTTAATATTTGGAATCTGGTGAGTTAAAAAAAGAGACGCGTATTTTCCGTTCCAGAACTGTTTGTAGCAGTAACAAACTGTTAAGGAATTATTCCGCTGTAAAGATTTGTATAAACGGTCTTTTTGGTTTATCAACAACGAAATTAATTTTGTAAAAATAACAACGCGACAGACTTTAAATAATTTTACAATTTAACTAGTGTTAGGCATATTTATTATCAAGAAATTTTTAATTGTAAAATGGTAACGTTTCAATTGCCGTAATTATTCCGTCAGCATGTAATTCGAGCAACATATTATACAATTCCCATGGGTAAGTAAACATTAGATTTACTAGAACTTGTAATAATCAACACTGTGCAAAAATGTTCAGTGGTATACAGAAGCCCGCGAATTTTAAACACCCCACCGGAATCGCGACTAACGCCACCTATACGCAGCACCGAAGCGCGCATGCGCTGGCAGTGTCTACGTGCCAGCTTCCGCTCGCGTCCATCTTCCTTTCGGCCAGGCAAGGCGTGCAAGCTGCCTGGTTAGTCGATTTTTCATGAGCAAAATCTCGTGAAAAAGGCTGCGAAATGGTAAGTCATTCAGTTTTTCCATCCGCGATCGTGTCCCCCAGAGTTTGCCGTAAAAATCGCCTTTTAAATCAGTGCCCGGACACCTTTTGCATGGATTTAGGGTCCAGCTCGCTTGGCTGCCTCGCGAGCCGACCACGTGCGATCGTCACCAAGAGTCTAAATTTACGCGAAACTCGCTGATTTCGATGTGAAAACTGTGCCAATCGTGAACTTTTCATTACGGGGTTTTAGGAGTATCAATTGTTGATGTGATTTGCAATTGTTGTGAGGGTTGGTTTTGTTGGTTAGGTACCGCTGGTATGGTGTGCTGACTCCTGCATTTGGAGCAAGTTTCCTATGGGATCTTTGTGAATAGAGGGATAATTAACTTGTTGGGACTTATTTTGTACGTTTTTATTCATAATACCTTACCACATCAGTTGCAAATAGCATGTTTACAAAGTGACTTAATTTCATATTTACATTGCTCGTGGGTACCCACATGTACAGGTTAGCCATTGTTACTTGTAAGGCCTTTTTTTGTTTACGGCTACTTAATGATGATAAAATTGGTCCGTGTTGCTGATATGCCATTGATTAGAACTCCAATTTACAAACTGAATATTGCGCTACCCCATAAATGCTTATTAGTGAAAATTTCCAATGTGACTCATGGATTATTATTTTGTTTTACAGTCGTTGTCTACAGCGCGCCCGTTGATCACGGTGTTCACTGAGAAGAGTGAAGCATCCGGAGAAACCATCTCTTTGCCCTCAGTTTTCAAGGCACCAATCCGACCTGATGTTGTGAACTTCGTTCACCAGCAGGTCTCAAAGAACAGCCGTCAACCCTACAGCGTTTCAAAGGAAGCTGGTGAGTTATCAAACCCAAAATAATTAGCTAATAAATAATTTTTAAATATACTTAGAATCCTTTATTAAAAGATATGCACTGTAGCAAATGTCCTCAATCTTGTAAACTGTTGCTTGATTGATCCATCAGGTGCTAGATTAAAATGATGATCAGGCGTTCTTGTTTTGTGAAATATGCATGGAAAAGGGACATGATCATTGCACAATTCTTTCCAAATTGGGAATATTCTTTTCTAGCTCATGCAACAGATTTTCTAATCCAACTTTATGAACTCTACAGGTCACCAGACTTCCGCCGAATCATGGGGTACCGGACGTGCCGTTGCTCGTATTCCCCGTGTCCGTGGTGGTGGTACTCACCGCTCCGGTCAGGGTGCCTTCGGTAACATGTGTAGAGGAGGTCGCATGTTCGCCCCAACCAAGCCATGGAGACGCTGGCATCGTCGCGTCAATGTAAACCAGAAGAGATACGCAATCGTCTCGGCTATTGCTGCTTCCGGTGTACCCGCCCTCGTTCAATCTAAAGGTAAAAAGCTGTCAAAATGATGCGATTAATTTTAGTCAAATCAAACGAATTGAATATGATGAAATTCATTGGTCCGTGTTGCTGTTTTGTCACTGATGATTACCATTCCTGATTAAAAAACTAAAATTATATCAATTGCTTATAATTAAAAAAGAATTATGTAACTCATTATTCAATTCTTGCAGGACACATGATCCAGGAAGTACCAGAGTTCCCCCTGGTAGTCTCTGACAAAATTCAGGAGTACAACAAGACAAAGCAAGCCGTCATCTTCCTGAGACGCATCAAGGCCTGGAATGACATCCAGAAGGTAAATATTACTTTTGTCAGCATTAACAAAAAATGTGCACTGTAGCAAATGTCCTCATTCTTGTAATCATTTGCTTGAATGATCCATCAGGTGCTAGAGAAATATGATGATCAGGCGTTCTTGTTTTATGAAATTTGCGTAAAATAGGGACATGATCATTGCACAATTTCTTTATGAAAATCATACTTTTAATTCACTGTTATAAAATCGCCGAATCTAATTATTATTTGCTATTTTTTAGGTATACAAGTCGCAGCGTTTCCGTGCCGGTAAGGGTAAGATGCGTAACCGTCGCCGCATTCAGCGTCGTGGACCATTGATTGTCTATGGAAACGACCAGGTAAATACTTTTCTAAATCGATAAGATTAAATAACTGGTTCATATAATGATGATCATTTTTGGTCCGTGTTGCTGATTTGCCACTGATTATTCAATCACCACTTCTGAATAAAAATTAAAATGAAAATTTTGTTTCTCGTTTCTTAATCGAGGTATTCTAAACATCAATAACTTTTTATTTTCAGGGTATCCGCAAGGCTTTCCGCAACATTCCCGGAGTTGACTTGATGAACATCAACAAAATCAACCTCCTGAAGCTGGCTCCTGGTGGTCACGTTGGACGTTTCGTCATCTGGACTAAGTCTGCTTTCGAGAAGCTCGATGCCCTTTACGGCACGTGGCGCAAGGAGGCTGAGCTCAAGAAGGGATACAACCTGCCCATGCCCAAGATGGCCAACACTGACCTGTCTAGGCTCCTCAAGTCTGACGAAATCCGTAAAGTCCTCCGGGCACCAAGGTACGTTTCCGTTTTCTTTTTCGAATTCAGTTTATGTTATAAAATGTAAAGTTAACGTAAATGATGATTTGCTTTGGTCCGTGTTTATGATTGAACAGTGATTTTAAAACGAAGCTTTTTACTGATGGATAATTAAAATAAAAAAAACTTTAAAAAGTATTCGATTTGTATTTAAATAATAGATAATGTAAAGTAATATAATTTTGTTTGATTTGCAGGAAGAGGGTCATCCGCAGGGTGAAGAAACTGAACCCACTGAGACAGACCAAGGCTATGCTGAGACTCAACCCATACGCCGCTGTACTCAAGCGCGCGGCTATCCTGACCGCCAGGAAACGCCAGAATGAGAGGGATGCCCTCTTGGCAGAGAAGCGAGGCGTAAGTTGACTTTTTTTTTATTGTAAAACAAAGGTAGAAAAGAAGGCACTGTCGAGAAATGTTCCCAATCACGTGTCTTAACGTGGCTGATCCTACAAGTGCAAAATTAAAATGAGCTGTTTCCGTGTGTTACGGTGCATGCACTGTACGTAACAGTCTTAGGTGATCGAACATTCCTTATAATAAGTTTAATTATTCTGAACTTTTTAGTCAAGTAACATAATATTTTTTGAACAAATGCTTAAAATTAATTTCTTTTTGCTCGCAGATCAAGCTCCAGAAGTCGACACCCGCAGCGGTCGAAAAGAAGATCAAAGAGAAGCGATCGAAGCAGCTGGCAGCAGTCAAGGCGTCGAAGCCCAAGGTCGCGAAAGTGCCGAAAAAGAAGGCGCCCGTAGACCCCAAGGCCGCAAAGGCCGCCCCAACCAAGGCTGCGCCCGCGAAGAAGTGAAGACGTTTATATTAAACACACCCATACATAACGTGTTGTTGAACCCGTGATTTTTGTTTAATAACATTTTAATAAAATGAGGAAAAACAGCACGAAAAAGACATATTTTTCTTACAAAAATTATTCTCCAAGTTTTTTCATTCGACTTCGTTAATGGCACGATCCTTTTTTTTTTTAAATCTCATCTCGATTTTTCGCCATATTACTTACTTTGCCAGTTATAATTCAATTCACTTTCAAATTTCATCTTTCGCTCTGTCCTCTTTTTCTTTCCAAGATATTCCGAATTAATCGACGCCAATTTTGGAAGCTGCAGCCGAATAGTTGGCAACTTTTGAATCCCGCCATCGGACTGAAACTTGGAAAGAGAGTCGACCAAAAACTTATCAAGTCTCCAAGAAACTCGTCTCAAACTTTAAACCAGCGTCGAAATCCAATATCAGCAGCGCGCATGTCTTAATTACGAGGAAATCCAGCCCAATTTAAAATTCTGCGGCTCCCGAACTTTAATAATCTTCTCTTTGTATATTCGCAATATGTGTGCATCAACCGCATATGTATTTATCGAGCAAACAGCATTGGCATCTCAAAATCTGCAAGAGCAAGCGAAGCAATGTACGTCTCTCTCGGCGATAATTGAGAAAGTTGTAGAGCCACAGTGTGCGACTGCGCGCGAGCGAGGGACTTTTTGGAGATACGGCTCCACGCGCGGCTGAGTCGCGTTCGAGCCGCTGCTTCGTCAGGAGCATGTCGTGGCTAGCGTCGATCTTGCGGTACGCGATCCTCGGACTCGTGCTTTTCCGATTCGGTGAGGCTTCTCTTCTGTGCTGTTATTAAGTGTTGTTTCCGTTATTTTTTTTTTTGTCGAGTTATACTGTGTACTTTGTGTGAATGTTTTATGTTAGCTTTTTAGTTTGGAATATCGCTTCGTTATTGTGTTGCAAGTTTTACCAATCCGATTATACTGGAGTTTCGAGAGCCGATTGAATATCGGTTAGCGTGGAGTACAACGAATTGTGTATTATTAGAACGAACCGATTTGAAATAAAACGCATCCTTGGCGGTTGAAAAATTTCAATTTAACATCCACCGTTCGATCCGCTGTATCGAAATAAACCAGATTCGTTTTCACCGCAAGGACGCGCAAGCTTTCCCACAAAGCTTATATTAGTGTAAAAACATTGCGTTATCATTGTCAACAGCTATTTCCAATTTCGTACATACCCATGAGTAAGCTCATGCCTCTTTAGCTTCGAAAAGCATTTCGAGATTGCGTTACAAGAAATAATTCAATCCAACGTCATGCGCCTCTGCTTTAATTAAAAATCTGTCCTTCGACGGAAAAGATACAAGTATAACAATGGCTCTGCGAAGCATCGGATCAGATTTGTCTATTCCTATTATACGCGAGCGCAATCCAATTACTCGTGTACTCGCGAACTAGTACCTATCATCTATGTCTGTGAGAGAGAGAGAAAGCGCGAAAGAAGTAACGGCTCGTCTCGTCGGTGTGAAAGCTTTTGTGATATCCGCGCGCTACTCCGCTGAGAATAGTATCGGATCGAGAGATACGATGTCGAAGGTCTCGTTCCTTCGTGTGACATTCGAAGACGCGGCTGGAAGAAATTCGTGAGGAAAATGGAAAGAGTGTATCGCAGATATGAAAATTTGTCTCTCAATTTGCGAATAATACATGTACGGATTCTGGAGATGTCTTGCATTGTATACGCGTCGATTGTTATTCGCTCGCCGAAGTAGAATTGCTCTCGCGATTGCAATCCATTTGGCAGAAGACAAGAAAATATATGGTTTTTCGTAAAAAGTACGACAATGGCTTGCTCTCGACGTGTGTATATAATATACATTGCGCCATCTTTTTGAAAAATGGCTTTGGTACGCGCGGCGAAACAATCAGTCGGTCGTAACAAAGGTCCTGACTGCGTACACATGTATGTGTATACAATAGAGGTGCATCCGAAAGTTTTGACAACAAAACATTTTTTTTTTTTTTTTAGTCTGTATATGCATGGAACAGACTAAAAAAGATGTGGTTACGTAGAATCGACCCCTACCTTTATAAGGACTCTAAGTAAATGCGGATAGCAGTTGTAGAATAAGCGGCCGAAGCATTTGGCAGTTTTAGCATTTTATTAGCACCAGTATATCTAGACTCAACGCGCATGTTGTTATAAGCGAAATAGAAAAGTGCCTATACTCCACCTATTTTCACCTGTCATAAACTCGGAGAGTTTCAGCGATGACAAAATTAGGGCCAATCCAAAATTACTATTTGTTTTGCTTTTGCTTTTGATTTATATACCATGTATTTTTATTAGAATATAACTAATCACACACTATAACCAAATATTCATAAATCTCTCGGCATATAGTATCGCACGTTACGTACCAAACAATAAATGCCAGTCGCAGTAAGTAGAGGAATGTGTAAAAAAAAGCAAGTGCGAAAAATAAAGAAAATAAAAAAATCTGTAACCGCGTGGGAGCAAGAGACACTGTCGTGTATGCGGCTGACAATCTCTCGTCCAATAAATGGCCGTTGTGCCGGACGTGCCTGCAAACTAATTCGTGATCGATGCGCGCGCGCGCGCGGCTGGTGCACACCTCGAGCGATAATTTGCATATGCCGCGCGGCCAGCTCGTAGACACACACGAATTAGCGCGCAGAACACACTTTGGAGATAGAGTGTTATATTAAATCACCGGCTGCGGATTTTCCCTCAGTGCAGCGGCAGTAGAGGTCTATTGTTTTGCGACGGAGACAAGATGCACCGAATTATACGGTGATTTGGCTGCTATATATGTGCATTAGTTTGATAAATTTAGGTCGCCAAGCGTGTGATTATTACGATGCGTGTGGGAAGCTTATTATTTTGGAGGGAATTTTGAATATTCGAACGTTGTTACGCAATTCCTTTATGCACACACGCGCTATAATTGAATCCGACGGGTATAACTCGATGGCAATTTGCGAGTAATTCGTTCCCTTATCGATATATAAGCTAAATGCAGTAACGGCTTCACTTGATTTCCGCTGTATTGTCCGACGCGCGGCTATTATTGAATGTAAACACTTGGCTGGCTTCTGCATGTTGACTATAGCTGCCAGAGTAGTAGTTCACAAGCATATTCGAGACTCTTATTGCTGTTTATTCGCCCGCTATATATACTCGACTGCGAAAGCTCTATTTATCGGGAAAAAGATGTCGAGGATTTTTCGAATTCGATTCGATTGATCATCTCCTTACCGGAAGCGCGTATTTCTATCTATAAGCACAGCACGAGCAAACCGTAATATTCCGACTTCGTGTAAAAAAAGAAGTAAAGCAAAAAGGATGTCTCCTAATGCATTTCCGTTTTTCTCGCGCCTTAACATCTCGTCGTGTATATATACACAAGGAGAGGAAAAAAATCTCACGTTCAAAGAGAAATTACGACGCGTCATTTCGCCCTGAAGGGCAGTGGTGTATATATGATATTGTCCGAAAATAGGACGAGCGTCATTTTTTTTTTTCGCCCAATAAAGCAGAAAATCCGGTGTACAGAAAAAAATGACGCTCTGCCGGAATCCGGGGGTTAGTCGATGCATAAGCGCATGATTCATCTTGATTGATTAAGATCGTGCGCGACGTTGCGCGCCAAGTAGAACGTGGCAGGTATGGTCAGACATGTGTGTGTATGTACGACAGCGAATCTTTTGGATTATATGAAGGAAGAGCGTATTGATATGGATTGTGTGTCGTCCATCTGTCGACTCTCTTTTGGCTTAATTAATTTTTAGATTGAAGCTGAAATAAAATGCGTAAAGAGATTTTGAAATGATGCGTGTATGTTTTTGTCTCATCATAGTTTGTAGTTAAAAAACAATTTGTATAAGTAGTCCAGTAAAATTAGCTTTGAAATCGACCTGCGATAGAAAAGGCTGCATCTAATTTTACACTGGACTAAAGGAGACGCGCGCAATTATAACATGAGCGGCCGAAGCAGTGGCGAAATAATAAAAGGCATAGTTTTAGCAATATTAGTGGCATATAGCACTATATCTAGACTCACCGCGCATATTGTTACGAGGGTAATGAAAAAGTGCTTATGCGCCACCTATCGTCGCTAGCCACAGACACGGAGAGTCATTAAAAAAAAAGAAAGACATTAAAAAAAAAAAAAATTCAAATAAATCTCACCGCAAAAACTCTTCATTTCCAGGTATCTGTGACGAGCACGAGTACAGGCTAACGAAGTACTTGCTGGACGGCTACGACGCCGGTGTCCGTCCAGCGAAAAACTCATCCCAGCCTCTGGTCGTCGCCTTTGGTCTAGCTCTGCACCACATCATCGACGTGGTAAGTCCCACACACGCCTCTACACACCTTTACGTATACGCATGTACACAAACTCTCGAGGAGGATTTAATTCGAGAGAGTCTCCCTTTGTCCCATGGCTTACGCTCACGCAGGATTAGCGAGTCTGTGGTCGGCTGTGTTTTGTGCTTCTCTCTCTCTCTTCCTGTGTACAGCCGAGTTATTTTAACGGAGAGCGATTACGCGCTGGTAATTATATTTCCTCCAGTGTTTATTCGAGAAGTATACAGGTGTGTGTGTGTATTATTGTTTTCTGCGGAGAGGTGCAAAGTTTAAAGCGTCGGAGATTTGCGGAATGTGTGTGTGTGTGTGTGTTGGGGTGAAAAATGTTAGGTATATATACACAGTGGCCTCTTGTGTGTGTGTTTCGAGAGAAAAATGACCTGAATTTTCGAGCTCATTGTTGCAAAGAATGAAAGCCTGAGTTTTTCCTGTATAAGAGGATCTCATACACGATGATTTGAAAAATGCAGTTTTCTCGCTAATATATCCAAAAGCTCATACGCCTGTCTCCTCGAATCACATATATAAAAATGAGATTCAAAAGCACGTTTTGCCGAGGCGCGCTAAGGAAACAGAATATAAGAATTAAAAACTCTCTTTCGCGTTGGCACAGTCCAGCTTAAAAGGCAAAAAACTAAGCATACTTTTTCTCACAGATACAGAGGGATCGTTCTGCACCAGATGCCTTATTGTTCTTCCTTTGTCCCGCGCAAGTTTTTTCTCCCAACTTTACTCTCGACTTTCTCATAATACACACATATACGAATACTGTACATTATATATACACTCGACGTATAAAGCATACAGAGTAAGAGAGAAGGGAAACAATGGACTTTAAAATTTGCAAATTGATTATCATCTTCTGTATAAATAAAGCCATATACATATGTATGCAGAGAACCGGTGAGGAGTAGCTATCGATCGGCGTGTTACAGCAAAGTTAAACTTTGACCATCAGCCAATTGAAATTCCAACTTCGAATCTGCATTCGACGCGCTTTCGTAAAATAATTACACAGTTCTCTGATATTGTTGTAATTACTACGAGGAGAAATTCCGGAGTTTATGTCCAAACGCAACTCAGTGCCAGGAATGTGATACGGAATTAAGACGTTTACGGCGAAGGATTACGAGGGGTGGACGTGTCTCGCTTTTCGGTATAGAAGGTGAAAGTTATATCGGAGCCATTGCCGGGAGATTAATAAGAGGTGCGAGGAAGAAGTTTCAGCGATACGACTTATTATAGTGGGTTTGCGAATAGATTCCGGACAAATAGAAATGAGGAGTGATGGTTACATCGTTTGCGGGACATTTTTTTTTATTTTTTCGAGGAAATAGGCTGTTTATATATATATATCTCCGTTTACGAATTGACTTTGTATTTTCTTGTTGTCATAAATATAGCATAATTGTTGGAAAGCGTCCGACTGTATCTCGGCGGTATCTACTTAACCATCGGCATTATATATACACGTGACTCGAGATGCTTGCGATTCGAGTTATATAAGACACAAGTTGTCGATAAGAGACGAAGAACATTTGGGTCTGTCAGTTCAATCCTGTCGACTACTGATACAGGCTTTCCCGCGTCGAGTATACAACATGATAAATAACAGTTTCATTGACTGTGTCGGGCGACACTTTCAATCGCGTCGGAATAATATTCAAGAGATATACTATGCGTATAACTTCGATGTTCAATCGTCGATTTCACACAGCTCGTTAAATCGGTCGATGAGAGGCACTGGAATCCTCTATCGAAAAACTTTACCCGTAAATCACAATCATCGGTAGATTCAAGGCAGCTGTTATATAAAGTCTCATCTATATAATACATCGTACACGTGTATAATACCGAAATCTATTTATCGCGATTATTTAATCGAATTGATATTCAAGTTTGATCACCAAGGGACATATTCGCGTGTGTGTACTAACAAACCGTCGTCCACCTCCATACTTTCGAAAACTATATAAGCGCCTTTGATCCGCGATCCAAGACTTCAGCAATAACTCCCTGAACACCGGAGCTTCTCCCGAAACTTATGACTTTGTTTACTGTATATCATATAAGTCACGTGTGCAGCGGCGAATTATACAATAAATTCGTGCAAAACTTGCGAGACAAAAGGCCGCGCTCGGGAAAGTGCTTGCAAATGATGCTTTTTACCCACAGCTGCGCCGCTTTGTTGCAAACTTATATATCCAATCCTTTCGTAGTTTTCTTTTTTTTTTTTTTTTACTCTGTGGCTTCAGCTCTTCGCCGAGTAGTTCTCGACAACGACGACGACGACAAGTAGTATTTGAAATTCGAATGCGGAAACGCGAGGTGCGTTATATAATGTAGATTTTGAGCGTGATTGCTTTCGAAATCGAACGCGCGGATGGTTTTCTGTTTCTTTGTTTTTTGATTTTGAATATTGCTGTATATTTTTTTGGTTATCGTGATGGAATTTGTTATAGTGGAAGAATATTCATAGCTACTTTTGTTTGAAAATTCTAGAAACGTGTTTGCGTTTGTTTTGTATTGATGTACCCTATAGTTGGACTCTACACTTTTTTTCACACTTTTTTTATATTGGATTATTGTTGTATTACTTCCTTTTTATTTTCAGTTATACTTGCAAACACTGCAGTAGATTAGTCTACTCGTAACTCACTATATTCCTTAAAACCTCGATTTATCTGTCTCACCCAATCAAATCCGCCGAAGTAGCACAACTACGTATCTCGAGAAGTGCTTCGTGGAATCTGCAAGACAAAATTTTTCAGTGCACATATACATCACAGCGCTGCAGCTTTTTTTGCGCCGAAAAAGAGCGTGACAAATTATCCTGCGAAAAAGGAAATCGCAATGTATGCGGCCCCACGTATTCTCTCTTTTATCCACGAACCATACTCGCTGTATATATATATATATCTATATATATATCGTCCTCGGCTATTGTCGTCGTTCTTAATAACGACGTCTAGCTTCCGGATAACTTCTCTCTGCTGTTTCTCAAACGCTCTATACATATATGCATAGAAGAGAATTACAGGTGAGGAGCCGTTTCCAAGTTCGAGACGAAAGACTGCATTTGAACTTGCCGCCTCGGGCTGAGTTGAGCTTTTTGTTTGACTTCGTTCCTTTCTGCTCTCCCCCCTGTGCGATTGATAGTCTCGAGCGCTGCGAGGGGGAAGATTATCAATGTATAGCTCGGCGAGAGTGTGACTGGAATTTTCGAGGATAGTTGCTGCAGCATCATCTTGTCATTCAGCCTGTGTGTCTGTCGGCGTAGAATGTGTAGTTAATGTCTGTCTGTTATGGGGATCCTGTGTATATAAGCACTTGCCGGTGCTTCGAATTGGTTTGAGCCTTTTTAGGATTTTTCTCTGTAGGAGGAGGAGGTCACGTATATGCTTATTTATCAGGTTTATGTTTCGTCAGCGTTTTGTTCCTTTTGTGATTCTATAGAAGGACGATGATTATTAGAATGAAGATTGGCAATCGAGCGATTGACGTCAAATATGAAGTTTTAGATGTGTATAGGGGTGATTTTCTTGAATAGTTAATTGACGATTTTCCGATAAGTCGATTTCTCAAAAAGTCACGAGTAAAAAATTCATAGCTGTTCGGATTAAGCTTATCTGATACGATGGTTCTAGCGAATATAGGACATCCTCGTTCACTCCGACAAACACGAGAGTAACACTAAAACGGTGTAGAGTTGGACAACCGGTTAGAACACTCGACTGCATCTGGTCCGTTTCCGAAACTCTGCTTAATTTTTTTGCGGTTTTCTCTCTATATAAAAGTTGCACACCGATATGATATTAAAAATAATAATTGGAGTTTCTGCCTCTGCGGTGAAAAAATTATTGCACGGTTATATATAAGCGCACTCGCGTACGTACGTTTAGAATTACGCGATATATATAAAGCTTGAAATTTTTATTGCGTCATATAGAGGAAGGGCGCGAAAAAAGTTGTAAAAATGAAATTAAGGTATAGCTGAGAAAGAAATTAAAGTAGAAAGAGCTTTAATTCAAGCTGAAATTCGTCGAAATAATGGATGTCCTGATGAAAATCCAATGAGCAATTGTCTGAAAGCAGAAATTAACTTTCACATATCTTTCAAATTTGTCATAATTTTTTTAAACCTTCGTTCTCTCATTCTAGGACGAAAAAAACCAAATCCTCACGACAAACTGCTGGCTAACTCAAGCCTGGACGGATCATCACCTCCGATGGAACGCTTCGGAGTTTGCCGGCATCCACGTCATCCGGGTCCCCTATAACCGCGTCTGGCGACCCGACACCATCCTATACAACAAGTAAGTCCTTTACATATACTTAAAGACACAACCCCTTCGGCTCAACTTTTAATTAGGCGATCAATTCGTGAGATATAAGGACAACGAGCCCACATAGAAAACATCGTGCTTGCGAGGCTTCTTCACCGATATTACCTCTATACTGCACGCGTTGCTTTGTGTGTCCTTTGTGACTCTGCGGCTGCGGTTGGATTATACAGAGAGATTTTATTCTCGGGAAATAATAGCAGCCTGTAGAGTATAATCTACTTGTTTTTCGGTTTCGCCGTATTAATTCTTGTGGGAGGAAAGTCGAGAGCGATTAACGAAGCGAGAGCTGAATTATAATAATCGCAGTATATATAGCTTGATATATGCACTAAATGTAGTATGTATTATAAAAAGTTACAGAGTCAACGACGCGGATAGCTTCGAACGTTATATATGTGTTATAAGCAAAAAGCTCGTATAACGAAATTCAGTCGCAGCTGACGCGAGCATTTACAGAGTTATACACCTGGAGCGCGTGGAATATAAAATAAAATTCGCTTTACGAGCTGTCCGCGGTGTACACCGTTCCAGGTTCATTGAATTTGCTTTGCTTCGCCGTATTTTCCTCCTACACTTCAAGCTTCGATTCGTCGTATGATTCGTTTTCCGGCAGCAGAGTTCTATATACGTACAATTTCAAAAGCGTCTTTATCGTGTATTAGTAAATACATATTTTTTGTTATTTACCTGGTGATACGTATTAATAATATGTGCTAATTTGGGACTGATTATTTTGAATATATTAAATATAAATATAAGTATTTGATGGGACCATAAATGGAAGTACCATAAGGAATAGTAACACACCATTTATGGTCCCATCAAATACTTATATTTATATTTAATTATTCAAAATAGTCAGTCACATATTTTTAATACGTATCACCAGGTGAATTACATGTTTTTAGTACGTACTAAAAATACGTACAAAAATATGTATTTATTTATACATCTCGTGAGCTCGTACACGAAAGTTATTATAATAGTGTATAAAAAGAGAGCTGCAGCGAGTTGCTCGTCGCATGTTTAACGAACGTTCAAATTTAAATATACGTAGTGGAAGATCCTCCGCAGCCTATACTCATTACTTAGACCGAACTTTCTCGTATCGCGGGACAATGTGCCGGCTCCTCACTCCGAAATATACGAAAGTTATAATTGTGCGGAGCACACAATGGGAGAAAAGTTAGAACGATATATAACCCTCTCTCTTTCTCTCTTGGATTATCTGTTATACGTATATAAGTAATAATAATTAAGTATTTCAAACGTAAAAGGCCGACGTTTTTAATTGGTCACAGCGTTTATCGAGAAGCCATTTGGGAAGAACTTATATACGAGAGAAAGATATAATGTAATCTCTCCCTGTCGCGCGTGCACTTTTGCAGTAAGTTCAGCTCGATAAGAACCTTCGTGCGTTTGTTTCTCGAGAGATTTTATCCTATCCGCTTGTAAAACAGCGTATACCTACACGTATATAGCTTATACTCTCTCGTACATGTGTGTTTGTGTGCGCGAGAAAGAAGCAATTTCGTAACGGCCGTGTCCGAACAAAGAGCTTTTGTATTTGTTGCCGCGCGCGTTATCTTAAGCGCTGGTTTACGCTTTTATTTGCACCGGGAGAATTGAAAATCGACGAAATTATTCGCCCGTCCAAAAGGGGCTTTATTGCTGTTGTGCCGCGTTATTCTCTATCCATTTGTGTAACTCGTGCGAATTATATGACTTTTCGCTTCTGTATATGAATACACACACACACGTGGTCGCGGGAATTAAACGTGGATTACGAACGATTTTGTTGAAGAGATCGGTAGCGATAAAATGTGCGTGCGTTTCGATTAAAATTTTCGCTTTGCTATATGAAAAAAAAAAGAAAAAAAAAGCTTGGTACTGCATATTTCACTGCAATTCGTACTGTATACATCATAGACGGAGAATAAAGATACCCGTTTATATTCCCGGCCGACAATATCTCGACTATTTCTACTTCTTTATGCACTACCTCTGCGCGTATATCGCTCGAACTGATCAAATTTCCTTTTGCGCATTATTATTATTGTTCGCCTCTATACACATTTTTTTTTTTTATGTATTTTCAAAGGCCGAATTTTATTTCTCCCCCTACATTCCGATTACCATATACACACATCCCCGTAGGCTGTCTTTACATCGCGACGAGTCTACGGGCTCACAAAGTAAAATCACTTTTCGCGCGCGACCGGAATAGGTCTCTTTCTTTCTTTCTCTTTCGAAAAGGTCAAATGCACATATATACGCGCGGCTTTTCGTTTTACGGCTGATATAAAAAGCTTGTAAAAAAGAGAACCGTGATCTGAAAATAATACGAGTGTCCTTAGGGATTCGGGAAAGAGAGAAAGAATTCATGAGCAATGATTATTGGTTCCCCTGTGTTATAGGTCGGGATATCCGTCAAAAATATGGATACGCAAGGGAAAAAGCTCGCCGGAAACTAATTTGCGCGAATCCGAGTAGAACGGACACGTGCGTGAATTTATGAACTTGCAAGCTCTTTGAATCCATCAAAAAAGAGTTGTAAAAACTTTCTATTTTTAAAAAACCCTGCGTACGAAAACAATTAACGTGTAAAAATTAATGATTAATTCATGCACTTTAGCGACGAGCCGCAACGATGTATAAATATTCATATCGAAGTATATACTTTTATGGAGAATAAAAAGAGAATGTATGTAAACGCACGTGTGTAGCGCAGATCCGCAGTACAGCTCAGCGGTGATCAATACAAACGTGATAGTCCGTCACACAGGCGAAGTAGTCTGGCTGAGTCATGGGATCTTCCGGAGCAGCTGCGACATCGATGTCGAGTTCTTTCCTTTCGACGAGCAGAGGTGTGTACTCAAGTGGGCCTCATGGACCTACGACGGTTATCAGGTAAACGAGCTTATCATTTTCCTATATACCTTTTACCCTCATTTCGCTCATACGACAGCTGAATAGCAAAATTGATTCAATAAGGATTCTGAAGACACGTGTCGTGTGCGACGGGTAGAAAATGAAGAGTGATTTTTCTCGCGAGGATGCTGGAAAATTTTAATCTACGTAATAGTCATTCTGTCGATAAATCGCGGACTTATTATTAATTTCGTCCTGATGTATTATCCACTGGAAAACTTGTTTGATTACCTTTCTGGAATTTTGATGCAAAATTATATGCTGACAAAGCTTGAAGCAGAATTTCAATTAAGCTCAGCTATAATTAAGTTCGATAGAACAAACATTGGACCTATCCACTTTCTGTATAATAACTGAGTTTTTTTTTTTTTTTTTATATAATTACACGCTCGACACGAACGTCTAAATCTCATAAAAAAATTTGTTCTCCCTTATAGATTCGATTATCGATATAACACCGAAGAGCTATATAGCTCAGAGCCCCAATGCATTTATAAGCGTGTTTGCGTAGCGCCGAGTCAGCCAGATTTTCCGTAATCAATCTCGCGCCGCCGATAATAAAAAGAAAAGCGCCTAATCAACGTTTTCTCAAAGCCATCAATATATAGGTACTATAAAACATCAGCGCAGTGTTTGCTCGATCTAGTACAAAAATGTCACGCACACAGCCGATGACGCAGTGGATGGTGTGCATGAGTATATAGATATATATATACACATCGACGCGGAATTCGGGTAGTTTACACTGGCGTCCGCAGGGACTTTAGACACACTCGAGTGCCTCCCACTGTCGGTATAGGGCTATATAGATACGATAGTTCGTTAATCAAAGGAACGACACTTTCTGCTCCGGAGCTTGTGTCCGCTGAGAAAGTAGACTATGGTGTGAGTGTGTACATAATCATCCGTGACCTCCTACAGGCAAACAGTTGGGAATTTCGGTGTAGAGGGACTTATATATTTCTGGGCAAGAAAGAGGGTATGGTGACCGAGTTTTTTTTTTATATTGGATCACTAATCGAATTTTCGAGCGGGTTTCGAAGGTTTATTTTTAAAGTGTCTCTTTACTCACTGTCGGTTTATTATTATACGACATCAAAGGGTCTCCGCTCTTTAAAATCTATCGATCACAAGGCCGACAAAAAAAAAAACGATCTGTCCTCTCTTCCCTCTCCCATTTCAACGAAATCGAGCTTATGAATAATGCATATATGCTCTAAACGATGAACAGGATCGAGATTACAGCAAAAATCGCGTAGAACAAACGAGGGAAAATCCTTGCTGCCTGGGCAGGCAGTAAAAAAGACGAATTTGCATAGCAATACTGCACTTTCCATACGTCTCTAATAAACCTTCGGGAAGAAGACTACCATAAATCAGATCCCCAAAGAGAGATATTCCAAGCGCGAATCTCCGTCTATCGCAAATTGCATCCCAATGATAATCAAAACGTCGACTCTAATCCTGTGTGTGTCTATACCGAAAAAAGAAGAAGAAGAAGAAGAAGAAGAAGAAGACTATAGGCTCCTACTTCGAGCTATTATTAGAACGTATAACACTATAGAGTGTATAGTATCGCGCAAGAGGGAGAGATAAAGAGAACCGGAGAGAAGCTCAATTTCGAGATTACGCGAGATGATTATTTATTAGAATCAAGTTGACCCGAGGCCAATATCGCTCTTTTGCTTTACATATAAGGGCGGTATAATGATACAACGCGCCCATAGGAAGCGAGTGTGTTATGAGATGTAGACGCTCCGAGGCGTATATTGGTACCGATGTTAGAGGGTGAGTTTCGAGATGGAGGGAAAGAAATAGGAACGTCGTTGAGGGAGGCAGAGACTGTGTATAATATAAATATCACGAGAATCCATGTGCGCGGCTTTATATTTCTCGGCTGAGATTTTTCTTATGCGTTGACTTTTGAGAAGAGGATTCGATCTTTGGTCTGTGTGTGTGTGTGTGTGTAGTAAAAACTATGGCTCGGATTCTTTTTCAAATGGGTTGAATTTCTGAGAGAGAGAGAGACTCGTATGTGGTCTTCGAAGCATAAATCAGAAGGAGGAAGAGAACCTTATTCTGCCGTTAGGTTAAATTAATCCACCTCTTTATTGGCAGCGACGTAATTTCTTGCGTGACAACGTTGAATTCTTTTTCAACGCTTTTTTTTTTTCACATTTCCACGTAAAAGTTTTTTAAAATGTTTGCTCAACAAACGCTGCACCCACGCCCGTGAAAAATATAAAACATTTCACGCAGGCCATCAAGGCAGCGGCAATTGCTCATGTTAAATAAACATATATAGAACTTGCAAACAAACTTTAAAAACTCGGCAAGCCCACGTATGAAACTAAAATGCAAACAACAATAGGTATCTCGAAACTTCGTTCTGCATTCTTACGTCCCGCGACAGGTGTCGGTAAATATTGTCAGCGTTATCGCATGAGGTACCCATGCATATAAATATATAAAGTATTATCCGCGCGCCTGCACGACTGCATATAAACACACAGAGACTTCTTCGATGGAAAGTCAAAGATGTAGAAGTACACGTATATAACCACGTGTTTGATGTAAATGCCGTAAGATATTCAGATGAGCGTCGACAAGCGCTTGTTATTTTGGTATATTGTATAACAAGGCGTAGGAATATGCATATACAGCTTCATACGTATATATATATACGTGGAAACACAAATGGGGAGGAAAAATTTCCACAGTAGGTCGGAACAGAGCGTAAATTTTTATGAGGATTTTATGCGAAAGTCAGACGAAAAAATTTGACCGGCGCGGAGAGCGGCCGCGATTTTTAACGGCGATATCGCAGTGCTACCGGTAAATATTAATGCACCAAAGCGCTCGTAATAAATTAAAAATATAACAATCGCTGTGACAGTTTCTTTTTAGATTTATATACAAACTTTTTTAAAGCGTAAAAAGGATGCAATTTGAGATATTGTAGAAAATAAAAAATGATAAAAAAAAAAAATTAAACGACTGGGAAACTATAGCGGTCGTATATAAGCCTGTGTTACAGATGGACGGGGAGGCACAACTCGTGTTCCATAATCTTTGCAGAAGGGAGGGTGTGTAGCGCGTCGTCCTGATTTATTTAATTTATAGTTTTCTCGAGAGGCGGATGCGATTACTTTCGCGTTATCGTTATTATTTTTTTTTTCGACCCTCAAGTAGGTGAGATAGTGTTTTAAACAGCAGTAATATACCATCCGTCAGATATAATATCATTTTCTATAGATATTTATATGTAATATTATTATTTAAAAAAAAATGAAACGATATGTAAAAGTGCCTACGAGACTTGCATAATATAATACCCAACATTATGTACATATACACTGTACGGAACTCGCATATTTAAACTTTGTCATGTATACTCCATTATGAAGTTGATATTTACTTTGCGCGCTAATTACTGCAGTCCTACACACTGTTAACGTATCAACAAAATCCGCTTAGCGCGTATTATGGACCGGCGACTATCGAACAATAGATTATTAATTCAATAGATTGATGGCAGCAGATTGTTATGAAATCATAGAGTCAGAAGATTGTCAGAAAAAAGTAATATATAATTGGCTTGATTTATTTCATCGTTTGCGAGAACAACAAGCTGCTTAAATCGAATTAGGATAATCGAACGGCTTGTAAATTGAGCTTAAATCGAAATCACGAGATAAAACCCCGTCGAATTACTTCGTCACCTGTGCGCGCGTAATTAAACCGTTTACAAATCAATTATCGAATCGTCGTTTCGATTTTACCTCCTATTTGCGAGCTCTCTCTCTCTCGTTAATCCTTGATTAAATCGCGTCTCGAACGCGTAAGGTATAATTATAATCCTTTTGCTACACAGTATTTAATCAACAATTAATCTAATAAAGAGATAATACAACTAATTACAAAATAAAGAAATAAAACTTCACACTTCCAAATGCGTTAACTCGCTATTATATAATTCCTTTACTCAAACACAATCATTAAACGTCCCAATATAAGGAAGGACAATTTTCTACTCATAAATTTCAATTTCCACCTATCTCCTCATCTCATAGCTTCGCACACCGTCGTCGACGTCGTCGTCGTCGTCGTCGTCGTCGCTATAAAATCTCTTTAACGAAGACAAAGCGTTTAATTAAATACCAACGAACGAATTTCTTCGCATCTAGTAGCATACAATCAGGCGCATTCGCGCGCGTATACGTACGCACAAAAGCTGGACAATCAATTAAAACACAATTTTTTTTCCCAGCTGCGGCCGACAAAAGGTCAATTCCGACGGAAAAAAGGAGAGGAGGAGGATAACCCGGGCTATATACTGTGTATACAGGAAGCGAGATTTATCCGGTCACGAGATTAAGCGATTTTACTTAAATTGTACGAGCTTGTCCTATTAAACGTGTTACGAGTGTGTAATTGATTCGATCGTAAGTGTCTTGTTGACTTTTTAATAAAATTGAATTAGCAATTTGAAGAGAAAGAGAGTGTCACAATAACATTTGATTCTCGATTGTCGAGTCCAGGCGACGATATTGGAAACTGAAGAGGTGTGATTTCTCCTCTAATGAACGATACACACGCGCATATATGAGAGATAATTCGAGGGGAAAACTCAAACAATATTGAATAATAAATTGTCGAGGGGCTAGCATAGCAGTCCATGTAGTTTTTTTATTAGATTTTCCATGCCACCTTGAATATTGTTGGAAAAATCTTGAATAGGCGTAATAATTAGCCTATACTAACGCGTCTCCCTTATGAAAAAAATTATATGTTTGACATTTCCCGCGAGCAAGAAAATCCTAAATCCACCTCGTGACAATTATCTCTCTATTCAATTACGAAATGTGCCATCAACTCCCATATAAATATGCAAAACACGCTGAATATTTGCTGCGGACAGAGAACGCAAAAAAAAAAATTAAACTGACTCGCACACAACAAAAGCTCGAAAAACTTCGTATACGTAGAAAAAAGTCTCGCTAAAAAAAAGAGAGAGAAAGGAAAGAAGCGTCGGAGGATTTAGCCAACGCGCGTAGAAATGGAAAAGCGCGCGACTGAATCCAGCCGCTCGTTTTCTCTCTATATGCTATATGCGCGCGAGAGAGAGGGAGAGGGGGGGGGGGACTATTGAATTTTTCCCGATGCGCGCTTTCAGCCTTTCTGCCGTCGGAGCTTTTTCGCCGAGTGTGATAGATATATAGCTATGCGATAGCAAAGCTTCTATATATATACTACTGCGCGTAGAGTATTATCGCTATTAGCTTTTTTTTCCACTTTACATATATAGGTATATATGCATATACGTTGAGAAACGTCAGCAGTGAATATCGCACATATACACTACCAATTATAATCCGTATATAGTCGGTAAAATTTGCGCATCAGCGTAACGAGTTGAATGAAGCCAGACATGCGTAAATTTTTAACGCGCGACTATAGGATAATCCAGGGGATGAAAAAGCCGAGGCCAATTTGCGGTGTGTGTGTGTGTGTGTATACACAGTTTCAAGATTTTCTCCCCGGCGACTCATCGTTATCGCGTTATGGCGGGAAAACGCTAATTTGATTACAAGCTTCGCTCGACTGTATATACTATTATACCGAATAGAAAAACTTTCCGCCTTTTTTTTTTTTGCGGAAAAAGAGAAGTCGAGAGAAATTAAGAAGCCGAGAGAATTAGCCGTCGTCGCCGTTGGGGTACAAGGTATATGTATAGAGTATAGCATGAGCTTAACTAGCTCAATCCCGCGCGTCGCTTCGAGCTATTGTATATTATACGCGCTGCATTAACGGCAGGCGAATCATAATTCCGTGGCTGCACGCATAATGAGTCTTCGTTATATACCGGATGCAGCGGCGAGATGGACCAAGTTTCGGCTAATTGTTGGGATTAGATTGCCATTTCGCCAGGGATTCAGGGGGGCTAGAGCTGATTGGAACGTATGGATTGATGATGGGCTTTGGATTAACTGGAAGCGGGTGTATAGTACACATGGATGAAGAATGATTATGCGCTTCAGGATAAATTTGAAAGAGTTTCATTCTTGTGGACACGTGCCAGCGTCTTGGTCACTATTTTTCATTCTAATATGCAAACTTGGTTGCGACAAGTACTCTGCTAGATTTGCTTCGTCCGGTATATAAATCTCTTGATCCATTTAGTTTTCGTTTGATAAAAACGCTATTGTTTTTTAATCTTGGAAAACTCTTTACCTATTAACCACAAGCGTATGCAATATATTCTGAATGCTTTACCACTTGCAGATTTATTTTACTAATAACGTGAAACTCGAGTGTTATTACACTGCGAATTGTAATTACACAGAATTTTTATTAAATGCCCGCGAGAATTTCGTATACACATACCCGCTCTCCAGTTTACAGGATAAATGCTGAAATTAAACCGTTAATTACGACAGAGCAGTGAAAATTTTTGCATCTGACGTAAAGCTACCCTCGGGTCATTCATTCAAAACTCCCGCCGCGCGATAATGAGATGACGGTATAATAAACGCTTTGCAACAAATTGCAAGTGACACATGCCTCGATAAACCATCAGTAAATGTTTTTATTTTTCATTTCACAGCTAGAACTCGAGCGTCAGAGCGAGCAAGGCGACGTGACGAATTACCAGGCGAATGGCGAGTTCGACTTGGTGGACTTTACAGCGACTCGTAACATCCAGTACTATTCTTGTTGTCCAGAGCCTTATCCTGACATCACCTACGAGATTCGACTCAGACGTAGGCCTATGTTTTACGTGTTCAACCTCATCTTACCCTGTTTGCTTATCAACGGAATAGGTGAGAAAGGAAAAAAAATCTTGTTTTCTTGAGTGCAGTATATATATATCGCAGGATTAATTAATTCGAATGTTGTTCGTTGAGAGAGTCTGCAAGGTTTACTATTTCTTTTTTTCAAGACTACTTTGGTCTTAACAGCAATTAAGCTGGAGCGAGGAAAGTCCATTATGCGGAATTGAAAAGTAAATGCGAAGTAGTTTAGCCTCGTTATTTCTTAGGGAAAAATACTTACTCTGATTTTTTAATTGCTCTGCGTAAGAGTTTTCATATATTTATACTACGCGAAGAAACAAGAGCCGCGGGAAAATCAGTCGATACTTAGTATAGCGTCGAGTAAATAGTAAAAAAAAAACCTTCGGATTCGTAGTACCAGCGGCGCCTTCAAACTTTCCCGGCTAAATGTATCAGCGACGAGAGTTTTTCACGTTCGAAACAGTAGAACAGTTTTAAAAGGCATTATACATATGTATTGGTAGCTGTTAAAAGGCAAAAAGTTGCTGACGCGAAAGAGAGAAGAAAAATCGAACGATTTCCCTCGTACGTATAATCGGATTCGCGGTCACAGCAGTTATTTTACAGGCGGTGCGCGTTGGCCAATTTGAATATTTAAGCCGCCCCGAAGGGACCCTTCCCTCACTCGCTGATTTATCCAAGGAAATTTACATCTGGCAGGACAATCTTAGATGCTATGCGCGCAAGCTCATCGAGTGGAAAAATTACAAGCAGAATTTAGGCTTTTATTTTGAAATTTCAAAATTTCCCGCCACTTTGTAAATTTGCCTTTTCGTCGAAGCTTTTTACAGTTAAAATCGAGTTCTCTAGCTCTTTCGGAATTCTCGTTAGCCCTGATCATTTGGGCAAACACGCGGTTCGTTTTCGCAGCCGGAAAATCCGATCCATTTCAAACAGATCGATCCGCGGGCAGAAAAAAAAACACGCCGACCTTTTTTCTCCTCGTTTTCGTCTCTGAATCGCGTTTAATTGCCGGCTATGAGTGAGAGAGTCGTAATGAAAGGCTAATTGCTAAAGGCGACATCTTCAGGGCTGCTTTTATACGTGGGAGAAGTTTCAGATGCGTCATTATGGATTTTTATTTTTCATTCTAATTGATATGTCGAGTTAGAGAAATCGATTGCTTTACTAAACAAGGACTTTAAACGTGCTTCGCGCGCAGTTATAAGCATAAACGGCCGAAGCATCAGTAGGTCAAAAAATTGTTACAGTTTTAGCATTGGTGGTACAGCACTGGTATATGTAAATTCGGCGCGCAGATTATCAAGAGGAAAGCAAGAAAGTGCTTATGCGCCACCTATCGTTGCTAATCAGAGACACAGTCCAAAATCTATAATCTATTATAATACTCGCAACAGTGTTTTTATGCAATATTGAATGAATATTGAAAGTGATCGGTCTTTAAAAATCCACTATTCTTCGTTAAAGAAGCTACGATATTCATTACTTATATATTCTCTTAACGCAGTCGTCTTATACCCGCAGTCAGAATTGTTCCACTCGATGCGCATAGAGATAGCAAGCGTTGCCTTGAATTTCCTCAGGGATAACCCAGTCCATTTCTGGTTGTTCTTACAGAAATATATATCTGCCATACAGTACAGCTTCAATTTTTTTCGCTACAAAAATTACAGAGTATTCAGAGGTCAATGTGTCGTAGGAAATGGGGAAAGAGACAGAAAGAGGTGTGCACATATATACTGCGTGAAACCGGAAATTCAATTCTGTGTGTGCGGATGAAATACTCCGCGAGAGAGAGAGAGAGAGAGAGAGAGAGAGAGAGAGAGAGAGAGAGAGTCGAGCTTTGTTAATTGAATCGTCGCTTATTAGTTGTTTACGGGGAAAAAGAAGCCTGACACTGAGTGTATCGAGAAGTATAGAGTTTTAAGTATATAAGTTTTCGTAAAAGATAACATTGGCTGTATCTCAAAAGGGTGTCTCCGTAATCCGCTTCTCGCGCCTCCGTGTGATTTGTTACTCTTGTGTAACTTGCGGTGTATATAATTAAACTTTAAGCCTCTGGTTAAAACTACTTACGATGCCTGAGCATTGATCTACGTCAAGAAAGTTCGATCGCATACACGTTTTGAGAGAAAAAACTTAATCTCAAGCATGTCTGATTTTTTCGTTGTTTTTCAAGCTCTTCTGGTGTTTTACGTGCCATCGGAGTCCGGTGAAAAAGTTACCCTTGGCATCTCGGCGCTGCTGTCGATGACGGTTTTTCTAATGACCATAAGGGAGAGTCTACCACCGACCGAGAAGACACCGCTGATAAGTAAGTGTTTTATTGACTCTTTGTTATACTGAATCAGTATTATCGCCTTTTACGCTTCGTTTGGCGCGAGTTACTGCAGTGAAAGACTCTGCGATGTACATTAATTCAAAGCAGAAACAGTAATAAAAGCAAATCGAATAGCGGGAATTTCGAAACTATATATTATACACGTCGCGTCAAAATCCAACGGATATACTACGCACATTACAAACTCTCGGCTCGTGATTCTATATGTATATATGGCTTTGAAAGCCTCGTTTTCGCGCCGTTGACTCGAGAGAGAGAGTGCAAGAAAGCTCTTGTCGAGTATTATTAGTCTACTCCGTCTAAAATTCAGTCATGTGATATGGATTTACTGCTTAAAATTTTCTTCGTATAAGTAGTGTGTGCATAACAAACGAGAATTGTTAAAATTTTAGTCGTTGATGATGATAATGCCGAGAGCGACTAAAGTTTAAATACTCTCAGCGACGCGTCGACTAAAACTCGAAGTGAACATGAGTTATATCGTCCACACATATACACACAGTCAGTTAAATATAGCGAACGTGAGACGACGCGTAAATCTCAGAGTTTGTACAGTGTATAATATACTCCTAAGACGATGAATTCTAGAGATGTGCAGCAGATTTCTTCGGATATATAAAATGATTCGATTCAAACATTCGCGCGCATATATATCACTTATATAAGGTGTACGTCGTATATAGTTTAACGTTTTCTCAATTTTTATTACCCAACCGGGAGACGACAACGACCAACGTATAATCATTAAAATTTTATCGCCACCTCTAAAATCTCTCCTTCGCACTACACAGTCTTTCTTTAAACATCAGCACGTATCTCCCTCGGTGGAGTTAAAATTTATGTATCGATTCGAATAGAACTATAATATAGCCCTCTTTACATACTCCATCCCGCACGTGTTACTGTCCTCGAAAAAGAAGCAAGTGACCTATCACTGAAGGGCAATTAAACATAGTGGGATGAGGGACAAAAATTCTCAAGCCTCAATGAATTCCAGACGATAAAACGTCGTCGTTTACGACTTTCCTTCTTTCTCTACAGGCATGTACTACGGGATGAGCATCTGCCTGGTGTCTGTGGCTTCGGGTCTGGCTGTTGTAACGTTAAACTTTCACCATCGAGGCGTCCGGGGTACTAGGGTACCCGTCCTTGTCAGGGAATTCGTCCTTAACAGTTGGCTCACCAGATTCCTCTGCTTCAATTTTCAGGAGGTGAGTTGCTGTGTCTTCTTTTGGGTTCGATTGATCGATGCATCGATCAATTTCGTGCAGAAGATTGAAAGAAGCTCTGGGTTGTATACGAGATATTATTGTCGAGGAGAAAAGTGGGAAATTGAGGTTTGGAAGCGGTGAAGGATATAATTGGTTCGTGTGTCTTGAAGAGGTGACAATGTCGAGAGTTTCTATAGTGTATTGGATTCTCCGTCAAGTACTCGAGAAAGCTTTTAAATTCTGAGCTTCTCGAGAATATACTTTTTCAAATTGTTTTGTTAAAATAGAACACCTTCAAGTCATTATATCGCAAGTAATTCTGTACTTCACCAAAAGTACCTCTCCTCTCCACAAAATCCATTCTCGTTCCTCCCAAAAAAAAAAAAAAATCATAAAGAAAATTCTCGAAAACGATCATCCCCTTCAGCCACGAACAATACCATCAGCTCTGCAAGCAATTTTTTTTTTTCTCTACCCCCGAAATATCCCTCGCCAAGATGCACCATAAACATTGGCTAATGCGCCCGTTCATACGAAGGAAAGTGTTTATATACGCTATATATATAGCGAGAACGTTATTAATCCTCCGCACGATGGCGAATGTCGATAAAACACGCGCTACACCACAGGCTACACGAGTACACGTCTAGTCCTGCCGAGTAGGCTGCAGCAGGCGCAGGATTTATTGCAACGGTCCATTTAATCGGCGCCTGGCCAATGATACCCAGACTCGCCCCTTCTCATATTTATGTATAATTGTTTCACCGATAATTAGTGGACGCGTGCCGCAAGTAGACCTGGGAATTCGCTTAGGGAATGAAGCCGCTTTTCGAGTAAGTTTACGCGGGATTTGTTTTATGGCTTTATCAAATAGTTTTATTTTTTTTTTTTTAAATCGCGATTCGAAAATAATTTGACTGCGAGGATTTTTCGTGTTCTAGCGAGAAAGTGCAGGTTTAATAAATATGATGAATGCGGACGCTTTTACAAGTGTGGATGCGCCGGAGAGAATAATGCTTTATCCTTTCAGTTTAATTGCGCGATTATTTCCTGACGGCTGATATATGACTCTTTCTCGGGGCGAGTTTGAATGCTTGGAAACGTGTTTATTGATAATATTTTAAAGTCGCAGTTTCTTAGACATTTTTTTTTTTTTTTTTTAGATAGAAAACGAGAAAAGTTATTCGTCTTGGAATAAGTTGAAATGATTGATGGCGATGAAAGTTAGTTCTTGAGAGAGGGAGAAAAAACTGATAAGATGGTTTCTTGCCTGAAAGTTTCAGTTCACTTCGCGAACTGACAAAGTTTGGTGAATGCGCCTAAAAGTGTTCGTCATCGAATGACTGTGAGTTTTAATTACAGGACCATCCGGAAACCGTGAGAAGAAAAAATTGCCCGCTACATTGTAAATCCGAACCTTCGTCCCGTCAACCACCACCACCACCACCGCCTCCTTCACAACAGGCAACACACATGTCACCTAATTACAACGTTGGAAGAAGACACACGAGTGATCACAGTAGTCCGCCCTTAGGTATGAATTAAAAAATCAAATAAATCATATTCAATTTTTAACCAACACGATGATTTCAGATCTGGGCAAGGACGGCGTGATAGAAACGCAGTGGGCGAAGGTGATCAGCCGAGTCCAGGCGACGATTGAAAAGAACGAAAGGCGACTGCTGGATCAGGATCTTCGTGAGCGCACTGAGCTCGAGTGGAAGCAAGTTGCGTTGGTCGGCGATCGGGCGTTGCTTTTGTTATTTTTTCTCATCACGGCTGTGAGTACAGCTGTCATCCTCTCCAGGGCACCTGCTACTGATGGCAAACCAGCGATGAACAGCTAAGTCGATGATGATTTGCAAAGATGTTGAAAAGAATATTGAAGCGACTGAGATTCCTGTTGCTTTGTTTTCTGTGATGACGAGAGGATCTGCTGAGTAACGAATTGCGTATGTACAACGATTAACGAGAACGTGGATGGTTCTGCTTGTAATTGCACTTTTTTCTTTGCTTGTCAAAATTTTTACTCACGAATAGGCAAGGAAGTTAATTTAATACTTATTAGTGAGTGAAAGTTGCGACTTTACCTTTCAGTATTATTATTATTCTTGTTGTTATGAAAATGATTGTGTGAAGCTTAACTTAGCTAGTCAACAGGAATTAAAGTCAGTATTAAAAAAATTCACGTTGTGAAATATTGACCGTCGCAGAATGTTGATATTCGTTCACAACTCGCGTTTGTTCTTGATTTTATCGAATCAAAACACGTTTTCGGTTGCTGAAGCAGCGCGTCAATATGAAAATACATCATCAATTATACAATGAAATTTTGAATCTTAAAAGTAGGTCATTTTTTAAATAATTTCGATAGATAGCCTAATACGCTTGTAAATTGTTTGAATATTGCTCAAGTTGCATTTCTTTCATGAACTAGCTTACTTTTCAGATTTAAGAGTAAAGGGATAAATGATTCCTCAAAAGTCAATAATGTTGTCTAAAGAAACGAAATCAAATCAACTGAATTACAAGTATTACTAAAATATTTGGTCCCTTTATTGCCAACATCATTTAAATTGTGTGTCATATATGACACTCACATAGAATAATGATTAAAAAATTAAGTATAAAGTATAACTATATATTAAGTACATAAAATTTGTCTACCAATTTCTTTTTCAAAGATGGAATAGATTTATATTAAATTAGGCTAATGATTTCCCACCGTTAATTAATAATAATCAGGTACTGGTGCACAAGCAATCTTAACAAAGTCTTCGTACTTTACTTGACCGTTCAGAGAAACATTGGCTTCTCTAAAAATTTGTTCCACTGTAAAGCAAAATTTCGATGTAGACAACTTTGTAAAATTGTTCTGAGATTAAATTTTATGAAAGTGATGTTTTCAAACTAAAATGCATTACCTTCTTTGTTGCTCAATTGTTCTCCCCATCTCAGAAGCATATGTGCCAACTGTCTGGCAGGTATAGTTCCTGTCCTAGAAGTATCGGCTGCTCTAAAAGCCTCTATTACTTCCTTTGGTAAATCCTCTGCCCTTGTTTGAAGATGCATTGCTTCCAAGAAATCAGCAAACGACATTTTTCCACCTACAATTGTACAAAAGCTTATAGTGAAACTAAGAAATTGTAATCTATGATTTATAGCTTATAATAGAGAAATACGTACCTTTATCTTTCAAATACTTGTTTAATTCTGCTATCGTTGGGCTGAGTCCCAATGATCGCATGATAATGGTCAATTCATCTAGAGTATGGATTTGTCCACTCCTAGCATATAAGTAAAAGCACTCTCTGAATTCTGAAACATGAAAACTCATGATTAACATAAGCTTCAAGTTACACTCTGTTGCACATGTAGGTTATGTATGTACAGAACTGCACAATTCATAAAAGTTCAACAGGAAAAAAGAAGTAAAAATAATTTTTAATGACGAAATTACGTACCATCGATATCTTCTTCACGGAAATAACGAGCCTGAAAACAATCAAATAATTAGTTTTTTTTACGTCACACACTTGACAGCTTCAAATAACTGTTTGCTATTTCACATAATTGAAGGTAAAATAATTTATGAATTATATACCATTTCACTCCTTTTTCTTTACTTGAAATATCGAGGTTTTATTCTCAAAAAACAAAATCTCGTAAGTTCCATAAATAATATAAAGTTAATGTTTGTAAAGAGAAGTGAAAGTTTAAAAAAAACTCAGATGACGGTTGGCAGTAATTGTCATTTGAAGAAAAGAAAATCACGCGTCTTCTGAAGTTGGTAATGGTAATTATAAGAGTCTTTTAGTACGAGCTGGCTTCGTTAGAGGGCGCTAAAACGCAACTCCCTCTCGCTCTCATGATGAAGATGAACTTGATGATTGGCAACAACTGTTATTTTAAATAAATTTACGCGTCATCAAGTTGGTAATTGTCATTTTAAATCAAAAACAACAGTTGAATTATGTTTATTATTATCACGTTTATAGAATGAAAATAAACAAATCAAGTACATTTAGTGTTCAACTGTATTTAACGGTATTTCAATCTAACATACAATCTCGCATACAATAAAAAAATATGATTGTGAGTAAATAAACACGTTATTTTCGTAATTGCTCTCTTTTATCTAATACCTAAAAGCGATATACCTTCAATTTAATTGTCCAAAACTGGATTTCCTTCAATCGATCTAGGTATATAACCAGTGCCGTATCGTGGAAACTGGAAAGTGGAAAGTGGAAAACGTTAAAATTGCTCCATATCAGGGCACTTCGGCATTCTGCCACTCGATGTCGGTGCGAGTCTGATCTCGCGCCAAAATAACTGTAGTTTAGGGTATCATATTCCCGCCATAACTGTCACCCTCTTTATTGTATATGTACTATATGCGTCGATGGTATATAGTGCGTCGTCGTCGTCCGTCGTCGTTGTCGACTGTCGTTGTCGTTGTCGTCGCGAGTGAAAAATAAATAAACAGTAGTGAAAAACTTCCGTGTCCAGCAGAACTTCAGCACGGAAAATCGAGTTTTCGGATCACGGTACGTAATGATAAATCAAGCAAGCCACTACTATGCGGTGTGTTTCAGTCATAACCAAAAGCGTAAAGACAATGAACGCGTCGTCGCAAACAGGTGCTCCTTCGTAAACAAACGTATATACTTGTTGCACGTTGCATCAACATATATTAGCTTTGATATTGTGTTTTATATGTGGCATCGCTCTCGTGATGTTGTAAACTAATTCTAAGTACTTAGTGGCAAGAGTTCGGAACAACAGTTTGGTTAAAAAATTTTTGGAGTTGTACACAAAGATGGTTATGTTTATTTATGTGCATTGACGATTTGATGTTTATCTTATCGTTTTAACGTTCTCTTCCGATGTTGTTAAACTGTAAATAAGTTTTTCGTTCGATACAATTTACCTTTTTTACAGAGCATATCATAATTTATTGCCGTTGCATATTGGTCATTTGTAATTATTGTTATTGTGTCGTACTAATGTAAGTGATATACGATTGTGTAATAATTTTGATTTATGTCTTTCAAGACAATGGCCACGCCGAGGAGGGAGTTTCTCCGCAGGCCAGATGTTCCTCGGCGGAGATCGGCTCGAACAGCACTGGCCATGATCCCTGATTCCACAAGCACAAATATATCTCCTGGTATTCATCGTTTATTTCTAAAGATTGTTGTGAACTTTTTATTATTCACAAAATCTAAGCTAATGTCATTTATTACAGTTAATACAGCAGTTGCTGCTGAAGCAAATCCTACGACCAGAAGATACAGTATGGAATCGTGGAACTCAGCACCGAGTCCTGATGAACTTGTAATACAAAAGAGAGGGAGAAGAAAGTCCATTGTATGGTCTCCTGACGTTGATTCTGTCAAAAGAGAAAGTCTCTTCAGGTACTTGAAATCATGTCAATTTCAATTAATTCTTAACTTTACAACTTTATTAAAATACAAAAAATTTTAATTTAAAACATGTAGTGCATTTCGTGTATTGAATTGCAGAGATCGTACACCAGTGAAAAGTCCAACAAAAAATCACTCTAACATCACATTGAGAAGCACACCAAGAAGGCGTCTTCTCCAGGGTGATGATGTTGAGATGGGTTCGCCGGAAAAAAAAGAAAGACAAACCAAACCTTTTACAGGAAACTTGGCAAATGGATTAAGAGGCCTTAGTCATGAGCAGTTAGTCAAAATGATAATGGATTTAGTATTATTGCAAGAAGATAAGGGACTATCACAGAATGATTTATTACGTGATATTATTCTTAAAAAAATGCCGGTAGCTGATATTCAACCTTTAAGGGAAAAATTAACGTCCTTGAGGCAGAATATTTATGCCAGTTTAGTATCATCGAATATAGATGAATCAGATTATAGTCGAGCTTACGTGCATTTAGACAATTTCCAGGTAAAGAATATTTTCAATTGTAATTTGTTGAAAATGAGCTTTTTATAATATCCATCTCAATACATATTTCATTGTGTCTAATTCTTACAGAAAGCATTGAGAGATCAGGGTCACAATCTGGTAGAATCTCAGCACTGGACAGCTGTAATTCAATACGTGTTTGCTGCATGGGCGATCACAAAGGACCTACCAGAGTGGAAGAATCAAGGAATGCATAGCACTACTCAGAAATGCTACAAACATTTGACTGAATTTTGTCTACAAGCATTGAGGAACGGAACGTTTACACCAACCACATTGAACATTTATAAAGAAAAGTATGTTTCTTTGAAAATAATGTATACTGATTGTAAAATGTTAATTAATTTTATTTTTCTTTCAGACTTCGAACAATGTTAGAAGATTTCAGTGATATTAAAGTTTGCATACAATATCTGAACGAAACGAGCGTATGACGTAGAACCAGAAACGTAGATAAAAACGACTGGCACGCTATATATATATTACGTTAATATATATATGTATTCTAAGAGATTTTTGACATTTTCATGACGTTGATTGGGGAACAAATTTGGAACCATCATTTGACAGCGTCTTTCTGGATGTTGAAGAAAATCAGTTGATTAATTTAATTTTATAGTTGTAAGCTGTTCTGTTTTACTCAATATAACATTGACAATTGCATTATATATGTGTATACTTTTGGAAAGTAGTATTTTTGTGATCAAGCAATTATGCATGTTTGTAAGAACGTTATCTTATTTATCACTAATTTTACAAAGTTAATTCTGTACCCAGTGTTAGTCTTCCTTGACTGTCGGTTATGAGATTTTGTAAACCAGAAAAAAAGGATATAATTTTTATATTATATATTTATGTAAAGCTTTTTGGATAATAAGATGGTAATAAAAAAGAGACGAACGACAATCATTTCAGGTATTCTTTTATTAAAAACGATTTTTCATTTTCTCATATAATATCGGGCGATTATCTTAAGATTAAAATTTATTATTACTTTTAAAGGCACATGTTTCATTAAGAATAAGTGTGTTACAATTCATCGTCGTACAGATCGTCGAATATGTGGTCTGTGCTTGTAAAATTCTGAACTACCTTACCGTTACTTTTTTAGGCTTATGTAAAATTCTTAAACTTGCACAGAATAAGATTGAAAGAAAAACGTATTCAAATCTTTGAAGTTTTTCAAATACTCATATTCGGTCTATAACGATGAAAATTGCTAAGATTTCTTTCCATTGGCAAGTTTACATTTACACGATCGCAAGAGCATTTTTTAAATCCGAATGACCAGTCGGATCGTAAAAGTTTTGCGAGGTAAACTTAAAACGGCGCTTACAGAATTTGACTTCATCTAAACTTAAGCATTTAGGTGAAACAAATAAAAAAACTTAAGTACATACACACAATGCCGTACTCCACATTTTCTTTGGAGCGTGAAAAAATTCAATGTAGTATGAAAACTACTTACATATCATTTTAAAAATGACCGTACAGCGAAATTCTCGTAGAACTTATTCGTTAAAATACATCTAATTATATATTTTACAAATATTAAAAAGAATTCAGTTCTAAATTGCAGGAATTAGGCCGCGTTAAAATTTTTTAAATTTAATCAATTTCTCTGGCATGTACACATAATAGTAAATATATATATTCAAGTTTACACGTCCTCTTCTGCTAAAATATACTTTTGGAAATATACACAATTACATTATTTATATTCATATAACTACAGACTCTGCAACACAAAATATCGAGTGGAATATTTTGTATTGTCGCTTTTTGATATCGTGTCGAATTTCACTGTACGGTGAGCTAAAAATTATTGCTACAATAGTATTGTCTAAAATTGCGACGATGCGAGTGGTATTTCATTATATATAATAATCATACAATAACAATGTCATGAGCGATGTATAAATATGTACAAAAAACGCGAAGTAAATGACGAAAAAAAAAAGAAGATTTCTCTTTCCTTTTTTAATTACTTCTCTCTCAGTGTACGTTAAAAGGTATTACTACGAATACTTCTAATAAATAACAACTCCGTCCGATCGTAGCAGTTGCAAAAATGACAATTAAAAAAGCAAACTAATTGCTTCGCTAGTATACAATCGAGAACGATTCGTATAAGAACGTTAAAGATTATTTCACTCTCTTTTTTTTTCAATCATTCTTTTAAAATTCGTAAGAACAAGATGTATGTATGTGTGTGCACGTAACGTTCGTCGTGTTACGTATGACGTGATATCTATAAAGATAAAGCTGCGAATTGAATACTGTGGTAATAAATGTTTAATAATCGATGCGAAATTCTTTTACGATTGTAACGTTCTCTTTCAGTCTGCTTTTGCTGGTTGCACTCTTGGATATAGCTGCAACAGAAGAAGAGAGAGAAAATCCATTAGACAATAAAGTTTAATATTAAGTACTCTAAGTACTACTCATATAAATCAATCACACTCACGCCTAGTAAGTTTCGGGGAACGTATCCTTCTCGGTGTCCCAGTTTGCTCCACCACCAATCCCTCTCATTGTCATCGCCTTTTCGCAGTATCACTAAAGAATCTCCATTCTTCAAGGAAAGTTCATCGCTGTGCTGGGCGTCGTAGTCGAACACGGCAAACACCTGGCCATTATTCATGATGCCAAGTTTCTCTTGAACACCTGTATGCGCGCGCGCGCAAAAAGAAAGAAAGAAAGCAAAAAAGAAACGCGGTTAATGAGATTCATCGCGAAAGCTCACGCTTGTGTGCATGAGACTAGAATTCGATATACTGACTGTACAAGTACTCGGAACAGCCGTCGAAGCCCTCCTCGTCCTCCTCACACTTTTCTGCCGCAGTCTCCTGATCGGAGAGTGTCGTGGCGAATATACAGGCACCGTGCTCCACCAAGAACCTCACCATCGCCTGATTGTTGCAGCTCGCCGCGCAGTGCAATGGTGTCCTGCAACCCCATAAACATCGACATTAACAAAAGTACTAAAAGTATAAAAGAAGATGTAATATAGACGAAAGAGAAACCGACCATCCATCGCTATCCTGAGCATTGACGTCGCAGCCAAACTCGACGAGGAACTTGACGATCTCGAGGTGTCCTGCGCAGATGGCATTGTGCAGAGCGGTGATGCCCTCGTCATTGGCCGAGCTGGGGTTCGCCACCTCCTTGGCCGTTTTCTTGACGAGCTCGAGCTCACCTTCGAGGCTCGCGTCGAGCAGCAGGGCGAGGGGGTCGAAGCTGACCCGCCTCGAGAGGTTCGCCTTGCCCGTCGTGGACTTGAGATTGCCCTTCTTGCGTCTTATCACGTCCGCCGCTGGCTTACCACCCTCGATCTCGATCGTGTCAGACCTGCGCAAAACATTTCGTTAGTGTTATAGCTAGCTACATTTCGCTGCTCGTTCGACGTTGTCGATCAAAGTCACTTACTTTAATTTGTGCTGCTCCTCGATATTGAGAACGTTGAGCGCGTCAACGATATCCGAGTCCTCTAACTTCTCGTTGCAGGTGATGTCTTCGTTCGTCACCGGACTCACGATCAGCCTCTTGAGCGAGTTGCTGTCCGTCACGTCAACCGTCTGCTGTTGTTGCTGGATCTGTTGCTGCTGTTGTTGTTGCTCCGTTTGCATAAGATCCGCGGGAATCTCGGTCTCGGGGAAAAGGAAGGCGGGGGGCATCTCAATGCGTCGATTGATCGAGACGTGAACGTTGGACTTGGCGTAGCGCAGCTTTGGCTGTTCGGATAACGGAGCTTTCTTCAGACTCAACGGCCGAGCCTTTATCACTTGGTGTTGGAGCTGCTGCTGACTTGGAAGTTGAGACTCCGTCGGAGATTCTGGTGGCTCCGAGGTGGGGATCGGTGGAATCGTTTCTTCTTCTTTCTCCACTCTGTAATTCAAGGTAGTTTTTCATTAAAATTTGAATAACATTATTCGCTCGAATGTTCCAGAATTTGAGTTACACAGCTACCGAGAGAAAATCACTCTAATTATTTCCGACCGCAAATTGGAGCATCGCACGCATTCTACATGTTCAATATTATTGGGGCTATTTTAATGCGCGGTGAGCGACGATCGATCAATAGTACAACATTAATTGAACTAATTCGAACTGCAGTAGCGCAAATCAGTCCGAAAAAGTCAAACCTTCGGATCTATTCTCTTACATTTATGCAACTACCCAAGCGACGACGGGCAACTCGAAGCTGTGTTGTAACGCCATCGTGATCTCCTCTGCAATATTATCGTCTTGGGAACACCAAACACCTCCGCGAATACAACGTGCACATCTTCATTCACGAAAAATCCTCAGCGTCGAGATAATTCACCGCGCGATACTTAGACTCCTCTCTTTCTCTTTCTTTCTCCCTCAGAAGAAGAGGAAGAGAAAAAGCCGCAACACGACGAAGAAATTGAGCGTGCAAATGAGAACAGCCGCGAGCAGTCGGCAGCCGCGAAAGTAGTGTCGAATCCCGACCATTTTTCCTCAAAATAAAAAGAGAGCCAGAGTCACGTACGAGAGAGTGAGAGAAAGAAGAGCACAGACACACGCACGTATATGCAGTCTTAAGAAGCCAATGCACTTTCTCTACTATATACTCTTCGTCTTCTTTCGCGCACGTACGCGTACGACAATCAATTCGAGAGTTGTGTGTGCGCGCGCGCGCGGCGCGGCAGAGTTCACCCGCGCGTTCTATTTCGGTGATGACTATTATTCGACAGACAGAGAAAGACACATACACTACGAGCATCGACGAGGAGACTCTCGCCCTAGCGGCCGGCCAAATCGATCGTGTACTAATTAACATTTATAATTAACCCGGTAACGCGCTGAGATACACCCTTGGAGGAAATCCGCGAAGAAAGACGAGCTTTTCGTTTAGCTTATTATTCAAGGCCGGAGACGAGAGAAGAGCCGAGCTTTGTTGCGCGCGCGCGCGGATATTCGAGCTTTGAGCCTTCGTGTGATCGTGGCGAAAAGGGCTTTTCATTACGTCGCTTTGCCGGATATTAAACAGCGGTCGCAGAGGCTTTGGATAAAAAATGCACCGGGCTCGAAAGCTTTTAATGACCTTGTGGTCGCGGCTTTTTTTTTTAATCATGCAAGCTTCTGATGTGTATAACGCGAATGTTTGATAGCTCGAAATTTCGCAGAGTGCTTTTTATAATTTAGCCGCGCGCGGCATCTAAAGGCCGATTTTATGCAATAACTTTTTCATTTCTTGCGGTAACGCAGTTTGCTTCGTATACATATTCAGCGCGGTTTCATTAAAATATTTCTCGAAGCAATTACTTTTTTCTCGCTAACGCGTGCTATATAGGGCTAAATAAACTTTTCCGGAGACTCGAGAGCAATTTGTGAAAGCTCGAAATTATAATTTCACATTCGTCGCCGTCTTCTTCTTCTTCTTACCTCGAGGGCAGGCTGACGCTGGGTTTGCTGCCAGAGTCGCCGAGTTCGCCGGCGACCTCGATCTTCTCATGATGTTGGGTCAGTCTTGGCGGTGGGTTGGGTTTGCTGGGTTTCGGTGGCAGGGCTGGCTTCGTCTTGTCCAGAAGCATCTCGGGTTTGGCGGGCAAAGGCTCGCCGCTCGACGTCTTGCGCTCGTAGTCGAACGGCTTTTCCGGCAACTTACTGATTGGCGGCTCGAACTTGACGTTGTGGTCGTGCTTCATTACATGCTGCTGCTGCTGCTGTTGCTGCTGTTGCTCGTACCTGAGGAATTTTGGAAAAGTTTGATTAACAAATGATTTATTCATCGTTGTTGACGGTATTCAACTCACTTTCGTATGAATAATTAATCAGTCAGGACATATTATACACACGATTGAAAGTTCAGTGGATTAATAGTTAAACAGAGTACGCAAACAGCATCATCTAGTTTACAATGACGTATGCATGGCATATGTAATATTAATCAGTACACAGCGCGCTCTATCCGAATACATGAATCAGTAACAGGAAGGACAACGTACCTCGCGGCTAGATGCTCGAACTTGCTTTGATTCTGCTCGGATTTGAACTGCTGCTGCTGTTGAGATTCGTGCTTGAATCCCTGGGAATTGTGTTCGAGTTGCTGCTGCTGCAATTTTGACGTCTGCTCATGCTTACCACCGACCGACTGATCGTAGAGCTTGATCGGTTGCCCGTGAGGCTCGTATTTAACCTGCTGCTGTTCGAAACGCGTCTGCTGCTGCTGCTGCTGCTGCTCTAGCCCTGTTTTCGAAAATTACGATTGTTTCGTGAAACTAGCCAACTTTGCGCCTAGATCTATATATACAATATTGTTGGAAGTTGCGCCGAGGCGCGATTTGAATAAAATGAATATAAACTTTGTCGAGGGTAGGAGAGATTTTGGTATGCATGCAATTTGAGTAAAAAATAATTATAAAGTCAAAATTATTAAACTACTGCAACTGCATGAATATGCAATAGGAGGAGAAGCTGCGCTAAATGGACTAACCGGCCAGCTTGTCAGGAATTTTGAGTCTCTCGTCGAGCTGTGCCGTCTGACTGTACCCGTAACTAGGGAAGCTTGAGCCACTACTCTGTGGCGGTGGGAGGTTCGGCGAGTTCTGCGATTGATAGCCACCGGACGACGAGCTACCCTGCTGCTGTTGCGAGACTGACGAGGGGTAGTTGTGTCGACTCGCAAAGTTCGAGTCCTGCTGCTGTTGCTGCTGGCCGTTTTGCATACCTGGATCTTGAAACATCGAATCGTTTGATTACCATATACATTCACTACGGAATTAAATAATTTCTTGCTTATAATGCTTACCCCTTCCATTCTGGTTCTGCGCGTTGACGTTGCTGGCGTAGCTCTGCGCCGCTGAGTGTCCCCTACCGATGAGGCTGAGCGTTTGTGGCATGACCGGATGGATCTTTGTGGATGACGTTTGGTAGATGGGTGACTTGACCGGAAAACTCGGCGCTACGCTCGACACTGGCTTCTGGTGAGTCTGTAGGTTCCGATGGTTCTGGTTCTGACTCGAAGAGAGACTCGACGTCGAGGAACTCGTCGAGCCATGTTGCTGCGACTTTTGCTGTTGCTGCTGGTGGTGTTGTTGAAGGAGTCGGATCGTCTGGGCGACGGGGCTCTGATTGTTCTCGGCTGACTGGTAGTTGTGATTGGCAGTGTTGTTGTTATTGTTGTTGTTATTGTTAATGTTGTTGTTGTTGAGGTTCTGCTGCTGCGTTTGATTCGAGTTCAGCGGCTGGGATTGACCTGCAACTCAGATGCGGGTTAGACGACGTTCGAATATTCAAGGATTATAGAAACAAACAAAAGAATTGAAACTCACCCTGAATGTGCGACTGCGACTGGCTGTGCGCGATCTGATGGCCAAACTGTCCGAAGTTCGTTGCCCTCGTTCCGATCTGCGAGGCGCTGGCACTATGCTGGATCTTGTTCTTATTAACGTCATCATCACTGCTATTGGCTGTCGTCCCACTGCTCGTCGTGTTGTTCGTCGTCGAAGATGTCTTGAAGTTCACCGTGAACTTGGTGTTGTACGGTAGCGTCTGGTACTTCGGGTCATTCTTGTTTAGACTGAAATCGTTGTCGTTGGGTATGTGCGAGTAGGGTTCGATCGCGGCGATGTTACCAGCTGGTCTGGGCTTGCCGACGTTACCGCCCAGGAGTCCAAACTCGAGTTTTGGACTGTTGCCAGTACCGGCGTTGTTAGTGCTGGCGTCGCTCGACCGATTGTTCGCGGGATGATTGTGACCGGTAGGCGAGTTCTGCTGATGGTGTTGCTGGGCAAGCTGTTGACTGAGGCGTTGGTTCAGGGCACGTTTACGTTGAAGACGACCCTGGAGCTGAGCTATTCGAGCGTCGATCGAAGCCATCTCTGCTTGACGTTGGGCTAAGGCGAGACGTTGCTGGGACACCACCTGATTCTGCTGCTCGTTCATCTTGTTCCGGTACTGGGCAATGAGAAAAGAGACGCGTGAGTTCATGTTTCGATATATTGAGTACACTATTCACAACGTTTTATTAAAAAAGAGAAAAAGCTCGCGCTACACACGATCCACCCACGCGTACGTTCGCGCGAGAACTGAGGGGTGAAGCATAGAGAGAAAATAGCTACTCACCAGCAACTCCCTCCTGAGCTTCTCGAGTTCAGCGCTGGCTGGGGTGCCAAGATGTCCATTGGCGCCAGTAGCTCCAGGTCCGCCGGCAGCACCTCCAACGTGTCGACCCCTCAGCTCCTCCAGTTGTCGCGTCAGCTCATCGACCTTCGCCACCGCCAGAGACAACTCCTTCTCCTTCTCGTTGAACAGCTTCCTCGTGTTGTCCAGGTCGTAGGCTGTGTAAAGAGTGAAGGAAAAAAACGTGTGAGAACGTGAGTCACGGGAGAAGAGAGAGACACAATGGGGACAGACAAAGGGGACTTTCTAAGAGAGGCTTACGTTGCAGAGGGTAGCTCTCTTTGAGGAGACTCTGCTGAAGGTTCTTAACTGATCAGTTTTTTTTTTTTTTTTTAAGTTGGGCTTTGTAATTAGCCGCAGGTTTTTTTTCTATACTAGTTATAAAACCGAGTTTCACAATGGATTATATTTAAACCCTCCAAACAAGCGCATACGAATCCCATCAAACTAAATTCCTGCCGCCGTACATCCCATTCATCAAATACTATCTCCCATGTAACAGCCAGGGTCGGGGGCGACTTTTCCCACCTCGAGCACGTACAGACCGCAAGAAAAGTCAAAACTCCTCCGCGACTGTCATCGATTTCCAGAAGCTGCACAGGTCACGTAGCTCACATCAGAAATCCTCGAATCGCCATTAGGCTATGGCTACACGCGTGTGCGATGCAATTTCTCTCTCTCTCTCTCTCTTACACTCTCATGATTTTCCACTTGTCGGAAGTTCTGGAGGTCGCCTGAGGGCGCGTTGATGGTTAATTTGAATCCCTGCGCGCAAGTTTGTAAAAAAAGTGTAGTATCTTATCTCTCTCACTCTCTTACACTCGAGCTGGAACTGGTTTCATAAAACTCCTAGAAATAATCCAGTGCAGTGTAAAAAGAGCTCCGCGCGAAACTGCAAAATACCGCGCGGCTCTTGCGCGCAATTTTCCACATAAATCTCCGAGACTTATACTCTCTTCTCTCTCTCTCTCTCTCGTGGTGCGCGCGATATATTAACCCGCACAAAAATTCCCCTCGAGCGTCGAGCTCTTCTTTTCGAGCAAAAACTACATACGCTCTCTCTCTCTCGGATATCCTCGAACTTGGACGTGTATAGCGGCAGCGCTTGACCGCAGAAAACTCAAGAGAGAGAGAGGGGACCATTAAGACAGAGACAGAGAAGAGCGAAGAAAAAGAGCAGCGGGAGGTATTCGCGATATTACGCGGCGTCGGGGCGAATAATGCGAAAATTGCTCGGTATTAAATTCTACTCTTTGACGAGAGAGAGAGAGAGAGTAGGAGGAGAAATAGTATATAGTTTCGAAATGGAATTTTACACGCGACAACATAGTTGTTCTCCTTCGCGTAGCGAAATCACGGCTATACTGCTGTGCGACCCAATTTCATGGTATATAGAGGAGGAGGAGGATAAAATTCGGATGCGCCGCGTGAATCGAATTTGCAGCGGCGAGAGTTTTGTTGTGGACGAGGTTACAGGATAGACGACGGAAGGACTGGACGACAAGGGGATTAGAGGTGACGCTACGCTGCTGGTTTGCGGTTTGACACGCTCGAGGGCTGAATTTCTTGAGGGTCGATCGAGTAACGCGAATTCGAGCTATTTTGATTTGCATTGTTTTCTGCGCTCTCGGGGAATTTCTACTCGAGTGTCTTTATTTGATTTTATGGGGTTTATTGTAGTGTATAACGAAATCTGAAGGGTTGAATTGTTAAGCTTTTTAAATTATTTCGTTTTGGAAAATTGATAAAGTTAACTGTAAAAAGCATCAATGATTCTGTCCAGAGTAAACGCTGTTTCATTTTGAACAAATGCTAATAATTCACGAGAAAGTTGAAGCTGCCTACTTTCGTATAATTGTTTCCAAAAAAATCGAGAACAACAACGCGTTCACCATACACTGAGGAATTTCCTTTCGAGCTTAATCCTCCTATGAATCATTAATCCAAAATCCCATCCAGATTACAAGCTCTACCTCTCTCAACGACACCTCAATTATAAACGAACCATCATTTCCCCACAGCGAGAGTGCAAATAATAGATTCAACTCTGCCGCGCACTTTTCGAGAGTAACTCCAGCTGATTTTTAAACACGCGAACAGGGAGAATATCGACCAATGGGAATTACGCGGTGTAAACAGTGAAAGTTGGGCAAATTGAATTTTTCCCCGAGAGAGAGAGAGCCAAGTTTTTCCCGCAGCCACCGCGAGTGAGTACACACAAGCGTTGAGTGATAGAACGAGCTTGAAATTCACTGAACGAATGGTATATAGACAATGCATTTATTATCAACGCGGTTGCGGGACTTTTCCCGGGTTAAATATTTTTCATCCCCGGTCGTTTAAAACTTTTATATATCTTGAATTTCGCCGAATATTCCAGCCGCACATTACAATACGTGTGATGCGAGCGAAACAAAAAAAAAAAAAAAAAAGACAAAATCTCGCGCGTATATGCATTCGGTATTCAATACTGCTTTGTATCTGTGTGTGTCTGTCTGTGAAAGGAAAAGGTTGGGGGAAAAAAAAAATTGTTCGCGATATTCGCCCTCCACGATGACAAAAGCCATACACGTGGCATATTCGAGAGACAAAGAGACTTCGTCGGTGCGAAAGATTGTAACACGTTAGCGGCCGGATATATAAAGGTGTCGCGCTATGTGCTATATGGAAAAAAGCGCGCGCATAGTGTTTTCGTAAAACAAGATTTCGTGTTATTCCAGCGTTTTTCATCGCGGTAATGATCACGGATGGAAAAGTCCGCGGACAGAGATCAGTTTCAGTCGATGTATTTTTTTTTTTTAGCAGCAGTCGGATATGTGCATGCGTATGAGTGTATATTATTGTTTTGATATAAAAAGGACGATTCCGATAGCGTAAACACAGGCGGGCGCGCGGTGTCGCATCGGTAATCGATTCGCACTGCCGCCGCTGCGAGGGGAATATCCAGCCGACGAAGTGTTGATTCCACGTATGAAAAAATATCGCGTGTTTACTCTGGAGATTTTTCCGTCGTGAGCTTTTGTTGATTTTTTTTTTGTTATCTCTCGTCGTCGTTGCGCAGCGAGCTTTATCGTGCGTACTCTAATGAAAAAAAGATGATGATGAACAGAACGCATGGTTAAACTCACGACCGATTACTTCTCTAGCGAGAAAAGCTTCGCCATCTGGCGGACGTATAACTAGTTTATACGTTTAGCCAAACGAACCGTTCCTCAGCGGATGTATTATATCAGCATCGATTTCTCTTATATGCGCACTCGGTCGTAATTTTTTTCCATCTCTCTCGCTAGCTCTGATTGAAATGCAAGTGTATACGGCACATTTAAATCTCAATTTATTCGAGTACCCGCGGCTGAAATATTTTTCTAATATATACAAGCTCGCGCGAGCAAGTGAACGCTGGCTTTTATTGCTTCGTCGCTCTCTCCTCTTCGGCGGCAGGAAAATCAATCGTCCCAGAAAACGACACGAGAGATTGCTCGCTCTCGAACCCTCCTTTTCCCTTATTATTAGACTTTTCATTTCCATTTGCACTGGGAGTGAGAGAGAGAGAGAGAGAGAGAGAGAGAGAGAGGGAGAGAGAGAGAGTAGCGGCAGTTTCTTCTTTTCTCTTCGTTGCTCTCTCTCTCTCTCTCTCTCTCTTTGCGCGACTTGATTCCGACGAGTTCGATTTCTGCGAGAGGATACAGCGGATAAAGAGAGCAGCGACGCTGTAGTGTATTATACCCTGATGTCTAAGCCAAAGAGAGAGAGAGAGAGAGAGAGAGAGAGAGAGAGAGAGAGAGAGAGAGAGAGATGATGCGTATCGGAGCCGATATTACTGTCGTGTGCTACTATTGTCCCGGAAGATCTTCTTTTTTTGTGTAGGTACACGTCGAGGATATGATCCTGATTATTATTATTATTATTATTATTTTATTGCCTGCCTGCGCAGCGTTATTACACGCGAGAAAATAACAAAGGGAAAATTCGGTATTCGGGAGCTTTCATATTTATACCTACACTTCACACAGAGAGAGAGAGCCATTCTCTTTCGCTCCAGCGGGAATTTTGTAATATCGGACAGTTGTATATATATGGCGCGGCAAAAGAAAACGACTCTTTTGTCATATTTTCATTCCTCGATCATCATTCGGTGCAGAGGATAGCAAAAGAGGAGAATCTCACGAATGCTCTATTGGTATTTCAATATAATAATGAGCGTAGCTTCTTTTTTTTTTTTTTTTGTTTCAACTCATAGTTGCATGAGAAAATCTTGAGATTAAAAATCAAGCAGATGCAAGCGGTATAATAACGAGTCACGGCGGCGGTGGTGAGTTTCAATTTCACCAATTCAATTTATTGGATTCCAGAAGCGAGAAAGAGGCTGCTAGAAGAAAAATCCATTGACAAACGTCACGTGGAATGTATTTTCCGATTCAATCTCAATGGTGAAAACTTCGCGCTGTGGAGAGAAAGAGAGAGAGAGAGAGAGAGAAAGTATAACGGCTTTGGAAAACTTTGCTCTTTTCGGTAGACGGGAATAAAGAAATTCCACGTAAGCCGAGCAGTCTTCTGTATATATATACGTATACAGGGGTTCGTCACTGAAACAGTGGAAAAAAAATATATATATATACGTGTAATGCAGGCGGTATAGGGTTGACCTCTGGATTCGTTAAAAAAGTTGCGTGCGAGTAAAGGTCGTCGTTATTTCTCGCGTCCTTTTATATACAAGCGACACGAGAGCTGTAGCTATACTGCTGGTACTGCGATGAAAGAGGAATTTTTTTTTAATTGGGAGTATTGTATGTTTTTTCGTCCGATATTATTCAACGATACAATATATTTATTCGAGTAGACCGCTAATGAATCCATATAAAGTTTCGCGTTCGGTTATTTAAAAATGCGCAATGTATGTATTTACGTCGAAATTAACGGTTCGAGCTTTGTCGGAGAGAGAATTTTTCGCTCAGTGCATTATGTATACGGACAGATATAGGAAGAGGGAAAAATTTATGAAACGCGAACAATGCTCTCGGCTGAACTTTACACTGGAATTATTATTATTATACTCACGCCTGTGGAATTTCGCGCGCAAAAAGCTCTCGCGTGTGTATATATGTATACGTCGCTCGATCGAGTGGATTCGTCGAGTGCAACAATTTTATTGCGCCGCTCAAAGTCATCGTGTGCGTGTGAGTTTGGTTTTTTTTTTCAGAGCTTGATTAACTCGCGACGATGTGATGTATTTTGAAATACAAATAAATTGTCTAATTATACTCGCAGCCGTATAGGTATACCACAGTTCGTTCGAAAACAAAATACCGACAAACACACGTTGAATCAGCTAATGAAAGCATGTGTTTATCGTGCAACAATACCAGCGGTAGCAGCCCCTTTCTCGCGGTTATTATTATCAGCCATTGAAATTATTATTATTACCGGCGTGCAGCGATAAAGCGAAATTTACCTTTCGCCGTCGCGTTGTCGCGCCAATTTTAAACTTTCTATTTTTCCGGACAAAAATGATTTTTCACTCCAGCTGCAGAGCGCGCCTATATACACGAAATAAAAAGGCCAATCAAAGGGTTATATATAAGCGCGAGCGTAGAGAGCTGCGGATAAACATTAAAGGCTAAAAGCTTTTGTGTGTTGAATTAACGGCGGAGAATCCGATGAAACTTCGCAAGCTTCGAGCTTTCTTGTTAGCTATAAAATTGAAGGCGCGATAGTGAGTAAAGAGTACACTCGGGAGATGTATCTCGTTTAATTTAGCAAAAGTCGAGGGAGCGAATAACAGACGTCTCTCTTATACTCGTCGGAATAATTATGATAATAGAATCGTTCTTTCGCAGAGGTCTTTACAATTCTGGCGTTATTAGTTTCCTCTCTCAGAGTAAAGTCGCTCTGTTGTACATGTCAGACGAACAACTGTAATGCGGGAGTTACTTTACCGGACGAACACGCGTACTACACTCAAACAGTAGAATGCATTAGCCGTTATACTTTGCGCTCTTGTGTCTCTCTCTCTCTCTCTCGTCGACGCTTTTTGATGTCTGAGGTGAGCTTATTGTTAGCTCCTGTTATATTCCTATGGGTTTATGCGGCTGTTGCACTCTGTACACCGAGATAAGGTTTTAGTTATTACATCTCAAGAATTATACTTCAACGTAGTTTTCTGGATTACAAATTTCAGCAAAAAATAGCACACGAAGGGAATAAAACTCCACCGTTTCAGTTTCAGCGAAAAAATAAATTGAGCCACGAAATAAACCCCTAACGCATAGACTTTTCCCAAAAGACTCACACACATAAGAGAAAATTCTCTCTCTTTCTCTAGTGGCACATTGTCCGCGAATAAATTTCTCGACTCGTTTCTTCTTCCTCACCCTCAACGACGCGAACGTAAAATCGCACAGCATACATATACGCAGTAGTGCATCGCTGCACCTGCTGATTCGAAATCGCACACGTGCTCCGTTTACACACGTCGATTCGTCTTTACGATAACGTCAGGGACGTTATCATTAAAGCGAGTGGGAGGTAGCAGACTTACACTTTTACGCTCTAGCTTCGATTGCGTGGATCTCTATATAGCTCTCCTCATACTTTCGGGAAATTTTCATTGCCGAGAGTTTTACGCTTTCGTCGAAGCGAGCTTTTTCCCTTCGTTTTATCGTTGCGCTACGCGGGCTTGTTTGCTTCGCTGTGTGTGGGGGGGATGAAATTTTTTTTTTCGCTCTTACTAATCGACGCGCTTTTTTCTCCGAGACCGCGTTCTTCTTCATAGAGAAATGGGTAGAGAATCGTCGCTGTATTTTCATTTCCGATGAGGTTCGATCAACCCCCCCTTATATGTGCCGATGATGCGAAGAGCTATTGAATAGCGCGAGTAGATTGCGCTCGCGCGTCTAATGATGCCAGAGCGGGATGTGCCGCGATTGGAACACGTCGCTCCAGTTTCGACGATTGTGCGAGAATCGAGCTGTGTATGTATATGTGTGTGTGTATGGGATCCGAGGTCGAACGTGTGCTTTTCTAACTTTTGTTCTATAGTGATGAGGAATGGTTGCGATTATGTGGCGTGTATATTATAGTGTGCCGAGTTGGGAGTATATGTATGTCGTTCGAGTGTAAGTGAACAGTCCTTTTGATTCATTGATTTTATTGTCCCGGCATATTTTTGTAACATTTTTTTTTTTTAATAATAGCAGTTATAGTATAAGTGACCCAATCAGCAGGCCCATAAAGGCTGTTTTGACATAGGTGGCATACCTCTATATCTACACTCGTTGCGCAGATTAAGATGGGGGAAAAGGGAAAGTGCCTATGCGCCACCTATCGATACTATCCATGGACTAGCGATGCGATGAACAGTTCAACCGGCAAGGAAAAGGTCAATCCAAAACTGATGTTTCGTTTATTATTTCTCCGTGTATTTTGCAAATATAAGCGAAAATTATTAAGTCACGTCTATAAATGTTTGTTTGACAAAAGAACGGATGAGCAGCTCCAACGAGTATACGAGAGCGAGAAAGAGAGAGAGAGAGAGAGAGAAGGCTTCGTTGGGATATCACGTGTGAAGATTTGGCTTTTCGCCAAGTCAGGAAAGTTGCAGAGGAGAAACTCCGAGGGCCAAGCTCGAAATGACCTTATTAAGATTTCCCCTCTAATGCTTCGACAAAATTCAGCTAATCCTCTCGGCTAATCCACTTTATGTTTAGGATTAGCGTCTTCCTCTCTCTCTCTCACTCTCGAGTTGTAAACAGTCGATCCCACTGCTTAATTATTTTTCCACGCGTATATAATAACCCTCACAGTATATATTACGCGATATCAAACGAAAAACAGAAATTGAACACAATAAGCGAATGCGGAAGATAGAAGCCAAATCTCACCCAAACATACAACGGGCGTAACTTTTCCATTGTCTTGTAAACGAGCCGTGTGCGATGATACAGGCGTAACTTTTCAAATTACCCGCCCTTCTCTCGACGCGATAAATTTCCCGCTCTCTATACACAGACTTCGATTCCCCAGTTCTTCCTCTTCCTTCTCCTCGAGGAAAATATTCATCCCAAAGCCCGGTAGCAGCTGTTTTCTCGCAACGTAATTCCACTTCTTTTTCTACCCCTATATATTCTCTTTCTCTCGCGAAACGTTTCAAAGTTTACTTGTTGCGCGTCGAACTATACGAAATTTTCACCCCACCCAAGCGTTTATTAACAACAACGATAGCTACACTGCAGAGATAACGAGGTTAATGAAGTGCATAGCAGTGACGATTTCTCGAGAATTTATCGGATATACAGTTCAACGAGCTGTTGTATAAGCGAGCGTTAATTGCAAAAAGCCAACGCCGGGGTATACATAGTATGTAATTAAACGTCGAGGCTTTTCATTCGATTCTCGACTGGTCTCCTGGTACAAGTGAATACATTAACAATAACGAGATTGTTATTATAAATTTTCGAAAAAATATAACAGCGACAATACACTGCATTGTCGAGGTTAGTGAGAAAGAGAGACAAAGCCACTCGTTAAATTTCGCTCGTGTATACAGGCAGAGTCTAATTAGTCGCGAAACGGTTATATAACGCGGCGGAAAGTCGTCAGGTGAATTTGCATCTCGTTTCGCGCGCCCGCGCTTGGCGTTTAGAGAAACTTTCCTGGGGAATCTTGTATGATTTCGAGGAAGTTTACAGCCGCCAAGTTTTCCTATTATATACGAGGCTACTTTTCTCTAGATCAATGTAGGAAGAAGAAGAAGAAGAGTCTTTTGAATTATGAAACGCGATTATTGTATTTTTTCGGGGAAATGAAATTGCAAAGGCAAATTGGCGCTAATTGAAGCCATGTTATAGCTTGTCATCCGTAGTACGGACACAGAGAGCTATATAGCGCATATATAGTGCCTTTGGCCGGGCTCAAAGCGCGTTTAAGATGCATAACGAAATCTCCATACCGCAGACATTACCATAGTAATACGTCTTCCGCCTGTTGAAACACGCTTTTCTAGGCTGCTCTGTGTATAGACGTGTATGTACTGGAGACACAGATAGAAATAAGTTTGCTCGATATATCCATCGGCAAATCCACGTCGATCTCATATCTCGAAACTAAAAATTGTTTTGGAAATAAACCGCTTCTCCTTCTCGGATTAGTCGCTATGTGTATCGCGTATATATATATTTCTCTCAACGATCGAAGCCGTATTTTCGCCAAGATATATATATCTATATACGTGTATAACAAAGTCTCCGGGATATAGGTCACACATGAGGGAGAAAGAGATAGAAACGAAGGTACACACATCCTATGCATCCCTGCACTTGGCTTTCCTTTAAAAACACACACACGTATATATGTTTGTTGTTCCGCGGATGCACCGGATGGGACGAGCGCAGTGTCTTTTGATTACGGAAGACTTACATGTATGCGACGGAGAAGAAGAAGAAGAAGAAAAAGGAGAGGCTCACGAGAGAAGGCTTTCATTTTACGTGACGTGATATGAGTGTATATTTTGAATGATATATACAGCAGAGATATTTCCTTTTTCCTTCAAATCGCAGGAATATATATCGTCGTGGTTTATTTTATTTATATACGAGGGAAGGCGAAAAGTATGCCTCGAGTTCATATATAATACGATTATCCTCATTAGTACGTTTGCATATGTAAATAACTGCGCTGCTACTGCTGCTGCGACACGTTATTAAGAGCATATTCCGAGAGCCATGTGTATGCGTATATATATGAATATTATCAGAACTGAATCTCGAGCTACAGCGGCAAAAAGCTCGACCGGAGGTGAATACATATAATTGAATTGAAGAGAGACTTTTTGCTATATGTATATACTGCTTATCTAAACAGCTGTATACGCTTGAACACTGGAATAACAATCAGTTCAGATCCTTATCACCAAAGAGATAACGTCGACCACGTTATAATCCCAATAAAACCAGTTCGTTCCCGGTATGGAAATATAAAAAATTCGCTTTACAATGACCTCGCCATATATACGAAGAAATAGAGCAGCCAATAGATGAAGAGACCTGATGTAAAAAAAAATGAAAAATCAGAGTTCGCAATTCATAAAGTTCACGCGGTACGCTATATACATCCCCTTCCCTTGCGTTTCCTTTAATTATCCGACGTACGGTATGTATATATAAGCAGCCATATACATACACTTCTCTCTCGGAAGTTTGCCTGCCGTTGCACTGCACGATTGTCGTGCCTCATTACGGATTCTTTCGTGTTCCATTTTAAGAGAGTAACTCTCCTGCTCCCTCCCTCTGCAACTTTTAAAGCCTGTTTTTCGCGCGGTTTCTCAACTTCTCGGAAAAGAGAAGTTTATTTTCAGCTTTGCGACTCCGAAAACACTCTTCGCGAGAAAAGCGCAATACACGTGGCTAGTTTTTCCTGGGAGAGGAAAAGCCGCGCGACTGCATAATAGCGTCCCTTCGTGGAAATATTGTTCGCGAGAGAATAAAGGAATATTATACGCGTATAAGTTGATATCGTGTCTCTTTTGTTGTACTTTGCGTTTTATTTATAATACGTGTATACGGCCTCGCAACGCAAACGTTTTGTATTTGCTTTTATTCTTTTGTTTTTTCACGCAACGGTTTGATAGTCGATCAGTCGGGTTACGATTCTTGAAACACCCACGCGGTACTCGGAAAATTCACTCTTTCGACACACCGATACACACACACACACACAAAACGAAACTTTCGTCATCCCTCTCTCTCTCTCTCTCTCCGTCACGATCCTCCTGCAAGTTTTTCCCTGCTTCGATTACACGTCGCCGGCGTCGTCATTTTGTCAATCGACCGGCATTCCTCAGCAGCGACGACCTTGGAATCCCTCTCAGCTCGTGCAAAGGTATGCGTATATGCGTGTGTAAGTCGTCGTACTTTTATTGGAATTTTGCCGAGAGCTAGACGAGTACGTAAGTTTTTTCTCGACTCTCTCTGACGTGTGGTGTACACAATTTCGACGAAAGAACAGTCCGACCTCTGATGAAGCTTTTAGCGAAAGACGTGCGTATATATACGTATATAAAGAGAGTAAAAGAGTGTAGAGAAACTTGCAAGAAAGAGAAAAATGGGTAGAAAGAGTTTAAACGAACCGCCACTGGAATAAAATTCATTTTCCTCGTCTGTCGAAGCACGTATCGGCGGTCAACTCTCGTTTGTTTCTTTCCTACAGCGATTTATCGAGAGCAGTGTGTGTGTGTATGTATGTGTATAGTTTTTTACGCTTCGAATTTCGCGCGTCGGAGAGATAAATCTGCGATGGCTTCTACTGCCAGTAAACTGCGCGCCGCTACAGTCGAGAGTATAAATGGTGAGAGCAAGTCAGGGTGTCGTGTTGCGCCATTGTTACTCTGACGTGAGAATAGAACCTGTATATATGCTTGGAGGGTATTTAGGGAGTATAGTAGTAACTATCCGTCTCGCGTCAGACGTGGATTTATTTTGCTCGATGTGTATGGATATTAAAGCGGAAAAAGTCAATTCCGTAAAAGTCTCTCTTTATCGAAAGCGATACATATATACACACGAAGCAGCTGCTACTGCGGAGTTTCGCCTTCTGCTGCTAATGCGCTGTCCATCCCATTCGTCTCTCTCTCTCTATACCCCTCGTTCGCTGTACGTATACAGCTATATATATACTAGATTCGATTGCGATTCTCCACGCGCGTAATGGAACTCTCTGCCGCGAGTTTTATCGTTTAGGGGTGTGTCGTTCTCGCGCGAATTTTTGCGCGAGAACCACCGGTAGCATATACTGCTCTTTTTCTCTTTTTTTTTTTACAAGCTTCGAGTATGATTGGATGGTGGTATTCATTACTCGGCTCTCTCTCTCGATACTGTAGATGTAGACGTTTGGAAACTCGAAACGACGGGCTGTCGTACGTCTTACGTCTAGCTCTCTCTCTCTCTCTCTCTCATTTCCTCTGGAGTGTGCACGTGCATCTATATATCGTGTGAGGTTCGATCGATTGTCATTGCAGAGAGTGAGTATGAGAGAGAGAGTCGGGCAGCGTCAATCAACGCGGCTGTCTCTATTCCGAAACGAAAATCCAGGAAATTAAGCGCCAGTTTCACTGCAACGACTTGGCAATAAGGTCGATCGCGACGTGTGAGCGACGGCGCGAGACATCATACCGATTGAGCCTTTTGTTTCGACGTTTTATTTATTCGACATTGTATGTATTCCGAAATAAAGGTTAGAGTATAGGTGTGTGTGTATATAAGTGAAGCTTTCACCCTTTGAAACGCTGGATTAATTCAATGTTGCTAAAAGCTGCGCTTATAAACTAAAATTTGAATTTCGACGCGATGAATATTCAAGCGTGATCCGATGCAAGTCCGCGAGTGTATACTATATATAGTCGAGAGAAATTTCCTATACTGCGCTGCGAAATACTGAAACAATTACCTCCGCCATGCATCAAACGCATATCCTCTCCCATGGAATATATACACAGCTGTCGATATGTTTTCAGAAATGTCTCCCATAAATTTCAAAGTATTCGCTACTACTACTGCGCAAATACATATATATATATACACACATACACGTCGACGACGACGAAAAGCCAACGACAGCGTGTCTCTGCAGGGATTCCGGCAATTTTCAACTCTCGAGCTCCCATCGAGACTGTTCACGCGTTGCTGTATATTCTTCAGGCGCGACAAGATACTTCCGACCTTTATCTCACCGTGACAGTTTGACAGACGCTCTCGGCGACGCTGTTTGTTCTCACCAAACTTTCGCGCATACACCTTTTTCCCTCCTTTTGTATATACCTATACCTCTGTGTATCGCGTCTATAAATTTCTGGTAAAAGTGTGTGTGTCGGCGGAGTATTTTTAGAAAGTATATATAAGCGTCTCTTGGAAATTATAGACGAATGATTAATGCTGGAAGGAAAAGGGAACGGCTGCGGCAGCGCATCTCGCGTGTGTGTCGTTAATAGACGCGAGAGAGAGAGAGAGAGAGAAACTGCGCCGTGTGGAGAGGATACATCAGACATTATAATTTGGCTCTCGAGCAGCGTCGCACGTAGTTTCTCGGAATTCCGTCATTACGCTCTTACATTAGGGAAAATCGCAGGAAGACGCGAGGTAATTGAAAATTCTCTCAGCTAATAATCACTCGTGCGATCGTGCGAGGTATATATCGGAGGGAAAAAATCGCAGAAGAAATTGACAGTTTCGGGTCAAAATAATCGATATCGCGCGTAATCTCCGTCCGCGAGATATTTTAACGAGAGCATAAAATCAGAGGAGAAACGAGGGAAGAATAGCAACGTCGACGCGTAGCATCTTTATCGAGCAAATAAAAGCTCCCGTCGAATCTACTCTCTTTTCCCGGGAATTTCCGATTCTCTTTGAGGGAAAGAGATAGAGAGAGAGTAAGCGAAGCCAGTAGTGTAGGAATTACGCGCGTGGTTTCCGCGAAAATCCCAAGAATCACGCGGCCACATTTCATCTCCGGCTTACACACACACACACACACACACACCGCGGGAATTTCAAAACGAGATTATACCAAGCCCGAGAGTATATATATATATATATAGATATTGGATGTGCTACGGGCGAAATATTCATACGAACGAGCTCCGTCGTTTAATAAGAATCATTTTTCCATTCACGCGCGTACCTGTATGGCGAACACATTCCCACACTTTTTACAATTCTTTTTTGCGCGACTTTTGAAATTTGAAATAACGACCTAGTGCGCGAGAACGTGTTCTCGGAAAAAACGAAAATGTGGGATTCGTTCGGCTTCGTATTTTAATCAAAACTTTTTCCTTCGCCTTTTTTTCCTGCACGCGAAAGTTTGTTCGACGTTGGTTTAATCTTGGTGTTGAAGTATAATACGTATATAACGCGTATGTGTGTAGGAGAGCAGAGCCTCGGATGATAAGATTATCAAAATTCACGTGGAAAAGTTGGTAAACGCTTATATTCGCAATGCGCGGCGTTGAGGTGAGGGAGTTTAATTTAGTTAAAAGGTTCCGTAAATTAAAAGTGTGTGCTACGGGATATCGGCTTATACGCGTTTGCTGATTCCATCAGAGACTTTTAGAGCTGTGTGTGTATACTGAGATTTATCGATTAAAATGTTCTCGTAATCTTTTTTTTTTTTTTTAGAAAACTTTAATATTTCTTATAAGAACCTCCAGCTCAAATGTCAATATCCAAAGAGTTATATTATAGTCGACATCAAACCAGGAGATCAATTAACAAAATCCACAATAAAGGTAGACTTACTGAGGGTGACATTGGTGTTGCGCGATGATTCGGTTTGCGACCTGAGTTGCCTCAACCGATTTAACTTGCTCTGCTGTTGATCCAGCCGGTGCCTTAGCCTTGCTAGTCTGTCCTGCTGCGCCGGCTCCTGAAACACACAAACACACACGGAAGCATTAATGTCGGACCGACAAACAAGAACCGCAGAAGTAAACAGCTACTCGCTCCCGTTAATTAACGACGACGACAATGCGTTTCATGTATATAATGGCTCATCTCCGTTAAAGAGACCGAGTTTCGAATTTTTCTTTTTCATACAGTTGCGCATCGGGTGATTTAAAATTCATGAAACGCTGCCCGTCACTGGATTATGAATTATTTGTGTATATATAGGGGGTGTACGCGTATATATACCGCAGGCTGCGCAGCGTACGTATACACGGATTGATTTGGCAAATGTTTTGATTTGTGCGCGCAATAATACACCGCTGAGAATTCATACCGTCGGTTATTGTTTTTGTGTTGAAAATACGTGCGGAGATTTTTCCGGGAGGAAAGAAAAACCGATACGGAATTATATTTCTTTCTATATAACCAGCGACTGATCTCATTATATTTTTTGAATTTCAATTTTCTCCAAACAATTGACTCTACCACACAACACCGCGTCTCTAAACGAATTATTGTACCTAACGAACAACATCCCCCCAGAGTCATTCGTTATTGAATTTCCCAAAGTCCAAGATCCCCCTCGTACATCATCTCACCGCACTAACGAAATTTATCCTCTTAAAGATACCGTCAGAGTTGACTCGCAGTGTCAAAGCCAAAAAAAAGCCTCGTGACAAAACGTCCCGACAGCGAAGAAAAAAAAACCAGAAAAGAAATCTCGCCTCGCTTTTATTTCCCTCTTCCTCCGTTTGATCCTCTCTGATGCCTCGAAAAAATAGCGCGAAAAGCAAGACGGATATACGCGAGTCGCCTAATACCCTGGGATTAGGCCAATCGCGTGAAATCTCTCTCACCCTGAAAAGCGAGAGAGAGAGAGAGAAGTTGGGCGCAGGGAAAAATTTGAATTTCAACGCGTAGAGGTCGTAGAATGAAAATTTGAGTGGCCTGGCTCTCGCGCGCACTTTCATTAGCGTTATACCCGGCGAAGCTTTTGTGTAAGCCAGAGCTCGTTCAATTTGAAGTATGGATCCGACTATATCGTTTAAGAGGGAATTTAGGGATAGAAATTACTGTTGATGACGACGACGTGGACGCGCAGGTATAAACACACTGTTTCCAACTATTTCCAAAACGTTTATCGTGGAAATTCGATCTTTTCCATAGGCGGATGGCGGATACTCTGATGAAAAATTCTTGCGCGGGAAATATGAAATATCTCATCCCTATAGCTCTCTCTTTCGAGAAAAGTTGAATGGTTAGCTCGGCTTTAAGGGACAGCGTATATATATAGCTACGCTTGAGCTTTAAACAAAAGTTTTTACATCCGGCGTTCCCTTTAATGTAATGTAAAGGGAGGAGAAAAAAATATTCGGCAGATCGGCTTAAAGTCGCGCGCCCGACGACACACATTTTTTCCCCAGCCTTCACCTTGTGTGCTGCTCTTCCTCTCGTGAAGCTTAAAGGGGAGATGGAGAGCCATTCCTGGCTTTTGTAAACGAAAAAGAGCGCGTAAATATGTGCACACGCGAAACAAATGGCCAAGGTCCTGGTGACTTTTTGCTTTTAATCGCTTTCGAATTTGTTTGTGTTTTGACGAGTGTATTTCCGTCATTGCGACTGTTGCAGGTTTGTATATAAAATCGCGAAACGTTGATTACATCGGAACTGCACCGAGAAACGTAATTACGAGTTAATTAAAGAAACTTCATGCTTTTTACACTCGAAGTATCAACAAGCGCATCAGTCCCGTCATTAACTACTCGATCGATAATTCAAACGCTGTATTCTGTGTATACACTCGCGGCTATCCATAAATATACAATTAACCGGAGCATGTGTGCGTTCGTATATATGTGGAATCAGAATAGATCTATCAAGAACAAGTCCGAGAGCTATACTCCTAACTAGCTCGTCATATACTCGCCAACTAGCTTTACACTCTAAAGTCGAGCTATCCGCGCTCGTCATCGGACGCGAGCATTCATGCATACATGTACACACACATTCCTCATCTGAGTCACGAAGTAGCCCTTTAAACTCCTCGGCGACGACGACAACGCTGGCGGACTAAATATAGAGTCCGAGAGAGAGAGAGAGAACGTCTCTCTGTGTGTATAATAATGCCTTTCGCGTTGCAACGGAGATAGAAAAGACACAGTTGTAAACGAGTGTGTGTGTGCGCGCGCTATGTATATGATGTGGAGGGGGTTAACGACGGATTATTAAACGATTGTTAAAATAGATGCTGCTCTAGATTATATGCGAGATTGTTGATTTACAAGCTTTGCCAGGGCTGCTATTATTGTGTCGCGATTGATAATAGCCGAGAGGTGTGATCGATGAGCTTTCGAAACGACTAAATCCTTGCCCAAAATTAAAGCGTCACATTCAGCGGAGCTAAAAAGGACCTGCATCTATTAAACAGTATATATAAGCCCCACAGCTATTTTGTAAATCCAGTCAGAGATCCCTTTCTCCTACTCTCATCAGCATTTCCTTCCGCGAGTATTAGCCGAAAAAAAAAGGGAAGAGAGAAAGAGCTGCGTGAGTCCGGCACGTATAATGTCCTTCGGACACAGGACGCCTCGGGATGGTATACATAAGGAAGAGTACATACGTAATGATGCCAAGCGAGCGCTCGCTCGCTCGGTTAATTATCGTAATGACTCTCTTCGGGACCACACAATGCGCACAGGCGAGCGAGAGAGAGAGAGGCCCTCCGGCTTGAGGAAGAGAAGAAGGAGAGAGAGAGAGAGAGACGCTATTCTTGCGGGTCAAAGGGCTTCGCGAGAGATGTCAATTTAGATATCAGGGGAGATAGGGCGAGCGAGAGAACGCGATATTGTGCTCTATAGACGAGAGCTGCGGCTTGCGGCTTGATGATTCGTGGAAGACGAGAGCTAGGGGATTTGAATTGCGGTGTAGGAGTGATTGGGAATAATTTTTATAGAGGTTCGATGTCAAACGCACTTTTTTCATGAATCATTGATTTATATTTACATGTTTTCGTTCTCAGACCTGGAAACGGCATTTTCTACAACTTTTACACTTTTGAATTTCGCGCGCCTGGACAACAACCCAGGCCCAGGCAGTTAGAGTATGAGCAAGCCAAACAACAGGCTCAAGTAGGCAATTTTGGCATATTCAGCATATACACCTCTATATGTACATATTGAGCGCAGATTATGACGTGAGGAAATGAAAGTGCTTATGCGCCACCTATTGTCGCTAGTCAGAGACTAAAGAGCCGGAAATTTCGAGCGGTGGGGAAAAGGCCAGTTCAAAACTGATTTCTTCTACGGCTATACTCGGACATGCTGCTCTACTACCATGAATAATGTGAATAACAAAGACACTCAAATTATTAGTAAATATATGAAAATTCTTATTGCTCAATCTCCGAAAGTAGTTTATTTCTCCAGAGCTACGTGCAAAAAAAAATGTAAACTCAATTCGAATTCGCAAACCCTTAATTTGAAATCTCTACGCTGAAAAGAAGTTCCTCTCGGCAAATTTATGTTAAGTAGCGAAATAAGTCAATGAAACTCGGGTATCAACTCACAGCGACTGCTGCGCGGCAATTTTTTCTTTTTTTTTTATCGCAAGAAACTTTCTCCAAGCGCGAAATCTAAAAAGTAGTTTTCCGCACTTGAGAGCAGAAGTTTATAATTTTCTTTGTCAAAATATTTTCGTGTCGGGAATAAAGTTCGCGCCAATTTTCCATTTAGGATAAGAAACGTTACAAACCCAAGAGTCGAGGATTATTATTATTAAGATTACGCGCAAGAGCTGCGAAATATTCAAATGTGAAAACTTGCGCCGGGTAGAAGAAAAATATAAGCGCATAAGCGAATTCAATCTCGCGCAGAGAGGAAATAACAATATGCACCGAAGAAGAATTAACGCGCGGAACGTGCCCTCAAAATTTCGCTTTACTATAAGTCTGGCTCGTAAAAAAGTTTTTGCAAAATTTCAAAAGCTGCTATACGAGCTTTCAAAGTACTCGCTTTTTCAGACAGTATAGTATAATATAAACACGCGCTGCAAAGGTCTTTAAAATATGATTGAAAACCAAGACAGAGAAAGAAGCAGTAGTTTTTCTCGTCGTTTCAATTAGCGATTGTATACCCAGATATAAATATAGCGTGAAATGAGCTTAGACGCGCGCGGTTGCTGAGGAAGGAAAAAAAAATCGATGGCAAAAGCTAAGGCAACGTACCGGGAAGGAAGAAGCTATACTACAATGAGATATCTTGAAAAGTCTTAATTACTTCTTGTTGGTTTTGTATGACCTCGCGAGCTGAAGCGCGCTTCTATCCCATTAAAAGTATTCTTTCGCATTTCCGCGTCGATTTAAGCCGAGCTAATTGAACTTGGAAATAAAGTAAACGTCGCGCTCAGCATCTTCTTTCTTCTCTGTTCTCAATGCCGGCTCTTTAAAAAAAAAAAAAAAAAAACGCTGAAATGCAGACTCTCTTTTACTCTCAAAGATATACGTCGACCGAGAGTAGAACAATAATTACTACGCATTTCAATCGTGGCAGTGCACGACCGAAAACGGAATATGAAAAAAAAGCTGACACGCGGTGAAATATTACATTTCATAAAAAGAGACACGGCGTAACGAGATCGCGGACAAAAAAAAAAGCATTCGTCGTAATATCTGTTCAATAAACGTCCGACGTGTGTACGAGGACGAGTCGTAAAGCTCTCGTATTCTCTCTTGCTCGCTAAAGAGAAGGACAAACTCGTCAAAAAAGTTTTTCCTTTTATACGCGAAGGTTAAAGCGCGCGACTCTTTTCATTCGCGTCTTTATTATGCTCGCGCCTTTACGCATCGACTCTTCTCTCTCTTTCTCTCTCGTCATCGTGTCTAGCTAGCGGGGATGTGTAAGGCCGCTGCACTTTTACAGTGGAGGAGAAGATTCTTCTTCTTTTTTTTTTCAGAGGCTGCTGGAATTGCTAACGTTTAATTGTCGGGCTTTTTTACACTGCAATTTCACGAGTTTTATCACAGTGTCGTCGTCGTCGTCGCTGCTACTGCTACCGTCGTCGTTGGGAAAGCTTGTTGAATTGTGGAGGGCTATTATTTTTTCGGAATTGTTTGCCGCTGCGCGCGGCAAAGTTCATTTCGCCTGGCTCTCCCTTTTTGTGTGTTTCTGTTCCGGTTTTTTCATTTTTTTTCAAGTTTTTAGAAACAAGGAGCTAAGTAATATTGTGTTTTGAGTAATAACTGTTGTTACGGCTCTGAAACGCGGGACTAGTTTGTTCTTTTGAGCAGTAGACATAGTTTCATTACGTTTCTCTCTGCTAGAGGAGAGAAAATGACGTTTCTTTTGTGCGTCTGATGCAGAGAACGAAGAGAGAGCTTTATGCTTTATTAAAATTCACGTTTGAAAGTGAGTGGACTTTGTGACGTGCGCGTGTACGGATGTTTAATTTATTTATCAATTAATTTTGAATCCCATTGAATTTTCGACGGCGAACGTTTTAATTAACACGATTAATTATATATAAATTCATCTCTCGTTTCGAAGAACGTTAATTATTAAAATCCGTAAACGAAACGAAGTTATATGTCTGCGTAGAATATATATATCAAAGCGAAAATTTCAGCTAAAATTAAATTACTTTTGTATATTAAAATCCGGCAAACTCGGCGAAATTCAGCATTCCGTGTCGATATAAATGCTAGACGTAATTAAATAACGGAAAAATCCAAGGACAAACAATGAGCCAACAATATAACCTCAGGCGAGTATCTATATGCATGAATTTCAGCGTAGCGGTTCCTATTCCACACGCAAGAGAGAGAGAGAGAGTAGAGGAGAAGGCGAGGGAATTAGAAATTACGCTTCTAATCCGGCGGTCGTGCGCGCGTCGAGGGCCAGCAGCGCAATTTCCTGCTCCACTCGCGTGTCTTTCTCCGATTCTCGAGCTGCCGCATGTCTTGAATGCACTCGTGGTTATCGCTGACGACTCCGGAGAGAGATTAGCCTGATGATACTCTTATTCTTTCCCTTTTTTGCTAAAATTCCCGGGGAATTGTTACCTCGGACAATGAGATTTTCACGCGTGGCTTGGATATCAGTCATAATTCTACGGCTTTTGAAACTAATATCGTTGATATACCTTTCACGAGAAAGCAGCTTCTTGTTTCTATACAGCGTAAACTTTGTTAGAGATTCGAGATCAAAGCGTCATTCGCTGGTGCAAAATGAGCGCTTTTTTCGGCTTTCGTGTACAAGGGAATTATAAAAATAAAAAAACGCAGCAGCAAAAAGGCTCGCCGGTAAATCGGATTTTCGAAAGCTTGTAAAAGTCGTGCACTCACTGCTGAGGAAAAATAGGGTCAAAGTGTAAATCACCGGACTAAGTAAAAGAAGTCATTTGGGGCTAAAAGAACTTTTCAAGTACGTCTCTTTCGCGCTCGCGACGTCTTACGTTGCCAAGACACCATACACGTCGTGATTCATTTGCGGTTTTTCTTGAATTTTTTTTTCTTGTCATGTATAGCGACCTCCAATTAGTTGAAAATCTTTTCGAAAAAAGTTTGGCTTTACACCGCTATAAAAGCGCGGTACTTTTAATTTAGCGCGAAACTTTTATAATACGCTACCAACGCCGTTGTTATGCTGTCCGGCATTGCTGTAAAGTTCATAATTATTAAAACGGAAATAAATCACAGTCGACCCCGAGCCGTGATATATCGTCCGAAAGTAAAATTCCGGAAGGTATATAACCCCGCAGACGCGCCTCTGGTAATATGTTAATTTAATGGCAAGCCATTTAATGGAAAATATATCACACGCGTGCTTTTGTATGTCTATGTATATACGAAAACCTGTTTATTTGTTTAAAAATCCGCACTAGAATATATAGAATTAAGTTTTGATATCACGCGTGGGGGTATAATTATTTATACGGTTATAAATATCGTCGACAAAGTGTAATGGCTCGATGTTTTCATGCGACAATATGCGCGCGGTAACCGTAAACACGCTATTGTTCTCTCATTTTCGCAAAAACGCCGGGCTGACAGATTTTCGTCATAAAACTGCGCGCAAGGGATTATAAAAGTGTATACGTAAAATTTCGCCCCAACGATCTCGATTGTTTTCCTCTCGTATAATACACCGACGGAAATGTTGAGTTGGCACAATTATAAAAAGTACCTACTTCGAATTTCAGCAGTTTTTGCGTTATACACACATTGTCCAAACTTTTCTAACCAAAAGTCAAGGATAAAATTTACTTTGAAAATGCATAACAATAACGTGAAAAAATGTAGTGAAATATACTGAATTCAAAGTATTTTCTCGAGACACAATAGATATTTACTCGTGAAATCTCACAGCAATTTATGTATTTCTGATAGCCGAAGACACCACCTAGCAATGCTTACTAAAATCAAATCACCAACATCACAGCAAGTTATCTTTTCTCAGCATAAAAAAAAATTTAATCTGAACATTGCGAATTCTGCACTTCCTGCGCGTCTAAGTGTCTCACTAAGATTACTTCCTCTAAAAAAAAAAGCCTCCGCGCAAAGTATCATCGCCTTACAAAGAAAATCTCTCTTGCAAAAAAAAGGAACGTATAGAGCGCATCCTCTAAGCCGTCACGTCGAGTGTCCATTACGAAAGTCTCGAGCGCGTAAGCCGATAGCCGGAAGGTAACGCGAGCAACAAAAAAAAAAAGAGCGAAAAAATATCAAGCACACAATAGGTATGTATAATATAATAATAATAGTGAGATATATAGAAATAGAATACCAACCTGAGCACCTCGGAGGACGGCTAGCCGGGCCTCGCGCTGCTCGAGAAGACGGCGCTGCTGGGCGATTTCCCGCTGCTGCCGCGTCGCCATGCTTTCAAGTTCGCTGAGCACCAGCACGGCACCGCCCCCGCCCACTGGTAACTGAAACAGAGATACACAAGCACAGCGTTAGTATAGGATGTTGGCCGAATTCCGAGGGACTTTTTTGCTTCCGCTCTGCGTGTATACGCCGGGGAGAGAGACAGGAGACACGCATTCCAGCCGTGCGTTCGGGGGGTGTACGGCTAATTATGGTGAGAATTTCTGGGGGATGAGCTGTTACGTTGACGTGTATCGGCACGGTAACGCGGAGTTTTTTTTTTTTTCAAATGAACAGCGACCTCGCGATGCTTCTGGATTGTGAATGAGCGTAATTTTAGAAGCTTCGTGTGTTGGGAATATTGACTGATCATTGCAGGATCGGTATATTAATGCAGTTTATCGATACCCGGAGATTTCAGGCATCAGCAAGACGTATAGTGCTGCTTCGGGTATAAGTATTTTTAGGGCGATATTGAATATTCTGTCGATTTATTTCTGGATGGGTTCGTATACGAGTAGCTTTGAGAGGAAGAGATACTGCGTAAACAAATCTTTAATTTGATCGAGAGCTTTTGCCTCGGTTGTTCGATAAAAAGGACATCGCTTGAGTTCACTTTATTAATTACACGCAAATATAATGCGACGCGTTTCATTTACTCGACTCTCTTACATGTTCGGTTTATATTTTTATATATTTTTGGCGGAAAGCCCTAGGCAACTTTGACTTGGTGATTGAAAATAATAATATAGACAAGACTTACCAGAAATTGAAAGCCTTTATTTTATCAGAGATCAATCAGTAAAATCAGAAAATAAATTGACGCGAATCGATGTAAAACAGAGCGTTAGTCTAGTTTGCGCCATATAGCTTGTATCAATTCTTTTCTAAACAAAACTACACCGATTTTTACATTTCAAAGCTTTACAATTCTCTACATTTATTTCTATACGGAATGACAAGCGTTCCAATATAATACACTTTCGGGACCTCGTCACTCCCAATCATGATTATCGTCATCGCTTCGTGAAAAACGCACGCATTATATAATAAAATGAATAAACAATCTACCATTAACGAAAAGCTCAACAACAAACCGTTCGGTATAAGAAGCATCAGCAGCGACGATTTATTAGCATAAAAGTCATCTGCCAGGATGTGTATGTATAGAGGTATACGGGAGAGGCGAAGACGCGGGAGCCGCAAACACATTTTTAAAATTCATGAAGAAAACGCCGCAAGCTCTTCCCCCCGCCGCATCGAGGGCGTAAATATGTCGCTGTTGGGATGCATTATAAGCAAGGGATGCGCTCTCGTATTATCGATTTTTCTATATTATACACATACACACACACACACACATACACACCTTGGGCTATATCGCATTGTTCTCTTTTGCACGAGACGAGCCTCCCAAAAATCCAACAAAGAGACCTTCTTGCACGCACTGACCGCACACACTGCATTGTCCCCCCTCTGCTGCCGCTAGATCCTCTTCTCTCTATCTCATTCACGTTTGCGGCCGCGTAAATAATCCGTGCAGCCGCCGTGCACAAAGCCCAGAGAGATATACGTATATATATGCACAGCAGCATGTATATATAGAGAAATACACGGACGAAAACCGACTCTGCGGTCGCGAAGCCCTTAAATGAATTGCGAGCGCGAATTTTCATTACACGGCCACGGTGCTTGCATACAGCGGGCTAAATGGACGGTTATGAGCGTCACGCAATCGTCGTCGTATGAATTTGTCATTGCGAGTCAGGACTGGTGGATGGAAATTTCGGTTTCAATTGAAGCCGCGGATGATCGAGCGTCATTAAGGAGCTATAGCTTGCTTTGCTACTGCTATCTCTCTATATGCGTATAATATATAGCTTTACTGCTGCGTAGTGCGATGATTAATTTTTAACGAAGATCTCTCGGTGCAGTTCAGATCGTTTGCGAATAATCGTATACGCTCTTAATTTGTGTGCTCGCAATTTCTGTCTCGAGCTATCACGCCTTAGAGCGAGCCAATATCTCGAGCAGTACCACATTCGATCGCGTGTAAGTGTGTATGTGTACGTGTGGGATAGGGGAGAGAGATCTGAGACAGGAGGAATTAACTAACGCGCACGCGAGAGAGAGAGAGAGAGAGAGAGAGAGAGAGAGAGAGACTGCGACCTTGTGGACTTCAGAGAGGAGTCGTTGTTTCTTTCTCCTCCTTCGAACTCGCACAGTCGATGCTCTGTTCGTTCGATTTATGAAGAATCGGATCGTTCGCGATTTATCGAAATTCAGCTCGTCAACATGCAAATTTCAAAGCTTTACAGTTTTGGCTAATGGAAAGCGACGCTAAGTAATAGCCTCTCGTGGAAGAAGCATCAGCAGCTAATGAGAAAGCTTCTATACCGCAAAAGACGTTCAACCATCACAATCGAAATTCCCTTCGATTTTCCAGCTCGTATGATCATCCACATGCGTCACCACAGCGAAATGAAAACTGATCGCATCTCGTGCTTTTTTTTTTTGAAAGTATCGAGTTGCAAAGAAGAGGAGGACGACCTCAGGAATTTTCACGCATACGGCAAATAAAGGACACACCACTCGCACAAATTGTCGGAGCGCGAGCAGCAGGAATTTATGGCGATGATGATGATGATGATGATGATGATGATGGGGAGAGGATTATGTTCACGAGGAGAGGGATATTTCTTGCGGATTATATACGAGGGGATCACTCGTTAGAGGATATAAGAGTGTATAATGTGGATCGAATCGATGATGTGCAGCTGGGTTATATTGAAAAGAAGAATTCGAAAGAAATTTCCCTTTCAATACAAACACTGCAACCAAAGGAAACCTTTTCTCTCGCTAAATTCCTATACAACACAATATACACAGCGTCTTTCTCCTGCCGTAAGGCTCTCTCGTGGAATCTCGACGGCGCGCGAAAGACAAAGGTCGCACAAAAGCCTCTCGATGGAATTCGAAGGGCCTCACGGAGTGTACACACACACACACACATATATATATATACACGAGCGAAGCACGCGGCCTTGGACGACGGCTTCTCTACGTGTTCGCGGCATGTGTGTGTTATATATACAAGATGATACTCCTCTTCCACTATAACGCGTACGACAGAAGCGGCGGTGGTAATTAGCGGCGGCGCAATATCATCGCGTCTTAAACGTTCTTTTACTGGTGTCGATAAAAGCGTCTGCTCGTTTTGTCATGCGCTATACACTATATACTGCGCGTATACGTATATATACGATCGTTAATTACCGTCGCCGTGAGAGTATAACGAGCTTGTGTTATATATCTTAGCGACGAGGTAATGAAAGAGAGATCAAAGGGAGCTGTTTTGTTCTCGAAAATCGAGGCGTCGTTGCGATTTAACAAGTGTGTGTGTATATATGTGTCTATAGGGCAATCGGATAGGAGCGTAAATCTTGGTGAGAGTTTTTCGTCGCGAGGTAATTTATGGATGTATATCCGGAGCGACATACGGTTTTTCTCCCTTTACGATTCTCTTTTACTTGCTGTTACTCTGTCATCGTGCCCCATCTTTACGATCGGGACAGGTGCTTTCCTAAAACTACAACTACTACCACGACATACACAGCTCTCGTCGTCTTCCCTCTCTCTCTCTCTCCCTCTCCTTTTTTTCCTTGAAAATATTTCGCTTTTACGCTTTTCTATAAATCACGTCGCAGTTTAACGACGCCGACCAATGCCATTCAAGGAAAATCTATCAACTCTCAACGCTATGTTATATATATATATATATTATATTGCGCGTGTGTACCTGCGCGAAGAAAAGGGGCTCTCTTTTACGAGTCTCTTTGAAATACACATGCAAGCGCGAATGGACGATTCTGGGGAAGTAGTGTTTCAAACTCGTGTGTAAATCAGAGCTTTGCATTCAAGGCTGACGAGCTCTATCGATTGTGTATATATATACGAGACGATGAATAATCAAACGGTATCATAATCACTTTTGCATGGAAAGCGGCTTCGAAAAATAAAGCCGTGTATGTACACGACGCGAGGGGATGAAAAAATTAGCTGGCGGCGATGCAATTTTTCCGGATAAAAATCCGATCCAATCGCAGAGAGAGTATATAAGAGTCCTCCGACCTCCCGCGGCGTTAATTGCGGCTATCGTCGTGCGGATATACACTTATATACACATATATACAACGTTCTCTCCTTCTCTCCGCTACATCGATTGTGTAATGAAGCGCAGTCTCCTGTATCGCCGAGAGGGATCGTAATATGGGACGGTAGATTTGCGATAATTTTTTGCTGCTTTGTCGTACCTCCATAACAAACAGACGAGAGCGTATAATTCAACGTGAGACACACGGGTAAATATTCGTTGGTCTGACCACAGCCGTCTCTTACTACTACTGTACAAACATTCGCTTCTGTATATGTATAAAGCGTAATTATCGCATGTCAGCGGCGACGAAATAAATAAAACAATGCAGCAGCCGCAGAGAGAGCGAGAGAGAGAGAGAGAGAGAGAGAATCCGGTGGAAACCATCCGCAGGAAATTAATCCGACGAGCCGCAGTCCGCATTAGCAGCTATACCAGTACTATCTCTCTCTCTCTCTCTCTCTCTCTCTCTCTCTCTCTCTAGCGTCGAGTATAGCATCGAGGAATCGAATGTCAAGATGCCGATGATTGATTCGCGCTCGCGAATCGATTTCCGCTCTTACGGACTTTCTCCCTCTCCCACTTGATGCTCTGCAGCAGCAGCGCGTGGATTCATCAAGGATCAGCGCGCGGGATGATTGGGTAAACGGTTGTTGTTGCTGTTGGTCAGGCTGATTGCGCGAGAGCCGGATGATTGTTTCGCGCTGAGATTGAGAGATGTTTCTTTTTTTTTGTGAAGAGGGGATATTGGTTAGTTTTTGTTTAGCTCGGGTTTGTCGAGATTAATTAAGAATTACATAAGCTTAGGAAAGTCAGATTCAACAGCAGCCCATTAGTCTAAGTATTCTGTATAGCATGAGCAGCCAAAGCAGCAGGCCAAACAAGGCAGTTTTAGCATTGGAGAGAAATGGAAAAGTGCTTATACGCGCCACCTATCGCTGCTAATCAAGAGCATAATTTTCCTCTAGGAGATCAGAAGTCCAAAGCAAATTAATAGCAAGTCCATATCCCCTTTCCGCCAAATAATCTCAATCATCAGCAATATAGTAGTGGACCAAGAAAAAAAGAGAAAATCACGCGCTTATAGAGGAAATTTATTACGATAACCTGGTCCAACTGCGGCACGTTATATAACCCAGCCGATTACGTCGTTAATACCCGGGGAATTATTTTAATCAGCCACCGCAGCTTCATTTCAGAAAAAAAGAAGAGATAGAAATTAATCCGAAAGCTTATCGCAAGAGACTTCTTCTTCCTCTTCTGACGCATTGCGTCTTTCTTTTTTCCTCCGGCCGCGAGTCTTTGTCCCCGAGGCCGCCTTCGGGATTTAGTCGCCGCAATCGAGCTACGCCATAGTCTTCTTTCTTCTTCTTCTTCTTTGCCCCGGTTTTATTAGCGCTAATATATATCCCGGAGAGTCGTCGTTCCGGGAGCGTAGAATCCGAACGTGAGAGAAAAGTTTTATTATTTTTTTTTTTTTTCGCTATACGTAATAATCTGTGAATTATTTTTTCTGAAAATCCGAATAATTAATTCGAACAAAATACACAGTCAAGCGCGAAATTTCAGACTCATTAAGCGAAGGAGATTTCATTATAAGCAGACGCGCGTATCACGTCAAAATTCAACTTTACGAGAGGCAGATGAAGCGAGTATGTATAAGCTTTTGAAACTACCTGCTCGACAAAGAACTTGCCTTAGAAAGTGAAGCTGAAGCTTCATCGCGGCGAACGAGCTATATAAGGGCTGTTAAAACAGCCTCGGGCTGTATCAAAGGAACTCATCGATTTAATATGTGAAATATATCACGCGCTACGCTAAGTGCTCGAGAAAAATCGACGACGGACGTAAAGAGGATTTTATATTGAAAGGAGAAGATAATTATTAACGTTTTCGAAGCTGCACTTACGATGAGTAAGAAATAAATGTCATACGTATGGTGTAGCTTGTAAATTTTATCGAAAACGCGTAGACTAAAATATTACAACAAACTGGAAAACAAAAGCTAGATGTGGCGCACGAAGGGAAATATATAAGCGGGAACAAAGCCTGGAGCAGACGCGCGAGAGGTGAAAATGTCCCGAGTATACATGTGTGCGTGCGAACTAATTTTCCGGCGGAATTTACCTCGGAGATCCGTTTTCGCTTTCTCGCGGCTTTCTCGCCGACGGGATGGGGTGGTGGTATAGTGCTCTGTTTCTCTGATGGCTTGTAATGAGGTGTCGTGTGATGGGTTTTTGTTTGCGACGATTGTTTCTAGTATCTATTTTTTTAGTGAGAATTTTACATTTTGCATCTTTATATAAACCGGTAGAATTTTAGAATAGGCTTGCATAGGCAGTTATAGCGCGAATGACTCAAACAGTAAGCCTAAGAAGACAGTTTTTGCGTAGGTGGCACACCTCTATATGTACACTCTTCACACAAATCAAGATAAGGAAAACAAGAAAGTGCCTATGCGCCACCTATCGTCGATAGCAAGAGTTTCTGCGAGTTTCAGCTATGGGAAAAGTCCCAGTCCAAACAGATATATTCTACAGTGTACACCGCGGATACCTCACACTTACAACTCGAAGTCGAGTAATATTCAGGTCATACCCGCACAATTCCGTTTTTAATTCCATTTCTCTCTCTCTCGCGCGCGCATACTATACACCTTATTTTCCAAGCGAGAGATCGATCCACCACACAGTCATCGGCATTTATCCAGCTTCTCGGGCAGCGCACGCATAAGGCGAAAATTGTTTGCTTTTCCGCGCACGTAAGGTTTCTCTGAGACGTCGCTGCGACGCGAACATATATACACAGTGTCGACAGCTGGCCTTAATTATTTTCATAACAAGAATCGACTACCGCTTGAACAATAATACACACACACATATATCTTCTCTCCCTCTCAGTTTATCTCGTGTAATGCGTTGCCATTAACTTGCGGATTAATCTAATTCAACAAACCGCATCGGAGACTAATCTCATCGATCCGTCATTAGCATTACGTCGCGGCTAATAATTGCCTGTATCCTCGAGCACATCTATAGTATACACTCGCACGAGAACAGCAAGCAACGAAGGAGAAAAAATTGCGTCCCTCGCATAAAAGTCAATACAGATCATCTCATCTCTTTGGACGTAGATATATAGGTATATACACCGTGAGGCAGTGGTTAGCGGTAGCATCTTGTCATCGGAATCAGGAGCGGAAATGGGCTCGTTAACTTTACCCCAGGATATAAAAGCGCGCGCGCGCCGGCAATCGTCAGAATTCGATAAGATAAGGATCGTAAAAAGGAGAAATGATGGGATTGCAATGAATCACGTTCTCTCTTTCTCTTGTTCCCTTTTTCTCTCGAAAATGCCGCCACTGCCTCGACGTCTTATACTTGTGTGTATGCTGTGTATACGAGTACCTGGGGGGTATTTGTAAATAATTACACCCGCGGGTGAGTATACGTACTTTTCTCGTCTCTTTCTTTCGGGGGGATGAGACAGTGGTTATACAGTAGTAGTGACTCGAGAGAGAGAGAGTTTTATACGGTTGCGGAGATTCGCGTACGCTCTGCTGACGCTGCAGCCAGCGGTGGTAGAGTTTTTCGGACTCTTTTTGCGCCCGAGAGCTAGAAGGATTTATGCGACAGATTATACTTTTGTTTTGCAAGCGCGAGGCGAGCTAGAATTTGCATTAGGTAACTTTGTTGCTCTGATATGTGTAAAAGAGTTCGCATAGCTGCTCTATAGATATAATATGTTGTAAATCCAATTAAGCCTTGGTATAACCCGCTGTACTGCTCGGCTGAGTCACAATCAGCTTTGGATTCCCCCGTTTGGATTCCTGAATGCTCACAGGGATGAATGGACTAATCAAGCGCGTAGGCTTTCAGTCTCTCTGTTATATACGTTGCCGTTGCTAAATTATCGGCTAAACGAAAATCACTAATCGCAACAGTAATAACGCGACGTTTATATACGTAACCAACAAAGCTGTAGTTTCACGTGCGTCGAAAAAAATCTCTGCAGTTTATTTCCTATAACTACGTCGTCGCGCGTTAATTACTTCGCGAAAATCGAGTATAGCGCGCGCAGAGAGCAGTGTGAATAGCCTTACAAATCACACTATATGCGACTGCTCGGACAATGATAAGCTCCTCGGAGCGCGGGTGAGCATCGTGTTCCAATCAAAGCTGCGCGCAGTCCATCTCTCGCACACTCACCTCATTGTTGGTAGCCACTACCTGCTGCTGCTGCTGCTGCTGCTTGACCTCCTCGGCATTGACAGCCGCTACATTAACGCTCAGAGTCTGTCCGTTCTGTGCGTTTCTCTCCTTAACGGCGAGAAGCTTGGACCGCCTCTTAGAGCCGGTTTTGGTATGCTGCTGCCTCAGCTTGACTGTCACCGCCTTCGACTTGAAGCTTTCAGCCGGATACACGCAGGCCAGCATCTCTCTTGGGACTGGTCACATTGGTACGGAGTAGAGAGATGATCGAGTGTATTGCTGTTGCTGTTGCTCAGAGTTGGGGCACGACGAAGAAGAGACACGGACGTTACGGGGATGCTTCAGCAATAGTCTAGAGGGAGACAGACACAGATACACTGTCACGAGCGAACGACAGAGATATTGTCGCGCGATCTTGATACGCCTTTGTCTTTGGCTCCTCTGTGTGCGCGCTCTAGTGTTGCTCATTCTCCTCTCTCTGGGGAAGGAGGATTCGGTCAGTGTTCCACGGATTATTGTCTCTCTGTCTCTGTGTGACTGTTGCCTTTGGCTACTGTATACGCCTTCATTACTTAATACTATTCGCAGAGGGTTATAGTGTGTAGGGAAATGCCATTTCTCAGCTGACTGTCGGAGATAAAAGAAAAAGTCAAGCTTTAGAGTAGGAGGAAATTCAATTGTTCCGAAGGAAAGAGAGTAAGAGAGAGAGAGAGAGAGAGAGAGAGACGTCAATTAAACTCTCTGGACTACTTGATCATAATCTTGGAGCAGTGGTAATGGCCCACTTTTAAATTCAATTATCAATAAGGCTCGCTCGCTTTCGCGCTGCGCGGCGACAAAGTCCATGAAAACTTATTTCTCTAATGTCCGCCGCGCGCAATTACCGAATGAAAGTTAAAATCCCACCCGAGGCTCTCTCTCGTTCTCTCTCTCTCTTTCTCTGTCGGCATTTAACGCAAACGAGTTTCAGTTTCACAATGTAATTTTCATTAAAAAAAAAAAGCAGACACTTTGGCATAATTACTCCGCGCGCCGCTGCACGCGTCTTAAATTACGAATTTTCTTTGGTGATAAAGCATAAGAGGCCGTAAAAAATTGAGGGACAGAGAATATCTTTGTTTGCAGTATTATTAAGTAGCCTAAGACACCCGCCATTTCGTGTTAGCATGAGCGGCCAAAACAGCAGGTCAAACAAGGCAGTTTTAGCATTGGTAACACACTGCTATATCTAGACTCGGCGCGAATATTGTTAGGGGGGAAATAGAAAAGTACCTATGCGCCACCTATGTTCACCTGATGTTACTGACACGGAGAGTTTAGGCAGCGACAAAGGGGCAGTCTAAAACAGCTTTGTTATGGTATTGATATCGCTCAAGCGGCCTTTAATTTAAGACTCGCGACAGTGTTTTTAAAATAATAATATTTGTTGCATAATTAAGCTTCAATAATTTTTATTAAAAAAGATCAAGATTCCCAAGAAAATGTAACGAAATAAAACTCTTGTTATCCTATTTTCTCAATATTCACTTTTTGAGGACGAATATAATGATTATGATTTCTTTTTTTAGAGAAAAGATTCATAACCGATATAAACGGCCCGAAAAAGCCAAAGAAAAACTAATTAGCATAACAACGCAGTATAGCCCTCGAAACTCTCAGCCCCTGATATAGTTGTTCAACCGTGTATATGCTATACCACAGTGCAAACGCGCGTTTTCCTCGTCGCTCTTTTCCGGCCAGCCTATAGGTATATACAATGTGTACACAAGGTTCTATCTGCGGTAAACGGCTGCGCCGCAGAACTGCCCTCCGAACAAACGCTATCCCGTTGGCTCATTTGCGTGGCCGTGATTTTTCTCGATAATACAATTCGAATTCGCTCTCCGTGTTTATACACCCGATAAATTATGCAAATATATATAGCTATATATATGCGCATCAGAAACACACCCGGAGTACATCTCTTGGTCAAGATAGATATACGTATGTATACCTATAGTATAGAGTGAAGGTTCGCAACTAGTTAAGGAACGTCGTCCTCTCGTAAACTTTACACCCCCGCGCGTACTTTTTAGCCGTCGCCGGTGGGAGTTAACTGCTCTCCGAGGGTTAATGGAGCTAGCCTCTGATGTTACCGCTGTATACACTCGCTGCTGCCACCCGGACGACTGTCGCGTTATTACACGGCTCTCAAAGATAGCCTCATGCTAATGTCATCCCTGGGCTTTATACGAGGAATCTGTTTTGGGAGAGAGCATTTGGTTATGGTTCATTGAAATAATTTTATCTTATTTTCGCTCGTAATTTTTGAAAATCCTTTCAAAAAAAAAAGCGCGGGAAGATCAAAATCATTTATAGCCGGCGATATCGATCTCCGTAAGCTTCAAGCGTCTTCTTCCCTATCATCAGCGAACTTCAACTGCTAATGTGCAGAGTCCAAAAAAGGAAGTAAAGCGCATGCATATATACCAGCTTGAAAACTTCACTCTTCGCAAAGAAGAGAGAGATATCAATTACTCGAGCGGCTGAGCGCATATCCATTAAGCCGAAGTGTACTCGACTCGTCATTAGTTTACGGGGCCGTTGCAGCTGTATAGTCACGAGCCGTCTTCGGTAATTCAATCAGTTAGCGGCCGCGGATGAGAGATGAAGAGAGAGTTGGTCGTTCGGGTATAAAACAAAGTTCGGATTTACGGACTCGTATAAGTGCCGGCGGTCAAGTATGAGATCCTTAATAAACTCTCTCCCTCCCTATACTGTCATTGTTCAACTTTGCTTTTGTTTCTGCAATTCCATATATATACGAAATATGAATGTGTGTATTATTCGTTTACGTATAAAGGGAGGAAAGAGCTCGCGATGTGTGTATTTCGTTGAAACACGAGGCTTTGACACGTGCGTCGTCCCAAAGCGACGATTACACGCAAAGTTTTCGTCGCTGCTGACTTTATATTCCGGCCACGGCCGAGAAATTTAATATAAGCCGGCCCAGGGCTTTTATTGTCGTAAAGTGAATTTCGCACGCCGCTGAACTACTTTATTTTTTTTTTCTTCGTCGCCTCCTTTTTTTTCAACTCTCTCGTGACAACTTCAAAGACAGAGCGAAAAAAGCGTTGGCATCTAATTAAGTCGCCTGTATTATACGCGAGAAGGAAAAATTAGCGGATCGACGCGGGAAAATAATTGAAAAATGTATATTATGGAATTAGCTAGTTTTAAATCTCAAGCGCGACAGCAGCAGCAGCAGCGCAATTAGCGCCGCTAATTTTCCCGCCTTTTTGCGCGCTCTATTGTACCCCGAAAACTCATTAAGGTCCTGAATATGGGCTACTCTGAGAAATTCTTGCTCTTTGCGTGCGAAAATACGAGAGAGAGAGAGCTATTAAAAAATGCGTACAATCGTTGTTGATTTATTAATCCACGCGCAACTCAAGCTTTTAATTGCGCGAGCTTCGAGCTTTTATAAGATTTTGAAATTGTATAATACAACGAAAAAAGGGCCAGAAAAGGAGATTTAATTATAATTTTTAATTTTGAGAAAAAAAGGTGCAAGAGAGAGCGATAAAAAGAGGTGATTTCAAAAACGCTGTAAAACATTTAATAAAAGCTTGATGAAACATAGATAGATGGATAAAAAGGAGAGAGAGAGAGAGAGAGAGAGAGAGAGAGAGAGAGAGAGAGAGAGAGAGAGAGAGAGAGAGTCGTAAATGCGGATTATTAAAACACACACTATATGTGCAGCGTATAATAAAAAAGGAAAGATAAAGTGAAGTTTCATTATCAGTCCCCGCCGATCGTTCCAAGAAGACGACGAAGCCTATGTTTATTGTTTTTTGATCAAAAAAGAAAAAAAAATCGTCCATTGATGGATGGGCGAGGATCCAACCGCAGATACGTATATTCACGCGCGAATATGTTAATATCGCGTGTGTCGCGCAATCAATCATCGGACCGTTATACATTATGTAGAGAAGGGGACGACGTGTATCGTCGGAGAGGAAGAACAGCTTTGCTCTCGGCAAACTCTCTTTCTCCTTATAGCTATTGCAACGACGTTTAGCATAATGCATTCGGTTTTTTTGTCGTCGTCTTCGCGAGACTATAGGTGAAAAATTCCGGGAATCAATTTTTCTCCCGCGAGACTTTTATACCTCCTAAATCTTCGAACTAATATAAAAGAGCGGCATAAAGCTCCGGTAGCAGCTAATGCTCTACTTCTTCCGAGTCCACTCGACCAAATTTAAAAAATGATATGACAAAGATCTCTCGCCGGCGGAGAGAGAAAGAGAGAAGGAAAAAAAGTGACAGAAAGACCCCGAGCGCGGGCGCGAGAAGCGATTTATCAAGAAGTAGCTTTATCGGCTGCTCCGCTCGCTTTTTTTTTTTGCCTAATGGTGTGCAAAAAAAGGGCGTGGATTCGATTGAATCTGCTGGACTAAGGTCTCCCCCTCCTACACCCTCTTGTCTCCTTCGCATACATAATTCAGGTGGGAGAGAGAGAGAGTCATTAAGGAGGAAAATCGCGTAATTTTGCGAGCGTTAAGAAAGTCGCGACGACATTGTCGAAATGTTACCCAAAAAGTGTTGCAGCTGAAACTATCGACATTATAAAAGTCCCATATACATATTATAGAGACGGAACGAACACCCGCGAAAAAGTGAGAAATTATTCAGACGTGCATTCAACTGTGCGAGTGTATATACTATATGCACAAGAGAACGAGAGGATGAATGAATGAATGAATGGGCCATCGGTCACCTCGCGTGCCAGTCTGGAATGCTCGAGAGAGCTTAATGACGTATATATATACATGCACACGCGGGCGCACGTTATTATGCGTCGTCGTTTCAATTTTTGCACGCCCACACTTGTCTCCGGCGGAAGTCGCGGTAAACCAAGTGAAGAAGTGCTCGTACTCGTGGGTGGGCTGATTTTTACAATATTCCTAAACTTTTTATACAACGGCTTGCAGTCGAGTGGAAAATTTATACGTTATTCGTAAATTACCTGCGGTACATGTAAGATGCAAATATACAGAATTACCCCGGGAGTTTATAGTTCTCTCTCTCTCTCGAAAAACTTTCCTTTTGTATACCGAGGTGCGCCGCGTTCGAAATTATTCAAATTTAAAAGTTGATGAAGTACAGTACATCTCGAAACGGAAAGTTCCTTGCTTTCCTTCCGCTCTATCTCTTTCTCGACAGTTTTCGAGGAGGAGAGACTCAAAAGACACAAGAGGATGAAATTTTCACCACACTTTATTAAGTAATTAGCAGCGAAGGAAGTCCTTATAATTTTCGGCGGGAAAAGGGACGAACTTATAATTAAAGCCGCAGAAGTTGCGACAACTTACCGGCGCTGCCGCTGTGTGTATTAATAATTGACGAACACGACGACGACGACGTCGACGTCGACGGGAGGAGAGTGAGAGAGGCTTGTATACACCAGTGCTATACACGCAGTGGAGCACAGCTTTGTTTGGCGTTATGTGCCAAAGGCTACAAAGCCAGGGCCTGGCTTGTGCAAAGTTGTGTTAATTAAGGTTATCAAATATATTCGAGTAAGGGGGATGTACACAATTTGTATATGCTACTAATGTATTGTATAAGAGAGATGCAGGGCTATGGGTGTCAAGAATAATAAAACTTCGAAACTACTTGAAAAACAATGAGTAATGATACACACAACGTTATATTTGTATACAGGGGGTACACGGGGTGGGGGTAATACGTAGTCGACACTACTTACACACAGATATTGTAATACGGGAAGCTAAATTGGAAGATTCAATAGTAACAAGGCAATATAGGGCTGACACAGAATGAATCAACACGTGATGGTCTTTTTTCTATCGCCTCAGGCCTTTCGGAACAGGTTTGATGTCGTGTGATTGTTATATGATAATTCGAGTGAGAGATGAGGTGATATATGACGAGTCATTTCAATTTCAAATCTGTATAGGTCCCGATTATATGCAGATGCGAGGCTCGAACGACAAGAGAGAAAGTGCACCGCCGCGGCGCTCGAGAGAAAGAAGCGTCGAGTCATAATGTATTATTTCTTTTCTAAAAAAAACATGGTAATCATTCTATTCGTCCTCAGATTGGCTGTTCGTTTTACCGCGTAATGTTCCTTAATCTCAAAAAGTGTGAAAATTGGACGCGGGAATATCGACCTTTCTTTAATCAAAATTATTGAAGCTTAATTATTTAACAAACATTTTTTTATTATAGCAACACTACCGTGAGTCTAAATTAAACTTAATTTTAATCTACATATACGTATATGTACATACGCATGGGCCGATAGAGCAATATCGATTACCTAAAGAAAGCAGTTTTGGACTGTCCCTTTTGCAAGCGTCTATAAACTCAATATATATGCCTGTGGCAGACAACAATAGGTGGCGCATAGGCACTTTTCCATTTCCCCCGTAACAATATGCATGTCGAGTCTAGATATAGCGGTGCGCCACCAATGCTAAAACTGCCTCGTTTGGCTTGCTACTTCGGCTGCTCATGCTATAAAACTTATTTACTGATCGATTTGCTCTTTTTTCTTTTACCTCCAAATCCTCCTAGACGATATTTCGCCAATATGCGATATATATATAGAGAGAGAGAGGGAGAGCAACGTATATACATTCGGCAAAACCGATATCCAACGCCAGAGTATAGAAGGGGGAGAAAAAACTTACTCCATTATCGATAAAAATCATAGAAAATTTTAAAATTGAACCTTTCCTTCGCGCGCACGACCGTACCGTAAATCACGAAAATAATAAGACGACTCGTCCTCTGGTAAGTGTTTCTCTCTCTCTTTTCTCATCCTTCAGAAAAGTAATTTTTCCGCTCGCGCGTATCGTCGCGGGGGAGCGATTTGATCGAAAGAGCACCGTACACACGTTGTTTTATATTTTTTCGTAGAGAAGGCGAAAAAGCGCGTCGCGCGTCTGACGGAAAAAGCTACTCGTACGCAGACGGATGGGTTTCCTGTTCGAAAAAGTTTTCGGGTTTGTTTGTGTCTCTCTCTCTCTCGGTGTGATTGACGGAAAAAACCATTAGAATATTTATTCCACGTTCGCTCGAGCTGTCCAAACGAGAAGCTTTAATCAGCTAGAGGAAAAAAATGTACAAATTAATCAGCTTCGTAGAGTTACACGACAGTGAAGCTTTGATGCGGCTTTTTTTCAATCTTCTTTTTTGTTTAAAAGCGAGAGACGCGTCCCCAAGGACGTGCCGACAGAGAGAATCGCCGCGTCTGTCAACACGAGAGAGTAACGTCTGCTCGTGGAAAAAGGCAACCGTGAGGCAGTTTTTACCTTGAACATGTCGCTTCTTTTTGCAATTTCACCTGCTGTTGGGATTTTCGACTCTTCGGATTAAAAATTTAGAGTCACGATGCTTGTTTTACCGGCTGAGAAACAAAGAGGCCCACAATCAGAAAAACACACACTCGTACCAGGAATATACCTCGTTCTTTACAGCTCACTTGGTTTTTCGGTCGGCTGCAGCAAAAGCTCGACGACTGCTGCAGCGAAAGGGTAATCTTATTACGCGACTGTACGCGACAGGACTGCCGCCGCGGTAGATTCCCTTTTACATCGGTTCGATTACGAGAGAGAGAGAGACGAGGGCAATCTCGAGCAGCTAATAAAAAGCTCATTTCCTGGCCAAAACCACGTGTATAGGCGATATATTTCTCCTAGAGACTACTCCCTTAAAACCTTTTCGATGTCGAAGGTCGACAGCCGGCAAACACATAGAGAGAGAGAGAGAGAGAAAAAAAGGCAACGGCGACGATATAAATCGCGATGCGGCGCACGTCCCGAAGCGATCCTCCTCTATCTCTCTCCAGGCAATACGTCTACTCCCACGCGAAAAAGGGGATGCAGCGGATAAGCATCGCGCAGCTGCCGAGTGCCGCGGTGACGTTTTTCAAAATTTAGACGCTGAAGCGCGCTCCAAGCTTTGATAAATTTATTCTCTCTTCACTCTGTACATTTTCGTGCAAAATTTATAGTATTTCGTCAAATCTAAAATCGATGACGCGTAGTTTCCAGGTAAACAGCTACTTTGGAGAGGAAAAAGGCGAGTCAGAGAGAGAGAGAGAGAGAGACCGGCAATTACGGAGTCGTATGAATTTCCCAAGAGAGAGGCTCTCTCTTTTTCCAGAGCCGTATAAGCAAAAATCGCGTCGATGCAGCAAAATACTCAGCGTTTATACGCTCTTTGCATCTAGCTCTACAAAGCGAAATTTTATTCCGCCCCGTGCTTTCTTTGTTCGAAGGTAAAAACGTTTTAGAGTCATTTGGGAACTATAAGGGACGGAGAAAAAATGTGCGAGTAAGTACCACGAAAAATTTTCCCGTGCGATATTTTGTCGTCGTCGTAAAAAGGCGGCGGATTTGAAAGTTGGAGAGAAGTAGAAGTCTGAGAGGGAGAAAGAGAGAGAGAGAGAACACAGGCGGGGACGAAAGTAAAATTGAGTTTTCGATGCGTGTGCAGAAATGCATAGATGAGGCTCTTGGAAAGCGACGTTCGATTCCGGCGCGGAAGTTTCTTCCAAGTATTCTACTGTGGTGCAATTAACCTTTTTTTTCGCCAATATGGTAGTGACTCCCTCACACGTGAGGATTACGTTTTTTTTTTAAAATTAATCGGAAATTGCTTTGCGAAAAAGCGGATTGTTTCGCGCTTTTTATATGCTTCCCGCGAAATTTTCTCAATTATTGCGGTCAAACGATACGAGTATATATACTACTACTGCACTGAGCGATCGATCGACGTTTTAATTGGAACACGCACTTTAGAAACAATAAAAGAGTATACTACACACCTTGCACACGTAGAGATTGATATTTACTAGCGTTATTACGACTATTCTCGCACAAAGCCAGAGCCCTGGAAATTCTCTCTCTCTCTCTCTCTCTCTCTCTCTCTCTCCTTTGAAATTGTTGATAATTATGCGCACGAGTCAACGTCAATTGACCCATTTTTTAATTACTCTCTCTCTCTCTCTCTTTCGCTCTGTTACTGCAGCGCGCAGGGAAATAAGAACCATGAAAATTAGAGGGCTCACGCTGCTGGCAACCCGTTGGAAAAAGAAACTCGCTTGAGCGAAGAAAAACGCTTGAGAAATAACGTTAATCAAGAAATCGCAAGGAAGTCGCTCTCTCTCTCTCTTTCTCGGCTTGCGCCCGATGTACAGTAATTACCGCGCCCCTCTAATTGCGCCAATTAATCGTCGTCGCGCCCCGCGTATATACGTCCGAATAAAAAAAAAGTAAAAAAAAAAAAACAGAAGAGGTGAGATTTCATCGAACGAAATAATCTCCCAGTGATTCGATTTCGACACTATAGCGCGTGTGTGTGCGTCGGTTAAAAAATTAACGACTGTCTAACGCAGAGAGAACGAGACGGACAGATATATTTTCCTCTTCTCTCTTTCCAGAGAGTCGTATAGCATGTTCGTGTGTCGACTGTATACAGCGGCTACTGCTACTACTACTGCCTCGTGGGTGTCGCTCGCATTTGCGCGGGACAAACAGCGCAGGCTGCTACTGCTGCAAAGCGAGAGAGAGAGAGATAGAGAGAGAACCGGATTAATGTCCGGCCATTTTCGTTTGACCCGACGAGCGAAAATACGCGTAAATACCGATTGTAACTCGCGAGCCGCGCGCGCGTTTATTCAGTCGTTGCAGCTATAGCTTAAGCCTTTGAGTCACGTTTCTTCGTGGCTTTCTTTTGTATCGACGTTTTTATACGCGCGTATACAGCTCGGTAGTAGCCCGACTTCGTTAATACACTCGTATACAGAGCTCGAAGATTAAATCCCGATATATACGTGTATATACCCTTTTATCAATTGATTTACACACGAGTATACGAGAAGGGGCTATTTGCTTCTTTATACGTTTTTTTTTTAACCCTAAAGGAAGAAAAGTAGCGTTTACGTATCCCAGTAGGGTAGGGGGGGAATCAGGCTCCTTTTCAGAATATTACGCGGCGAAATTCGCGCGCGCGCGTGAATAGCTCTCGTTTAGTCTCAACCCTTACGCGTTCTCGCGTGTATAAATCGAGTTATGCCCAAATTCGCGCGTATACGCACCACTGCCGTCTATATATTTTACTACTTTCAAAGAATATGGAGTTACCCGTATAACACACTATCATTGAATTATCCCATTTCCTTTTTCATTTCCTATACTAGCGCACGTGTGTCTATAGAACGTCCTGTCGACGACGCGATTAGCCGTCGTCTTCGTTTTTACTCGGCAGTATAAACCGAGCGATGATGCGAACGCCTGTGTAAAATACAAAAACATCGCGGTACAAGCTGTGCGCGTGCAATAATAAAGTTGAATTTTATTTCCCCGTCACCGCGGAGGATAACATATGGAAATAACGTAGCATCGATGTTTTAAAACTGTATACTTTTTTCCGACGATATTCGAGCGTTATACACAGCGTCGTAAAAGAGCGACGCGAGATAAGGGAACGTCTCGCGAATATTCGGAGAACAATACGTGCGGTTGGAAATAACGATTTTGAAAATAAATGAAGCATCCAAAAAAAAGCTTCTGATATAGAGAAACAAACGTAGAGAGAGAGAAAGCTCGAGAAATAATAGCGACGTCTGCTTCTCACTTTTGCATCTGACAGCTCTCAGCGCGGTGCGAAACGGCCGTATCGGCTCTCTCTCTCTCTCTCTGTGCACAGTAGCTAACTCGTATAGCTTTGAGCTGTACACGACGTACGTCGTCCAAATTTTCAACCGGACACACTAGCATAGGCCAGCGAGAAAATACGAATTTTCTGAATATTTATCCACAAAAAACGCTGAATAATCGAGCTTTCCACCCCCCCGCGAATATAAATATTTCAAATCTCCCGCGAATTCCCGCGCAAAATAACAACTGCACTCTCTTCGTTCTCTCTATTTTACTCCCCCTGCGGCTGTCCCCGAACACACGAGAGCGTAAAAAAAAAAGTGAAATCGAGGCAGAAGCTCGGAAAATATGAAAGAAAGCGACGAATCGAGCAGCAATTTCCGCGCATGCATAACTATATACGCGTCGAGCATTTTTTTTTTCCTTCTTCGGCTCGTTTGCGAATTTTCGATCGAACGTTGTGCACCGGAAAATCCGCGCGCAAAAACCGAGCGCGACATTTAAATACACAAAGGCTGCCTTTTGTGTGTTCGGAGCGACGACACAAAAGCCACTGCAATTTCGCGGCGATTTAAGCTCAGGTCGCGCTATATGGTTATGCGTTCGCGTATATGGAATATACGCTTTGGTCGTATAACGGTTTTTAACGAGGTTTCCCAGTAAATGAGCTAGCCGATTGATGAATCGAGATTGTTTTTTGCTTTTGTGCGGCGCGCGGCGAAAGCTTGCGTTATAATGAGCTTTTTTATATGGAGTTTTTAAATTTTATACACGCGTGTGATAAAGTCTCTTCTTGGCTGCTACGAGACTTTTCGAAATTGTTCTTTTTATCCGGCCGTTTATTCGCAGCTGTTTAATTGTTGCGCGAATTTAACGTTTAATAAGCAAACGCTAATTCCTATATTATAATACTGTAAACTGTGCTTGCGTAGCGAGATTCGACGTGAATGATGTTTAGGAAGAATTAACGATGTCTCTCTCGCTGGATTATTAATTAACCCAGTTCCTCTCATCATCATCATACTGCGAATCGTTGCATGTATCGATCCGTTGGTTTCGCAATACCAAGTTCGAAAGTACGAACGTCAAAACAGCAAACTGGACGCGATCGTCTGCTCGAACAGTCTCGATATATAACAATACCGAAGTGAGAATCACGTAGTGCTGCCGCTGGCTAGAAACACACAACGGAAGCATCGAAGAGTATAATAGCCAAGCGAGAGCTAGTATAGTGTAGAGTGTATATATATATATAGGCGTCGAGTCGGGCGGCAAAGCCGCAAGCTTGTTGCGGCGAAGGCGCGGACCACAGCGCGATAATAAAGTTAGGGGGTACGTCCCTCGTGGTCCTACTCTCTGGCCAGATTGGAGGAGAGACTAGAAGATACCAGGTGTGTATGTGTATACACTCTAGCGCCAGGAGTAATCAATTTTATCCAGCCTGACGTTTATAGGGTGTTTCGACACCCGATAATTTATAGACGAATAGGACACCCGCACACATTCACTTCCGGACGATTCTTCCCGCGGGAGTAGGTGTCTCCGAAACAACGGCTTTTCTCTAGCTTTCTTAAGGTGTGTGTGTGCCTGTGTGATAGGTGATACCTTTATCGCTTCTCCAAGAGAGAGAGATTGGCTCTGTATAATAGATGACGGCGATTATACAACGGCGTAACGGGAAAAAGAGTTGCCGGTAAATACGTCTGACTGTGACAGCTACGCACTTATAAATATTTTACATCCAAAGCATTCGGGAGAAGAGACAAGCGCGTTTGGATTATGGTTGTTACGAGCGTAGTGACGTCAATCTCGGGTAAAAAGAAGAGAGTCGAATGCGTATACAGCGCGATGATGGGCTGCAACGGCGTTGAATCAATTTTCGAGCCTGAAATTCTCCCATCATCACCAGTCACATCAGAGTCGGATGAGAGAGGGCCTGTAATGAGATTTCGGAACATTACTGTCACGTCAGGCTCGCTGCATTGCTCGGCTGATGTTACGTACGTGTCCTCCCAGTTCCTCTCTCTCTCTCTCTCTACCTCCGAAATGCGTATAGCGTTATATTTGAATTCCTCTCCTTTTGGTGAGTATAGAATCAGGTGAAAATTGTAATCGGAAGACTCATCGCGGTCGAGTTACTCGGACGATAATAAAATCCCAGAGATTTATGGAAATCAGCACAGTCCGGTCAAGTTCGTCGTGCCTATGTGATAGACGAGCGTTTTGACGGAGGGGGATAACTTGACAAGCCAATTTAACATGCAAAGAGGCTGTTCGTCTCGGGACAGCGAGTTATACGGGGGGGGGACGGTTAAAAGTTTGACGGGGAGGAGGCAGAGTAGCGACTTGGCGGTGGTGTATAGCGTCGATTACGTGGAATTTTGCGAGAGAGCAGTGTAGGTATAAGGCTTTATCTTTGCGGGGCGTCTTGAGGTGCTTCTCTCTCACTCCCTCGACTTCGTTTGAGTCGTGCGGTGACGCGGGAGTCGAGAAGATGGAAAATTGGTCCTTTTGAAGTCGACGATCTTGCCGATGCTTACCAGGAAGTTCGGACGCGTTTGATACCGATGGAGTACTGACGATAAGGGGAAATTGAGAATCTATATAACCGAACGCTTACTCTGCACACATAATTTCTTTATTTCCACTCTTCGTCTATATATAACGACGACGTTTAATTACGTCCCCTCTCGTAAGACTTCGTTAATATCCTCGCAACACGACCTTACATAACGTCGTCCTTTGCGACCGTCGGTGCAGGTGGTCTTCACGCGGCGCAGGTATAATCGGTCTGCAATTCGAGCGAAAGGAGAGGAAATAACTCAGTGGGAGAGATGGAATTACACGGGAGTATAGAGGCGACGTTCTCTCGTTCTCGCACACGCCGTTCCTTACAATAACGTCGGATTTGGCTGATTTAGCGGCTCGTTTTAATGAAGTAGTTAATTCGGGAAGGACGACGACGTCGACGACGAAGAGGAAGCGGAGAGAGAGAGAGAGAGGCGCCAGGTTAAATTAATAGGATATCTAGCACCTCGTGTTGCAGCTCTGATGGAAATTCGATTGGACGCTGTTCTCCTACTAAACGCGATTTTTAACCCCTCTTTGGTTTATTACGTAACTGCTAATAATTATTCTCGGAGCTATATGCAATGTTACACAAGTTGATAAAGCATAGCTACTCGGAATTTCGATTTCTGAGGAAACAATGCACTCAGAGGCAACAAAAGTCAGCGTTAGAGAGAACACATCGTTGCTCGGATGAAAAAAGGAGAGTGGGATAATTAAATGTACTCTCCTCTCTCGATTCGCTTCTCGGATAAGTCATTTCCATTGCGAGATTAAGAAGGTCTTCCTTCACGATACATCTGTCAGGAGGATGATACTTTTCAAGAGCAGATCTTTTCCTCGTGCGCGTGAGCTTATCCCTATATATCCCCGAGATAAATTCGATTGATATCATACGTGCGCGACTCTTCCTCTCTCTCTCTCTCTCTCTCTGTTAATTAAATATCCAAAAGTCCTCTTTTAACGTTCGATTATACGAAAACAAAGAACCAGCTATACTTTCCCTCTAATTAAAAAGAGACGACGCTCTCGGTTATATTACCGCGATCAGTGTATTCCACGCGAGCGATAACGACGCTCTAACGCGCGGGAGATAAATAAAAAAAAGGATAAGCACGAAGGGCATCATCTTCACTGATGGTCAATGGGGTGCAGGAGATACTCGGATTCTTTTGAGAGAGAAAAGAGAGTGGCATATCTCCCGTCGCTGCCGGTCCTCGACTTTCTCCCAGAAGCTCTGTATGGGTATACAGATATACAAGAAGAGAGGAAATACCCGTGCGTTTGTAAAGTGTTCGGTAGCCTTTATCACAGCTCTTTAATCCTCCGGCATGCGGTATATAGTCGTGAGAGAGAGAGAGGACTTATAACTCCCTTTTTTCCCTGCGCGCACTATCTGCTTTTTTCACGTCATGTGCCTTGCGCCAAGCTCTATCTCGTGCTCTTCCACATTCTTGATCGCTCGTACTTTCGTCGTCGTTATCCTCCGTTTATAGTATCAGCTTTTTCTCTCCGTATAGTAAAAAGAGGTGTTTCGGATAAGCCTCTGGAATGTGCGTGTTCTGTGATATTTTTAGGCGACTAATTTTCGCTGTTATGTTTGTGTGTGTGTGTGTGTGTGAGTAGAATAGGACGAAAACCAGACGCGCATATACGGGCAGCTTGACGTCCAGCGGAGATAAATCGTAAAAGTAGCTGCCACCCACTTTGATTCAACTATTATTCATATACACGAGCTGTGTTTATGACTATATTCTGCGAAAGTGAGCGTTCATAATTGTCTTATCAGCGAGCGATCGAAGCCATCAGCTTCTTTTTTTTTTCTCTTTCCCACAATCGATATAAACAATGGCTTATTCGGGCCTTTTGTTGTGTAAGAGGATTTAGTTCATCGGCCCCCCCCCCCCCCAAAAAAAAAAAGGGGCCCCGGAATGTCTGCAGCCCTGCGAGAGAGCAAAACAGGCAGACGTGCATGTGCCAGAGCGAGAGGGAAAGTCTGCCCATTGTCGACGCGTTCGTATTGTTCGGCGCTGGGGGCGTGCGCAGAGCAGAGCAGTAGCGGCAACCAAAGTTGAACGTCTCTAAGTACACCGCGTGTGTGCTGTATAGCACATACGTGTGTGCATGCGCAGAATCTCCCCTACCCCCTCTGACTAGGGAATGAGCAAAAGCTGCTGGAGCTCTCTCTCGAGCTGTAGGTTTAGTCGAGGCTCTTCAGAGAGAGAGATGTGTGATCGGCGCGGTGCAGTTTTGATGAAACATTTACAAACTGGGTTTTTGGATCATCATTATTTTATTCGATTTTTATGTACAAGATATAAAAGTTCTCAATCTTAATTTCGTTGCAATACTTTTCCAATCTCTCAATGCCCAAGTGGAAACTGACGACAACCGTCAGACACACTCTCTCTTCAAGTCACAAACCATAATTTTCTTCTAAAAAATCCCGCATCAAACTGTACAGCCAATCTACGCCCTTCCATCAGTAATAATAGAGCTCGCGTCCGGCGAAGCGAACCTGATTCGAACGAAAAAAAGGTCAATCTTTCGACGGTTGCGGGCGCGCGCGCGCGGCATTGTTATACATACTCGAGGACCTCCGCTTTTTAGTTTCCATTGCAGTGTGCGCCGCGAACGAGCTGCTGCACTTCTGCATGTCTAAAGAGCGTGTAGGTGACAATTTAATGTGGGGTGGGCTGCGCGCGTATTATGGAAAATATTATGAATACTTGGTTGGGCTTTAACTTATTGTGTCTTTTAGCTCATTGCTAGAGATTAGTTTTTCGTTCAACTCTTTGAATTGTTCTTAACTTTTAGTAGTGATTAAAAGATCTTGAAAACTCGTCATTGTTTCGATAACACACTGCCCAACAACGAGCTACGTATATAACCGTCTTAGTCTCGCCCGAGAACACACTGACCCCCCAAAGCTTACCGGTAATTGATTCCTCTGGCCATAGACGTACACACAGAAAAGTCGAAAGCTGTNTAACCACTGTATACCTTCTCTTTCTCGTGTCGATCCAACGGAACGTATATAAATCCGATGCGATCTCGTGGTTTAACGGACCGAAGAGTCTCGCTAAACATTAACGCGAGTACAGTATACATATACCTGGGCCACAGGGACGATCGCTTCGTTATCAATCGCAGAACACGCGCCACCGATGAGAGGAGAGTTGTTATCAATTATAAACTGTATATAACGGCGATTCCCTCCGCGAAAACAAAACACACATACACAAGCTGGATTCTCCCTCTATTGTCTCGAATTGGAACAATACGCCGGGGGTCCATATAACCATAATCAGACACTCAACTGCGTTTCGAAGATTGTGAGAGCTTGCGTGTGTGTATGTATGTATGGGGAGAGATAAAGAGAGCGAACAATGGCCAATGGAAAAAGTGAAACGGTAAATTCTGCCGGATGTATATATATAGTCCGGCGAAATAATAATCGCTTTAGTGGAGAGAGAGAGAGCTCGAAATATCGCACGAACGCACGGCTGGCTTAAAAGTTGCTAAGCCCGGGACAAATCCCGACGATGTTTCCCCGAGGGACGATTATGGGAGGGTCTCTGGAATATGTTCTCGAAGTGTATATAGGTGAAATAACAACATGTGTTTTGTGGCTCAGTTTTTTCTTTCGCAAAATTTACTCACCCGTTATTGCTTTTGTAATTTACACTTACTTAACTTTTTAGTATATATTATTACGGGAAACTAACTGTAATACCGTGAAATGTGTTCTCGCGTAACTTTCGACGAGATATATAACGAAAGTTGCTTAATTGTTTGATGATCGTTTTGGCAGTTATATTAGAGCCACTTTGGATAGTTAATGCCCCCGCGGCTTTTAATTACTTTGATTGGTCATTAAAATTCCAACCTTGTTTCTCTATTCTAAATGGATTTTTGGGGGAGCAGTTTATATCCCCTTTCTCGGAAGTTGCTAGAGTTTCGAGAAGTTCACTTATATACACAGAGCTTTGAAAAGTTGTCACCAAAACGCAACTTTGGATATTAAATATCGTATAGTATATACGAGTACAGCACATCGTACAATTACACCGAAACGTTTCTCTCAATCGTAAATATCAATCGAAAAACGTATTGAAAAGCATTAATTGTAACTTCGATCCGTATAGCAGCGTTACAGTCTGCCGAATTTCATTTTCATGCTTCGCTTGGCTATATACCGCGAGGCTCTCTGCAGTTATTGCCAATAAAAGACTGTTATCCGAAAATTCTGTCAACGCTTTTTTCCGATTCGACTACGGTACAACGTCGTGTTCTGCGAAAAAAAAGGAATACAGAGTATACTGCAGACACACGTCGAAAAGGTCAACGGCACGCACGGAGTTAGACTCTTTGAGAGACTAATCGCCGGGTGCGCACCTCTTTATCTAATTATACCCCGCGAGTGCCTTCATCCTATTTAAGCAGATACAGCCGGGTGAGAAAGGAGAGCGAGTCAAAAGAACAGGATTTTATATTTTTTCTGAAGAGCCTTACAACAGTTTTGCAAACAAGTTAAATCGAACGTGATTTTCGCTGATCAGCAGTGGCGACAGCCGAGGTTTGATTTCTCGGAACGGCACGTCGTCGATTATTGCGAGACAGTCGAAACAAACTGGCTAAATCAACTGATTCATTCAATTCAGAGAGAGAGAGCGCGGAGCCGCTTAAACATGACAAATGCCCCCTTTAATGATTGACAGATGCCGATTGGTCCGAGAAAGGTTGACGATCGCGTTATCTCTGATGGAACAGTATGCTTGTTTCCTCTTCGATCAATACCATCATCATCTGCGCGTATTATTTTTGATTAACCAAATCGAACGCTAGCTGCTGTTGAATAATTTCAAAGACAGATTATGCGAAATGTATGAATCTTTTGTATCGATTATACATTATCGAACCGACAGCAGAGCACATAAAGCATCAGGTTGCCGTCGACGGAATTATGCGGCTTATCGAAGCCTATAGCGTAGAGTCAAAGATTCGTTTTAACGATTGATTTCGACCTAAAGTCAGGCAGCCTGAGGGTTTGGGTGTGTAACGCAGTTGGCTTTTATTATCCGGCGAAATTTCGGGATGGACTATATGGTGCAGAGGCTGCTGCTGCATTTAACGCGATTGTGGACAGGCTGCAGGTGAACTAATTATGAAAATATTGTGGTTATCTCCGGAGAGAGAGAGAGAGAGACAGAGGTTGATCGAGTTTGGCGTTGTGGCAAATATTGACGTGGTCTGTTATTATCAGAAGAGAAGAAGAAAAAACCTGCTTTGAGATTATCTTTCATACACGACTATGAATAATTATAATGTGCAAAGTTATATGAAAAATAAAACGTTATACACTCGGCTAAGCCAAGGATAGAGAGACTGCATTATCGAGTAACGAATTTAGCATTAAAAGTTTCGGTGTCACACTACGCCAGAGGCAGTTTTCCTCTTACAAACTCGGGCTGCAAAGTATTATAAGCAGGAAACGTCTTGCTTACTATACACCACCCCCGCGTTATTTGTTATACACACTACTCGCACTTTTAGCGGACACTTATAAACAAAATTTAAAATTCTCTACAACCAGCATCAGCAGTAGCGTCGAGAAAACACAAAAAAGTTATAAAGGCCTGCAAGCGGATAGCAGAGGTTCGTGGAAAAAATGCAAGAAAAACGCCAACTACTTTATTCAAGTTTGCTCTCCCGTCGTCGTCGGTGAACAACCTTATCGAAAAAGTTCTTCATCGATTCGCCGGACTAAGACCTTCCAATTATAGAGCGAAAAGTATGCCGGATTTATTTTTCCCTCTCTCTCTCTCGGCGCTTATAATACACTCTTTTCTCGAGACTTTGCGAAACTCGCTGGTAGTGTTCGCTCTGCGATAACCAACGGAAATAAAACTGTGCGGTATAAGGTATACATCAGCCAAAGGCAAGTCACAGAGAGACGGTGACAGAATCATCCATCGGGTATATACACATGTTACATTTGCATGATGTGGTGCTACTGATATTATAACAATAATATGACAGAGAGACGTGTATATATGAGAGACAAAAACAGGGTTTAACCAGCAAAAATAGTAGAGGGTTCCAAAGACAAAGATGTCGACAAAATCGCACATTAACAGCGTGCTTACTGTGAGGCAATTCCGCTAACTTTATCATACAATACTATACGCGTCTCACAGTTCGCACGCCGAGGATTAAACTTGAAAAAGAGATTAAGGAAAAGAAAAAAAAAAAGGAAAATTCGAGCCTTACTCATCTGGACTCATCCGACAGTTCGTTATTGTCCAGCTGCTCGGCTGTCACAGCATCGGGACCACCTGCAGCACCGCTACCGCCGGCGCAAGCTGCGGCCGACCTGCGGCACTCGCGCATATAGAAGAGCGTTAGGAAAAACAGTTTGGATTAGCCTAGACAGACTATCCTACTCTCAACACCACAACGGGATAAAGAAGCTATACGGTATAATGCAATATACACCGAGAGAGTATATGAATAAGAGAGAGATCTGTGTCTCCGAACCGGCGGCTCGGGGTCGCGGAGGCGAACTGACTCGGAGTAGTCTCCACTGAGCGAGTGAGTATACACGCGACTGAGCGAAGCGAGCCGAGTAGAGCCGGAAGCACACGAGGAGGAGAGCAGCCGGTGGCTATATAATACATATACACCGGAGGGGTGAGTCTACCGTTGTGGTGGGGATACTGCACGAGGTGTACGTATATACGTGTGTGTGGGTGGCTGGGATATGAGAGAGACTCGAGGATGGAATTCAGGCTGGTTTATTGGGATGCCTGCTGCTATGCATGGGGTTTATTTGCCGCCGATGGCTTTTGATTTTTCACCAACGATTTATCCGAGAGAGGATGTATAAGCACAAAAGCGACGGAAAGTCACTATCTCTCGGCGTTAATTATATGCCGCGCAAAGGGTACGTCCACGTGACAACTCATCGGCTGTATTTTCTGGGATCGAGGCCGCGACAAGTGTCATCGCCGCCGACTCTCCAATTAAGGGACTTCCGGGGCTTTTTTGTAATCGCGCGCGCGATGCCTAATTTCTGTGCGCTTTCACCTCTTTCCTCTACCTCTGCCATCGTCGCGCTATTTTCGTCTCTTTCTCTCGGCGAGACGAGTCGAGACTGTGTAGAACACAGTACAAAGTTTGATAATACTCTGGGATAAAGGCCGATGCATCGGATCCTCCAGGTCGAAATATCGCGCGCGTATAATGGAGGTCGGTAGTAAGCGCAAGAAAGCGGAAGACATCGCAAGCGTTCTAGAAACTCCTCCTGCATGTGGTGGTGGAATTGATTCGAGAGCTGCAAACTTCCTCGATATAACTCTCCTATAGCAGCCTCACATCCATTATATATTAAACTCGCAGCGGTACTCGGGAGAAGATGAATCGCTCCGACGTTTTACATTCATGGAGCTATAGCTCTGCTGTGTATTACGAGATTATTAGTGTACGAGAGAGAGAGAGAGAGAGAGACGCAGTTACACATCGGAATTGACACTCTCCCACGCGATTCGTTATCCCTCCGAGTTCTTAATAACGTAAAAAAATCCGAGACCTGCCACGAGATCTCTCGCGAGCACAGAGAGCTCTCCGATTCCTGTGTAGCAGCAGTTGGCCCTTACGAGCCGTAACGGTTCCGCTCGAGTGACTGCAGTGCACCTGACTCAACGAGTCTCGCCATCTCTGCTCCGATAACGCGTCGACGCTTACCGTTTCCTTTCCACGTCCAAGGAGCTATATACATGCGCCGCTGCTGCGTGAGTACGAGGGCAGATTTTTCACGCCGAACGCCTGCTGCAACGGTTATTCGTCTGTTTATACGTGTTATTGTATGTGCTCTTTCTCTCCGATCGCATTGTGTCGGCGAGTAATTGGTTATATATAGTATACACGTGTGCGATTTTGGTGGAAAGTTGATAATATATTCATAGCCGTGCGGTAAATTTTAATACGCGAAGAGTTCATTAAAAAATCAGGAGACATCATAAGCTCGTAAAATCGCCGCGGTGAAATATATGGCTCTCGTCAAACATACGAAAAAAAAAAAAGTATCGAAAAGCGTACACCCTAACGCCGATCGAAGCAAAGGATGTCAATCAAGAGGCAAAAATAAAAAGCAGCGGTATATAACACATAAACACACACACAGAGAGAAACTCGTCCCCTCGTAAAACAAGCCTCGCATAAATTGCCGAGAGATGTACAGTTAGGCCGCGGCGCTTCATCGGATTGGCGCACTTATGCGAAATGGCCCCAGCGGCGGTCGGCGATTATTACATTAACGTCTCTCTCTCAGCAGCAGCAGCAGCAGTAGTAGTAGTATAGTATAGAGGCTACAGAGTGAGAGAGATGCCCAGCCGCATTAATTTACCGGCCCTAATGCCGAAGGGCGCGTCGCTGTATAATAGAGCCACCGACGACGGAATATTGTACGCGGAGATATAAAGATCGATTTTGTTTGTGAATGGGTGAGGAATTCTCGAGATTTATGTGTCTATTTCAACGGAGGTCTAATGAATTCTTTGTTGAAAAGAGTGCGTACTCGTTACACTATCGGCGTCAGTTGAGAGAGTCTGTTTTTTGTTTTTGTTTTTTAATTACCAGGAAGCAACGTCCTTGTTTCTTCAGTTTACGCGTGAATCGCTTCCTGGTAGATTTCGCGTTTAATATTCGACGTGCAAAATTATCGAATATAGGTATCCGAAAATTTTCGAATACCCATTTCGTTCGATACACAACTATAGAGCTATGATAAATAAGCACCATCCTTCTAACATCATTCCGCACTCTCGACAAGTTTTTCCAACTCATATACACACGCTCACGGCTACATCGATCAAATCCCTTTAAAAATAACGACGTTCTCGAAAAAAAAGGAGTAGAACATACAAGAGCGAGCTGTACGTATTTACAAAGCAAAAGGAAGAAACAGAGACGTATAGAGGGTGTTATAGGATAATTCGCGTGCGCAGAGCGTGCAAAATTACTTGCATAAGGCACGTAATGCGGCAATTACACCGAGCGCGCGAGCATAACTGTATTTTCGCATTGTTATGCGCCCGATGAGAGTGGCTCTTCTGCTACAGAACGGAAAAACGTGTATAACGAGCCTCTGCGTGTTGTTGTTTTTCTTTTTTTTTTTTTTGCTTTTTTGCTTTTCCTCGTTGTTTGCACGTATATGCATATGTGTGCTATACTGACGTTTCTTTCGTTTTGTTTCATCGGCACGGATATCGGGAAAAGACTTACGTGCCGATCGATTGTACGGGCCAATTACTGATGGGGGTATAGTGTTGTGTGTATAAGCTGTATGTTTTTTGCGATTAATGGACACTCACCTGAAACAGAAAAATGAGGAGTTCGATTAGTTGTGTATTCTTTGTGCTTTCAGGGAGTTATATATTGGCGCAACTTTTTATATAATTATTTATTACAATAACAGTTATAGCATGAACGACCCAATGAGTCGGCTTGACATATGGCAGTTTCGGCATAGGTGATACACCGCTATATATCTAGACTCCAAGCGTAAATTTCGATAAGAGAAATAGGGAAGTGCCTATGCGCCACCTATCTCGCTAGTCAGAGACTCGAGATATTCAAGCGGTGGGAAACGAAACCGTTTTCGACTGGCAACGCAACACACTCCCCAGTATCAAACCTCAATTCTCAATCGATACAAACTACAATTATACTTTGAATTTTCCTATCACCCTCTACGCGTCATCAATCACACAGCGTTTCCACCCCCGATAAAACTTATCCCGAGTCTAGCAATCGTCTCAATCGGCTGCTGCCACTGCTGCTGGCACGTCGCCCTCTGTAGTGGTATATATATATATATATATATATATATATCAGGGAAGGACTTGTTGCTCGTCAGCTACTCTCTCTCTCGCGCGTATATGATCAACGCAGGCGGTTTTTGTTCGGCCGCTGGCGCCGCGCCGGCAAAAACCGAGAGGACTGCGGGGACTTGTTGCTGATGCTGATAATACTACACTGCGTGGGAATGTCGCTCTTTTGACTGACTACTGTTGACGGATATGGGTTGGATGCGTTGTTTACCGCGAATTTCTTAATCACATCTCAACGTCCACCTATATATACTATTGTATGTCTCTTGGAAAGAGTTGTATAGGTACTAGAAGAAGAAAACAAAACACACGTGTTCCCTGAAGAGTACCGCTAGCTCGCCGTTAGAGAAATAAATTAAGAAGTTAAAAAACACCAAGAAACGAACAAAGAAGTCGGGGGGAGGGCGAAATAAAGAGCTTTGAAAAGCGCGCGAAAACCCGGAGGGAATCCATCGACACTACCTTCTACTCTTTGTTTCATACAGGGGAGAGAGAGAGAAAGAGGTGAAGTCGACGATTCCCGCGTTCCCTTTTCGCGCCTTCTGCAGTTTGAGTTCTGGAAAAAAGCTGCTCTGCTGTTACAGGCCAATCGAAAGTTCTCTCACTCGTTGCTGAGAGTGACGCATTCGGGTCGCGGTTTTTAAGACGCGATCGATATGCAGACTCTTCTCTCTTTACCTCGACCCCGTGTGTATATATGTGTAACCGAGTGAAAACAAAAAGTGTGTCTTTTATTTTATATTCGCATCGGGGAAGTTATTATATGCGAGGGGGATAGCCTACTGTGTCATTTGCATTCCGTGCTGGTCCCCATAAAGCCCTGCTTGCAAAAGTCGACTGCGCTCATAAATCTCAAGAACATTGATTTTCACGAAAATGTGTGCGTCTCTGTGTGTATATATATATATAGTATAGTGGCTCGATATATACGACTGCTGCTGCTACTTTGGAGCGACATCCTTTCAGCTCTCCTTTTACTCCGTGGTCTGGAGCAGTTGAACTTCTTGCTCGACTTGGAAACGTAATCCCATACAGGAGAGTAACTAGCTGCAAAGGCTCAGTGGCAACTTTCCCGGGGGGATTTCATATGCCGCGGCCGCGTTCATTCTTCGCGTCTCTCTCTATATGACTCGAGCCATTCAATTAGCCTCAGCCGCTTATATGCGTCTATAGAAAAGCGTATACTCTCTGTGTAAGTTCTTTGAAGGATGACGTCAATTTTGCTCTCGCGAGCAAAGCGACGTAGGACAAATGGAAGCTGCTGCGGTTCTCGTTGTGTCTTTGGATGTAAAAAGCGCGACGCGACGACTATGATTGATGCCCTCGAGAGAGAGAGAGAAAAAAGACACGCGAGTATGGAATGTAGTCTCGAGAGAGAATTTCGCGCTGCTTTACTGTCGCGCTTGTGCGTTTGTCTAAATTAATTACGCAGCGAAGAATTTTCGCCGGAGAGAGATAGATTTGTGAGCGTCTGTGGTTTGATTTAACTTTGAGGAGAGTTTAATTGAGGGTATTTGAAATTTACTTTGCGTCGCGGTGGTGCCGAGTGCGTTACACACGCGTAATTGGCGCCCGACCGTTATACACTGTTGTGTTAACGACGTCTGCGCGTATAACAGTTGAACGAACGTTTCAGCAATGATTACTTCTATACTCTTCGCGGTGTCGTCGCTTTTGGCGGGAAATTCAAAACACATACCATGATCCCGCGAAATCTCCGCACCGAGTATACACCCGTGAAAAAATCTTAGTCCCTATATGTGTAACGTTCACGCGGTTACACACAGACACGTGTATACATACGGGCGAGAACGTATGTCCAGGAACTATAGACACTGCACTGCGCGGTAATATAATAGTTGAAACGACGGGCGCGGCTCGCGCCTGGGGACTAACTCATAATTCAGGGCTTATTGAGCAGGCAGTACCGGCCACGCGCGTTACCATAGGAACATGACAGACCAACAGCACGCGATCGGAAGCCCTGTTCCCGTCGCTGCTGCTGCTGCTATGTGTTCTATACCAAACGCTCTGACTTTTCGAAAGAGGAGCCGTTCCCTAAGTGTCCTTTTCCTCTCTCCATTATGGGAACTCCTATAATTGTATATATACTATATAGTTTCGGTTCGGGTAATCAACCCGTCAGCGGTAGGCAAAAGTAGCGATGGATTATAATTAAGAATGTAGCTCTCAGCTGTCGTTGACAGCTATACAAACTTTCGCGAAACAATGGGTTTATATATACCTGACGATGACAAAAATCACGCAACGCTACTATCACGACTATACTGAACTCGTCGTCTAGAACTGCTAGAATATATAATACAAGAGACGCGAGCGTTAGAGTTAGTAGGTAGTGAGTTTAGCGCCACCTCGAGCTAATGGGATTCAAAGAGTCAATGGGGCTCTACGCACACACGAGAGAGACGCGTCGGAACTTCGTTTACGCGCGAGGCTTCTTCCCCCCTCATGTGTGTGTATAGGTATACACAATTAAAGCATCGATCGACGAGAGGAAAATCTCTCTCATGGAGAGCTTTTAGCGGGAAGCTCTCTGTGTTATTGATGTGATTTTTCAACACAACTCGTAAAAAAAACACACTTATAGCGATAAACATCATAATAATACTCACTTCGACCCTGACGTACGAAAAATCCATATTATCAGCAACGGAGGAGGCTCACGGTGATGATGTCCGGATGGCGTGTTCGTTGATAATAATACTAATTGCCGTGTGTATACTATAATATCAAGAGGCGAAAATTTCAGCGAGCAGATCGTGATGTGCGTGTCCGCGGCGTTTTCCTTTTCCGCGTTTATACGTGATCGTCAGAGTGTAAATACGCGAGGTTTGTGTTGATGGACGAGATCACGAGGTGAATTCGACTTTCTTGTTTTTTCATAATCGAGGAAAGCAGACGAGACGAATCGATTTTTTCTTAAAAAAAATGCGCACTGATGCTTTTTTTCTTTCGAAAATCAGTTCGTCCCGCTTTGGAAAAATCAGAGAGAAGAAGAAGAGGATCAACAACATCGTGGGAGCGAGAGAATTTCTGGAGGTAGAGTAAATAAAGCCGTATAATTGTCGATTCGTTAAGGATAATCGATATACCTCGCAGGTGGCTTTATGTACACGGCGTCTTCCGTGAAAATGAGAACGGACTGCTTTTTGCGTGCGCTTCGCGACTTCTTTTGCCTTATACATATATACATATATACTCAAAGACGCTCTTTGCTTTTAATTCGCTGGCTTTTGTTCGTTCTCCTTTTTTTTTTCCCTTTACTCTCTGTGATGTGATGGGAAGTCGCGCTTCGCAGATTAAACAGAGGTAGTCCGGTCAAAGTAGGAAAAAAAATCTGGGTCAAGCTTCTGATTCGAATATGCCGCGTCTTCGTGCATTCTGAAATCGTGAGTTTGCTAAGTACAGCCACTTGAAATCGCCATCTTCTCCTCGATCAACGTGAGCGAAGTCAAGAGTCGCGCCGCTGGCCCTTGAAACCCTCGCCGCAGCAGCAGCAGCAGCAGCGGCTCTGATCCTCCACTTTAGTGAGAGAGAGAGAGACACACCAGAGGCGAGCCATTGTTCATCGATTAAGACCGCAAAGCCGGCCTGACAACAGGTTACGCGACCGCATGTACATACGGCTGGATGTGTGTATAAGCGTCATATTATACATGTGCACTTGGGCAACGAAAGTATTGTATATAAGAGAGGAAAGAGCTGCTGTTTGCCGAGAATTCATGGTCTTCTATAGGTGTATGTTAAAGCGAGGCTCTTATCAGATCGATGCATCAGGCGACTACCTGCTTTTTGCTCGCTTTGTTTCCGCCGATTTTTTTTTTTTTTTCATCCGTACGTATGCACAGAAATCTGTGCTTATTTTTTGGAAGGTGGATACAAGTTGGCGGAAAATTTTAGCGAAGCTTGTTTTTTTTTTTTCTGTATAAGGTTATGAGCGAAGAATAAACCCAGCTCGCTTGTTTGAAATTTACACAATTTTAACAAAACTTGATATCATTTAACACTACGCATTAAGACGCGATTCGCGTGCAGTTATAGCATGAGCGGCCAAAGCAGTAGGCCAAACAAGGCACTTATTTAGTATTGGTGACACACCGCTATATCTAGGCTCACCGCGCATATTGTTATAGGGAAAATGGAAAAGTGCCTATGCGTCACCTATCTTCACCTGCCAGAAACAAAGAGTTTAAGCGTTTACGAAAGGACCATTCCAAAAACGGCTTTGTTTTCTCAATTTTCACTTTTTGAAGTTAGAAATTCAAACATACGCAGAGATTGCGTCAGAAAACGAACAGAATGATTACCATGTCTTTTTCAGAGTAGAAATTAACCGATGCAGCACTCTGAAAACCGCGGAGAAAGAGACACTCACCTGTGAACCGGAAATCGCATTGTCCCGGAAATGCATCACTCGGAGTCATGCGCAAAAAAGCAGAAAAAACACACAAGAGCCACTCGAATCGACATAGTATACACTAGCCTCTAGCTTTTCCGGGCAGAACTGCAGCTCTACGACAGAGCCGGAGCCGAAAAAAGCCTCGTTTTCCCTCCGCACCAAAAAGAAAAAAAAACTCTCTTTCCACATCGCACGAAAATAGAAGAAGAAGCAGAAGCAGAGAAACGAACAATAGTACACAGAGCAGTGAGAAAGACAGGAAACAGAGACGCTGCTGTAGCAGGTAGTAGTAGCCTCGGCGGCTTTTGATACTCTCATCCTTCTTACGGGGCTTTTCCCACGGCCGAATCTTCAGCTCCTCTCTTACTTCTTCTCCTTCTGCAGCCGTCACTTGGCACTGTAGCCGACCGCCCACATTCCGATGAGAGCGAGAGAGACGCTGCACGAGGAAAGTGAGAGGCGGAGAGATGCACCGGCTGCTGCTATAGTCGGGAGAGTATATTCAGTGAAATTTCGTTTTTTTTGCAGCTATTTTACGCTGATGACGACGAGAGCTGCTGCAGGCGGATGCTAATAGCGATTTTTATGGGTGAATTTTCTGCGATATGAAGGAAAATTTTTTCCGATAACGTAGTCAGCTGTCGCTAATTGGCGATTTGAATTTTTTGAAATGTATAGGCGCACTCGTAAAATTCCTCTTTTTCATTTTGATTTTTCGATCGCAATTCGTAGTTCATCGCTCGTCGTTATTACACTACAGAGAGTGCAATCGTCCGACGAGCAAGTAATAATCGATAGAGTCCTTTGAACGCGTTTAATCAATTTTTCCCCGACGTCAGCGCAAATTTCCGAGAGGCGACTCGTCGTTACGGCCAATTGTATGCCTCGTGTATGCGCTATATATAACCATGACACGTTCTATCGGCCGGCAATAGCAGCAGAGATCGGCTGATCGTCCTTTGGCGAATATTGCCCCTCAACTGTAATTGCATCGCCTAACTATTTGGAATGTCGGGGCCGATTTCCCTCTATCTCTCTCTCGCCTTATTCTTGGAGCGGAATAGTTGCTAGAGAGAGCAAAGGTGGATATCGCACTGATGAGTTTCTCGGCTGACCTAGAAATATGCCGGATAGGAGATAACTTTTTTTTAATAAAAAAAAGGAACAGTGAAATTTTTGTCACTGAAAAATCCGAAAATCCCGTCCGATTTCGGCGACGCATCAGTCAGCTCGTTAATCGTTTTCTAACGCGTTGCAGTAAATAATCCAGACAGCATAATCCGCCCCAAAAGAATTCTGCGACGAGGCGATCCGAGAGAACGATATTATATATCCGACTCGTTTTCAGAGTCAGGGGGACGAGAGTCGGAGGCCGGTTATTACCAGAGGCGCCTCTAATTTCCCGGCTTGTCATTATTAGCGGGATTTATTGAGCCGAAAGACGCCTTTAGATAAGAGTGAAAAGCTGGACGTGTCGCCGACGCGTATCTGATGATGAGTCGAGGGTTTTTCTCTTCGGACGCGTGACGATTTTATCTCTCCTCAGATATATTACTCTATACAAGATCAAAATGTTGCCGAGAGCAACTTTTGTTTATTACTCGACCTTTCCGTAATCGGATAATTTTTCCCCAAAAAGGACCTTGAAAGACTCTCGCGAAATTAATTAGCCACACTGCTCTCTCAAGATCAAAACTCTAGCAAAAAACTTGCGCTCGATTCAAAGACCGACGCCTCAGGGCGCAAACGTATATATATAAGAGCAACTTCCCTCTCTCGTTACAACTTCCGTCGCCGAGGAAATAAAACACTAATGAGCCGTCGGCGAAACTTGTCCGTCGTCGTCCTATCCGACGAACTTGTCCGTGTGGTCTGTATTTATAGACGTATATATATATAATAGCGGTCACAGGCATCAGTTTTCGACGTTGGTTTTCCGGCTCATACAATTCGGGGGAAACCCTTCGTTCGCGACGACGACGATGACACCCCTAATTAAATCCCGATAACGAGAGGATCGTTAAAAATTTTTTTAATTAAATCCTGAGATGTGTGTGCATATATACGCGTTTTTAGATTGCGCGGCGGTCGTTAAACAATAATCAGCTTTTTAAAAGGGAGAGATATAATTAGACGATATTACGAGTTTGTATGCGTTTTTTATGCGCAGAGGTTCTAATTAAGAAGGACTTTACGAGAGGAGAATTAAAGTAATATTAAAATCGACGCGATTGTCCTCGCAGTAAAATTCCGTTTACGACGCAAGGCGATATAATATAAACCCGATAATTGTGTATAGGGGGAGCTTCCGATCTGGTTATAACCGCCCATAAGTAGTTTTTCGATGTGTGTGTGTGTGTGTGTGTATTATATTATATACATAAACAGCGTCGCAGCCGATAATGAAACCAAAATAATATTTATTCGTCGGATATAATCCTCTTACTCTCTCTAACGGATCGAACAATGCTAGATTATCAGTTAATTCGGAATCATGAGCATTGAACGAGATAATTGGATATCCGCGGTCGGTAAAGATTTAGCATACGGCTGGTGACCATGTGAAATTATGATAATTTTGCAGCTGTTGCAGAATCATATGTGCGAGCGAAATAAAAGGGACTCGTTAGCGCGCGAGATATTAATTAACGAGCGTTAATGAATCGCCCGTCGCGTTTCTTACTCTAAAAATCATAATCATTTTATTCGTCCTCTGATTAGCTGTTCGTTCTACCGCGCAATGTTTCCTAATCTCAAAAAGTGAAAATTGAGAAAATATGATAACAAGAGGTGTATTTCTTATGGATGTGTAGTTTGATTGTAAAAACACTGTTGCGACTTTAAATTAAACTTAATTTTAATTATACGTATACGCATGGACCGCTATAGAGCGATATCAATCACCAAAACAAAGCAGTTTTTACCGTCTATTATACTCTTCGTGTCTCCGGCAGGTGACAATAGGTGGCGCTTAGGCAATTTTTAACTTCCCTCATGATAATATGCGCACCGAGTCTAGATATAATGCTGTGCCACTAATGTCTTGTTTGACCTGCTGCTTCGGCCGCTCATGCTATAACTGCTTGCGAAGTGCGTCTAAAGTTATCGTTTGGTACTTCATATATCGGTAATTGCGTACATTATAAATTTGTTCGGTTATCATATACCAACGAAAAAAAACTCATAATTTTTCTCAAATTAAAAGCACACGATTTCGGTAAACGGACTAGAATTCGGCTATTGTCCGATTCCCAGCACAGCAGGATAAACCCGCTCAAGCGAATTACAGAATCCCACACACCACGCTGCAGCGCGTATAATCTCTCTTGTAAGGTGAAAATCGATTTCAATCCGGTACACACTGCACTGCAAAATCCGATCCAATATAAACAAAATTTCCGCCCAGTCATCAAACCGAGTTCAGGAGATCCTAATCCTTTGCATCAAGAACGGGCACACATACATAGTGATCGTTCCCTATACTGGATAGAAAGAGCCACTCGAACGTCGCAACAACGGATGGATCGATCGATCTGCTCTCTTTTTCCTCCGGGGATTGACCGGCCAATAACTTGGCGCGCTATATATACATCCCGTCTCTTTTCTCCCTGAATAATTCGCGAGATCTTCCTTTTTCTTCTTCTCACCCCGGGATTACGCGTCTCGATGTAGATTTTCAATTTGGCTCGGGTGACACGCAGATTTTTGCGACGCACTTTTTTCTTCCGCGGGGATTTTAATAACCTCGTCTTCTGGATTATGATGTAATGGAGATGATCTCGTTCTTCTTTTTTCCCGCCAACGTCGTCGTAGGCCAGAGTCCATTGTGTTGCTCGTGATTAAGTCTCCCGGACGTCGTCGACGACGACGACGTCCCATAAAAGTCTTGGCGGAATTGAAAAATCGAGCTCGATATTCCATTCACGTCGATGCAGCTGCACGACGACGTAACCCTTCGTTCATTTATCTCTCTATCTGAACTTTTTTTTTCGAAAACAACAAACTGCGTCCTGGGCATCGAATTAATCAACGAAGCGACGCGAAATCCTCTACGAAATTCTCGCATTGTCTCTCTGAACTATAGGCAGAGGACGAGATACAGAGAGAGGACTGCAATTACGCAACCCGAAAAGTTCCCAACGCTCTTATTTCCGTATCCCATTGGCCATTGTTTCAGTAGTGCGAGCGCGAGGCAGTGAGAGAGAGAGAGAGAGAGAGAGAGAGAGAGAGAGAGAGAGAGAGAGAGAGAGAGTTCAGTAGAGCGAAACACACACACATACTCCGGACGTTTAATCTTTATTAACTCCTCGATTACGATGGGACGCTCAGAGAAGTGGTATTTTTTACGTAATCTTATACTGTATAGCTAACTTCGTTTGCCGTCGATAAAATTAAATTATTGCGGGTAGTTAAGTGCTTGGGCTGTTTTTGCGTTGAATAAATGAGATTTTTTTAAAGCTGATCTTTTTATAGAATCGACTCGAAGTTACGTACCCAGTCAACCATAAAACTAACTTTATCATTTCTTGTTATACGTATATATATTGTATACAATATTTGATAAACAAAAACGAGCCGCTTTCATTTCATCGAACGCCGACGAGCAAACTTTTCTTTTACGAGCTCTCTGTCTCACGAAGAAAGTCAAAGGCACGCCGGCGAGCAATTAAGACTGGCCAAACTGCCTCTCGTGTATATAAACCTCCACCCACCGAATTTGGCCAGCTTCCTATACACAGCAGCACAGGACTACTATTCAAAGTGTCTCGCGAGCGGTTGCGCGCGTATATTTGTCCTGTGGCAGGTTCCGGTGTCTGATATTTGTCCTCTCTCTCAGGGGCGGCCAAGTTATTTGTCTTTGCTTCTCTCCCTGTTTGATCTACGTCGTACAGTCCCTCTCCCTCTCTCTATATATGCACCAATTCAAATATGTAGACAGGAGCCGGCCGTTTGTAAATCGCCGCGACTCGATGTTCTCTGTGTGCAGGGGTGTGAGGAACAGTCGATTTTTTTTCTATATGCAGATACATACCCCTCCACAAGAGTCTATATTACTGCGGCCAATTACCATGAATATTGTAGGTAAAAATAGAAGCTTCAATTTTCAAGGCAAACTCTCTCTATAAAACATCCGCTTATTCAGGCCGAGCTCAAACGTCATAAAATTTTCGTTGGACTCAAACTGTTTCCTCAACCCGAAGCGAGATATATAATACACTGTATAATACTATAACGTACACACACCGACAGCAGCAGCTTCACGACGTATAAAGTGCCCACTTACTTGGGCTTTCAAAAAGCCGCGCGCATAAAAATGCCGCGATAAAAATTAAGGGGGCAAGAATTTCTTTACGAGAGACTTATATATACACGCTGGTGGCTCTTCCTTCTCTCGCGTAAATAAGAAACCGAGTAAGTAGCAAGCAGCAGCAACGGAACATTGAGTTAATTGAGCTTTGAAGCTCATCTCGTTTGTTTATCGCGAGAAGCTTGCACTTTGTAGCGACTTTTACCGGCTGTTATCCGGTTTTTAACACAACGATTAATAAACCGAGAGAAGACGTATAATAAAGGGAAAAGTCGTCTCCTAAACTAGTCCTGAATAATGCAGTCCTAAACGTCCCCCAGAGAGAGAGAGAGAGAGAGAGTATATATATGTATAGGGTATAGGGGAAGTAAAAGTAAGACAAACAAAACGCCGGTGACACGTGTTTAAAATTGCATCGAGACCACCGGCGCGCACACTTCTAGCTCTCGCGAATCTGCAAGTCAAATCCCCCCTCTCCTCTCGAGGAGAAGTGGAAAAAGACGCGCGCGGAGCGCGTCGATGGATCTGTCTGCTTTGTGGTGCAGATAAGGATTACGCGGCCGAATAATGTATCCGGAGCGGCGTCGAGGCTTGATTGTATTTTTTATGAGAAGTTTTCCTGAATAATGCAGCCAAGCCTCGAGCTGTGTGTATATCTGCACATACATATATACACGCAGATTTTTGCAAACGGGCCGCGATAAAGCGGTAACGAGTCGACGTTAATCCTCAAGCCCGCCTATATCTGAATATATAGTGACGAGGGGGAGATTGGAATTAATGTATTCATTATCCTAATAAAAACGCATTATCTCCAACTCCTGTGTGTGCCTGAGCTAATAATTTATTCAAATTACAACGAAGGGGTAATTTTGCCCTCGAGTTGTAAGTCTTCTCTTTGAATTTACTCGATGCTGGGATCTGATATATAACAGCGCGTGTATATATCAAGGCCACACGGCGCGCGATTAAACGTGTTTTAAGGCTGATTAAGAGCCGTGTGGCTTCAGCTACTTGATGGAGTCTAATTTTGTAGATGAGGATAGGGATCTTCTTTCTGGAATGTGAAAATGTGAATCCGGAGCAGTAAGTATATAGAGCTCGTTAAACGCGGCCGCGAACAAAGCAAGCGCGTGGAAAGGAAAATCGCAAGTCTCATCAATTATTTCGCGGATAACGAGGTAGTCGTGATGGTTATAGGTGCAATATGTGGATGTGTGTAAGGAAAACAGGGCGAATCAATCGGATGTGTTACTGGGTTGCGAGAGTAGTGAACTACTGTGAGCTCTGACGGGTGTAAAGCGTCGATCGGCTGTCTGTTCAGGCTGTCGGTTCTCTTTTTGACTATAGCGCCTGGCTGTATATAGATACGAGTTGGGGGAGAAAAGAGATTTATCAACCTCGAGCTGTTACGCCGTGTGTTTCGCGTTTTGTTTTTAGTCCAACTGGTCAATCTGTTAATGGTCGGAATTACTTCACGTTGTATTTTTAGAATATACTATACAACAAAATGTAAAACAATACATCTCTTGTGCCATCGATACATTTTCCTCCCTCGAGGTTCTAAGACCGCCGGAAGCTTCGCGTTGAGCGAAGAAAGAGCGATAGAAGGAGGAAATCAAAGGATAAATATATAGCTAGGAAAGCGCGAAGAGAGAAGTCATGAATACTCCCTTTGATTGTGCAGAGCCAGGGCTCTCTCTTTCTCCCAAGATAGGCGTTTCCTCTCGACGATGTATCGCGCGCGTATATTCTGAATAAGTCGCGAGAGAGGTAGCGCAGCTTCTGAGCTTACACTAAAGCCGAGTGTGTTTGTTGGAAAAGCCAGACAATGGAGATCGGCATATAAATTAAATTCTATATTTTTTTTATAACACCTCATTGAATCGAGAGTAAAATTAGGTCGATTCGAGAATCTTTCCCGCTTCTGTATATATACTATACAGATCAACACCTCGGGGTGCAGGAGTTTCTCGCTACAAACAGCGAGACAATCGCGGTCGAGTCTGCATATATACGTATATAGAACGTGTATATACATAGAGGAAATTGTCGAGGCGGTCCATTATACGCCTCACGACTGATTTCTCTCTCGCTACACTCCACACAGCAGTATATAGAGTATATGCTCCACGTGCGCCGCGCGACGTTCGGCAAACTTTGACGCGAAATTAATTCCGCAAGACGACGGAGAGAAGAGGCTAATGTGGAGTTGATGTTACTCCTCGGGACTGCTGCTGCGGGAAAGTTTACTACGCGAATCGCCCTTGGTAATCGACTCAAATATTATAAGGTCTCTTTTGTAAAGTGTTGATTAATAAATAAATATCGACGTCAAAGTTTTGATAGAGAAGAGAAATAATAAATACTTTTTATTACTCCTCATCGGCTTATAAGCTTACGATATACAGGCGAAACATCGTCCGGTCAATAATATCGGAACAACAACCGTGAAATTATGTCACGATAACTCCCGAGCAAACTACATCGAGTTTAATAACGCAAAAAGCATAAAACACGGAATTGTTAAATAACCCCACAGCAGCTCCTGAGTCCATAAATTAAATCGCTCTCCAGTACACCAATGGAGATATAATATTATTAATTAAAAACTGCGGAATGCACATTCTTTGCACGAGTTCTCACGACGACTACGGAGAGGGAGGAGAGAGAAAGTGCCGCCGCCGTTGAGCCACTACTGCTGCTACAGCAAAGTCGATAAATTAAAAAAAAAAAAAAAAAACGAGCCGCCGTAGCTGTATGGCGCTGTACAATGAAAGTGAGGCGGTTGCCGAGAGGATATTTATAGGCGGCGCTGCTTGCGAAACAATCGCCGCGTAATTCTCCGTCGAAAGGATAGCGTGCGATTAATTCGCGTTTCCGCGTGTACTGGCGCCGGTGACTCTGTTTCTTTTCCCCCCTCTTTCTTTTTTTTTTCACATTCTCGATGGAGTCGTTTTCAGGAATTCCTATTGTTATTCGCGTCGACGTTCGATTTATCAGCTGCTGCAAGCGTCAGTCACGTGAAAATATTTAATCGCGCGCATTATCGCACGAATCAAAGTCTGATTAATTAACCGCAGCCGAGTCAAAACAACGTGTAAAATAATTCAATTCACGGGCCGCCCCTATATGACATAAATCACATTCTACAGCCGACTAACCGCGATAGATATAGCTGCGTGCATTAATAATCCGATAATCAACATCGCGCGCTTGTGGAAAAGCAACAGGAGCCATTGGCGGAAAATTCAAAACTCCCGCACTTCGGCGTCCTAGGAATAGGACGAAATAATCGAGTTTCACAAAGCGAATTCGATTCTATACTCTATACTCCTCGTGCGCAACATTTAACGGCTGGATAATTATAGTCAGCCGATACAAACGTCGGCCGTCAATTAACATTGCCAGGGGGGTGAAATTCGATGTACGCGTAGATTGATTCGCTCCGCTTTTTGTGCTTGAATTAATTTCGAAAACGGGCTGGTAATTATAATTTATTCGATTTTATTAGTTTTCATGGACGAATCTCCTCGAATTATACGGTAAATTTCGAGTGTACACACACAGCTAGCAATATATAGCGCTTAATTAATTCCAAACGCGCGAAATAATCACGTCGAATCAGCGCATCGGCGCGAAACACAAACGGAAGCTGTTAGCTGCTGCTGCTGCTGCTCTCTGCAATTAGCCCCATACACACCCTCCTCGCATTCCTTTGAGCAGCGACGCGTTGCAGCGAGATGTGAAACGTGATTTTTTTTATATCTACGACCCTCGTGCGATTAATCACACGATCGTTGCATTAGACACGCGATGATTCAGTTTTTCGATGACGCTGCTGTGCTCAGGCGAAACTCTGCTGTTTCCGACTCGTCGATCAGCTGATTGATATATATACTCTCGTCGTTGCGCTCGCGCGAGATTTGTATGCAGACTGGAAAGTTTTCGGATTGTCGTTTTCGACGGAAGCGTTATATGCGCTGGAAATTCGAGCGAAAGTTGCCGGTGAGAGAGAGAGAGAGAGAGAGAGAGGAAGGAAAGTAGATTGTCGATTTGGAAATAACAGTCGCTGTTTTGCCCTCTTGTGTGTATGTGATGGAATTTTTCGTCGGAGTGAGTAGTTTGTTTCGTACACTCGACAGCTGAAAAGCTTTGAGTAAAGGTGTGCAGACTGCAGACAGAGAGAGAGAGAGAGAGAGAAGGATTTTGAAAGGTAAGGAAAATATTTTCAAAAGCAAATTTGAAATTTTGTTCGGCTTAATAAAGCTTTGATCAATCTCTAGAATAATACACTCGCTGTGCCGGGGAAATAAAATGAGAGAAACTTATACACACAAGTATGTATTACGCTCCATTTGGTTCTATAGCGAACTTGAACTCGCGCGGCACTTTCGAACTTGTGAGCTGCGCGAGATATCGATTGCGATGTGGATTCGCGTCGAAACTTTCCTTCTTCTATAGATCCTTGCGGAATTAAACACATCGATCAAAAATATATCTCGAGAGTCTGCAAAAATGCATCGTAGACTAAAAAAAAGGCGCTGCTCTCGAAGTGGAAAACAGAAAAATAGAATAGAATATCCATATACACACACATCATATATCCATAGCTCTCGAGAGCGTCTCGGTGTATACAGATAATGCCAGCCAAGAGAATCCTCCTTCTCCTCCTTCTCCGAGTCGAGTACACACAGCGAGCTAGAGAGCCTAGAAACCTTTCCCTTTCCCTCTTCTCTCTTTTTATTTTTTCTCCTCCTCTCTCTCTCTCTCTCTGCGTTCTGTGCTTCTCTACTCCGCGAGGATTCCTGTGCCGTCTTTCTCCCCTTTAACTTTCCCTCTCCTCCTCCTCCTTCAGCTTCTCTCAAGGTAAAATCGTCGGTCGGCGCGGCTGTATACTACTCGACGCGAGGCCGCTTAAGCACGTCTTAGCGAGGGCCGCGCAAAATGACCTATTTCGCATTGTGCGGAAAAGCTCTGCCCCTCTTTACACCTGCAGACTGCGCTACTGCTGCTATACTGCTGTTGAATGGCCAGCTAGGTAATTAGTTTTCTGAGAGAGAAGGCGATGGTGGAAAGGTGCTGGACCGACAAACTAGGTAGGCAGAAGGAAAGTGTACTGCGGTTGCTTTTGGCGATGAGAAATTTTTTTTTTTTTAGGTTGGAGATGCGACGTTTCTTGAAATTGGGTGTTTGTGCGCTGTGAAAGGTATTTCAAGGGTCGGGGATTAAATTTGATTTGGTCGGTATTTTGAGAAATTCAACGAGTGATTTTAACGATGTAAAAGTAAGTGATCTGAGTTTGAAAATCCTTTGCAATACCTTTAAAAATTCTATACCTACGTACACACTCACTCCGACTCTTATTTATAAACGTAAAATCGTCGCCACAGCAAAGTCGGGCAATTCGATGCATATGGAGGTCGATAATCGAAAATCGCGGGTCCGGCTCGCGAAAAAGAGAGTCTCGGAGAGAGAGAGAGAGAGAGATGATCTTTGAGGTGGAAATCGCGACGTAGCCTGCTCGGAAATGCAAATATCGGTCTTACCCTTCTCCATACGTATATACACACTCTGCTTTCCATGTAAATGAAGTCTTGAATTTTTTTTTTCTCTTACTCAGCGACCCGCAAATAATTTATATCAAATAGCTTGGACTTTCGAATTTGGATAGTCGAGGATCGATGCATACTTCAGTTTAAAAGTCGGGAGGAAGAACTAGCCGAAGAATCCTCGACTCTCCAGCGATTTTTCCGGGAATTCACCGTCCATATTATGTATATATATATATATATATATATATATATAGAGGCAAAAGAAGCATTGAAAAGCTCAATTTCTCGTTGCGCGCCTGCATCTCGGGCATACCGATATTTTCAATCAGCTGCGAGGATCCTATACGGCGAGAGAGCGAAAAATAATAACAATAATAATAGTCTCGTATATTTTGCATGAAAGAGCCGTTTGGGAAATAGATCGGGGGCTGCATTTTTGCGATTTGCATAGCGGCTGCCTATATACACGTATACTCGGTAAATAGAGCGTAAAATAAGGTGCGAGGAAAAAAATAAATCCCACCGAACTAATCGGGCATCCGAAACCTCAACCATTACGCCACTATTCGATCCACTCAATCTCACCAGGCAGCATCCTTCATTCCAATCAACCCAAAGGAATCCCCCGATACACTGTATATACGTGTATATACAGATTCACGTCAGTCTCTGCGCGAGAGTAGCTGCAGAGGCTTATACGGATAATCCTTCGACTGACAGACTGCATCACTCTCTCATGGCCTAATTACGCGCGACGACGATGAGGGAGAGAAGGAGCGATGGGTATGTATATAGGTATATATATATATTCGTATGTATACCTTCTTATAAGCCCATTTGACGCTGCGGCTGAATTTGGCCATCGGTGAGTCGTCGACGAGGAAGTACTTGACATCCTCGAGGCTCAGCTCGTCGACGTCCAGAGGGTGATGGAGACCTGCTGAGGCACAAGCTTCCTCCTCCTCCTCCTCCTCCTCTTCCTCATCTGTGGACTCCGTGTACTCGGTGATGGTCGACAGACGCTTCAGGTCCTCTTCCGTTACGTAGACCGAACGATCCATTGTTGTCGCACTATGTATAGCTCCGGTTGTCTATTCCGATATGCACATGCCCTTCTCTGAAGATTCAATTTTTTTTTCTTCAAGGCGCTGCCGCTTCGTCAAGCAAACGACGTAAGAAGCGCATCATTGAAAAAAAAAAAAAAAAAAAAAGACAATCTATCGTCCAGAAATAAGCGCGTAGGTACAGAGGTTTATAATGCAATTTTTGAAGAAACGGCTATTTCGAGAGGATACACACACACTACAATTAATGTCTGAGTAGCGCCGGCTTTCATAACAGTCGCGCACGTTTTTAGCGGCTGTTATTCTTAGCGCTGTTTTTGAAACGTGCCGGAGTACTGGCTCTTCTCGTCGTGTGGTTCAACGTTCCGTCGATTCGACTGTATCTCTCACTTCCTACTACCTATATATAGTATGCAGTATATGGAAGATATTTTTTTCTTATATTAAATTTTACGATTGTCCAGCGCTGTATATGTATGCCGTTCGATACGGTCTTTACGACAATTTTATGGGTCACGAAAATCTCTCCTGAGAGTAGATCAATGTGTATCTTGACAAAGAATGCAGAAACGCACATTGGACGCCGTAAAACAAAAAGCCATAAATCAGATCGAAGCCGGCCAATTACCGAGAAGTGCAGCGGAGCCGTTTCCGCCATAAAAAAAAAAAAAAAAAAACAAACGATCGGCTCGTAAAAAAAGAGGGTCATACGGTGTGTAGTCGCGCGAAAAAGCGAAGCGTGAGATACGTGTCGATCTCTGGAGGATTGAATCGCGCGGTGGTATGTGCTATACGGTGCGAAGGTTTAATCCTCGCAATTGCACTGGTTGCATTAGCCTAAGCTATACTGGACGATACGATGAGAGTCTCTCTATATAGTGCTAATCGTGGCTTTATATGGATAATTTGTTTAATGGCTTTGTTTCTTGGGGATTCATCGCTCTTTCGCGTGGTGCAGAGCTTCAGCAGCGGATTTAGCATAAGCGGTTCAAGCAGTAGGCATAACGAGTCAGTTTTGTCATAGGTAGCACACCGCTATATCTACACTTGAAGCACAAAGTTAGATGGCAAAAATGTAAAACCACCTATGCGCCACCTATTGTCGCTATCCCGGTACTGTACTATTAAGAAGCCAGAAAGATCGAGCGGTGGGGGGAAAAGACCAGTCCACAACTGTTTAGTTCTACAGCTACTTTATACTATATACAATATACAATTTTTTTTTCTCTCAACTACACGCTTTCACACGTGTAACGAAATGAAAATTTTTCCTCTGCACAAACTGCAGCAGCAGCAAAGCAGCTCGTACATATACAGGACGAGCTCATCCGGAAGAAAGGATTCAACTGGCCGGAAACACGCGTCTGCACTTAGCTTAAGGCTAGCCGCTCCTCTCGTGTCTATGGGCTTCTCTCTCTGTCTCTTCTTCTCTCCACTTTATACGCTACATACACATACGCGAGAACATAGTCCAGTCTCGTGTCGTTGCAGCGCTTGAACTCTCTTGGCTATAAGCAAGCACGTGCGAAGCTGACCTTATGCTCGCGCTATGCGCGGTGTCATTCGATATAGGTATGTTGCACACGTTATAAGGTTACCTCTTTCCGGAAATATCCAGAATTTTTGTCGAAGAAGAAATTCCTCGCTCGATATAACAGAAAAAAGTGTCGTCGTGAGCAAGAGAGAAAGAGAGAGATTGGAAATACATGAAGCTTTGAGTGTGTATACGTAGGCCAATAAAAATCGCCACGGGAGATCCGCCCGCGCCATAAACGTCACTCAGTCCTTCCTTTTAATTTCCAGCATTCCCCGACTGTATCCTTGACAGATAAATCAGCGGCAGCAGCAGCAAGGAAGAGGAGAAAGATGGAAAAAAGACGCTGCGTATCTCTCTCTCTCGCTTATGTAAATCGAGAGACAGAGAGACGAGAGAAGGAGGTGTCGTAATCGCCGTCCGTCCAGCTTTACATCATTGAAAGACTGACTTATCCTACGTCGATGCTTCGTTAATCCAGACGCGTCAGCCCTCCTATCAATTTTATCCCTCGTGTCTATACTCTCTTCTATACGCTATAACACATGGATAAGAAGACGCTGTATACGAATAGAGCATTCCACAAAGGTGTAAAATTCCCGGCGGCGTTAATCGCTCGAATTGAGACTAATTACGAGAGAGGACGGGCTTATGCTAATGCCATCACACGCTTAATTAATCGTTGCTCCCGTTGACTGTGTGTGTGTAATCGAGAGAGTTATATATATATACGGAGGCCGAATCCGAGATATGAATTCATATCACGAGGATATGCACGACGGACAAACAAATCCTTCCTTCACTCTCGGAGTCTAGACTGCGAATTGACCGTGATATACCAGTGAGTTATTTTTGGAAGTCTCATCTCTCTCTTTTCGAGAAACTCTAAAAATATAAACGCGCGTGTTTCTCGCGTAGACTCTGTGTGTTATATGTGCTTGAAAAAGTAAAGCGAAAAATAAATTTTTCAATTCAAAATTCAGATGTAATGAAATGCGAATTTTTCCAGGCTGTCTTTGTACAACGCGTCCTACTTTTTACGTACATATACGAAAATGATGAGAAGTAGTGAGAATAATTTTTGAAAATTTCCTGACGAGTTGTGTGAGATACACTGAAAGTATGATACCCTCTACGTCCTACATTATACGTACTCCTCTTTAGCGAGCGTTTCAATAACCATATACTCAGAGTGTGTATACAACACTCGGTATACATGTACGAGAACGACCTTAATAACTGTTGAATTTAATTTATGCGCGCGTCACTCGCTTCGCGCATTGACGGGGTAAAGTATACTCTTTCTCTCCCGCCGTTGCAGCCGATGAGCTTTCAATGCACACTGTTTCAATGCTCTTTGTCCTCGGCTGCCAGCTTTTTCGAAATAATGTGCTGTTCTCCTACATATGTGTAAGTATAACGAGACATGTTTATCGATCGTTTCGCGACGAAAGAAGAAGAGAAGCTTGTCTCGGTGTAATCTTTCGAGCAGGACGGACGCAGTGATGATATCTGTTTTATTTTCGAACGTATTTACTCTGATCCACAAGTTTTTCATTCCAACAGCGCGGCTATATTGACTCTGAAATTCGTTGCGGCCGTCAATTAAAAAGAGGCTCTCTCTATTGGGTTCACGAGCCCAGGCTTTTTTTACGCGGTAAATTCGGCTTCCATAATCTTCAATCAGTTTGCGCTGAAAAAAGATCCGAAAAAGCGAGAGAGAGAGAGAGAGAGCTCTCTTTTTTTCACTAATCGAAAAAGGCTCCGCTTTTGTTCGACAAATTTTCCGAGGATGATCGAGGGATTATATTCGGAAAAAAGCTTGTTTTTCTACAGAAGAGATTTTTTTTTCAGCGATGAGATATCGGGATCTATTTACTAAATGAAATTTTTTACAAAGCTAGTCCGCTGTATAAAAAGGACGCCTCCTCTCTTCCGAGAGATTTTGACGAGCGATCTCGCTCAAAGTCGTCCGTAAAATTTTGGCAAAGCGAGAGCTAAAAAGTCTCTCAAAAATAGTATTACATACTCACACACGCCAGCAGTTGGGAAAAAATTGCCAGAGAATTTCGAAATAAACGTTAGAAATAGCCGCGTTATATTCCTCACGATTACGACCGTTAAAAATACGCCCATGCAATGGTTGTGAGTTAACGAACCACATCGGAATTTAAAATCTGCCGGCGGTGATAATCTCCGGCGCATTAATTCACAAGATACTGTATGCATCGAGGTTGAGAGAGAAAATTTAATCGATCGATATATCCGGGGTCTCGAATCATAAACGTCGTGTGTAGTACAAGGGATTAAGCTCGCGCCCACGTGTATCGATTGTGTGCCACGTTCGAATTAACAACGTCGCGTTGATTGCCGGAAACGGGCCAGCGATTAACGACGGGGACGAGGACGAGAGGTTCTGGCACCGGAATTACGGACGGACAGTGTATATGGGGGAGAATTGGCTGGGTTTTCAATCCGCTTCGCCGGCGATGTTCGACAGCTTTAACGTTGACCAGTATACAGCAAGAGAGAGAGAGACTTGGATGCATCAGTAGGTGGCGTCACGGTCGAGGCGTTATTGCAGGGGACGGCGTTTGTTTTCGTTGCCTTCTTTATATTTACGAAGAGAATTTCGAAATTAAACGCGGCTTCAACTGCAAAGCTGCAGAGCGATACGTGAAATATTATCAGGAGGGAGAAATTCTCTGCATATATACATAATGCCGTGTAGTCTTCTTTGAGTGCGTTTTCAATTTGAATCTCTTTTAAGCTTCGGAGAGATAGAAGAAGCCACTGGAATTTTTTCAACGTAAAAGTGAATCTTTTCGCTTTGAGTGGAGTAGGTATAGCTATGCGCAGAGGAGAGAGAGAGAGAGAGAGGCCGATGTATCCGATGCCGTGAAGTCATGTAGTGAAATTCGACTCCGAGATATTTCCGAAAGAGAGAAAGAGGAAGGAGAAGAGAGCGAGAGCTTTATGCGCCTCCATAAAGTACACATCTCGCGCTTTATATATATCTATAATACACGCCACTGCTGAATCGGACTTATTTTTCAATCGACTCGAATAATAACACCCGCGCTCTCGAGTTATTTCCACTTTACACAAAATTATCATCGGATTCGGCGAAGGCGAAATAGTAAATATAATCAAAGCCAGCCGCGAATTCAAAATAACACTAGCCAGACACCGCAGTAGGCGCCGAAATAATAAATACCGTACCCGTCCGATAATTTATAAACCTCTGTATATCTACGCCAACAATTTTAAACGCGCAAAACTCGAAAAAATTCAAACACCACACCAACACCGATCACTCGTCATCCACATATATCACAAAGCCACTGTACACACTATCACAACAACAATAGCGTCACGTGCGCACTGCAGTAAAAAACTCGTTCTCGCACGCGCGCGGGCTTTTTAAAAGGGCCTTATAACACAGAAGCAGCGAACGGCAGCGAAAAGTTAGGCCAAACGCTGGCGCCCGCGGACTACTACTACTACTACTACTACTCTATCTGCCTGTGACTGCCGTCCGTCCGTGCTGAACCGGCGAACACACCAACTTTATATTTAGACGTCTCTGCGAGCACTGCCGCGGCTATACTGCTTTATTTTCCAGATGCGCTGCGAGCCTCGCTCTCTCTCTCTCTCTCTCTCTCTCTCTCTCTCTCTCTCTCTCTCTCTCGTGAGAGAGTGAGATCGGCTAGAATATTACACGCGCCAGAGAGAGAGAGAGAGAGGGTGACGGGCTTTTTACGAGCGACTTTTCGTGGTTCAGCGTTTAAGAGGTGTTTAATTGATTTATATAACGAGGCTGCGTATCATACTGAATTTAATAATAGCAGCGTAATGGACGTTGATGCTGATATAGTAAAACGCGTAATTTTCGTAGACGCTGAGAGAGAGCCAGTTCTTCAGTTCATTCAATACCTCTTGCGATTATAACGCGATTTTTCAAGACGACGCGTGTGCGTGAGTCACCGCGACTGGAAAACCAATTACCACAGAAATTCCCAGCGTCCGAAAAAGACGAAGAAGCGAAGTACAGAGAGGAATAAGAAAAAAGCGATACGTCGAAGCTCGCAAGCAAGAGAGAGAGAGAGAGAGAGAGAGAGAGAAGGTCGCGTTTCTCGGTACAAGCTGCTGCTCGTGAAAGAGCAAAAGGAAAAAACTTGCCCCCCTTTTCTCGCGGCGGCGGTGGCTATACCATATACGCGAAAGAGAGAGAGAGGACTGCACCGTGGAATTCACGATCGGCTGGTTCTGCTTCTCTCTCTCTCTCCATGGAGTATATATGAGCTGGTATTACATACTTATCGTACACTGCCGCCGCTGCTGCTTTCTTTGCTCTGCGGCGCCTGAGGTATTATACGCGTGTCGTTTTTCGTTTTCAGCTGTCACGATGCTTTTAATTTTCAGTACAATTACATCGGGGAACAATACGTTCCTTCACTTCTTAAGAAACTAAGCTTATAAGTATCGATGCTTTGAAAAAAGCTCGCCTCCGGCAATTTCTCTTCTCGTCTCTGGAGGGATAAACCCGAAGGTGCGCACAGGTGGCGGAAGAACCAGATCGTCGTACAAGGTCTCTGGCTTTTTGCTCACAAGGAGAGCGCCGTGTAAGGTTATGGTTATGGACACGCGCGTGTCGTCGTTGTCTCGCTGTTGGTTTTCAGCAGCCTCGTCTCTCTCTCGCGAGAATAGACAAAGAGGATTTTCGTGGGAATTTATACCTATACGGCTTTTGTGTGCTCTATACAAACATACAAGCTCGTTTATACGAGGATAAGCGTCGTTTTGGGAGAGAGAGAGAGAAGCAACACGATAAGGCGCGTAAATATTGGGTAGCCACACGCAGGTGCTCTTTTGGGAGGAGGGTTATAGCAGTTTGTTTTTTGAATTTTCTCCGATCGACGATGCGCGCAATTCTTATCAAAACAAATTTATCTCCTTTCGCGAAAACCGGGAAGCAAAATTAGCTAAGCTCGAGTAGAGAGAAAAAAAGGAAGAGAAGCCGACTCTCTTCCCGCAATCGTGGTGAGCAATCTCTCCGCTTCTCTAATTCGCGCGTTTTCCCCGACCGGCTCTTTATCGTCTACCGCCAAGCGGTAGTAGGAGAGCTTAATGTTTATTCCCGGCGCTGCTGCTACTGCTGTGTATACGTATATATACATACCTTCCTCCTCCTCCACTTCTGTCTCTCGTCAATTTCGTTTATACTCGCCTAGACGCCGCCGCCGTTGCTGCGGTGTAATTCGCGCGCCGGGGGATCATTACGCGCGTGTATAAACACAGACGCTCTTGGGATATACCCTTTTGCTGTTCTCTATATAATATACACACACAGATTTTTTTTTTTTTTCATCTTAATCGCAGAGAGTCGGCGGGTGGCGCTCTGACGGCGATTTTCGTAATTAGAAAGCGCGCGCCACCTTTTTCGGATCCCTATCGTATAGATATGGGTATATATCCTATATATACGCTAGAGTTGTTATACGTTACGTGAAAGCTAGTGAACGGGGGAGTTGTTGGTGGCTGAGACGCGTGTTATTACTTGCGTCACCGATAATTCGCAGGAGATCGTATATATAAGAGCGCGTTTTTAGCCGGCGGGTTTAATGGACTTTCGATTACTTCTCGCGTTTATACCGCACGAGGAGCGCGAGGAGGCGTTAAGCTTGGAATTACGCCTTTTGACTTAATGACGGCGTAAAACTCGAACAGCCACCCCCCGCGAGAGCAACTTGGCTGCGATAAATAAAATTTTCTTAATCGTTTATAAGTTTTTTTCGCTCTTACAGCTTAGTTACCGTATATTAAAATTTTTCACATTATCAGTTTTGATGTTTATATTTAAAAAATTTACATTATTATTATACGTTTCTTCAGTGTGTATTGGTCTTCTGCTATAGAGCGCACAACCAAACAAAGCGCTCTGCTCGTCGTCACATTTTACGAGAGAGCCGCGAGCCACCCATACCGCAACTTGGCTCACGAACTACATATACATATACATACTCAAGAGAGAGAAAGCGCTAAGGGTCCGCGCGCTTCCTAGTACTTAATCTCGGCAGGGCATCGCCACGCATGCAGCAGCAGAAGCAGAAGCAGAAGCAGCAGTAGAGCCTTTATGCTTCAAGTGCTCTCTGCAACGGCGGCGATTCTAAGCGTTATTATTAGACGCTGTATAAGCGGTAGTGCTTCTCTATGAGAGAGAAAGAGAAAACGTGTAGTGTGTGTCTATGTAGAAGAGAGAGACTTGTCTGTTTTGCGGGCTTTTTGCGATTGATTGTTTTTGAGTGCGCACATACAGTCGAGGCTATTTTCGGGGTCACGGGCTCGTTCTGCTCCGTCTCTCTCTCTCTCTCTCTTTCGGGCTGTTTGTTTTCGCGGGACTTTCGAGTGGCTACGTGTATGCTTTGCCAACCGATTGTTTCTCAGACTTACGTGACACGGATCAAAGAGCAAGAAGGTTTTCGCGACGAAAAAGAACGCGCTTATTGAATATTTCGATTCTTATTCTGGTATTTATTCTTTTTATGTAATTTTCTACTACGAATTAAAAATTGTACATTCTATTTCCTAAGCTATATATGCTGTACACACAAAGACTCGAGTAGCGCAGGCTCGATTTCGCCAAAAAGGTCAGAGAGGTGATCTCCGCAACGCCGTCGATCACACAGCCCGCGCGCGAGCTATTGCTCTCCATCAACCCCTTGTATACACATAATTCCAGTCACGAGACGCCAAGCGCAAGAGAGAAACTCTAAAACTTCTTCTTCTTCTTCTTCTCTTCTTCGCCCCCTCTCGCTTGCTCTCGAGTTCACTTTCACCGCGTATCTCGGGTACAATTTCGATAAATCTGCGCGCGCTTTATACTTGCGCGCTCTAACCGCATTCTAATTAGATGCTTATCGACGGCATATCGATTTTACATTTTTTTTCTGTTTTGTTCTCTCTCCTCTCTTGTGGAACAAATCGCTTCGAGCGTTTGATAAAATACGTATCTCTCTCTCTCTCTCTCTCGTATCCGAGTTTGAATAATAAATCGCGCTCTTTTTATACCACCACATCGCGTTCGATGTAAATATTATACGTATATATAAAAGGAAATTAAGTTTGAATCGTTATTTCTTTTTTACGTGAGAGGGAGTCGCGGTAAAATAAAACGAATTATTTTTTCATTCTACGCTATGCGCGAAGAGAGAGAAAAAAGAAAAACAATATAACCAGCTAAGCGTCTTCTTCTCTGCACTATAACGTAGGCGTTCTGATAAAAAATTGCTTTCGAAACTCCATTTTCCTCAGGATGCTCTCACTCTCTCTCGTGAACACTCGCGGATAAGCGCAAGAAGTATAGAAGAGAAGAGTCTCTAGGCCGTATAAGCGCGCGCTAGCTCTTTTTATGGACGCGCGCGTGCAGACTGGAATTTTTATCGGCATCTGAAAAAAAATTGTCATTTTTCTCTCGCGCGAGAGCAAAAATTCCATACTCACTTATATTCTCTAAAGCATTAATTGCGCGTACTTGTAGGGGAGGAGATGAAAAAAAAAAAATTATTGAAGTGTATCGAGTGCTTACCGAGCGGTGCATAAAATAAGGTTAAGTGTGTGCTCGACGAGAGAATGAATTTGTAAAGGAGACCTTTGACATCGCGCCTGAACGAGAGAGAGAGAAAGAGAGAGAGACTTTCCAGTCGACGAACAGAGTACATACTTTCGCGGCTCTGCATCACAGTGACTTTGTATATAGCTCGCAAGGAAAATCGCGGGGATACGTCTCTCGGAGAGGAGGGACTAAATGTATTTCGAAGGGTTATTTATCTTGCGCTCGCGACGTCGTCTATACACACGCGAGAGTATTAGCCGAGAGCATAATTTGGGTTATGGATGAAAGTTTCGGCGGAGCTAATTAATCTTGGCGAGTGTATACCTATAAGTATACACGGTAAACTGCTTTGATCCGTATAGGGATTAGCCGTTCGAGTTCAAACGTTGGAAGAATACACAGAAGAAAAAAAAATGGATGTCGAAGATAAGGATGGCGCGTCGTCGTCGTGACACATGTCCTCATTTTACACATACATACACAACGAGAATAAATAGAGCTTATCTGCGTAAGTGTGTTTATCCTCTATCAGCTTTCACTATATTTATGCACAAAGCATATTTTTCGATTCGAATATGCACCTGTAGCATCGTTCATCACGATGCATAGACACATGTGCAGCGCTCGATAATAATGCGGCTGAGCGTCGGATTTCTTCCGCATTCTTCTCTCGCGTATATTGTAGCATATATAAAAAATGATGCGACGGACACGGAGGAAGAAAAATGACGACTTTCGCTTCCTTTTTACGGTCTTTCTGTACATACTTCTGTCGCGCGGAGGAATGTGTGCAATCAAAGTGTTCTTCGACAAAAGCGCGGAAACTAGCTCGCGGATGAGATAACGTAAGTTTATGGTGTACAGCGCGACTCTTTGATTTATTTACTTTCTTCATCGGTTCCCATCGACGTCGCCAACTCGCGCGTCATTATATCACACACATACCTATATACCTCCTCCAAGAGAAAAGAGAAAAAAATTACACGCGACGACTTTGTATAAGAAAGAATTTTTTCCGCGCGCGATTCGACACGTTCAAGAGAGATATAATTCATTAAAATATAACAAGCCGAGCCTTTGTCTCTTGCGCGCTCGTTATCTCGTTTAGCTGCAAAGGCTGCTGCGACGAGTTTTTAATCTGCTCCTCTCGCAGGTGAGGGAGAGACGCGTCAGGGGCTGTATTTCAAGGAATTTCGTACAAAAGAAGTCCTGTGTGTGTGTTTTCGTTTTAAAAACGCGATAAAAAAAAAATCCGATAAATCATAGCTCCAATTATTCACACCGCACAGCCTCTTCCTCTCTCGAGAAACACACACATCTGACTGTGAATATAGTGAGAAGAGAGAGCCGAAAGAGAAAAGAGAACGGGGTTAAGGCAACACAGACGGGAGTGAAAATGCGGGCTCGGACGAGTGCGAGAATTGACTTTTCTCCACAGAACGGGTGCTCCTTTACCTCATGCTTCGCACGTGGGTGTATTTGCCGCAATTTGAAATACGACTGCGGTTATCGTTTAAGTGGAATAACTCGCCATTTTTCTCTCGGTCTTGCGTTTGACTTTCTTCTCACTCGAGAGGGATATACATAAATTCTATACAGCCTACATTTTATGCACGACGATTGTTATGCGTTTTGACGACGAATGTCATATAGAAATTCAATGCGAGAGACTCGATAATAATGATAATAGTTACGCTTGTACAGAGACAGAGAGAGAGAGAGAGAGAGAGAGAGAGAGAGTGTCATTCAATTATGAAAGTTACGGCCCCGATGTACACTACGAGCAGCGAACAAGAAGTTATAATAAGCTACGGGGACGTCCTACTTATTACAAACGTTCGCGCGCGAACGAATTTGATCAATTCCCTGTACAGAAAGTTTGACTCGCTACTCACGCATTGTGTAATCTCCGATCAGCTCTCTCGGAAATAAAGAGAAACTTTACGAGCTTCAGGAAGTGCATAGCTTTCGTCATCGTCTATATAGCGACACATCTCTCTCGTGCAGGCGTCAAAGAAGCTCAGTCATCTCTGTGGTCGTAAACTTATATATAGCAATCTATAGGGAGACCGATATGTGTATCATAAATCGCTGGACCATTAAAGAAAGCATAGATGTATCTGCGCATGCTTATAGCCTCCGCTTATACGTGTGTATGTATATACTCGAGCTAAAAGCATCGGCGTTGCAGCGTTTTGCTGCTGCTCTTCCTCGAGAAGCGGAGATACCGTTACACTCACGAGTTCAGAGAGCGGTTAGGTCGGAGCGAGAGATACAGAGGAAGAGAGGAGAGTTTGGCCGAGGGGTTGTGCTCGGGTACCGTGCGCGAGAAAGCAAGAGAGAGAGAGAGGAGAGATTGCGAGCGAGGATGTGAGAGGGATGGAGATTAATAGCTGATGCTGCTGGGGGGGGGGGAGAGTCGAGTGTTTTGGGTTTTTGGCGATAGCGGTGTGTTGGAGGATCTTAATTGCCTATATTCAGCCTGATGTATTCTATCGCCTAATTGGGAAATGATCGATAGGGATTATTGTGAATGATTGTGGTATACCTATAGAGCTTATGAATGCTACTTTTCTTTATAAAGAATTGAAATCATCCTACTTTTAAAAGAGTCCAGTGAAAAAAGAAGTTTATTCTTGGAGCTATAGACACGGTGTCGGAGCAAGACTTTAATAAAACCATACTTGGATATAAATTTTTAAGTAACAGAATAAGACCCGTCAACTACAACCTTAAAATATTTAACTTGACCGGCTCTCACCACATTCGCGTCCCCCAAAGAATTTCCATATATAATTCCGTTAACCCCTCCAAATTCAACGATCTTACGATAAGCATCCTACTAACATTCATACGTCTAGCGCACGTCGTACACGTATACGTATACACTTAAGTATAGCGAAAAGCCAACGCGTTTCCCTAAGGGAATCCCTGAGACGTCGAGCCGTACGCGCATCTCCGGGGCGTTTAACGAGACAGGCGCGAAATAGGGCCTCGAGTAAAGGGCTCATCGCGTCGATGTATAAATTTCACTTAACGAAGCAATGGGGGATTTCTCTCTCCTCATTGACTAGGCATGTTTACGAGTGACCCATATATTTCCTCCCGTTTTTTTCTCTCCTAATTTCACGAATAAAGTCGAGAGAAAAAAAAACTGTTTATTTTTAAAAAGCGAACCCAAAAAGAAGGAACCCACGCGCGGCAGTCTGCCAAATGTCGTTGTTGTCGCGCCCCGTTATCGCGCCTGAGAATTGATGGAGCTTCATTAAAAACGTATTTCGCTTATCTCTATTTATATATACCCTCTATCTCTACCCCGGTATTTGCATTCTTTCGGGGCCGACCTCGTCGTCTATACTACGAGTGCGCGCGCGCAATTTAAGGAAATTAAGATTATCGGGCCGTGATTATAAAGTTTCTACCCTCTCTCTCTCTCTCTCTCTCTCTCTCTCTCTCTCTGCAAACATCGACGATAATAGCTCCGTATTACGCAATTTTAAATTATACCAAGAGCCGATTATCGAACGATCCGACAAAGGGTCGATACACACCGACTGCTATACGTTATATACACTAAGCCAGCCGCACAAAAAAAAGCTTTCGCGGAAACGTCCCAGCCGGTACTCCCGTTATTAAGCGCGTTATTTAGCGGCAACGACGACACACCGGATTCCAGCTGGCGGGAAAAGAACGAATCCGCTGCTTTCTTAGTATACTGCAGGAGCTATAGAAAAAAAAACTGCATTGTGGACGTCGTTGCTACTACTGAAGGTTTCTCGTTCACGCGGAAGTCGAGTCGTTTATGACTGATCGACGACGATTTCGCCGTCGATTATATCGGCGTGACGTTATTCCGCAATATTTTATCATTACGCTGTGTGTGAGAAAACCCGTTTATGTTTCACAAACCAGGTTCTCGGAAGCAGGAACTGCTGAACAATGCGATTAATCTCACCAGAAGAAGCTGATGCACTGAGAGAGATTATTTTTCAGAATCACTACTACGCCAGGACGATGCTATGCTATACACCTACTATTGTTATATGTATATATATATCCATTTCCGGCCTTCGGGGAAGAAGTATAAGAAAGAACCTTTCCCCGAGGCTGTGATGTCGAGAAACACTCTCTCGGCTTTTTCGCAGATGAAGACAAAACGCGAGAGAGCAGACTCTCGCACATAACCCCGGGCTGAAAGAGAGAGAGAGAGAGAGTAGGCTCTCGGCGTGAATCGATAAAAAAACACACCTCCGAGAGAGATTATTCGCAAAAGGAAACGTCGAGTCGTCATTCAGAGAGCATCAGAGCGATGGCACATATCGATCTCTCGGAGCATACAGCTGCGTCTTGACCCACTTACCCGAATTAATAAGCCCGAATTAACCCCCCAAACGTTGCGCGCTAAGTACATCATCAACGGCTCATCATCGTCAAACACAGCAGCGACGCCTCTACGTATATAGCGTAACAGGTTAACTGATTGCCGAAAAGTGCCGGCAATTTGATACACTGCGCGCAGAGCCTCCGTTAATCCAATAAAACCGACTATATAGCTCTATATACGGCGTTTAATCTCCGAAGCGCGCTAACGACTTTCTCCGCTTCTGCTGCTGCTGCTGCTGCGACGTCGACGTCTCGAGATTTCCCGCGAGAGGAGAGAGAGCAAGTTTCGCGGCCATTATCTCCGATGACGATTGCCACGACACGCGGAATCGGAAGCGTTGCGGTAGCGTGTAGGTTTGATTGGATAATTAATGCGGCCGCGCGTTAATTATCCCTCGGCGGATATGATGAATATGTAACCCTTCGAGAGAGAGAGAGAGGAGTTGGTGGTTGCATGTGTGTGTATAGGGTATACATTAGAATATAGATGTGTCTTGTGCGCCGGCAATTTCAGTGAATTGATGCTTGGGAATTCATGGGGCTGCGATGATGTTGATGATCGGGAATATCGTATGTTTGCCGGAGACAAACATTCGGAGGTTTGCGTTAATTTATAACGTTATATGGAATTTGATGCTGCAAATTTTCACAAAAGAAAAAAGTAAAAATTTCAACATCAGGTAGAAGAAACACTATATATTGCGCAAAAGAAGAACATCACTCGCTCCTCGCTTGAGAGAGATAAATAAAGAGCCGAGCGCATTCCGCTCGTCCGATAATCCTTAAAATTGCAAAATCCCGTATTGTTCCCTTCGGATATCCATCTGAGTCCCACACCTCCTTCACTTTCTAGCTCCCATTCAATTCTCTCTCTCTCTCCTCTATCAGCTCGAACTCGATCTATACCACAGCTCAGCAGCAGAGAGGTATGCGCGCAGTTAACTCTTTCACCGCGTTTCCTCCCCCGTTTCAATCAATTCATCCTCCTCTTACCATGTATACCTCTCTCGTATCGCATCATACGATCCAGATGTGTTTATTCATTCAACAGCACGACCGAGTCATCGTAACTCGTATTATTCGCGTAAAATTCGGAAAACTCGACACAATAGAGCTCGAGTGCGTGAGTGAAATTCCCCGTATAACTTTCATCTCTCTCTCTCTCTCTCTCAAAAAGCTCCCACACACGAACAAGCAAATTAACACGTATATAGCGTTCACCTGTCGAATAATATATACGCGACGCGTGTGCCGAGTCATCGTCGCGAAAAAGAGAAAGAGAGAGAGGTCATCGCTCAACAACACAGTCGTACTCGAGATCGAATTGCGTGGATCGGCTTGTCAAAGCGATGGTATAATGCAGCTCTTGGTGTTAATTTTCGAATCAATTTTCACTCGTCCTACACGCAACGCACAAAGGAGAGAGCTGCTGTTGGTGTCACGTGCGGAAAAAATCCTCGGCATTTCCATCGGCACAAAAGAGCGACGATCTTCTTCGAAATCGCTCATCTTTTGCGAAGAAGATAAAGACACGGAGAGAAAGATTCTAAAGGAGCGGCATATCTGAAAACCTCAGACACACGCGCTCTCTGCTGCAGGTGGGGCAGTGCTTTCTCTCCTCTCTTGAGCCGAGGGCGAGCGTTAACCCGGTAGCCTACTTCGCCTGAGTCAAGGCTTTCGAAAATACGTGCTCGAGGCGCTACTAGCACATCCTTCCCGCCATTAGCTTCTCTCTCGCTCATGTACCTACTCTCTCTCTCTCCTGTCCTGGGATATAAAGGAGAGCCGGCGAATTTTCGGCTCTTTTCATACTCCAATGGTGTGCTATATGCGCATGGTTCGTTGACCTCAGCTTCGAGGTGGTTTCCATCATTATATATATAGCTGTGCGAGTGTCTCTTTTGTGCGCAAGGAGAGATAGGGAGAGAAGCGTCCAATGGTTTTATTAGAATCTCGTTTAAATGGGAGTAGGTGGGATGAAAGAGAAAAGGACGGCTATAGCTCGTATTATTTGTTCGCTCTATGAATAAGGAATGAGCTCTGCGCCGAGAGTGAGAAAAGAGTGTGACGATTGTGAGACCTCTTCCGCGATGGGAGAGAGAAGATATAGCTTCGTTTTCGTCTATTGTGCTGTGTACCTATATTACGTTTTCGCGTTTAATCAGAGTATAGTGTGTGTGTGTGTGTATACATGGGTGTGTGTCGTCGCTGGAAGGGGGGATATATACGTTTCTTTTTCCGAACACTACGAGATCGAAAGTGGGCGATAGTATACACACGCCCTTTTTAGGTTATTAAAGAGCGGACGGAAGAGCAATTTGGAAAGTCGCATTAGTCGTAATGGCAGTTTTTCTTTCCGTATATAACGACGTCTAAAAAAAAAAATTAGATACCTACGTAGTAGAACTTCTAGAGAGCAAAATGACACTCTGGGATGTGGGACTTGGAAAAGCCTAAAATAATTTCGGAGAGCGAAGCAATCCAGCAAATATTTAACCTAGCAGCGGGTGGCTGCAGCGCTCTATTAATATTTTCATATGAAAAGCTTTTCATCGCAGCCATCCGCTTTCATCAAGTCCCTAACAGATTCGAGATTAATCGAGAGGGCTCGCGTAGTCCTTAATTGCTATTCGTTTTTAACTCTCGACAGTATATTATAGCGTTCGCTTTGTGCGCATGTATAAATAGAAATCAGTGAACAAAAAATAAAAAAATAAATATTTACTCACCACCTCGGCAACGTTGCCGCAGCCCTCCCTCATGCCATCTCCGTCCGTGCGTCCTCCTGGAAATTGGAAAATTTTGCAGGCTGTTAATCAATTTTCCATTAGGCGTGGCATTATTGCGCTCTTGTATATATAGTATATAGGGAATCGATTGATCGGCGTCAAGTATGTACAACGGTTTGTTGCTGTGCTCTGTGCGCGTGGAGTTGTATAGCGCGCGGGAGGTTGGGGGAAAATAATAGGAGAAAAGAGAGAGGGAAGGGGTTGATAATGAATGAACGGTTGTTAATATTTCATTTCGCGCTTTGGGCGAGTGTAATTGCTTTTGCTTGAGAGGCGACAGTGATACTTGTATTGGTTTCTTCTTGTTGCAAAAAGTCTGTTATGCGACTTTCTTTTATAGTTTATACTCTAGCGTTTTATTAAACTTTAATAATATTTAGATATCTTGAAAAATAATAGGCTCATAATGATCCATCACTCGACAGCTTGATAAATTCAATAGTCTCGCTGTTGAGCGAATCGTTACCGGCATCATTAATTAGCGAAACTCAACCACATTTGGCAAAGGCAATTATCCTACTTGTCGCGCGCTCGCGCCAGGCAGTTTTGTTCCCTTCCTTCCTTTCCTTCGATCGTCGAGTGCAAAATGGGAAATCGAAGCAGTCGGCAGCACGTGGCTGGCTTTATTAATTTTCAGCTTATATAAACGCTCTTTCAGGAATTCTTAATATCTATATTTTCTGCTCGACTGTGTATTCAAAGATCCAATTGCAGTTTCAAGTTACCGCTGATTATACTTTTTCCAGAAACGGCTGAGTAAGTCATAATTAGAGAAAATTTACGAGAAAGTAGAATACGATATTTTTCAGAAAAGTTGGAAAAATGAAATCTCAATTAAAAGTTTTCGCGCTTCTACCGCTTCGCACGCACGAGACTTGTATAGATTCAAGCCCGTTATACACGGCGGCTTAATGTGTCTGCAATAATCGATAATTCGACGTAAATTACTCCCAGTGTGCTTCTAAACTCAAAATTATATCCCCTCAACTACGTCGAACTATCGATTTGAATTTATTACGCCAAAATATTTTCACCGCAGCAGCAGCAGCAGCAGCAGTATAAAGCGCTGGATTGAAATTCTCTCTCCGGAGAAGCAATTTCCCGCGCGACTTATTAAAATTACAAGCAAACAAAAACATCTCGGACGATATAATTTTCCCGCGCCTTGTTGCACAATTTTCTATCGTAGCCTTTTAATCCTCTCGCTTGGCTTCGGAAAACCAGAGAGGAGAACGAGATCGCGCGGAAAAACAGCTCTTATCGTGTACACACACGCTGCGCCTCGATAAATCTGCGATAAAAGCACGAGACGCTTGCTGGAATCGAGAGAGAGAGGAATCGCGTGAATAAAGGATGACTTTTTAGTGAGCGATTAAATGCAAATCAATCGCTAAGTTTCGAGGACACGTTATTGGGGAGGCGATAATCCAATAAAAGTTAGTCCCGTGAATTAACAGCGCCTGAAGCGCTGCTGTGTAAATATATCGAAACATTTTAATCAAGCCTAGCGCCGGCGAGCGGACTGTGTTTAACCGAAAGTTCACGCAGGTTATTTTCAACCGCTCCGAACTTTCCCTTAATGTTCTCGGTCCTAATTAATCGTGCGCGTGAACTGTGTGTGTGAGTGTGTTCTCGTCTCTCTATATTTTCGGATGGCGTTAGAGGAGAAGGAACGAAAGTTCATTGAGTTATTCAAATTCTTTCACTAATTATGAAACGACATGTATGTGTGTGTGGAAATTTTACAATAACGAAGCACTGCATCCGCTTCCCATTTTTCATTTTAATTAAAGCTCGACTCATTATCAAAGCGAAACGTATGCGAGAGATATGTGCAAGGGGAGAATAAAAGCGCGCGCACGTGTAATCGTGGGCTTTTTCAATTATACCGCGAGTAGAGCGTATAGAGCGAATATACCTATACCTAGAGAGAAGATCGGTTGCGGTTATCTTTCGAGGCGCTGCAAAGAGGCGAGTGAGAAATGCACGGCGGATAAATCTTGTGGTAAAGTCGGAAACGAGCGCGTGTATAAATAAGGGAGTTTGGAAGAGAGAAAATACAAGGGGTGCCGGAGGAAGTGGTCTTATTAAAATGCTACTCTCATTATGCATTCCATCTCATTATGGGAAGGAAGTTTCGCCAAGAAAATCCGATGAATTGGCTATACACTTACACTTTTTTTTCGAGTTGGCACAGCGCTGGCCGCCACTTGATCAATTAATTAGCAAAGTTTATTGTTGTTTCGAGACGTCGTAACGAGATAAATTACGAGAGATATCACGTCGGTCGTTGCTAATGAATTTTACACCGATCGCTTTATCGACACAAAGAGAGTCCGAGTCCCCGATGTGACTCGGAGCTATAAATTTAATTTCCTAGACAACAACGAGGGCGCGACTCATCCGCTGCATTATTCATTCACGTCTCTGAAACCAAGCCCTATACTCAATACGCACAGTGTATACATATATTTAAAGAATCGAGAGAGAGAGAGAGAGAGAGAGAGAGAGAGAGAGAGACAAGCCGAATTCGAACAACAGATTTCGAATTATCCCAACCGATCTCGAATTAGCATAGATCTTTACGGTACATGAGTCTGCGAAAAAAAATCCCTAGTACATACACCACACGCCCCTCTCTCTCACGAAATTCCGATACACGCAAGCGAGCATTTCACCTTATTGAACATTCGATCTCATCGACGAGGGCCAATTAAAAGCGTCGTCGTTGTTGCGCGGGAGGGGCTTAATTGAAGGCGCGCGATGCTAATGACGAGGATTTTTTCCAACACACACACTCTCGCACGGCGCTAATGACACATCGACGCCGCCGCAGACACAGTTTACGCAACCGAGGCACGTGTGTCTGTGTGTGTATACAACACTACTATATACACGAGAAGGGCTTCCCCTTTTTCCGGAATGTTCGGGATTCCAGATGGTCGCCGAGACGCGCGCGATGCCAGTTATTCTGCGTGTGCGCTTTTTTTTTTGCTCTAGGGTTATTATTACGGTTGTTGTCGTGCTGTTACGCTTGGCGAATTTTCGAATTGTGTGTGTGTGTGTTGCCGTTGTGTTTGCCGAGAGTAGGGAATTCGCGTAATTGATTATCCCAGCAGTGCGGTATTTTCTGTTTTAAATTACGCGCGCTTGAACTTAATTATTTCGGCGAAATTTTCTTGAAGTGTTAATTAAAGCCACGTTATCGGAGACGACGTTTCAGTTAATAAAGAAAAAAGTGCTGTATACGCAAGGGGATAATTTAACTTCAAATCCGGGGCAACGCATTATGTGCAGAAGCGAGAGAGAAAGAGAGCATAAAGAATGTTTTTCGCTATAGCGTATACGAATAAATCTCTGTTTAAAATTATTTTTTACGCGCCAAACGCTAGTGTAATTTTTTCGCTCGCAAAAATGATTTACAATCGAGAGGAAAAAATCAGCTCTCCCCCCGTGCAACAGCACAAAAAGTGCATCCTTGCGCGCGAGCGCACCATTTAAGAACAAAGCCCTCCCCGGCCATTAAAATTCAAAGTATGCGCAAGTACGCCTCTGCGCAAGGGTCCATCCGACTCGGTACACGTACAACTTTTCCCTCTCTCTCTCTCTCCGGCGGCGGCGTCTCGTCGTGTTTTTTCTCTCTCCGCGGCGCACTCGAGCCGAGTTTTCAAGGTTACCCTTGCTACTCCGATTGAGACTCGTGCAAATGGAGGGGATATAGATGAAGCGAGAGATTTCGGCTCGCTGATAAGAGCCAAGGCGTTATCGATCGTAAAACTGGAGCGCGAGTTTTCGAAGAGTTAGATCGAGGTGTATTTCTACTCTTGAATTTAATTGTTACACAGCATAACGATTTTACGCCGTTGCATAATCGATCGCTGCACGTTTATATATTAGTTTGTATACGTGAGCGCGTTACGGCACCGGCAATTAGGATTTTTAATGAGCGGACGGATCGTTGACCTACAGAGTATTAGTATTAAAACGAATTAATGTACACGGCCGTGTGACACATTCTCTTCGCTACTATGATTCTAATCCACTCCGAATCTACGCCGGTGGAATCTTAATGGTCTAATTCAAGAGCGGAGAAAAAAATGCTGTATAATGGCGAAAAAAGAGGCGTAATAGTCGACGGCTATACGTATATATATATAAGCGAGAGCTATTTATGGACGAGCGTAATGTAATACGTAGTTATAGTTGTATAGAAGTCGAAACTACCAAGGACAATGAAACAAGAGCGCGCGTGGTGCTATGTTCACGAATAGAACGTTGCTTTTTTTTACGAGCCTATGCGCGCTTTTATCGTTTTCAACATTGCATGTAAGCCTTTTCCTAATTTTCCGTTACGCACAAAGTCGAGCATCTCTCTCTCTCTCTCGAGATAAGATCGGTATATAATAACGTTTTCCAAAACAATAACTACGTGGCTATCAATCCGAAAGTATGCCAACGCAAAGAAAGCAAAGCGAAAGAAAATCCTCGTGTCGAGGATGTCAATGCCGCGCCTATGCAGACAAACACACACACACAGAGAGAAAACTGGTTACTCACGCCTCCGTACACACTATACACGCACAGACGTATATCCTTTCTGGCCTGGTCTACATCATTTCGGACTTTTCTATTTCTCGTCAAGAGCTGCAGCAGCTATATTCGCGCGCGCGAACGCGAGGAGGTGTATAACCGTAAACTCGCTCTATATTTTCGCGCTCCCATTCCTCCGCCTCTCTTCTTCTTCTTCTTCGTCTTCTCCGGTGCGAGAGAGTCGAGTTGCAGCAGCAGCGGCGGCGGCTCAACCGTCACCGGGATTTGAATTGAAGGAGAGAGAGAGCGAGAGAGAGAGCAGGGGGGAAGGGAGAGAATGCGGCATGTCGAAAAAGGCGTTTGATTTTGCACGCTCCCTGCGGGACGCACATTGTTTTGTTTCGATTTTTTTCCGCCGCTGCGGAATTCCGAGAAAAGGGAGGGAGGATGCATTTCACTGGAAAACCTGTCCGCGACTCGTGTTATGTCAACAATCGTGAAATTTTGCCGGAATTATGCAAGAGTGTAACGCACTGATGTGCGGAGAGTTTTGTTTTGTTTTTTATATTATCGTATACTCGATCATAAGCAGCGTCCTATGTAAATAAGTATAGAAGTCTACCTGTCGTGCGCTTCCGTGTATTATCATAATGAGTCATCGAACAGCTGCGGCTGCTCGGAATTTTTAATCAGCTGTGCTCGTAAAATACATAGAACCGGCGATCGACAAATTGTACGGCCGCAATACGATGCTGTAAAATAAAATTTACACACACGCGTATAAGAGAGCAGTACGGCGTGAATTTACGGTACGATTTTTTTACAACCTGCTGAATATACGCAGGCAGGCACTCGAATCAACGTATATATTATAAGCACGTATACGAAATTCTTCTTCTCTCGCGTATACTATAATAATGCGTATAATATTCACACGTATAAAGAGAGAGAGAGAGGAATAACACACAATAATCCCCGAACTCGTTTTTCGCGCGAGATGTATATACTTAAGGGGACGACAAATTCCTCACCTTTTTTATGAACCGGCAGAATCTTGTCCGTGATTCCCGGCTCGGCCGTGTAATCCAGATTTCGACCTTTACCCTGGCGCAGTCCTATATGCCAACCTTGGCACACTCCTATAGAGCTACGCGAGTAAGTATAACACAGTCGATCTCGTCGCTCTTCGATACTCTCCTGATGCTGTATCCGCACTATACATCTACATAACACACATATGCACTGCAGAACGTTTGCTCTTTTATTATGCTATTATATCCGCACACTGCACACTACGAACACTCGAAGAACTGCACACTGCGATGAGGTTATAATAATACGAAGAAAAAGAAAAAATCGCGCAGGCGTCCAGCGCTCTGCAACGATCTCCTGGTTATGCTCCGTATATATACAACACACGCGCGTCCGAGTATAATGGCTGCCAAGCAAGTGTGAGAGAGAGAGAGAGAGCCGGCAGAGCGTCGCGCTATGTAGCCGAGGGCGACCTGCAGCCGATTCCACAGGTGAGGACGTAGTCGTGGTGACCCTGGCTGCTGTTCTGCTGCTGCACAAGATGTCCGCCGTCGCGGACGTATGGCAGGTATAGATATACACACACACACTGAGGGGAACCGCGAAGAGAGAAAGAGAGAGAGAGAGGAATAAAACGAAAGACGCGAAAGAGAGATAGAGAGCAGCGACGTACCGTCCGACCGGCCAAGGTAAGTCAAACTGAGTATAGCAGGCGAGAGCCACAGCAGGCAAATACCGAGCGGCGCGGCGAGTCGGCGGCTCGGGACCAATCGGCGAGTAGCTACAACGGACGGGACCAATGTAAAGAAGGAGAGAGCGTTCGCCAGGTGAGCGCGCGCAGGGGGGCCTCCGCTGAGAGCGTGTATTTACTATAGTCGCTTCGCTGCGAACGAGTGAGCCGAGTGGGGATATATACGTAAGAGTATAGTGGCTGTATGGTATACAGTATACATGTATATATATATATATATATAGGAGGCAGCGGCGCCGTTTTACCTGCACACGCGCGCCGCTTGGATATAGAGGCAGGTATACCAGGGGCTGCGCTAAGCTCGATTGCTTTGCGGGGGATGCGTGTCGAGCGGACGTTGCTTTGAGGTAAGGATTTTGTAACGATTTTTTTTTTTCCAAGATCGGTAAGAAATTGGCGCTATACGTAGGGAATCGGTTGGTATGACACGCCGTTCAAGGAGATCTTTGAGTCCAGGTATACGACTTGCACACCTATATATAGCCAGCATACACATACACACTTATACACGATACAAGTCCGAAGCCGAAGAAGAGAAGAAGAGGAGGAGGAGGAGGAAAGGACGCCTCGAGGGGTCTCTCCTCTCGTTCCGCGAAATTCTTTCGCTTTCTCGCACGACGACGCGGTGAGGTGTATTTCTGGGCCGAACGTGTATATAATATATACTTGCCGCGCGGCCGGATCTCTTTGGGGACGCGATAAGCTCGCGGTGAGCGTAATTATTATTGTGCGCGTGAGAGTCGTAACACGTGCGTTTCTGACTGTGAGCGACTTCCTCGTTCCTTTTGGATTACTTTATACGAGATTTTTATTGCCGAAAAATTACGATTTCTTTTACGCGAAAATAGTCAAGGTCACCTCGTGGTTTCTATACTAGCATTTCACCTCCTATTTTTCACAATGACTCGACTACACTATTACACTCACTCAATTCGTGCCGAGAATCCCGCAATCGACTGCAGTCTCTCTCCGGAGCCCGAATCAGCGCTAATAACATTCTTTTACTCGAAGAGATAAAGGAGCAAGAAGAGCCTTACGAAATAATCGCTTCTTAGTTGCACAACGTTTGTCACAATTCTCGACTCTCTCATCCTCGCGTCGAAATATTTCACTCAACCGATTTTCGACGAATCGTTACTCTTAACCTCCCGCACAATTTAAATTAGACTTATGAAAAATGAGAGCTCTCGCGGTGTATAAATTTTAATAAACTTCACAGGCGACAACGTCTTTCAAATTTATCGCGCCACGGGATATTTAGCCAAGCAATTTCTCAACCGGACACTTCCCCCTCTGTATATAGTATACACAGTATATATACACACTGATGCATCCTCGTTACGCGCTATAACGACGACTACGACGGAAATTCAGAATGAAATTTCAAGATTCCTCCGAAAAATAAAGGCGAAATAAAAGCGAGCACGGAAAAGCTCTCGCGCGAGTGACGCGCTTTTATATAGAGCGAAAAATCCTCGCCGTAAATAATGATAAAACGCGCGGACGAGGATGCGGAAATGCGGCGCAAGTCCCGAGGAAAACTTTGTTTCCTACGTGAGCGCAGAGAGACTTTTCTTCGAGGGTTTCTTCGTCGGGATTTTTTCCGAGAATCGTTGTGGACTTTTTTTTTTTTTTTGTCGAGTATCAGGATATGAACGTATTTACGAATAAAATAGATAATAACTACCGATCAATCTTTCTAAACGTTCCCTTCCTCCTCGAGTGTCCTATTACGCTTACACGCACAGCTTCGATCCGTTATACAGATATGGATATATCGAAGCGAGATAATCCAATATAGGCGCTCGGATCGCCGGAAGTGCCGCAACGCACGCGTAATTTGCTTAATGCGTTCTCCTGCATATAGTCCACTCTGTAGCGATGCTGTAAGAATATCGTTGCACGCGCGTTATCTACTCCGACTCTCCGATCTCTCTCTCTCTGTCGCGTGTATACTAGCCTTATCACGATGACGGGAGCGATTTATTTATGAAAATCCGTGTCGGATGTGGGCTGGGCTGAGATGATGATGCGTTGTTTTGTTTATATCGACGATTATTAGATCGAGAGCGGATGTTAAGTACACGTGCAAATCGGGTGAAAATAAAAAAAAAAAATACACCGGAAATAAAGACACGTGCCACAGAGGATAGCATGAATCGATGCGTCATCCGGGGGATTTTCTCGGAAGCCGAGATTCTTTTCAAGAGAGGAAAGAATGACACGCGCGCGATGTGGGATCCGAGTATAACGTGTGTATACCTGTGCGCTACTCGCTTTTCTGCGGGATCGTTTTTCCCGATGCAGCTGTCTTGTGGGGAAGAACAGGTGAGATGCGCGCAGCAGAGGGTCAGCTGTGGAAAATGTGGAATGCGAGGTATGGGGTAGACAAGTGGGATTTAAATGCCACTTGTTTCTTCAAGCGTGAAGGGAAAACGATCGATTTTTTTTTAATGTATATTAGACGATTTTTGCGATATAGTTTTAGTGTTATAAACTTGAGAAATACGAGGGGAAGGAATATCGCGAGAATCAGCTTATTTGATTCAATCGTACAAGACAACGATAGGGAAGTAGGTGCATATATACCCGCAGTCTTCTTCGCTTGGACGCCTCGACGCGATCGGTCGGCGAAAATTTACGATCCGGACGACGTCGGAATCGCTGCTTTACGAGTGTCTTCGATACAATCTGTATAATGTGCGTCTGCTGTTCGAGTCAATCCGCCGTAAAAATTTTATAGATGAATAGGCATTCTTACAACTTTGTGTAAAATATTCTGATGTTACCAGCCAAAACTCTTCTCAGCAATTTGTACTCCAGATGCAGATGAACTGCACGAAAGCTTCGCATAAGCCGCATAAGACTTATTTCCATAAAGGCGGCAAATTCCATTTGGTGAATTAACATCGAATCCGAGTCCCTTTCGCGTGTAAAACTCACCATGGCGGCGTGTAGTCCTGCGGGATTACAATGCGCGGCGCCAGTCTTATGCAAAACGATTCTCGCGGCGGCCCGAATTTCGAGGCCGACGTTTATGACTCGACAGCCAGTACCAGCAGTACAGCGGCAGCTTTGTTGTAGAGACGACGGTAATTGCCTTTCGTCAAACAGCTCGAGGAGATTCTTTTTTACGGGTATGCATTTTTCTCGACTGCAAGTAGCAGAAAGTTTCTTTTTTTTACTTCTGAGAACGAGCGCTGCAGTGTGCGATTGCTCCGGAACACGATTTTCCTCCCCCGATCCAAATACGTGTATAGATATATATGTCCAAATCCACGGCGAAGTGGAAACTTCTTTGGGTCTATAAGAGACAATTTGAAATTTGACGGCACGCGTATCAGACGCACTTTTTTGTGTTCCGTAGGCCATGTAGAACACGAAAAATTTTGCGTTCACGCGATTTCGAAATACTTAATTTTTTGCAGGGCAGTTTGCATTCTCTTAGGGGACATTAACATGGAAAAGATGAACTTTCTTGATTCCGAGGTATCGAAAAAGCCCAAAGAGTCAAGCCCTTGTGCCGGGGCTCACTCTACGGGATTTTCTTCGTTTTTTGGTCCCCTTTAAGATGGGGGATAGACGGATAGATGACCTACGGAATTCCAAAAAGTTGGTCTGGTACGTGCCTTCAACATTGAAATTGTCTCTTCTAGACCCAGAGAAGTTACCACTTCGCCGCGGATTTGCAAATATATGTATTGGCAGAGAGCACGTGGTCGCCCCTTATGGATTTCCGGGTCTAGAGTCGGCGGCGGCGGCTGTATGATACCAAGTCACGGAGAGCCGCGCGCTTGTCCTTATAGGTTTAGCATAATGTGCTTTGCTTTCCTTCCTTCCTGCTGCATATCGGCGTGCCTCGAGGCCGTTGCGCTCGGTATACTATACACTCCCTTTGACTCGATGAAGTATACATACGGAATACGAACTTGTATTATCGAAAATAATGTTCAAATCGTTCCCTATCCTAATCTTCTGTATATACAGGAGCATCCGAGTGTATACAGCGCGTAAATCCCCGTTCGGAGCAGCGCACATCTCTCTCTCTCTCTCGGTGCACACTCCAGCAAATCCTTATAGGTTTTGCCTAATTAAGCCGGAGATAGAGAGAGAGAGAGAGAGAGAGAGAGAGAGAGAGAGAGAGAGAGAGAGAGAGAGAGAGAGAGAGAGAGAGAGAGAGAGAGAGAGAGAGAGAGAGATCCAACGGAGCTTGCCTCTCTCGCCGCGAATTTTCTCAGCCTCAGCTGTACTTATAGTCGTAGGCGGTGCTTCTGGCCTAAGCATCACGAGCTGCGCCACTGATGCATAGTATACACTCAACTCGGAGCTGCTAATGTTTCGCTGAGGCTATACACTATATTACATCAAGGTATTAGCTGCTCACGCCAACTCTATAGCTGACACTGAATTTTCGGTCGTTCGTGTTGTATAGTAGAAAAAAAATAAAAGAAACAAAAGAACAACAACCGACAACAATCTTGGAATTCCCCGTCAAAATTGCTCAATTCAATAGGCTCACTGTACACAGAGTGTGTACAGCAGCGATTCACTCGCGCACGCGATTCTCGGAGCGAAGAGAATGCAAATCCGGCTTTTTCGGCCGAGGACTACTATTACACTACAGCTCGCGTGCAGTCGATCATTAAAAGTTAACGACTCTCGCGCTTATAGCGGCCTTTCTTTTGCTGTGTCGTGTCTTGCGTAAAATCTCGCTAATTCCGCGATTCGTGAGCCTTGTACAAACAGCCGCGCGAAAATTCGGTCTTTTGCAAAAAGTCCGTTTTCGAAGCGTAAACCGAGACGCGCTCTGCGGTTTCTTTATATACATACATTTGTAAGGCTTCTCGCGTTCGCGGTGTCTAATCAATTGCGTCGTGGATTCGAGTTACTTTTTCAGCGTAAGATAAAAAAAAATTTCACTCTCTCGTGTAATGTATATAACGTAGCACTTTAGAGAAGACGCATATCGCTCGCAATTTATACTCTCCGCGCGTAAAAATTGTTTTCTCACACCTCGACACTGGTCGTTAAAAAATACATTTTTCAGAGGCAATAAGTAGGAACTGATGCGGAGATGCACATTATTCGCGTTGCTCGTAGGTGATTAAAGTGCAGTGTACCTATAGCATCGCTATTTGCTTTCGATTTCGGTTTATCGTCGACTCGTACACACACCCGCGATATATTATATAGATTAGATTACGTAGCTAAAAGCGTGTTGTTGTTGCACGCGCGCATTCCAGAGAGACGAAATTTACTATCCGCTGCAGTGCGGAGGGAAAAAATGAGTGTATGGGTAATGTGTGCAGCATATATACGTGTGTTATAGTATATAGGAGGGAAGAGAGGTCGAAAGAAGTTATTATGCTCATTAGCGAAATTGGCGGCGGCTGGCTTTGAGCGAGATATATGTGTGTGCAAATGTGTGTTGGGTAGTATATGCATTTTTGGCGAGATGCCGTGGATTTTTCTTACTCTTGTTTATCGCTTATATTATATATGCATGTGTATTTGGTTGTATAGGGCTTCTTAGATGTGGTTTCTTTTTTGCCGCTGGTGATGCTGCTGCTGCTGCTGCTGAGTTGTGGTTTTGGCAATGCAGATGTCTCGCTATATGGCTTGCGGTTAATATGCCAGTTTCTGGTTTTGAGAGTTTTATGTATATCTGTCGAAATTACAATATTATAGACAAACAATCATTGGCATATAGAAGATTCTGAGTTGCCGCCGAAGGAGCATGAACGGCCCAAGCAGTAAGCCAAATAAGGCAGTTTTAGTATAGGTATATAGTGCACCGCTATATCTAGAGAGTAAGAGCAGATTGTGACGAGGGGAATGGATAAAGTGCCTAATGCGCCACCTATTATCTTCGCTTGTCAGTCGAAAAGTTTAAGCGGTGCGGGAGAGACCAGTTCAAAATTTTACTGTTCTCTTACACATTTTTACAAACAGATGAGTGATTGCGATCGAATTTTCGATTTTTCATTATACTTTTTATGCAAAAGTTTGAATTCGTGAAAGCAATAATTTTTCAAAAATTCCTAAAAAAAAATATCTATAAGTGCATTATTTAAGTCTTCAACAGAGAAGCATCAGTCATCAATCGCTGGCTACCCGTACCCTTACGATATCCATCTCCAACCTCTTCCTAACCAAAACAAGGTACAATAAGACGACAACCCGGATGATAGAATGTCCAGCCATTTGCAGGAATCCTCTTCAACCAGCCTAGGCGCGAACCACAGCATCACCGCGTATAGATCGCGTCCACGGGAACCGCCGCATATTTGAATAATGCGAGAGCCGCCGGCGCCTGTAGAAATTCCGCGCGCCCCCAAATACTCTCAACTGCAGCTGCGAAGCTTCAGGGGAGCCACTTGCCTCAACACACACACAGTAGAGTGTACTGCGTTTTATGCTCTGGGAATTATTGCAAGAGACTTGACGCCCGATGTTCTGTATTATATACGTATATATATGGGGAAAAATTCGTGCGGTTGGAATTTCGGAGTGGAAGATTGTGTTACGGAATCCACCGCCGCGCATTGAATTATTTACTCGCGTTTGAAAATGCCAAGGATCGAAGAGAGAGGAATGTATATATGTCGTGGGCGTAATTAAATATTTCGAGAAAATCGGATACTTGCGGTTTATTTACGACCGTTTTTTATCTCGTGTATTTTGACATGAAAATGTGTTTTTATGCTGTTTAAAAGCGAATTTGAACTCGCTTGTTTTATACACCCTCGTAGCTTAAAAATTGCTTACCAATCTCTGAAAAAAAAAAAAAAAATTTTCGCGATGTCACTTCAAAAAAATTTCAACATCCGGAAACGTCAGCGAGGCTTTATTTTACACCGCGTTTATATCTCAGCGTGTTTTCAAGCTTATCAGAGACAAAGCCCGCCGTCATTTTCCATCCGCCCAACAACAATCGAAATGAAATTTAACCGCTGATAAAACCTTAATTTCACGTGTCCGGCGGAGCGTGAGGAGAAAAACCGGATTGAATTATCAACAGTGAATTGGGAACAACAGGTTTATTTGACCGCTGCGCATGAAAAATTCACTACCCGACGCATCAATTAAACACCCGCGTGCGCTGTAGCGCACTTTATGGTGAGAGATTTTCATTTATTTGCTAGCCCGAATCAAAATAGAGATCTCTCGGGCAGCTGTAATTTCAATTCGCAAATTTATCGAATCAGAGCTTGGAAAAAAGCTTGGGATACGCCTACGCGCATCAGCGGATATATATAGATGGATATACGCGCTTGCGATTAAATTACGAGGATCCGATTTCGAAGGGTTATATATCTATACATTTGCTCCCAATCAGCGGATTCCGAAATAGAAATAAGCAAATATACGCGGACGAGTGGAAAAAAGCCGCTTTTGACCCTTTGAACTTCATTCGAATGGCCGGGAAGAGTAGAGAACGCGCGTTAATTGAAAACGGAGGTTAATCCTTGATGAACATCATTATCGTTCGACTGATCAGTCGCAATTTACCGTCGGGATCATGATTTGCATTGACAACACACGCTGTGTATTCCTAAGTATGTACATAGTATACAACAGAACACAAAACGGCAGCCGGCGTCGGTATGAAATACGAGAGACAATAAAAAAGCAGATGTTACATCCCCAGAGAGAGAGAGAGAGAGAGAGAGAGAGAGAGAGAGAGAGAGAGAGAGAGAGAGAGAGAGAGAGAGAGAGAGAGAGNAATAAAACACGAATTTGGACATAAAGCACCTATTCTACTCCCTTCTGGATTCGCGCAGAGAAGACACCCTAAAAAGCCTCGACATTAGCTATCCCGAAATCAATATAGACATCCGAGGTCACGTCTACATTACGAGCTTGTGTGTTTGTGTAGGAAATAAAACGACGAATGTATGTGTGTTTTTCCCTCGTCAAAATGAAATGGATTCAGCTCTCGAGTATACGACTTTGTGCAGCGAAATTTTTCGGCTGACCTCGTATATATTCAAAATAAACAATGCTACGTGTGTGTCGTCGTCGTTGTAGAGGGTGCGGAGGATGAGGATACTTCGCTAGATTACATAGCTCTCGCCAAGGACCGTCTCTTCCGCGTATATATTCGAGAGAGGAGACAATATTCGTTTTGACGAATCTCCTGAAACAAGTGCTGTATAGCTGAAGAGAAAGTTAAATTTTCGAATTTCGAACGAATCTCACCTTTTCGACGCGTAAACGCGTGTTAAACTTTCATGGAGTTTAATTAATTAGGAATTATATATGACTGCGAGATATAGAGGGCAATGGCTCGCAACGAGCGATTTAATTATTCATCGGGGGTAGGTTACGACGTGTTGACATATTGAACAACGCTTTAGGTACTTTGAACGATTGAATTTCGATGTGCAGAGCCATTTGGCGACAAATTTATTGTACTTCCCTTTTTTTTTACGTAAGAGTCATCAATCCCCTGTGCGTCCAGAGCGGACGGGTGGGTGCCTATCACCACTACACGGCGCGTCCTCAGGTTGCGGATAGAGGAACGGCCCCTGAGAAAGAGGTTAGCTGCGAATAAATCGAATAAGCAGCCGCGGACAGCCGATAGGCCCGGGCGTGGGTGTGATGAGCCCACACTGGCGATCGAACGCACTCATCTAGAAACACTACGCAAGCACCACAACAACGAACACTCAACAATATTTCTTATTTCACTTTCTCTTCCTACCTAACTATGTCTATAATCTATCTCTTTTAGCCACCATTACAAAAATCCTGCCTGTTGTGGAGAATGCGGGGAGCGATGACAACTGCCCCGAAAGGGGATGTGTAGAATGATTCGCCACCTGGTCTTACACGGCAACGAAGCCAGCGTAGGCGCGCTGCCTTGCAGGGGGCGTTAGGATACGAGCGTGATTCCGTAGTGTGTCCGACGATGAGCTGACTCCGTCCTTATCAAAGTCGGAAAGCTCTCATACTTAGTTCTAGAGAGGTATGGGAGTTATCACCTCTAGAAGCGGATGATTTACCTGGCGATCGGAAACAGGATCCAAAAAGCGTGTTTCACCTACTACCATGGCTCAAAAAACCAAAAACCAACCAAAATCAATAGGGACTTAAAGGTAGGGACGTGGAATGTGGGCGCAGTTTATACAGAGCAGGCGCGTACCGGGAATCTTAAAAGAAGCTGGCGGGTACAATCTAGACTTAGTAGCTATACAAGAAACTCGTGGGCAAGATAGGCGTAATGTTTAGGAAACGAAACTTTACCTTTATGTAGCGGGAGCGCGAGCGGACATTCCCTAGGTACCGGATTTCTGATTAGCAAAAGAATTATACACGCGGTTAAAAGTTTCAAATTCGTAAACGACAGACTCTGTATATCGTCATCGAAGGAGCGTGGTACAATTACGTGTTATTAACGTGCATTGTCCTACGGAGGACAAGAGGAAGAGGTGAAGGATCTTTATTACGAAGTCTTGGAGCAATTAATCGACCAGTTCGCGTGTACGACACCAAAATAGAGTAGGGGGATTTCAACGCTAAAATAGGGAAAGAGGAAATGTTTAGGCCCACTATAGGCAAGGAAAGTCTGCACAACGGCAGCAACGATACGGTATTAGAGTCATAAATTTCCGCGGCAAAAGATCTAATAGTAAAGAGTACGTGCTTCAAGCACAAGGATATAACACAAAGTAACGTGGACATCGCCGACGGAGCCACGAAAAATCAAATCGATCACTTCTTATCGATAAGAGGCACCACACGAACGTGCTTGACGTAAGAACCTATAGGGGGGCGGATTGGCGACTCGATCATTTTCTAGTAGTGGCCCAATTTCGAGCCAAATTAGTACTGGGCAAAATAGTAAACGGCGCGAGCAAAGTAGAAACGTTCGATATTGAAAAGCTACGGAACGGGATAGAACGAATTAAGTATCAAGTAGAAATAAGAATCGGTTTCAGGTACTCGAAGAAACGGATGCACCGAGGAGGTAGATGACGACCCGAACAGTCTTTGGGGGATATCGAAAAAGCGATAAAACAGGCCGCGAATAAAGTGCTAGGT